>CM034147.1:828469694-829669694 GCA_019776745.2 Taxus chinensis | reverse complement strand
GATTCTAACTAGCTTTGTGAAAGCCTCATTCGTGAGTGAAAAACAGATCACATGATTGTTGTTAGGCATTTGCAGAAGGGGATTCTTGACTAAGACCAAGGCACGAATAGGAGTCTTTATTGGCACAGAGTCTACAAGACATGAGTCACAAGTTGTAGACATTGAAGATTTCGAGGATCAAAGATTTGTTTGATACCATGATTCCTGTGGATGTTAAGGCAAATCACAGTCGTGAGGGCAAGGACGCCATTGAGCAACAGACCCATAAATTTCAATCAAGAGCCATTCAAGGGCAAACAAGACATCTGTTTTTTGACAAGTCGCGATTTTTGAGTTTTTGATAGCAGAATTTGCAAGGAAATTCAAATGCACAAATCGCAAGATTTTTCAGACGTATAGGGCAAAAATGAGACCAGAACTGTGTTAGACTTCGTCGAAGGAACAACATAACACGTTTTTGAGTTTTCAGTCACGAATTTTAAGTAGTGGCACTAAACCAAGACACATGACAACCTATTCAAAAGGATTTATGGGCATGCAAGACAGAGAGCAAAATTCTGAGATTCAAAGATGTAAATACCAGTGAGGAAAATCCATTGTTAAAGATAAAACTGCAATTTGTAGATCATGCATATCAGCACAATGAGCATTTGAAGGGGCCAGCTAATATTTAGTTTTGCGTTCGGGTTATGCGAACGTTTTCGTGATGAAAGATCTTAATCACAATCTTAGTTCCAGACTAGTGAAAGTGACAACCATGATTTTGAAAGGGAAGGTTCCAGATCTTAAGGGGAATGCCTAGAAGCTTTATGGAAAATTCATTTCCGCTTGAAAATTATGAGGATTTAAAATGATCAGGACAGTCCGTAAAAGCAAGTTGAATATGAATCAATAGCAGAATACGCGGGTCACATAGCCACTGAGATTGTAAGCCTAGAAAGACCATAAATTTCCTGTGACATTGAATTCCAGGTCGAATGTAGCAAGCAGTTTGACAAATTAAGTAATTTGAATTTTGTTCTGTCAGTGGCACAGAATCTATTGACTGGCATCAAAAGTACAATGTCTAGCTAATCATAGAGATTACTGTATGGTCGCAGATTTGATCTGGATTGCATTGAAATATTCCTCGGTCAGGAAATCAAATATTGTGTGAAAAATAAATTTCAAATCTTGTTCTGCGGAGGTGTCAAAAATTGACTGGCAATGAATTACAATGTTTGACAGTCACAAGATTTTGATGATTGCAGAGTATCAGGACTGCGATAAAATCATTCTTGGCACTGAAGGACAGACCTATTGCAAACTTTTTGGATTATGACAAGCATCATAAGGAGGCTGTGTTGTTGTTGAAGTTGTCCATGTGAGATGATTTGATACCCTGAGGTCCAGAACGCCACCTAAGGAATAGTGTGCTTATGGACAAGTATGAAGAACAAATACAGCATGATTTCAGAGAAGAATTGGGTTTTATACCTAAAAAATTTACCGTATTTTCAGCAAGATGCATGAGGATGGGTCCTTCTCAAATAACTTCTTCAGATGAAATATATTCGAAGACCATCTCAATTCCATCAATAAAAAGGTGGATGATGATGACTTGGTTGTGCTTGTTTTGAATAGTTTGTTCGGCCTCCTATGAAACATTTGTGGAGGTTCTACATTTGATGGCGGAAAGCCAAACCCTGACATTTGATTAAGGTTAGTTCCTATTTGTTGCGAAAGGAACACAAGCAAACACAAGCAATTGAGTCTAGTTTTAGACAATCAGAGAGTGCATTGACTACTTGGTCAAAGGGAAAATGGAGACGTCACTCTGGTGATTCTTCTAGATGCCATGTGAAATGTCATTGCTGTCATAAGTTTGGGCATCTTAAAAAGGATTGCCAAAAGCGACAATATGATCTTTTCCAACAAACAAAAAGCCACAGGATGAGGCCAATGTGGCAGTAGTTGCAGATGAATGGGAATTTGAGGAAGACTACGCTCTTACGACAGTGTATGCTCTTACGACAGTGTATGCTCAACTGATATTCATACTAGTTGTTGGTTTCATAGATAGAATACTCGCCAAAAACTCGCCGAAATTACAAAAACTCGCAAAAAAACTTGCAAAACAATTAAATCGCAGGAAAACTCGCCAGAAAAGAGAAAAAAAACTCGCCAAGTTAATTCGGCGAGTTCGTGGGTAAAACTCGCCCAATACGGTTTTCACACGCAGAACACGGTTTTCACACGCAAAAACCGCATTTTTTACACCGTTTTGGCTTTTTAAAAAGCCCTCTACTCCCTCATTGTCACTCACACAACCATTTGAGCTTGCATTGCTTGTGTTGAGTGGATTTTGGAGCGAACTCGAGGAGAGAATTTGGAGATTTGCATTTGGAGGTAGGTTTTTTTTTTTTTAATTCTTTGAAGTTTTTTCAAATTTTGTGTATATTATTTAGATTTTATAGATTCCTATTGTGATTCTAAATACATGTAATGTAAAATCGAATGCTTGTAATTTCTTTATACTCATTTGCAGCCAGAGGTATGTATTTTTTTTTAATGCAAATTCATTGTAAATTAGTTAAATTTTATGTATGTGTATTGTAATCGATTCGTTGTGTAATTCTAAATACATGTAATGTAAAATCGAATGCTTGTAATTTTTTTATACTCATTTGCAGCCAGAGGTATGTATATATATTTTTTACGCAAATTCATTGTAGCCCTCAGAATTCTATCTCAACCTTGTAGCGCTTCTAGATGTGAACGCAACTGGAGTTTGTTTGAGGCCATTCACACGAAGAAGCGCAACAAGTTGACTCAAAAAAGACTCAACGACTTGGTTTTTGTGCAATACAATCTCCGGCTTCGCACAAAAAAAGTTGAGGCGACATCAGAGGAGCTCATTGATTTGGATGAGATAGATCCATACAGTTAGTGGACTGGGCAAGAAGAGGAAAACCCTGCATTCACAGCGGACGAGATTGCTTCTTTTGAGAGGGAGGCTATGGAGGGAGAAGCACTAGCAGGACTCCGAGGAGATATTGGAGTGGATGACATCTTTGGAGGTGATCTCCAACATGCAGCAGAGGAGCCACCAGCACCACCATCTAGTTCCAGGATCGAGCTAGATTCGCAGCCTTCTAGGAGGAGCGTGGAGACGCAGCCGAGTGTGGGGACTAGTGGAGCCAGAGGCACTAGACCCTCTCCCCAATATTTCTCTAGATTGGGGAAGAGGAAAATGTAATTTATTGTATATTGTAACTTGCATAGATATGAAATTTATGATGATATTTTTCAATGTCAATCATCATAAATTCATATTACTTATCAGCCGGTTGTCGTATTCGCATGATGATGCGATTTCGTATTGTATTTGTATTCAAATCTAATAGAAAACACTTCTCCAACATTTTATGGGCTCATTTGATACATTTTGTAGCTATGTGTTGCTTAAAATTTATGTTTTTAAAAAAAAATTGACTATTTTTTAAGTTGCCGAGTATTCCCGAGTATTGGCCGAAATATTGGCGAGTTTTTGGCGAGTTTTTTTTTTTGGGGGTCTGACGAGTTTTTGGTTTTGGCGAGTTTTCCTACTATGGATCGGTTGCCTTGATTGGGGTGGGTGAAGACATTTTCATTTCATAGGGTAATTTTGGTATTTCTCCTTTGAGGCCACTTTGTGAGTGAAGTGTGGGATAAGTAAACCTTGTCCCACACTCCCAAAACTCATCATTGCACTTACCCACGGCCGGATCCAGTGTACTTTTAAGCCGACAAGAGTTTTAAGCCATTTTGGGGCTTAGAAAGACCCCATATTAAACCTTGGGAAACTTTTCACCTACTATGTATTCATTAGATCTGAAGTTGCTTGTTGAATGACTTGTGAACTGTGAATCTTATTTATTTTGAGTTGTTGAACATTTTGACCTTTTTACATTCTCCATGTGTTTTCATTGTATTTGTCCATTTTTCATGTGAAGTGATGAATTCAACTCATTTATATTTCGGACCAGATTTTCCGGAACATTTTCAAGAATTCCGGATTTTTTTGCCCTCCCAAACAGATTTGGATTTCTAGACCTGGTAACTATGATGAAAAGTCACTTGCAGTAGAGGGGATAGGAGGTGTATGCATTGTGTTGAATAATGCTCAGCAATTATTAGTGAGGAATGTTAGGTATGTCCCTAGTGTGCATAAAAAAATCTTCTTTTTGTTCGTTAGTTAACAAAAAATCTCAATATTGCTATAAATTTCTCTAGGAAAAAGTGTATTGTGTTGGATGTGAAACAAGGATGAGCAATTGCCCTATGCATTGGGCAAGGTGGTCGATATAGGCTTGTTGACTTTGATATAGTCAACTTACAATCACATGTGGTGCGAGACTCCACCATTTAGGATGTGTAGGAGGATGCAATGCCTCAAGAGGATGGAGATTCCTCACTCAATACAAAATGTGCAGGAGGTTGAAATGCCTTAGGAGGATGGAATTCCTCACTCAGATGCACAACAAATTGTGGATGGAGACTCCACTATCCAATATATGATGGCGGCACATGGTGAGATGGAAGGACATGCACAAGCTTGAAGGTGGGCAGAGCATGGACACATTGCCCATCTTGTTGCGAAAGGCTTTTCGAAACAGACAGAATAGATGTACAACAAGAGGAGATGGTTATTTCTCCTACTACTAGGGAGATCATTATTTCTACTAATGCATAGTTGGTTTTTATTCCTACGGAAAATGAAAAAAATGGTCACATTTAGCTTCAGTTGCTTCTATCTAGAAATATGGACGAGAAGATCTACATAGTGCTACTTGAAGATTTTTGGGTACCTGAACATGCTCATTTGGGTTGCAAATTGATCGAGTCCTTGTGAGGACTTGAACAAGATCCATGAGCCTAGTACACTCTCTTTTATCAACATCTTCAAGATTATAATTTCAAAATTATGGAGGTCGGGCTGAAATTATTTCAGCAATTGCATGATTCATGAGAGGTGAACGTCGCCTCCACTTCTATTTTTTGGTGTTTTGGACCACCTGTTATGTCTGGTATGGTGGACAGAAGTTGTGGGACATAGTTTTGCTACGATCTTGTACATTTTCAGTTGTATCTTGTATACGTGCCAAAGCTCATAGTTTGGATGTTTGCAAAGCATCAGTTGTAATCCAGCAGATTGTCAGAGTTATATATTTTAGGAGCAGTCTACAGTTCTTAATGTCTAAACTCAATGGTGTCTACAAATGCTAGTAAAGGTTCGAGACAAACATAATGTCCTCGGACTTGAGTCATTAAGGAAAGTCATTAAATGAATAGTTATGTACAAATTGATGTTCAAGAAAATAGAAGTTTCCCAACTGTATTGGGACCTATTTCAGTATAATGAATCATGAGTAGCACATACCTGCTGAACTTTGTGTCTATGTCTCTCTCCCTAATTGCTCTGCATTGTGGGTTCTGTTTCATCTTGATAAAAGATTGAAAAACATTGCTGTATTGTTATTGGAGCAACCTTTGGAAGTTTCATTTCAGATGAAGACATGATGATAAATTTGATAAGCAAATATATTGTAAAGTGAATACTCTGAAGCTTAAACTTTGCTCAATTACGACATACCAGACATCCGACTATAGGAATTGATATGTCCTTTCCTATTGTTGGTCATGATGGGACTTATACTTTGGTTATGTGTTCCAAGACTTGCTCTTGATCTATCATTGGTGCTATTAATTTGGTATCCTAGAAATGTATTTGGCAGCATTAGTTAATTCTGGAATTAATGAATTCCTCTTAAGAAGTTTCTTGTTGCTCATAATTTACATGGTAGGAGGGATTTTGACGTGGAAACAGCTAAAAAAAGTCTCAAGATCGAAAAACATTGTAGCCCATGCATATTGACTATTGTCATGGGTTATTCAACCCATCTAAATCTGAATAAAATAATTTGCAGTATTTGCTAACCACAAACTGAATTAATATTGCCCTTAAATCGTCGACTTATATATAGTTCATATAATGATTCTCATGTGAGCCTAAGTTCTTAACCATTGAAATACAAGCCATTTTAGCGCCTGTTGAAACCAACAAATTATATGAGTATATATATATCATATATATATAGGATGATGATATATCAGTGCATTGTGTAATAAGTATCCATATCATTTACTTTAAGTTAGTATTATGCCTCTTTATTAATCGAGCACTAAAATATGATATATATAGTATATGATATACCATCATATGCTATATATGTCGTAATGTGGTATGCATTTAATATTTTTGCAATTGATATTCCTTCGTAGTGTAGTTTCTCTATAAACATTTGGCAACATGCCTTCAAAGAATGTCATGTCAAGTTGAAGTCAGTTCAAAGTGAACATCGATCGATAAAACTTATTGTCAACGAGGCACTATGTTATCTTATAAGATCTTTGTGTCGAATGTAATCGTGAAATACAAGAACAAAAATTACAATGGTATAAGGAGCTGAGAAGAAGACCAACACCATACAAGAAAAAAGTAACGTTAGTGACTCCAACGAAGGTTAGAGAAGAAGATAACATGGTCAGAGAGAGGACCAAGAAGTTACACGGTCTACTCAATTGGAATCCATCAAGTCAAGTGCAGAGAAGAGGTGGAGCCAAAGCCGGAGCCAACTGTGAGTAAAATTTCCAAAGCCCCTTCCCGAGGAAGAAAGTGCAAACCTTATTGATCAGGTTGGGTTGGAGGGTGCTACAAAAGTATCAAGTGAAGAGTTTGAGGCAGCTCAAATGACAAGTTGGAAGGAGGAGCACAAAAGGGTACCTAACAGTGAGGAAGAAAGTGTATAGATCCCTACCGAAGGGTCAAGAATAGGGACATGTTCGTGCTGAAAGAGTAGAGGAATGTCCAACAACCTTTTTAAGGAGAATCATATCCAAAAAGCCACATTAGAAGCAACCTTTAACTAGACCCATGGCTACCCTCGTCAACTTCATCTCCAGAAAAAATAGAAGCTGCCAAAGTTCATTGGTGATGGATCAGAGGATCCCATACGACAGTGCAAGACATGTATTACAATATGGATGGAAAACCGGCACACGAATGAACAGATGTGATTGCAGTGCTTCCCATACACACTTCAAGGACTAGCCATAGAGTGGCACACAGAGGCACCAGCCACAAAGAAGTTTCATGGGAGAAAGTCGTGAAAGCCATCAAGGAAAAATTTAGACTCTTGAGAGATGACATCAAGATTGTAGCTGAGATCTATAATACCCAACAAGATAAACACAAGAAAGTCCGATTCTATAGCAAAAAACTCGAAGAACAAACAGGAAAACTTGAAAAAGAACTTGTTCATGGCTTGAAGAAGCGATCATTTATTGAAGGGTTGGTACCCTCATTACAGAGGAAGATGAAGGTGTTCCCACCCTTGTCTTACAAAGATGCATACTACTGAGCCATGAACATTGAAAGCGAGAATAACCCATCCTCGTGTTTGAGAAGAAGCGAAGAAGACCCTAACTTTAGTGAGGATTGCGAACCTGGATCTCATGCTTTGAATGGTGAAGGAACTCAAGGGAGAAACTCAGAATGAAGGCAAGGATCTTTGGTGTGCTTATTGAATACAATGAATATATTTATATGAACACATGTTAGTTGGTAGTTTTAAGTTATGAACTGTCATAGAATTGTTCTGACTACATTGTAACTACTCCCAATCATGATAAAATTAAGGACACACATTCATTTGATGTGCAGTCCATTTCTTCTTCATTCTATCCTCGTCTACATTTGCTAACATCGGTATCAGAGTCTCTAGTGCTCCTAAGGGTTTGGAATCTGAGGAAGCTTGGTAAGAAGCATAGATTTCAAAAAACAAAAGAGACTACAAATTCGAGGAAGCCCTGTGTTGGGGCACAAACAGAGGAAAACACTTTGCTAGGGCACAGAATGAAACAAAAACACATTTTAAAACAGCCTGGTCGATACAGCATGTTCTCCCGTTACAATCAATTCAGTCGCCATTGGGAAGATGCCATTTTTGAAAGCATGTTTGTGGACGCTAGGGCATGGAATTTGGCACAAGAGTCTCTGCATTTTGCAGGTGTTAGGGTGTGAAAATTTGTGCATAGTAACTCTGCTCAAAATCGCATGCCAGCAGTTCTTGATAATTAGAAGTTCAAGCCCAAAATAATCAAAAATTCAAGCCCAGGTCAGGGCATTGATAAATTCTCAAAAGATTTTGTAGTTCATGTCTATCAGTCATTGTTTTTGTTATATCTATTTCCACTCATTGCTGTTATTATATTTATTTTTGCTTCATTTTTTATTCTGCATTAATTTGAGGGTCGGAAATTCAAATTGGTGTGAGTGGCGAATATACAAAACCTTGTTCTATCGAAGGCACATAAGTTAACTGGACAAAACTATAATATTTGGAGCCATAAAATCCTGACCATCGTGGAATTTCACGATTGTGTTAAAATAATGTGGCAAAGAAAGTAGGCCCACTACTAATTTTGCGGGTTATGACAAACGTCATTGAAGGTGTCAGTATCTGATGAATTGATACCAGGAGTCTGCAATGCTACTTTGTTGGGTGATTTATGGATCGTTCTGAAGGAAAAATATATGATTTCACAGAAGAGTCGAGTGTTATACCTGAAGAATTTGCTATTTTCAGCAAGGTTGCAAGAGGGTGAGTCATTGTCAAAGAACATACTTCGGATGAAAGACCCCTGAGATCAACTTGACTCCATTAACAAAACGGTATATGACAATGATATTGTGGCATTAGTGATTAACAGTTTGCCATCATCATTTGAGTCATTGTTGAAGCCCTCCATTTGATGGCTGAAAGTCAGACTTTGACTTTTGATAAAGCTAGTTCCTATTATTACAAAAGGAACGGAGACAAATTCAGACACGTGAGTCCAGTTCTTCACAAACAGAGAGTGCTTTTGTTGTTCAATCCAAAAGGAAATGGAAAGAAAAACCTGAAAAATCATCTCCTAAATATCAAGTCAAGTGTTAGTACTGTCATAAACTTGGTCCTGTGAAAAAGGATTGTTGAAAAAGACAATATGATCTTGCCAACAAAAGCAGAAGGTACAAGCAAATATGGCAGAAGTTGAACAAGATCCTGAAGAATCGTATGCCCTCATGGCATCATGCTCAGATGACAGCCCTACTAGGTGTTGGTTCTTTGATTTTCGAGCATCAAGACACTTCACGTGTCAAAAAGACTGGTATGTAAATTTTCACACAAATTTCAGTTCTGATTTAGTTTCATTAGGGGATGAAAGATCTCATGCAGTAGAAGGGATAGGGGATATCTGAATCATATTAAATGATAATGTCAAATTAAATATTAGAAATGTTAGATATATACCTAACATGAATAAGAATCTTTTATCTATAAGTCAACTAATAGAAAACCCCAATATTTTGTTGTAATGTCCCCAATGGGATGTATTATAAGTATAACCCAAAAGGGAACACCTGAAAATTCTGACTTATGATAGGAATTTGGATGAAGAAATAATAGGATAACAACGCAATTTATTCACAAAATACAGATCTGAAATACCCTAGTTATGGCGAGCTGTTATAGAGACCAAAAATCTCTAAATCTGATCTTAAATTACTCAAATCTTTTGTCAAAATATTTATAATAGTTTAGGAATGCAAGAACACCAAAATACTAAACTTTTGGGACCCAAAACAGGAGCTGGAATTTTATTATAGATCTGCAGAAATACAACTTACAAAAGTGGCCAGAAAGAAGGGTTCCCAAGCCCAGATCATCTGAAACAAAGCTGAATATGGCCTCCAAAATTATGGCAAAGTTTGGTGATAAGAACCGGAACAGCCATGCCCTAGAATGTGTCAAACTTCACCCACAAGGGGGTCGCTACCATAGAGTAAGGCTTAAAATGAAGGTGGAAACCTACCCCAACACTCTTGTCTTCAAACCCTAGCTGGAGCTACCACGAATCTGCAATATTGGGTCTTCAATCACTGCTGGAAATCTGAAAGTACTTCTTGAAACTCAATAAAAGCTCCTGAGATGGAGGATCTTCACAAGGATGAAGAGTTTTCGTTCTTCAACCTTAGTAAGATAGGGTTTTCGTCCTCTAATGCAAGTGCACCAAAGACGTTTTTTCCTTTAGTGGAATTGGAAGACCAATTCGCCCAAAACCAAACTATAGAATTCACAATAGCCAAAAGATGCCACTCAATGTCTGGCGACCTACTTTTATGGTTGGAAGTGGCACAAAGCTCCATACAAAAGGCCCAAAGAGTTCTCCTACTTTGGAAGTGTTACTTTTTCTTTTAATATTTTATTTCCCCCTTTTTTATTCTCCATATGGTTTGCTTTTTCCTCCTTGGGGAATAAATAAAAATAAGATGCTTATTTAGTTTATTATCACTAATAAAATAATTAAAGTGCCTATAATAAAAATTACTATGCACTCGAATTAAATTATTAGGATTAGTTTCCCTTCTTTTTCCACCCCTTAGCCATCAAGAAACCAAAAATAGGCTAAGGGTCTTCCACCTGTTATTTCTAAGAAGGGGATATTACATCTGTAAACTTCTATGACAAGAAATACATTGTTTCTGATGTAAAACTAAACAACGTTGTTGCCCTAGGCATTGGGCAAAGAGGCTTGTATGTGCCAGTTCATCCTGCCACGATCAACTTACATACCTTAATTTTGGAGGGTAATACCAACATTTGTGTCATGAGAGATATGGACATCTCAAACTTCAATATCTTGCCAAACTCAATAGAGCCAACATGGTTGATGGTTTTCCTATTATTCAAGAGAAACAGGATATGTGTGCAAAGTGTTTGGATGGAAAACAATAAAGAAATCCACTTCCAACTAAAGGTGTTTTGCATGCTAAAGGGCTTTCAGATCTGGTTTATGCACATTTTTGTGAGCCATCATGGAGGTCTCCCATTGTTCTTGGTGCGAGGTACCTTCTTTTGTTAGTAGATGGTTAATCGAGAAAGATGTGGTTCTACTTCTTGAAAAATAAGTCTAACTGTTTTTCTTCTTTTGAGAAATTCAAGGCATTGTTGGAAAACTAGGTCAGTCGATAGATCAATACATTGAGATCCGATAAAAGGGGAGAGGGAATTCACTTCTAAACAGTGCAGGAATTACAGCAGTAAAGAAGGAATTCATCATTAGCTAACAACCCCATATACCCCACAACAAAATGGGGTGGTTGAGAGGCAAAATAGAACTATCATGGATATGGCTCGATGTATGATGCATAGTAGAGGTGTACAGTTCAAATATTCGGGACAAGCAGTAAACACAGTGGTATATATTCCCAATCAAAGTCCTTACAAAGTTTTACAAGATGTCACACCTAAAAAAGTTTGGTCCAAAACCAAACCCAAGGTATTAGCTTTTCATATTTTTGGTTCAACTACATATACTTTGGTTCCTGATAAAAAGAGGAGTAAGTTAGACTCTAAAACTACAAGATATTTCTTTACTAGTTATAGTGATCAGTCGAAGGTTTATAGGCTAATTGAAAATTTCCACTAACAAAGTAATTGTTAGTCATGATGTTGATGTGAAAGAAATAGAATCATTTTTAGCATGTGATCAACAAACAAATGGCTGTAATCAACAAACTGTTAGGCAAGATCAGCAAGCCACATCTGAAAATATTGTGATTCCTTTACCCAATGAAAAATTTAGTTGATCTCTTACTCCACAAACTCCACCACAACTTGTGATAGCCACAAGTGATACACTTGTATATAGAAGACACGAACTTGAATTGGTTCCTCATTCGAATGAGCCTCAGCTGGAATAGATTTCTTCAGTCCAACGAACGCCTAATTGGTTTTACTCCACTTCACAAGATGTGTTGGAGGATGAAATGCCTCAATCAGATGCACGGACTCGGCAAACAGGTAAGCAAATTGTTGATTTAGAGCATGTTCATTTTGCTCTCTCTTTTGGTCTTCACAAAATCGTTGAGCCAAAAAGATACTCTAAACCAAAACGCATACATAAATGGGAAACTGCAATGCAAACAGAGTATGATGCCTTGATGAAGAATAATACCTAGACATTGGTGGAGTTGCCTCCAAGGAAACAACCCATTGGTTGCAAACGGGTATACAAAGACAAGTGCAAAGCTGAAGGTACTTTGGATAAGTACAACGCATGTCATGTTGCGAAAGGCTTCTCGCAACAGGAGGGAATAGATTATGAGGATACTTTTGCTCCTACTGTAAGGATGGTCACTTTTTGGTTGCGTCTTTCAATTGTTTCTCAATTTAAATGGAAGGTTTTTCAGATGGATGTACAAAGCACCTTCCTGAATGGAGATTTGGTGGAGGAAGTCTATATGGTGTGGCTTGAAGGGTTTCAAGCATAGTTCGCAGATGAAATATCCCTTGTGGGATATCACTTCAAATTCACAAAATATATAAAAATAACAGCGAACTAAAATTCTGATTTTTCTAATTTTTCATGACAGCAATATGCCGAAACAAAGAAAAAATTGTATTTTCCAAAATAATAATTTCTAATACTACCCAGAAGCTTCAAATAACTTAGAAAAATATGCAGAAAATTAAACAAAGAAATAATTTTGATCTCTCAAATCTGATTTTATTTATTTATTTGAACTGCTGAAACTGCCTAAAAATTCCAAAAAATCACAAGGAGCTGAAATGATCTTTATAAATTCTGAAATTCGGACAGCAATATATTTAAATTATAACGAAGCAGATCCCTGGAAAACTAAAAAAATCCAACCCGAAACCCTAGAAAATATTGTTACATAACCCTAAATAAGTAGATCTAAAAATAAATAAAGCCCAAACTAAATGAAACTTCTCCTGGGAATTCGCCAAGCTTGCCTCAAACGCTGGAAATAATATGATCTGTAGATGGCTTAAGTAGGGACCAAATAATCTCTCTTCGGCACTAAGCAAACCATTGAAATTCTTTGATAACTCTGATCTGAAAATCTGATTTGAATGAAGCTCCAAGTTACCAAACTAGGGAGGATCTCTCACCACCGAAAACTGCTCTGCTAGCTAGGAGTGGATCTCTCACCACCGAAGCTAGCTAGGAGTGGATCCTTTGGGATCTTACTCCACAAGCAAAAAGCATGCAACCAGCAATGGCCTTCAATATCATAAAAGAGTGAGTGTATGAATGAATGCCCCTTTCTCCCCCAAGCGCTTCCTTTTATAACTTTTCATTGCAACAAAGGGCCCAAAAGAATCCTAATCGACCACCTTGGGGAAAAATCCACAAAATAATAAAATAACTTAAGTTACTTTATCACCACTATGCCCAAAAGTACACTTAAGTTAACCCCAACGAAAAAATAGAATAATAAAGTACCATAGGGGAGTATCACACAACCTTATTTCACTTAAGTCACCTCAAAGTACGTGTCCAACGTCAAAACATGACCTATAAGTGAAATGAACGTGCAAACCATACCCAATAACCATCAATGTCACTAGCCCCTTGGGCATGACCAAGGCTAAGACGGATGAAAAGCCTCCTAGGCCATTTGCTTGAAATTGGGGACATTACAACAGACTCGCATTTGACAAATACTCGGCATACCCAAAATAAATTGACTAAGAAAAAAATAGGCAAAACTCAACGAATACTCAACAACATTAAAAATACGAAAATTTCTTTAAAAACACATAAATTTTATGTAAAAATATAGTTACAAAATGTATCAAATGAGTCTACACAATGTTGGGGAAGTGTTTTTTATATTAGATTTGAATATAAATAGAGTACAAAATCGCATCATCATGTGAATACAACAGCCAGCTAATAAGTCTTATGAATTTACGATGATTTTCATTTAAAACTGTCATCATAAATTGCATATCTATGCAAGCGACAAATAACAATATTTTACAATTTCCAAGAAATCTTCAAATACTCGTGAGTACTTGTCAAAACTTGCGAGTATTCACAAAAAATCGCAAGTATTCACCAAAAAATTGGCTGCAAGTTCTGGTGAGTTTTTTCTGGAGAATATTCGGCCAATGAAAAAATGCAAGTGCTCGTTGAGTTTGCAAACTATGTTTCAAGCATGTCGTCATGAACATCCGGTGTGCAAGCTTATTAAGTCCTTGTACGGGCTTAGGTAGGCTCCTCGAGCCTGGTATATTAAACTAGATCAACATCTACAAGATTCTGGATTCACAAGTCTTTCCAATCTGAATCTTTATGTCAAAAGCGACAGTGATGACATTGTTGGAAAACATGCACAATGAAGAAATAAAGAGAAAGTGGAATGCACACATTATCATTGTGTGTCGGTCATTTTATTATGTGAAATATAATTACAAAATGATTGAAGTAGTTTCAATCGTTAATTAGTTGATATTTAACTAATATTAAACTATCACTAATAACTATGCCTTATATTTTAATACCCCCTTTAAGGCTTACACTAAAAAGAAGATAGGATTACAATCTTCAAAAGCTTTTGTTTTGAACAACAATTCTAGAACCAAGTAGAACTCCATCAAGCTATGTCCCTAACCCTTGTAAAGGTGTAGTTCCCAAGCTGAATTCCCGAGTTCCCGGATTCCACTTTCTTGAACTCTCGAGTTACAAAATCTCCCAAATTATTGAACCATCCATATTGAGCTACTCCCAAAGTGCTCCATCAAGTTGTCTCATGACCCTCGTAAGGGTAAACTCCCGAGATCCACAAACTCCCGAACTATCTAGACAACCATCCAGGCCGACTTTTACCTATATTGGATCCCTTGTTGTCTTCAAAACACTAACCTTTTTTAAAGTACATATTTTTCTTCTTCATCATCAATAAAATCTTCAATGTCTGGTGGATTGTCAACAAAGGCCACATTTGTTTCTTTTGGATTATCTTTAAGATTTCCTTTGGGAACATCATTAGCTCGAATGCGACAATTCCAAGTTGTATGATGTCTTTTCTTGCAATAATAACATTTAACTTTCCTGGTGTCTTTATCAGATTTTCTGTGATAATTTCTCAGGCAGGAGTATAGTGCACTTTTATGTGAAGAATCACCTTATGTATTGTCCACAGTTGTTCTCATTTCTTCAACCAAGAGAGCTGAAATCAAATCTTCCAAGATTTGTTAAGGAATCTAACTAAGAGTAAAAATGAAATTGCTACATGACGAGGGCACACTGTTTAACAGAATGGATTTGGACCCTTCATCATCTACTGGAGCTTTATGCTCTGTTAATTGTCTAAGAAGAGATCTCAGATTGTTTATATGACTGGACATAGTAACATCATCAGCCATCTTGAATCGAAATAGTTGCAGCTTTAAAGAAAATTTAGCATTCACCGCTTTTTCCCCAAACAACTTATTCAAGGTATCCCAAATTTCTTTGGATGATTTATCTAAATCTATATGATGGAATTCAGAGTCAGAAAGAGCAAGCCCGATTATAGTTATTGCTTTATCATCGCAACTTTCCTACTCTAACAATTTAGTAACATCGGTGGGCAGTATTTCTTTTCCACTAACTATACCCCACAAATTTTTGTTCATTAATTGCATCTGGATTTTAACTTTCCAAGTGTGGAAATTGAAACCAGAATATTTGTCCATTAGTAATGAAAAGTCCATTTTTTAAATAAAATTAAAACTAGGGTTTTGCTTGTTGTCTATTGGTAATGAAAACTCCATTTTTAAAATAAAATAAAACTAGGGTTTTGCTTGCAAAATAAAATCAGCAAAATAAGAGAGTTTAATTTACTTGAAATTTGTGCCCTAGATGAGCTTTATGACTAGAATTTTCATTTTTGAATTTTGTGCCCTTTCGAATCAGAATTTGTGACAACTTGTATTTATTCCTTGTTTTGCCCTTGAAATTCGTTTTATTAAAAAATGATTGTTTATTCTTCTAATTCGCGACTGTCAATGTCGGATATATGGTGAAATGGTATGATTCTTTTTCTAGCTTTGTTTGAAACCCTTCACAACTGAATTTTCGTGATTATTTATCCACGATTTTTTTCGTGCCTACCTTCGATTATTGTTCACAACTATCTTTTTGTATGGCAGTGACTGTAAAACTCTTCAATTGTCCTCGACTATACAACTAGTCATGTTTGAAGGTTTAGGTTTTAACCTTTTATTGCCCTTGAATTTGCGAGACCGGTGCTTCAAAAAATTGCCACTAAAATGTAGACGTGGATGCTCTTGATTTGTAGACCCCTTCAATAGGCTTCGCTTTGATACCAATGTTGGAAAACGTGCACAACGAAGAAATGAAAAGAAAGTGGAATGCACACATTGTTATTGTGTGTCCATCATTTTATTATGTGAAAGATGGTTACAAAATGGTTGAAGTAGTTTCAACTGTTTATTAGGTAATTATTAACTAACATTAAACTATCACTAATAACTAAGCGTTATATTTTAATAAACATTGTGATGCTTATTGTTTATGTTGATGATCTTGCCATCGCGGGTAGTGGGGCCACTACTATTCAGCAAGTAAAATCAAATTTATGTTTCTACTTTTGACACAACTAATTTAGGCCTCCTACACTATTGCCTAGGTGTAGAATTTTGGCAACATGATCATTTGATTTTCATAGCTCACGTTAAGTATGCTACAAATCTGTTGCATAAGTTTAGGATGTCTGATTGTAATCCTTCTTCTACATCGATGGAGGTCCGGTTGAAGATATCATCTCATGATGATTCACCACCGGTAGATGAATCACTCTATAGACCAGTGGAGGGTTGCATAATATATCTTACATCCACCAAACCGGGCATATGTTTTTTTGTTAGCTATCTTTCTTAGTTTTTGTCTAAACTGAAACTCACACACTAGGGAGCAATAAAACAAGTTCTTTGATATGTCAAAGATACTCTTAACTTTGGCATTCTTTATCACAAAGTCACAAATTTCAAATTCTTTGGCTATACAAATTCTAATTGGGGAGGTTATTGGATAGCCACAGATCTACCACTAAATACATCTTTTCTTTCGGTTCAGGAGTTGTTTCATGACAGCGTAAGCTTCAACCCACTGTGGCTCTCTTCCACTAAAGCAAAATACAAGGCAGTTGTCTATGCAAATTGTGAAGTAGTTTGGCTTCGTCGGATTCTCCTTGATCTTTAGCTTCCTCAAACTGCACCTACTCCACATTCCATTTTTTTGTGACAATCAAGGTATAATGAAGATGGTCACAAATCATATATATCATGCTCGCACCAAGCATATTGAGATTCATCATCACTATATTTGACAATTAGTTGATTCTAGTAATATCTCTTTTCACTTTTGTCCTAAGGAGCAACCTGTTGATCTAATGACTAAACTCTTGTTTGTAAAATTCCCATTTAGTCATTACGAGGGGGTATCGAATATAATGAGGATATTTACACATGTTAGATGGTACTTTTCAGTTATGAACTGTCATAGAACTGTTCCAACTACATTGTAGCTACTCCCAATCATAATAAAATGAAGGACACACCTTCATTTGATGTGCAGTCCATTTCCTTTTCATTTTATCCTTGTCTACATTTGCTAACAGTACCAACCACAAGGTAGGTCACACTGAGGTGAATTGCCCAAAGATAATGTTTTGTCATATTTGTCAAGTTACAGTGCAAGTAGTCAAGGATTGCTCAATTATTTTGCAAAATAAGAGCACCCAAGAAATGTTCACACAAAGAGGAATTGATACCACCCACCACCATGCCACTAAAAAATTATCAATGTTCAAAAATAGTGGTAATAGGAGTTCGATTCAATATGACTTCCAAGGACTGTCATTTGTATACTGTCAGGAATGCAATGAGTGATATCATTTTGCAAGAGATTTCCTTAATCAAAATAATATTGGACTTCTATGTAGATGGTGTTGTCCCAAGAACCATAGCAATGGCAATTGTCCAAAGCAAGCCAAAGTCAATATGAGTGACATAGCTGAGGGAAAGGAGGTTATAGCAATTATCAAAGCACGAGTGAAGAAAGGTAATCATCCCAACCCACATTCGGAGATGGGAAGGATGGCCAAAGCAAAGGTGGAAGTCGAGAGGGCGATGGTCAAAGAACAACATTGGTTGCATGAACATGCAAGTACAATGACAAGTAGACTCAAATCCATAAAAGCTACGGAAAAACATGTCTTGAAGACCATTGTACCTATGAAGATAGTTGACTTATTGCAAAGCATTCCAAAACTAAAGAATGTTATAAAGGCTACCATAGTGTTCTACCTAAAAACAACATATATTATTTATGTACTTGGCATTATTTTTATTATATTTTAGGTGTCTAGTGTTAGAAAGGGTTAAGCTATGAGTTGTCCATGGTTTAGTTATGGTTTCTAGCAGTTGAATACAAAAGGCACAAAAACCCTAAAGAATGTATCATCTTTTGTAATATCAAAACCCTAATGCAAGAGATAGCCACAATTATATGAGAGCTCCTTTGTTACAGTCAGATTTGCAGGTGTAATCCAGCCTTAGGCAAGTTGTTACTCCCATCTTGTCGATGGGACTATATAGTATATAGTTTTCTCAAGCTCAAGAGGCCCCACTATATATATTTCTCCCGAGAACTATATGGTGGCCAAAAAGATAGGGAAATGGACTCCCCCGCCCCAACCCATATATAGATATCTAGCCCTCAGATATAGATAGGGCACCCATATAAGATATATAGCGAGGGGGAAGGTGGGGCACCCTATATAGATATCCATTTCTTAGCGTTATTTTATATTTTTGCAGTTCCACTTTCTGTGGGTATTTGGAATGCAACAGGTGGTATTAAATTTTCAATCAATTTTTCCAAGCTTTTGTCAAAATGTCGACGAGGGTTTACCTAATAAATAACTCAAAGTTTGTGACCAAGGATGAGATGAAGGGTTTATTTGTTTATTTTGCCAAGGAGATTCAAAGGAAGTTTCATTCATTTGGAAAACAACTATAGCCAAAAAAATCGAGATATTCAAACCTGAGGCATGGCCATCAAGGATGAGGATGTGAAAAAAAAGTTTATCAATCCTTCTGGGGATATTGATCAAGACCCACCAGACGAAGAGGAGGAGGCAGAAAGCCCACATCGTCCTTTTAACCTACAAATGAAGATCCCATAATATGCCTTCAGAGGTGGCATGGAGGTCCAGACATGGTTGAGCAAGCTCACATTGGATTTTAGGGTACAAAAATATTAGAGGGCAAGATGACAAGTTGAATATGTCCTTGTAACATTTGGAAGGTGTTGTCCACATATGAGGAGAGAGATGGGGTTTTTTCAAATCCCAATGGGGACTTTGCGGATTTCGTCAGGGCTTTAACTGAGAGAACGGATTGCAACTAGAATGAACCATGTGATACCCGGTTGATGCTCTTCTTTCAAAAAGATGTTTGTGGAGAAGTACACAGACAAATTCCATGTTTTGGAATCCAAGGCCAAACTTTCTTCAAAGTTGGTGCGGAAGATCTATATATCCGACCTGCTGGCTGATATTCGAACAAAAGTAAGACTGATGGAACCCAACTAGTTTGAAAGGGCTATTATCGTAGCTAGAAGTGCTATAAAATATATTGATGCCCTAAAAAGGAAAATTGTAGGAAATATGTCCTACAAGTCATTTTTGATAGGAAAGCGAAGGACGAGAGAACATTTGAGTCTTCATTGTTTAAAACCCTGGCTGTAAGTTCCAGACACCTTTAAGTTTTTTGCCCATATCAAGAAATATTGAATTTTGGTCATGGTTGATCTAGGAAGCACACTTAATATTCTAGATAAGAAACAATTCCATAGGGTAGGTCTCCATTTATACACTTTTGAAACTATTCCAATTTGGGTTCTAGGTCAACGAAGTACGAAATGCATAGGAATAGTCAATAATCTGGAACTTTCAATGGCAGATTATGTCCTTAATGATATATTTTATGTGGTCGATATTGGGGGAATGGATGTTGTTTAGTGTTCATATATTCACTTGGAACGTACTCCACCAACCATCAAGAGCAATTCTTGATATTCAAGCAAGGCGACCATGAGTATACTATCAAGTCCTTTCCCTTGAGGGAAATACAAGTTGTTGACTCCAATCGGATGAACAAAATTTTGAAGGGACATTTTTGCTTCATGGCTCACCTTTACAGTGTGGATATAGAATCGTTTGTTTGGCATGAACATGCTCCGGGGATTTCAGAAATGTTATGCAAATATAAGGTAATTTTCCAAGACCTACTAAAAAGCCTACTACCAGATAGAGAATTAGAGCACATTATTAAGCTTGTTTTTACAAAGGGGCCAACAATGGTACACCCCTATAGAGACGGGCATTTTTCAAAAGTTGAAGATAGAAAAATAGGTAAGTAAATTTTTGGATGTTGGCATCATCCTCCCTAGTAAGAGCCGATATGTTGCTCCAGTGATACTAGCCAAGAAGAAGGTTGGGTCCTATAGACTCTATATTGATTACAAGGTCCTAAACAAAATCACGATTAAAAATAAATTTCCAATGCCAAGGATTGATTATCTACTCGACAAGTTGCATGGGGAAAAGTATTTCTCAAAGATAGATCTCATATTTGGATTCAATACTAGGACAAGACCCCATTCAGAATGCATCAGGGCCATTATCAATTTAGGGCCATGCTCTCCAATCTCAACAATTCTCCAGCCACCTTTCAAATTGATGAACAAAGTATTCAGTAAATTCGTGCATAAGTACTCATTGACATCCCATCTTCAACATCTGCATTTTTTGTTGGATATATTATCCAAGAAGACGTTGTATGCCAAAGGCATATTTGGAATACCTTGGTCACGTTATTTTTGTTGAAGGGGTTCCCGCTAACCCTGCAAAGATCAAGGCCATATGTGATTGACTTGTGCCCAAGACTTTTAAGAAACTTCACAGTTTCCTAGGCTTAATAGGATTTTACTAAAGATTTGTAAGCCATTTCCTAATAATATCACATCCATTGGCCAACCTTAACAAGAAGGATTCCTTCAAGTGGTCCACTGAGGCACAAAAATCCTTCGAGGATCTCAAGTGAGCTCTGGTCTCTCCTCCCATTTTAGTGACCCCCGATTTCTCAAAGTCTTTTTTAATTGAATGTGATGCTTCTAGATTTGAACTAGGTGTTATTTCTTAGGATGATCATCCCATTGCATTTGAAAGTAGGAAATTGAATGAACAAGAACAAAAGATGTCCACATATGGTAAAGAGATACTAGCCATCTAACATGCACAGCCAATTGGCATCAATTTATGTTAGGGAGCGGGTTATTTATTAAAACTGACCACTTCAACCTTAAGCACTTGTTAACTCAGGGTACATTAACGAAGGAGCAACAAAAATGGATTGATTCCAGATGAGTGTATGACTTTGAGATCCTTCGAAAAAAAGGGGAAGGAGAACGTGGTGGCAGATGCACTATCCCACCACGAATAACCACCAGTATTTTAAAATGTCCATCAGCCTACCTACTTGGATACATGACCTTGTACAAGACTTCTCAACTCACCCTGCTCAACCAAACTCGTGCAAGGAATCGAACATGGGGGAAAGAGGAATGCGCAGTCACTTTGTAATGGCATTATCTATTTCCGAGGATGTGTTTTCTTGAGGGGTTGTAATGTCCCCAAATAGGATATTTCAAGATTCAACAATTATTTATCAAAACCCTTGAAATTTGAATGTGAAAAATGAACGATGAGAAGCTAAAAATTATTGTTTTTATGGCAGCAATGCAAACAGGGCAAAATTCCTTGCCAAAACCATAGGAGATTTGCCTATGGGTGTAAAAATAGCCTCAAACCACCTTAAAAAAATTATGAATTTAAATTTGTAGCTAGCCCTCGAATTATCGAATTTGAAAATACTTTTTTGCAAAATACTAAAAATCTGATTTTTAATTGCAGAAAAACAGCCGAAACTTCAGAAAATTCATAACTCGGAAAATACCCAACAATTTTTTACAAATGATAGCTCAAATTGAAGATAAAATTACAAACTTTCCAATATACCAAAATCGGAATTTTCCGATGGGTGGAAGGCACCCAAAACAGGCTTGAAAATCTGGAAATGTGTAGATGAAACCCTAATTGTACTTGAAATCAACAACCATTTGCCCCTCTTAGAAAGCCCTCAAACAAGCCTCATAACTGATCACAAAACCTCAGATCTAATTCTCCTTCAGCGTGACCTTCAACAAAGACCTCACATGCAAAAAAACCCTTCAAACAGCAACACAACAAAATTCAAAATGTAACAAAGTATTTCCTAGAAGTACCCAAAATCAACAACCACGCTATTGGTCATGCATCCCAATAAATCTTCGAGCATGAAGATACAAAATATAATTTCCAAGCATGCCTTAATTAGAAACCCTTATGTTGCTTTTATATCTCCCCTAAGTGGGGTGATCCTTTTAAGGGGGAAACTTTATTTAAAAATCGTTTAAACACATTTTTTATCTCTTTTCTCTTCTCTCTTGTCGACCTTATTTGTTGTTCACTTTATTATTAAATTAATCGTCAAAGTTTTAGCTTTAATAATAATAATAAGGCAAATAATCTAATAATTTAGTTATTTCCCTCTTTATTATAATAACTAATATAATTACCCTTTAATTTCAAATGATGAAAAACACTGTCAAGGTAATTAATATTAACTTTTGTGTTTATTTGAAATGGGGACATTACAAGGGTGAATCCCCCTTTATTTAGAAAGCGGTAGAGCATGGGCACAAGTGTCCATCTACAAGCCATGTTGGGTTCTAGAAAATGTAATCAAACATTAATAATAATTTTTCTGGAAGGAAATGAAGACGAGCATATTATAATTTGTAGTTGAGTGTGACATCCACCAGCAATATAAAGTTGAGAGTGTCCCTTGTTTAGGCCTTCTGAACCAAATTTGGTCACACAAAAAAAGTGGAAAATTGTGTCAATGAACTTTATCTCAAATCTTCCCAACTCGAAGGGTAAGCATGAAATATTTGTGGTGGTAGATAGATTGACAAAGTATGCCCATTTCATTCCCACAAGAAAGGCAAGGAGCAATGGTCCTAAGGTGAGAAATTTGTATTTTCAACATGTGTTTAAGCTACATGGAATCCCTAAACAAATTATTTGTGATCGGGATCGGGTTTTTCAAGTCATTTATGGCAAGAGTTGTTCTGAAATGTAGGCAATACATTTAATATGAGCACTGCATACCATCCCCAAATGGATGGTAAAACAGAGGTTGTTAATAAGTGCATGGAAGGGTATCTGAGAATGTATGCAAGCGATAAGTAGAGCAAGAGGGTTGAATGGATACATTTGATTGAAAACTGGTAAAACACTCCATATCATTCAGCAGCGAAAATGACACCAATTAAGGCACTATACAAGTATGAGCCATGATCACCATTGAATTACGTAATTCAACGGGGGGAGATCTCACTGGAAGAGGAAGTAGAGCAAGTGGGTTGAATGGATACATTTGATTGAAAACTAGTAGAACACTACATATCATTCAACAACGAAAATGACACCAATTAAGGCACTATACAAGCATGAGCCACGATCACCATTGAATTCCGTAATTCAAAGGGGGGAGATCCCAAGGGAAGAGGAAGCAGAGGAAGAGATGTTAAATATTTTTCAACTCTTGAGAGACAATTTGGCAGTGAGTGCCAACAAGATGAAGCAACAAGCAGACCAACATAGGATAGAGAGGAGTATTGAGATTGGGGACATGGTGTTTGTATGGTCGCAACCATATAATCAATAGAATTTGAAGCAAGTTGGGAAGCAAGAGCTGCAACCAAAATACTATGGTCTATACCGGGTGCGAGCGAACGTGGGGGAAGTTGTGTACACACTAGACATACCAAACAAGAGAAGAATGCATGATATTTCATGTGTTATGTCTGAAGAAAAAGATGGGGGTGCATATAGTGCCACAAACAAAACTAGCAATGACTGGTAAAAAAGGGAAACATGTGGTGGAAACATAGTGCATTGTTGAGGACGAATTCAAGAAGCTTCAGAACAAGATGTGTGCATATTCAAGGTGAAATGGAAAAGGCTACCCATGGAGGATGCAACTTTGGAAAAAAAGGAGTTCGTAGTCAAGCATTTGGGCTAAATGGGGGGAAGAGGGCGTGAGAAAAAATGGCCGATTTAAATGTAAGGGTGGGAGAGTATTGGAAAATGTGCCCAAAATGTAAGGGAAACCTAGGCATACGATAAAAAAGAGTCCCCATTCCTATTCATGTGTTATTTCATATGATGGTCAAAGCTTTCTTGTAGTCGCTGGAGATCTTGAGATATATTCCCATAATGTAACCTTCTAGAGTTTGACTAACTTTTAGGTCAAATCTCCTTAAGGGGAAGGTTATGTTGTCTACCTAAACATTTATGTACCTAGCACTATTTCTTATGTTATATTTTGAATGTCTATAGTTAGCGAAGGGTTAAGCCATGATTTATCCATGGGTTAATTAGGGTTTCTAGCAGTTGAATACAAAAGTGGGAAAATCCTAAAGAATGTATCACCTTTTACGATATCAAAAACCTAATGCACAAGATAGCAGCCATATCCACCCTTACGGAAGCAGGTACTCCCATCTTTCCATTTATTAGCATTTTTATTTATATTTTTACAATTCCATTTTTTGTTGGTATTTGGAACCTAGTACGTATAAGACATTGGCTCAAACATGGAGCATACAATGGAAAACCTAACGTCACATGATGTAGCCTCAAGTGATGGGGAGTGCAAAAAGTAGAAGAATGAGCCCATAGTTGAGCCTCCATTGTCAGGTGAACTCGTGATTGATCATATGCTCCTAATGATGAATCTAACCCGACGGTCGACAATCTTGGACGTGGAAATTTTGGGCAAGAATTTGACAAACATTATCATCGACCGTGGTTCTAGGGTAAATGTTTTTCCAAAGGAGACTTGGAAGATTGTTTGAAAACCAACTATGTTGCCTCTGACATTCCAATTGGTATGAGCCTATCAACATGACATTAAGGTATTGGGTGTTCTGATGGGACAAAAGGTATTTATTGGCATCCAACTCTTTTTGTTTGAATTGTGTGGTCTTTTCATTTAAAAGAAGGCCTATGAAACACTATTGGGTTGGGGTTGGTTGAGAGCAACCAAAGTCGACCATAACTAGAAAAAGAATGTAATCTCCATTGAAAACAACAGTTGAAAGTATGTCATAGATATAAACAATCAGGGAATCAATGATGAAGCAACCTCATCATACTCATTTGATTCAGACTGTAAAAAAGAATGATCAATGGATGGGAACAAACGTATAATGGACGAACAACAAAGGGGTCTTACAATTTCATTCGTGCTCCAAAGATGGGACAAAGTTCCTTATTGGTCTTTTCCATTGCTAGATGGAGAACTATGAAGTGTTTTGACGTAAGTGCAATAACATCAAGATTATGAAGCGAGATGACCATGATGTCAATGAAGCCAATTCCTTCCAAACCGTCGGCATCACAGTCAACATACCCACTAGAATTCAAAGAATACAACATCAGAGATACTAGATTTGATGATAAGTTCGCCAACTAGTTTGACACAATGTTTATTCAGTCACTTGATGCTCTATTAATAGTTTAACGCTTGGCCGTTTGCTATTCTACCATCCATAACTCAATGGCTCAACACTTAGTCGTCTAACGCTCATTCAAGCAACATCAACATCATACACCCATACACCCGATGCCAACATTTGTCGTATGACCACCACAAACCCTAGCACGTTCATCTCATCTATTGTCATCCAACTCTCCACCCCAAATAGCCACCTTTAATAATAGTATGACAGGTTGTAGGGGTCGCACGTCCAAATTCTGGCTATCAAGCCCCTAGATATGATTGGAATTTTGCTTCTCTCTTCACTTTTAATTTTCTCATGTTGTATATGGGTTGCATTGGAAGGGACTCCAACTTGTTTTAAAGGGGGGATATTATAAACTATCATATTAGTATTGTCATGTATTTCAATGCTTGATTAATGACATAATTTAGTCATCGACATTGTTTGAAGATTAGTAATTGTATTGTCAACTTTAGGTAGTTTTGTAATGACTCTCATTAGTATGTTCGGTTGTTGATGATTGTGTTTAACAAATAATTGTTGGGTATTCTTGTCGTAAAAATAGAATGATTTACATTAGGGAAAGGGCACTTAGTATCAGGTCCTCTTGTATAGAGTAACTTGTATGAAGCACTACCTATCAATACTATAATTATATTCCTTGGTAGTCTAGTTTCATTGTAAACACAAATTCGTGGAAGTGTGAATAACCTTGTTATATAAGTGTTGAATGTAGGACAAACTTTCATCCCAAGTCTTTTTGGATCTTTTGGTTACATACCCACAATAATTGCATCAACATTTGGTTAACAACTTTGGTTTGCCATCTGTTTGTAGATGAAATACGAATGAAAGCCTCAATTTAGTATTCATGTCTCCACAAAGTGTTTCAAAACTTTCTCAAAACTCATGTATTCTTATGGTAGACTATAGAATTCAGCAGCCCAAAGTGCACCCACATATTGGTATCATGTATATAATGGAGGGCAAATGGATGAGTACTCGTCTAAGGTTAGGTCGACACTTATAGTCTGTTCTTGACTAATATGAAGAGGAAGTCAGGGGGGAGAGGCGCCTCTCAACTACTACCAATATCGGTATTGGTATAGGGGTAAGGGTAGGCGATTCATCTATTCATAATTAAATATGAGTAGGTTGGCATGCTAGCTATTCTCCTTCAATGGCTTAATCTGTTACATGATGAGTAACTCCTTCCCTTGCTTAGTGAAGAAAAATTAGGCAGCTTCTTGACCTAATGTAATGTAGTGTATAGATTTGCAAGTGACATGGAATGTGTAAATATTTATCCGAGTGCAAAAGGATGTGTGTAGAATCCTTGTATGCAAAAGCAAGATGTCTATGTGAAGGTCATGATGTCAGGTTGTATGTTGATATCTTAGGGGGATGGTAGTAAAGAATATCCATGTTACCCTACTCCATCATAGGAGATGTATGCAAGTAAATATGTATAATGCAATTGAATCATCTCATAGGATGAGAAGAACCAACTCATCCAACAAGAACTCAAGGAGCCATCAAACCTGTGTTTCATTTGAAGGTGACGAGTGTCTATGATGACATGGCATGGGATAAGAAGAACCAACTCATCGAGCAAGAACTCAAAGAGTGTAATGTCCCCTTTTTCCATTTGAGAGCTATTAATTGGTCTTCTTGCCATTCCTTCTCTGTGGCAAAGAAGAGAAGAAGATGGAGGAGAACATTGAGCTTCCATTTGATATGTCTTTACTAATTTTTAATATTTCCTTTCAGTGTTTTCTTTCTTATGACAGGTCGGCTGGATTTTAATTAACTAATGGAAGCTAATGAAGGAAAAGAACATCTTTAAGAGGTCGGCCTTTTCTATTTGTGCAGTGGCACCAAAAAGGAGGATATAAAAGAAGATTAGAGGCATCAATTGCAGTAGTCTTGGCGAATTTTATTCTACTTTGGCATGGAGAGCTAGTTGTTCCTTGTTCATCCACTTGAGGACGAAAACCCTCTTGTGAGGCCTCATTGAAGGACGAAAACCCTTGATGTGGCTTAGGTGAAGGACAAAAACCATTCATCATTGTTGAGTCTTGAAGAGAAGAGCTGATTTGAAGATCTATTTGTAATTTCCAGCTGATATTTGAATTATTTAGGGTGGAGCGACCTACCTAGGGTAGGGTTTGGAAACATTGGTGAAGAATTTGATGATTCTAGTTTCACAATCTGATTTGTAATATTTTTAAAGGCCGGAATCTAAAGTGGTATGAATTTAGAGGGTCTCTAGACCCATATTTCATATTTATCTTGTGGCTGCAATTTCCATTGCATATTTTATTTTCAGCAGAGTATTCTTCAGTGTTTCATTGTTATTTTGGTTTCTAAAATTACATAATATATATATATAATATATATATATATATATATATAATAGTGGCGAATTGATTGGTGGTGTTTTATGGTGATTTTGGCTTTTTTTGGTGCAAGTACAAGTCGCTGATTTTATTCTTCAGTCTGCTGCAATTTTATTTTCAGATCTGCATATAGAATATTTGATTAAAACCCTCAAAAGGATTATTACAAAGAGCCATCAAACAAGTGTCTCATTTGAAGGTGACTAGTGTCTACAATGACATGGCATGTAGTGATAAAATTACATACAACACAATCCCCGATGGTGTTGTAGATGAAGAAAGGAGAAGTGTTGCCTCCTTGACCTTGTAAGAAGAGCAAGGGAAATAATGATAACTTGGTTGGGGTGGGTGCACTAAAGAAGCTCCCTTGTTGAACTTGTTAGGAAATCATACGGTTAGTGCTTCATTAGTATTTGAGTATTGTAATATAAGTATTAATAAGGTTGTTTATAACAACCTACATATAATTGGTGAGTGTTACAACAACTCATCTATATTTGATGAGTAGTTGTAGGAGCATTATTAGGCCTTCTAGTTTACAGGAGATAACATGGCCTATTAATATGTATCATGTCTATTGAGCAAATTAACGAAGATTGTTTGTGTAAATCTAATCTTCTCCTTCATCCGGCATCAGAGCAATATTTGTTCCTTACATAGGATGGAGTTTTAATGATTTTCTAGGGGGAGATATATTCCTCCATTGCCCCTATAAATGGTGGAATTCTTTTGCAGATGTGTTTTCTATATTTCATTTGTTATTCATCGTACAAGCATATATCAGCCAAAGTATTCATGTGCAGAACCATTTAGATTTAATTGACTGCACCCACGTGATCAAGTTGCAGTTACACCTCCCTCTCTTGCTCGGTGTTGATTGACCTTGTTGCAGGAGTTCTAATCAGATCCTCTTTTGATCATAGCCGCATTTGAACTTTAACTTACGGATTTAACCAAGGCTTCGAGTGCTCACAGTTTTGATTGAAGAGCGACTTGGATCCATTATCGCATCATGTGGATCGATATTGTTTGCATGAAGGACTTGTTCGCTACGAACTGCTCAACCACATTGACATTTTCCATTGGAGACGCAACTAAAAAATCTGCAAGGTTGTCAACGATGCTCAAAGCATAGGAAACGTGTCAGATTTCCTTCATTCCACTTGCATCAAGTATTGCAGCCTTCCACGCTTTCTGTGTATTATTCCAAGTTTTTTTTTGGCCTATGTTCGGTTTGCATCGTGGGTAATGACCTGTGTACTAGCCCTTATTCCATACGCAAATCATGTGATCATTAACACTCAAGGTTGGCACCCCCTTTGGATCCCCAAGCTCGGATCTGTATTGCCATTTTGATCACCATTTCTGCGGCAAAATACCTTTGGCTCATGAAAGATCCCCAATAGATCTTTTGCCCAAATATGAGATTTTCCCACAAAATAATAAATATACTTTTGGCAGCTATGGGAAATAATTATTTTTATATGCAAACACACCCAAAATCAGCATACAATAATTATTTTTATTCCCAAACCCTTGGAACAACCCTGGAGAATTTATGGCAAAAATCAAATTTTACAACAGCTAGAAAATAATTTATACTTGAAACCCTAACTGCTGCAATCTTCAAGATAGCATAACTTTCTCTACACAACTCCGAATCTAGGCAAATGACATATGCCCAAACTTGGAAAAATACAAGGAACAAGATGATGTCAACCAAATTATAACAGCAACTACCAAACATGCAGATCTGACCCTCCTACTATTTCGGCCCACACATTTAGGGCATCAAATGAGCCCCAAAAATTATTTTCTCTATCCCGAATGATTGTTTATATTTTTAAGAACTCATTCATATAGAAATCAAAATTTGCGGATGCCAAATCAACTCAGAAATCAGATCTGAAATCTGATTATAAAACTGGTAAAAAACCCTTTGAAAAATTATGAAACTAATTGGCTTATTTCCCAAAAATATGCAGATGGTTTAGCAATTAAAATCAGATCTAAATACCTCCAAAGTACAAAATGCCAAATCTGCCCCAATTGGGTCGATCCAATAGAAGATGAACTGCTGTAATTTTATTCCTCAAATGCCTTAAAATTACACTGCTGGAAATGACTGAAAATAACACTGAAAATCTGATTACCATCAATGGGAATTTCTGAGTGAAAAACCCTCTCAATCCCTTGGGGTTTTCGTCCACAAGAGAACTCTTGGGGTTTTTGTCCACAAGAGGTATAAATTAAGGTTTTTTCGTCCTTAGAATATAATTTGCAAAAGCTCAAAGCTCAAATGCAAGAGAAATATCATATAAAAATCTGGAATATAGAAGAGGCAAGTCGACTTCCCTTTTAAAGGAAAAGAGCCAACAACCAACCTCCAAATCAGCCAATGAGCTCACATGATTTTTCCTATGCAAACATTTAATATTTTCCCATATTAAATGTTTTTCCCAACAATATTTTCCTCCTAGTGCAAGTTGCATTTCTCTAGGGGAAATACATAAATTAATTATGTTTTTATCTTCCCTAGGTTTCATTACTCTCCTTTGGCCCAAGTTGCCATTATCCTTTCTAGGAGGAATAAAATATAATAAATCCCTTTACAATGACTTTTGCCCCTTAAGGCAAATCGTATTTTCCATAGGGATTACAATTTAGTTTTATTAAGCTAAATAAATTAATATAAGTGCTTTAATAATTTTATTTTATTTTTTTTATAGCACTTTATAATAATTTATTATAACTTAAGTCACCCTTATATTTTTCCTTTGGCCGTCGGGTTGACAAAATAGGCCAAAGGTCTTCGATTGGAAAGGGGACATTACATTCCTCCCTTCCCAAAATTGCTTGCCCTCAAGCAATTTTGATCTTGTTTTGTTCAAGTGTAATGCACAAGAGACAAAACATGCTAAAGTGATCCGCAAGCCTAGCACCTGTTCCTGTCAAGTGAACTAAAACTTACCACCATATATCATCCACAAGTTGCTCATATATTTGGACCAATGGTTCAACAAACTCCAAAATGAAGACTTCATCTTCTACCATATCATGCATCCCATGATGAAAATAGATTGGATTAGGCAGCAATAAACAAGATACATTATTATGTTCATCATACCTTATGATTTCATCCTGGTTCATAAAGAGCTGAAATTCTTCATCAATCAGCTTGTCTTGAGCTGCTGGTTTGGAGATTGCAACAACCTGCAATTCCAAACAAGTGTCCATGTGAGGCTTCTCCTCATGTGCCCATTGCTCCATCGAGCCTTCCTTTGTGGGTGTAGACTCCCTTGCATCATCCGTCCCCATCTTTGTTTTGAACTCTTGTAGGTGTTGTCTCGCTTGAGCGGCTATCAATCTGGCAGCTCTAGCTCTGGTATTCCATTCATCACACCTTTTCAGAGTTTCCATTACATCTTCATTGGTTGCATATACAAATTTCCTTTCCTGCACTTTCTCTCTAGGCTCTTCTTCTTCTTCCCTTGGCTGCAACTCTGATTTATCTTCATGTGTAGATGATATGACCAAATTCAAATCAGCACTATCAAATTCATCATATAAATTTTTGCATACCTCATTAGAATTTGAAGACACCAAAGCGCTCTCATGAATAGTTGTATCATCCATCTGTGAAAATTCTCTGTTCCTTCCACGTATCAACCATTCGGAAGCTATAGTGTGATATTCCTCTTTTGCCTGCTCAGTCTTGTAGCCAATCTTCGGGTGCATATCCATGTAGTCCATGAAAGGAAGATTCTCCTTAACATCTTGAGGAAGAATGCTATACTCCTGAAATATGCTAATCACTTCTGCTTCCTTGTCTTGCGGTGTTAGAACTTTGTGAATAGAAAATGATGATGATGATCTAGGCCTCCAATCTTGTTTGGCTCTCAAACTGTCTATCCTATCTCTTGGCCTATCCAAAGCCATCCTCTGCATCAACTATTGCATAGACTGTATCATCTACTGATGGGTGTTTACCATTTCCCTAAGAAGATCGCTATCCATATTCCATGGAAAGCTTTTCTGTCTAACTCCCATGATTCAGCTCTATCACCAACCTCTCGTGGCTGCATCAAATCAAAAACCCTCCAAGTGGGAGGAACATTGCTCTGATACCACTGAAAGATCCCCAATAGATCTTTTGCCCAAATATGAGATTTTCCCACAAAATAATAAATATACTTTTGGCTGCTATGGGAAATAATTATTTTTATATGCAAACACACCCAAAATCAGCATACAATAATTATTTTTATTCCCAAACCCTTGGAACAACCCAGAAGAATTTATGGCAAAAATCAAATTTTACAACAGCTATTTGAAAATAATTTATACTTGAAACCCTAACTGCTGCAATCTTCAAGATAGCATAACTTTCTCTACACAACTCCGATCTAGGACAAATGACATATGCTCGAACTTGGAAAAATACAAGGAACAAGATGATGTAAACCAAATTATAACAGCAACTACCAAACATGCAGATCTGACCCTCCTATTTCCAGGCCCACACATTTAGGGCATCAAATGAGCCCCAAAAATTATTTTCTCTATCCCGAATGATTGTTTATATTTTTAAGAACTCGTTCATATAGAAATCAGAATTTGCGGATGCCAAATCAACTCTGAAATCAGATGACAAGCTGGCTGATGTAAAAACTGGTAAAAAACCCTTTGAAAAGTCTGAAACTAATTGGCTTATTTCCCAAAAATATGCAGATGGTTTAGCAATTAAAATCAGATCTAAATACCTCCAAAATACAAAAGCCAAATCTGCCCCAATTGGGTCAATCCAATAGAAGATGAACTGCTGTAATTTTATTCCTCAAATGCCTCAAAAATTACACTGCTGGAAATGACTAAAAATAACACTGAAAATCTGATTACCATCAATGCGAATTTCTGAGTGAAAAACCCTCTCAATCCCTTGGGGTTTTCGTCCACAAGAGGGGGTTTTCGTCCACAAGAGGTATGCAGCTAAGGTTTTTCGTCCTTAGAATACTTTTTGCAAAAGCTTGGCAAAGATCAAATTCATAAATGATAAGTGATTACAATGGTCCCCTACCCAAGCCGCCCCTCTCCTGGAATATAGGAAGAGGCATATTCAAAATGACCTTTTAAAGAGAAAAGAGTGCCAACAACCAACCTAAAAGTATCAGCCAAACCTGAGGCGCACTTGATTTGATTCCTATGCAAACATTTAATAATTTTTATTATGTTTTTCCCTAACAATATTTGGCCTCCTATGCAAAGTCGCACTTTCTCTAGGGGAAATAGTAAATTAATTTTGTTTTTATCTTTCCTAAACTAACATTCCTCTCCTTTGTCCCAAGTCGCATTCTCCTTGCTAGGAGGAATAAAATATAATATGGGTCTCTTTACAATGACTTTTGCCCCTAGAAAGGAGACAACATAATATTAGATCCAATGCACCTATTTAGAGATTACAAATTTAGTTTTATTAAGCTCAAATAAATTAATACAAGTGCTTTATTAATTTTATTTTATTTTTTTTATAGCACTTTGTAATAATTTATTGTAACTTAAGTCACCCTTATATTTTTCCTTTGGCCGTCGGGTTGACAAAATAGGGCCAAAGGTCTTCGATTGGGAAAATGGGACATTACAGCAAAAAAAGAATTGGCAAAGAAAATCAACATGATTGGCATTGGAAACATTGACTAATGGCTTGCAGGCTTTGTATCCGATTAGGGCGGCAAGATTGAACTGCCACTAATACCTTGACAAGTCTGGCAGTTAAAAACCAGGGCATAAGAAGAATCTCTCTAGAAGAGTATGGGCCAGTATGCAGCCTGCTTTTGAAACCTTTTCATATTTCTCTTACACTTATCAAATTAGAGAACCTAAACTCATCTATAATTGGAGGAATATCATCATTGAACTAAAAGAAGTTTTGTATTGTTACATGCAGGAATCTCTGGTTGGACATGACTAATGCTTGTTTAACAATAGAACTGAAGTATCCTTATTTTTCAAAAGACTAGGTTACAAGATCAGTCATCCTGTTCGTGGTCAACTTGATGCTACATATACAATCAACTACAATGTTACTTGATTGATCAATATCGCATTGTAGTACGCAAATAATGGAGTAAACACTATCACATGTTCGTCTAAATATCAACTAAGTTAAATCATTATTGGTGGAGAAATTCATTGTACAATTATGATATAACATCAATTTGAGTCAATGCAAAGGGAATTATAAATCATGTCCTTAAGAGTCATTCAAAAAAATTGAGTCATTGTAAAAATTTGAAAAAATAATAATTGCCTCACTTTTCAATAATTGGACACATTTTCACTTGTATGCGACGTCCATCCTGTGGGGATAAATTATTAAAATGAGTACATTTATGATCAAACCGAGCTGAGTTAGCAGCCTTGCACATCGGGCGGACAGAGGCAAACGGAGGTTGGTGGTCAATCAATATGCACCTCTCGTCAGTTGCCAACGACGGGGTCGCACAAAGATTTGGTGGCACATGTGTGCAGTTTACTTTCAGTTGCGTGTGGTGTGCGTCAGATTTCAGTGTGCAGTATTCAATGATTTCTTGGTTTGCAGAATACGTGGAAATTTCACATTGAGTGGGGGATTCATGATCCAATGTATCCATTTCAAAATTCAGTTTGTGCGTATGAGCAATAGAATTCAACAGATTTTCTTATGTTATTCCCTGCAGTGAGATATTGATGAGGATAATAATAGTACTTGGCACATCATGATGTGGTTGTAGGTAAGCCACTTGAAAACCCTCATTTGTGATTTGTGGTAAACCAATTGCAAAACCACCATTCTTGGTTGTTGGTAATTGTCATTCACAAAACCATCACATTGTGGTTTGTGGTAAACCAATTGCAAAACCACCATTCTCGGTTTTTGGTCAACCGTTTGCAAAACCATCCTTGAAGTTTGTGATTATCCTATGAAAATCACCAGATCATGAGCAGGTGCAAGTATAAAGCAGGTTTTCCCCATGTTCGCACTAAGGGGGGGAATGTTAGGAAAATAATATTTAGCGCTTCATTAGCATTTGAGTATTTTAATGGAATAATTATTGTAATGTGAAGTTGCTTAATAAACAACCTCACGTAAATAGGAGTTTGGTGAGTATTACAAGGAGAGTATGTTACGAGTTGATGAGTAGTTATAGGAGAGGTTATTAGCGCCGTCCTATATTTCTAGGAAAGATATTTCCTATTAATATGATCATGTCTATATGAAAGATTAATGGAAACATTGAATATCATTCGTAAATCTGCTTTTATGTTCAGAAATATCTCTCATGGATCAACATCTGTATGACAATATCATGTGAGTCCCACTAAGATGTTTGTTGCAAAGATTTGGTCCTTACCTTCATTGGACATTATGTATACAATTTTGTTGATCAAGATTAGTTCACTAACACATAAGCCAAGTGAAGATTTTAAGTTTTTGCTTTGTAATGCTTTGCTAATGGGATAGTTCCTAGTACATTTGTGCTATTTTTCTAAAAAGACCCATAATGCATTCATAAAGATATTAAATACGAGTATTCATGTCACTGTCCTTTATTTCACAAGGTTAGGGTAACTGTTAGAACTCATTATAAGTAATTTGTGGATGGATGTAGTCTTTGATTATAGAAAGATTTCAATTTCTAATATTCCAAAGAGTTATCGTAAAAATGGTATCTATAATCTCTAACAATGATATTCCTTTAGTGAGTCCATCTCTTGTCATAGTTGCTATAGAATTTATGTTGGTTACTAAACTTATATTATGCCTAGTTATAAGTCCTTCAAACTAGGTCTAAGTGATGCTTTTAGTTGAATAAGAGATGCTAAGGAAGCTTATTCTGTTTAAGTTGAGGGGTTATGATATCCATGTTTAAGAATCGTTTTTTAGGAGGTCCTTTAAACATATTTTCTACTAGACTAGACATTACTTTTACTCAATTATGGAGATCTTTAATCAGTAAAGTAAGGGACTTTTTTATTCTGTTCCTTTTGTACTTTTATGCTGAATCTTGTAGCCTTACCTCGTAAATCATCACAGACGCTTAGCATTCAAACTCCTCTTATGGTGGGGCATTGCCATTCTTCACCAACATTGCTACCAAGGATTTTAACCTTTCTGGGGCTTATCATCCTTCTTCATAGCATGAAACCACATATGAATTGGGATTTTCTTTGCACAACTTTGCCTATCACGCAAGGCCTACTTTCATGGATTCCGCACAATTCCTCTTCACAACTTGACTCATACGACTTATCGTTATGTTTTTGACTAGCAACACCTTTCCAAGTGACTATATTTGTAACCATTCTGCAATACAATGCAATGAAATGTTTACTTGCTTCTCAACCCGAGCGAGTTCATGCAACTTGTGACTATTTTCTTAGCAATGACTATTCAAGTTGCACAAAAAAGTAACAAGAAAGCCAAATCGGACAGCTTTTTGTGCAGGCAGTTGGAATCTGTTCGTCAACAGGTTTGAGGAAAGTTTCTTGCAGGTTTGCTCTCATTCCAAAACTTAGTGCGAAAAAAAGCACATCTCACACCTCATGCATTGACAGAATGTTGACAAGGGGTAAAACGTTAGGTTGCAATCTTCAGAAAAGTTTGTTATTCTTCAAAAGAAGGGCCACACTGAAAGATGCGCAATCCTATATTTTCAACAAAGATCTTTAACTACCATTCTCTACAGAATTAGGAAGAAAACCTTTGCTCTTGATCTGCCTCTTAATTGGGCATGCTCCCAGTCTTCAAATAGCTTCTCAAGCCTTACCCCTGAATTCTTGAGCAGCAGTAAACACGCATAAATTTGCAACCTTGAGACTTTTTTGAGAACTTAGATAAGAATCCAAATTATCCTTTGAGAGGCATGACGCACCCGCCATGGCACTCATAAGTTGTTTTACAAGTAGTCAAGTGTCGTGATTAGGATTTATGGCTTCCTGGTCAACCTTTTCCCTTCAAGTTCAGTTTCTCGTCAATCAACTCTCCACCAAGCCTGACAATCAGAGCCATTGCTAGGCAAGACAATTACACCTGTGTGCCAACTTGCATTGGCCTCCTATGGCAAAATTGGCAAGTAGAATCCTCAATGACTTTTTTGAAAGTCTTGGACTCTATCAACTTTGTACAAAATTACTCATCTATTTAAGGATACTTGAAGCAGACGGCATTACGTAACTAGTTTCTTTGCGGTATATCTTGACAGTACCTATTATCCTTTTATAACTTTGATACTTACCTTGCGCAACATCGAGCGGCATAATATCAACTTTTTGCCATACGGATAACAATATACGGATACTTCAATTTTAAAAAACCCTTTTCATATTCTATACGTCTTTCTACGTCCTACATAATATGCCTAAAACTATATATCATATCACTAAGTCCCATGACATCTACTGTTTTACTCATTTTTTGTCCTACGCATTGCTTAACAACCTGCAAATTTAATACAAAACTTGTACTAGCACTTCACATCCTTAGCAGCATTCAAATACTTGGCAGACCCATTTCACATTGCATTATAGCTCCTGTGGCTGCCATACAAGTATGATATTTGCATACCTGTCCTAACGTGAATGCGAACAATACCCTGCAACTTCTACACATATCTAGTAACTTGCGCCTTGCCTCTCACATGCCATTTGTCACCTCAATATACTTAAGATTTTACATTTATGATTTCAATGTTCATGTGGCTGCATACATATGATATAGGAATACAAACATATCTAGAATATATCATCTAGATTTTCCTCAAAATCAAGGCCATGTGTGCAACATCTTTGAGACAACCTCCACTATCATCTAGGGGCAGACCCTCTATGTATATATGGGCAGAGTAGTCCTTAGGCCATATTGCCTTGCTTGTGAAGGAAGATGGAATGACCGTAACCGTCTCTCTAGCATACTCCATTTGCATACGTGGCGGATACGTCATTTTTACGTATCCGCCACGTATCCTGTATTGTAACCACTGCGCGTCGAACCGTAGGCGTAGATAAAGATACACACACCTGAAATTTAGCGTATGCACGTCATCTCAATACACCTCAGGCAGGATTCTTTGTTTGATTTCGTTCCAGGTATTCGTGCCACCTAGCTTTGATATAGATCCTCACTATAGCAGTTTAGATAATTAGTAAGAACACATTCCCCTTTTGATACAAGAGTTTGCTCTCTTTTAAGTATTGCAAACTATTCTATACACATTTGTGAAAAGCTTTCCCTTATTCGCTCATCAATGGTATAGATGCATTCACATTTCTATGCAAATAATTCTTCTGCTACAGTATAGTGTGTTCATGATTACAAGTTGCTATTCAATAAACATAGTGTTAGTGCACTCTTATACATCCCCCTGATGATCCAACTAGCGTACAGGATTGTCCCCCACGTCATGGGGACATAGGGGAGACGTCCCCCCACATGGTCCAAATCATGCTCAAATCCTGGAGGACTTTCTGAAAGGATTGAGCAACAAAATATGGGGAACTACACTACCAACAACATCAATCAGAGACATAGTAAATGCATCCCTTTCTAGGGCTGATTATGAAAAATAAGGGTTTTGCCACAAAAGGAGGCCCATAACTGCAAGAATTCAGATGGATTGGAACAGCAGTGATCAAACCCTAGCAGCCAATGTAAATCACACCTTTAGGGTATCAAAAACCAGCTTAGCAAATTAATAAATAATCCTTTAGAGCAGCGACTATACCGGCACTTAGGAGCAACAATTCTGCATGCAAAATTTAACCAAAAATGATATAGAATGATCCAAATAATTTAACCAATCATGTAGAAATTATTCCAGCCAATTATACCTCAAAAATTAAGGAATGCTCAACACACGGCTAGAATTATTAAAATAATCAACAGAAGTACAGTCCACAAAATTAGCTAAAAAATGAGATCTCCAAACCCCAATAAATACCCAAGAAGTGATAGATCAGCCTTATAAATTATAGAAATCTGAATATCAATAACTTGAGATGCCAAAATGTGCCCTAAAAGGACACTGAAATACTCCTCCACCCAAGTCGCCACCCTAGGAGAGGGCTCCAAATTGATGAAAAACTCTTGATAACTCTTCTTCTTCAATGTTGTAGCTGCCCAACCAACAAGATAGTCTTCTTTGAAGGCCTTGGAACCACCAAATTGGAGAGTTTTCGTTCTCCAACCTTCCACAAGGAAGGGTTTCGTCCTTCCTTGCTTGCCACACCGAAGGATTTTGCCTCTTAGTGGAATGGAATAGAGCAATCAGCCCTAAAACCAAACAGATAAAAATAATAGCCAAAAGATGATCCCAAAATGAGCATATACAACCCCTTATATATCCATATGCTTGGAGCCAAAAGTCTCTAAGGAAGAATTCCCCAAGACCGACCTCAATAAGAAGCTTTATTTATCTTTTAATTCTTTGTCTTAAAGCTCATAATCCCAGCCGACCTGCTTCATAGGAAAAATATAAAAGAAAAATATAATTATTAATTAAAGAAAGACTAAAATATAACCCAAGGACCTCCCTTGTTCATCTACTTCTTGCCCACGGGAAGAGAGTGGACAAGAAGTCTTCAAATGGCCTAATTTGAAAAAAAGGGACATTACAGTCCTCCCTTCCCAAAATTGCTTGCCCTCAAGCAATTGCAAACTTCGCTGATCTGAAACCTATCTCCTTCATCTTCTCATTATGTATGGCCACATCCTCAAGAGAGATAGGAGGTGGCTTCCTTGACAAAGCATCCACCACCATATTATTTTCATGCACCTTTTGAAATTTGGTCACCTTCTTGAGAGACAATTTGTTCCCATAAGGGTTGAAAGAAAAAAGATGTGCATTTATCACCATATTACAGGTACAAGCTTCCCATCTTGGAACCAAAAATATGAGCAAGTGTTTCAAAGGTCTCTAAGGTTTGAAAATTTTCATGCAACCTTTAAATTTACTTCTCTTGCTTGACAAGTGAAGCAATTTGACCCAACAAGTGTAGCTCTCAACCCTATTAACTACGATGTCTCTTGGCAGCTCAGAAAATAATTTGACTATCAAATGTGCATAACCCACAACACATACCTTCTCAAGATGATCTTTATTAAAGATTTTGTAAATTGTTCCTTCTAAGAAAAAACACAAATCATCTTGTGTGCAAGCTGGAAACAAATTATGACAGTCATGGATCACCTAATTTTCCACCCAACTCGGAGCTATGTTGCCTGAAGTAATCATTCTCTTTAGATGAAACCTTTTACCAATATTTTCCAATGATTGAGTGACCTCGAAATGATCAATCTTGCATTTGTTCAAATCTGAAAATAACAACTTACAATCTCATTTTATCAAAATCAATAATTTAAAAATGGAACAGCAATTGCAAAATGGAAACCTTCTTGCAAGAATAAGAAATGTGAGCATTGTGATGACTGAAAACACTTCTGTAAAGGCTGAAAATCTTTTCCCAACAATCACTAATCGAAAAATGCTCCATCCCTTGACTGAAAATACTTGTCTACCCATTTATATGTATGCAAATGAGATTATGGCTGATTTCACTGATGACAGCAGCATCAAATCTGAAATTTTGAGCTATAGTCCTCCAAGGTACATTCCTCCCGTCACCACTAGAACCTTCCACATACTTTTTTGGTGATCTCTTCCATGAAATAACTCCACCATGCTTACGTTTCTCTATTATGATAGTATACCTAGTTGGAAGTGGACAAAATTGAGCATATTTTGTGAGTCTATCAACCACAACATATAAACTATTCTTACCTTGAACCATGGGCAGCCCGATGATGAAGTCCATGGAGATACTTTCCCATTTTTGGGTGAGAATAGGAAGGGGCTGCAATAGTCCAGCTGGAAATTCATCCTCCACCTTGTTTTGTTGGAAAACAAAACATTCTCGTATGTATTGAAACATCTCTTTAGGACATTTCCAAAAGAATTTTTCTCTAACCTGTTTGTATGTCTTGATATAGCCCGGATGACAAGCCAATGGGGCATCACGAACAACCTTCAATATCTTGTTCTTTACCTTTGATTCAAGAATCAAATAGACTCCATTCTCACAAAGAATAAGCCTCATTATCTTATACCTTTCATCCACAATTTCTTCTTCAAAAACAACATTAGCAAACTTATTTTTGACATTCTCAGCTGTAATTAGAGACTTCCTATCTCTTGTTATCTTGGATAAAGAGCAAAGATATGATTCCTTTGACAAGATATCTTCTACCAAATACTTGACTTGGGTGATTTCCAGAATCATACCTTGTAGTATCACCTTCTTGTCTTTATCCATGAAGCTTAGCTCCAAACTTTGGTAGTTAAGAGTGAGTGAGCTCTCCCAAGGAATACAATCATTGGACTGCAAGCACAAGATTTATATCAGCTGTCAATTATATAAAAATCATCACATACCTCATGCTGTCCCAATGTGAAAAGGAGTTGGGAACTCCTTGTGCATGGCATGGAATAGCCATCCGCTACTTTGACCGCAAAGCCTTTGAAGTCTTTCACCTTCAAATCCATCTTTGCAACCAAGCTCTCATCAATGAAATTGTGAGTAGCTCAACTATCAATCAAGATTGTAAATCTTTTCCCTTGTAGGTCCCCTTTCATCCGAAATCAATGGTCGCTAGGAGCACCGGAAAAAGTGGCAAAAGTGTTGTCCAAACCTTTCGGCTTTTCTTTCGGATCATGATCTTGCGTTGTCGCATCAACACAAGCTTTTTCTTCTTCTTCTTCCCCATCTTTGACTGTTGTTTGGGAAATTCCCGCAAATTGAAAGTAATCATGAAGTGGTCGGAAGTATCCTTCCTTCATGGGCATACCCTTCCATAATATCATCCTCATCTACTTCAAGCAAATCTTATTTTTATCCTCCATTTTTCTACAATATGCCATCATTAGAAATAATGAATAATCATTAAATATCAAAGGATTTGTACCTTCTAACTCATGCTTCATGATTTCCTTCTCTTCCCTGGGCTCGTGCTTCAAGATTTCATCAAACCCTTGGCCCTTCATACCATTGTTCTGAAAACCAGCCAATGGAAGCTCGAAGGATGGTGCAAGTTCCTCTAACTTGAACCCTTCGTATACAACAAGTGATGTCCTTTTTGCTTCAACTTCATCCACATGTTGTTGATGCATGCATGGAACCTTTTCTTGGTCCTCTCCAAGGCCATAAACATCATATACTTGTTGCATGTAGATGGTTGTTCTGAAATTTCCAGCAAGTTGTACTTCCACATTCACATTTGACAATTGAGCTTCAACCTCTAATTTCTCTTTACCAACTTGCGAATCTGATTTTTCTTTCTCCATTGGCTCAAGCTCCATGATTTCTTCCTTCTCAACTTGCATGGTGGGTTCCTCTATGAGCCATTTCTTCTCCATTACTTACAGCCCTAAATTTTCTTCTTGTGCAGCTCATGACCTAGGCTTGGGCCTGGATCTTCCCTTACTCCCATGAACTCGGAAAATGACATGGCATCACAAATCTTCTCCAAAAAAGCCCTATACTCCTCATACCATGTAGCAATGTTGTTCACTTTGGATGGCTGAGTATTATAGACTTCCTTTGAAGAGCTTCTTCCACCATTCGGATCTTGAATGGTATGGATCAGCTGATCCATTTTATTAGTCAATCCTTCTTGCCCTAGGGCAAGCCTTTTAAATCTAGCATTACCAAAAAAATTGTCCACCATTTTATCTACTCCTGATGATAACAAAATTATCATTTATCACCCTCTTGCATGAAACCCTCATGCTGGGAAGACCGAAGCTCTAATACCACTGTAATGTCCCTTTCTAGGGCTGACTATGAAAATAAGGGTTTTGCCACAAACCCAAATGCAAGAATTCAGATTTTTGGAACAGCAGCAATCAAACCCTAGCAGCCATCTGAAATCACACCTTTAGGGTATCAAAAACCAGCTTAGAAAATCTTTAAGGGCAGCAAACTGTACCAGCACTTAGGAGCAACAATTCTCATGCAAAATCTAGCCAAAATGATATAGAATGATCCTAACTAATTTAACCAATCATGTAAAAATTATTTGAGCCAATTTACTTCATAAATTAAGGAAAAATAAGTGCCAACACACAGCTCGAATTATTAAAATAATCAACAGAAGTACAGTCCACAAAATTAGCTGAAAACGAGGCCTCCAAACCCCAACAAATACGAAAGAAGTGATAAATCAACCTTATAAATTAGGAGAAATTTGAATATCAACTTGAGACGCCAAAATGTGCCCTAGCACTGAAATACTCCTCCACTCAAGTCGCCACCCTTGGAGAGGATGCCAAATTGATAAAGAAACCTTGATAACTCCTATTCTTCAATGCCCTAGCTGCCCAACCAGCAAGACAGTCTTCTTTTAAGGCCTTCGAACCACCAAATTGGAGAGTTTTCGTTCTCCAACCTTCAACAAATAAGGGTTTCATCTTCTTTGCTTGCCACACCAAAGGATTTTTGCCCCTTGGTGGAATGGAATAGAGAAACAATCCCTAAAACCAAATAGATAAAATTATAATAGGAAAAGCATGCGCAAAATGAATCTATGTGACCCCTTATATATCCATATGGTGGCGTTAAAAGTCTCTAAGGAAGAATTCCCGAAGACCGACCTCGATAAAAAGCTTTATTTTATCTTTTAGCTTGTCTTAAAGCTCTCCAACCCAACGGACCTGCTTCATAGGAAACATACAAAAGAAAAATATAATTATAAATTAAAAAAAGACTAAAATATAACCCAAGGGCCTCCCTTGTTCATCTACTTCTTGCCCACAAGAAGTGGAATGGGCAAGAAGTCTTCAAAATAATTTAATTCAAAAAAGGGACAGTACAGACGTCGAGGACGGCTAAACGTCCCAAAGACAGTCAAGGGATGTCACAGAAACGTCCAAACGTCCCCGACGTCTTTTTCTTTTCTTTTCTTCTTAGAAAAAGACATTTTTGGATAAATAAAATAAAATAAATGAAAATTAAAAAAAAAAAAAAAACACAGTGAGAGAACCCTAACCCAAAATGTGACACTCTAACTTATAAAATGAGTTTATGACATCATTCCATAACACAATTCAGTATTCATACTTTGCCAAAGAGAAGAAGACGAGAGCAAGGGCGAGTGAAAGAGGATTAGGAAGAGGAAGAGGAAGAGCAAGAACAGGAGGTATTTATTGGTTTACATACTACTCTTTAGTCTTTAAAATTTACATGGAAATTTAATTCAAGAAACATACTTTCCATTTGCAAAAGACTAAAAGTAAAGAACAAAATTGTTGTTTATATTTGTAATTGTTGTTTTTGTATGTACATTGTAAAGTTGTTTTTAGTTTTTACAAAATGGGTTTAGGGTTTGTTTGTATTTGTAATTGTTGTTTCTGTATGTACATTGTAAAGTTGCTTTTAATTTTTACAAAATGCATAGGGCTTCGTTGTTAGGGCTATAATATTAAACTTTTTATGTTTATTGATTATTGTTTTTAATTTTTTATCAAAATGCCATGGATGTGTTTAAACTTTTTTACATTTTTTATTGGTTGTTTTTTTAGTTATAGTATTTTAATCATTGCAGCCCCAACAAGTTCTTCTGAGACTAAATATGAATCTGAGGAGGAAATGATTGAGATAGGTGGAGATGTCAATGGTGACATTAGTGGGGGGGGCAAAGGAGTGAGGCAAAATGAAGTGGCAACGCAATCTTATAGTTTAGTTGGGAGTGCTGAAAAGACCAATTGCCCCTCTCAAATGTTGGCCGAATTTGTCACGGGACCATTTGATAAAAAAAACTCATTGCCACAATTTGCTCACATACTTGCAAACCCCAAATTTAGAGGGGGGAGAAAACTATGGAAGTGCAATATATGTTCACATACTTGGCATGGCGGCATCACCAAGACCAATGCACACGTGTTGCACCATACACAAAGGGTTTGTGACACTCTTTCACTTGATCAGAGGGCAGAAATGGTAAAGATTTATAATGGAAACACTACAAACAACATTCCAAAAGTTCATGTTATTAGCACTGACATTGCCACCCCTTATAGCTCCCATGTGACTTGTAGGAATACTTTGGCAAGTTTTAGTTTTGGGGTGATAAAAATGAAAAGTAGAGGGAAGAGAAAGGCCGTGGGGGACCCTTAAGGGCTAGTGAAAATCATTGAGGCAACAAACATCCATCTCATTTGTACTTCGAATACTGTTAGAAACATCGGAGATTGTTGAAGTGAATAATCCCCGTAAAATACAATGCATTAAGGGCAAAGAAATTGCCCCAATCTAGTTGTATATATGCTGTCCGGAAATTTTTCTATGCTACTGGGATCCCATTTAATGTTGTTCACTCTCCTTATTACAAGGAGGCTATGGCTAAGGTAGCAAAAACAAGTTCAAGTTATATGCCCCCTAGAGACACTAAACTCAGGACAACAAGCTTAGATAGAAACTATTTCAAGGTTAATTTATTAGTAAAGAAGCTAAAGGCAACAAGGGTGTCCCATGGATATAGCATTGTCATGGATGGGTGGACAGATATTAGACAACACCCACTCATCAAAATCAGTCTCCTGCAAAGATGGACCGTATTTCTTGAGAGCAATTGATTGTTTTGGAAATTAGAAAGATGTAGAGTTTTAATTTTAGATTTTGAAGAAAACCATTGAGGAGGTTGGCCCTGCAAATGTTGTGTTGGTACTCACAGATGCAACTTATGTGTGCAAAGTAGCAAAACAAGCTATTGGAGGGTTCCAACAATCATATTTATTGAACCCCGTGTTGCATGCATGCCATGAATAATGCATTGAAAGACATAGGAAAGATTGATTGGATCAAAATGATAGTGAATGAGGCTAGGGAGGTACAGATATTCATATGAAATCACCACACATTATTGGCACTCTTTTGAAGCTATTTGAGGAAAGAATACCTCAAAACAATTAACACCTGTTTTGCATTCTACTTTATTTTGTTGGAAAGTATGCTTGAGCTACAGGAGCCCCTGCAAGTTATGATCATGACACAATATTGGACTAAGTGGAATGAGTCCAAGACAGAGCAGGGAAGAAAGTGAAGGAAGTGGTGGTGAGAGAGACATTTTAGGCCGATGTGAAATATATCACATCAATTATATTTCCAATTTTTAGCATCATCAAAATGGGGATCTTAATAGCCCCAATTTTAGTGAGATATATTAGTGCATTGACAATATGCATGGCCGAATGAAGGCAACTATTCGGGTGACGGACCCCACCCTAAAGTTCTACCATAAGCATATCGGCCCATCGTTCAACATAGGTGGGAGAAGTTCAACACGCCACTTCATATGACCGCATACGCACTTAATCCAAAATGATATCTGGAGAGGCCAGGTAGAGATATCCCTTTGGGTGATAAGGAGGTGAAGAAGGGTTTTATGAAGGCCCTTAAGAAAATGTATAGTGTAGGGGAGACTTTATGGGTCGGAATGGAGTGGCTCAAGTTCACTGAACTTGATGGTTACAAATCTTCAGCGAGGATGGACAAGCTAACATTTGCATAAGAGAAGCCAATGAGTTGGTGGCGACTATATGACCATCTAGGACAGCTATGAACACTTGCAATTCACATCCTTTCCTAGGTTTCTAGTTACTCTATTGATGAGAGGAATTGGTCAACATGTGGTTGGATCTACTCTATTAAGAGGAATAGACTTGCCTCTACAAGCTTGCAGCCATACACAATGTTTTATGTCTCATAGATCGCAAGACAACTCAGTACAAGCATACCCTAGCATTACGGTGGGAAGTAGATCCCAAGGAGCTGAGGTGGGTAGAAGAGGAACATACTGTGCAACGAGGATCGATCGGGATCTCTATTGAGGATGAGGGTGATGGTTCCAACGAGGAGTTCATGGATGTTATTTCAGATGATGATTCTAATTTTTGAGTTGTAACTTGTACTCTTTTTGTAATATTGACAATTGTTGTATTTCAAAATTTCAAATTAATTATATGAATATCAAATATTGTGTGATCAATCACAATGGTTATATTTCAACTTATTTAAGTCTCTTCCGAGTTATTTTTATAGTCCAGTCACTTTATTTGTATCTTTTAAATATTTATATATTATTGTAATTAGTTGTCCCCCCGTGGTCCTCAAAATTTGGAAATTTGTTACCGTCTTGGAAACTCCATCCCATCATCCTGAAGTCTTAGGTAACTATGCAAAAAAGACTGTTGGTACAATCAAAGGATCACATTCCTTTCACACATAAATACATACTTGCTAAGAAACATAAGACTAAAGGAAAAAAAAATATACCATTTTTGGCACTTTGTTCGTCAATAACAAGATCAGGTGTAGTTGACATCTTTGTGATTAACTGCCGCACGTACGGGCGTTGTGCAGGTTGGTATCTTTTAATTAACCTAGGCCTGGTCCAGAAAACTTTTTGTTAAAAAAATCCTGCCTCAAATAGGATCCTATGAAATGCATGATTTCCTGTCAAGGATGCAGGTTGATGCTTATCAGAATTTCCTCAAAATCACATTGGAAATTTTTGTTGATAGTAGCAATAAGCCTGAATGTCAAATAATTGAAAGACAATGTCAGAGATGTCAAATGCTTTCCATGATACCTATTGTGATTTACAATCCCAGTAGCCAGATTATAATTTATTCAATGGCAATCAATAAAAAAGTGAATTTTGACTCTTCATCAGACATTATAGGCATAGTTTGTACAAAAATAGTTTTATAAAGCTTCAAATAATGCACAAAAAACATTAGCAACTTGGTAATAATAAACAATTTTTCAGCTAACTCTGCATATGGTCATGAACCATAAGGAAATCCATAAACCATAGGCAGGCATGTTAGCTATCAATCCTATGTGTCATACCAGCATGCTATTCTTTCATACAAATCAAATATGAAGAATAATATATCAGGAATCTGAAAATAATTTCAACACATGAAAATATTATTTTCAGTTTCAGATCGCGTAACTGGACAGAACTTTGATAGGGATTCAGTTGAATGTTACAAGCATGACATAGAGAAAGTTATTCATATGATTCTGACACGAAAGGGTTATCCACCATTCCAATTGGATATTGTGTAGATTCAAAATGTGTATTATGCTATTTTGACATGTCATCAATAAAGAGAAAATCAAGGTTTCCAGTTTTCTGTTAAAGAGTGGATATGGTATTCGAGATTCGTTATGCTTGGTTTCAAGATTTCATGTTCTCTTAACAAAAAAACTCCCCAGCCCCCGGGGGCTGGTCCAACCAGTAGGTTGTGTTAGAGCACCCCAACTAAGAGGTCTTCAGTTCAAGTCCCCGATTAAAATGCACTGGAGGAGTGGGGCCAATTTGAACCCCTGACCTCAAATAAAAAGGCTTCACGTGCGGAGTCACTCACAGATTGTCCCTCGTATTAAAAAAAACAAGAAAATTCCCCATTTCTTTGATCATTCACTAATAATAAAAATATAATTACAAATCCATGTTTGCAACATAAATGGTATAGAAACATATACATGTAAGTACAATTTTTTCAAGTCTATAAGATTCAGGTTTCCAGTACTCTATTGAACCATGAGTATGGTATTCGGGTTTCATTATACTTGGTTTTCAGATTTAATCCAATATTTTCTATTAACTTTACAAGAAAATCCCCACTCCTTTGTTCATTCAATAATAAAAACATATAATTACAAATCCATGTTTGCAACATCAATGGTATAGCAGCATATACATGTAAGTACAGTTTTTTCAAGTCTATAATCAAGGTTTCAAGCATTCTGTTAAAGAGTAGGTATGGTATTCAGATTTAGTTAAGCTTGGTTTCCAGATTTAATAAGATGTTTCCTATTAACTTTACAAGAAAACTCCCCACTTCTTTGTTCATTCAATAATAGTAAAAATATAATTACAAATCCATGTTTGCAACATCAGTGTTATAGCAACATATACGTGAGTACAACTTTTTCAAGTCTATATAATAAGATACCTTCCTTCTTCCCATCGTCCTCGTTCTTAGTTGTTGGAGTTACTTTGGCCACTCCTGGTTAGCTATTGTAACTTCTTTTATCTTAGTCACGTTGACCTACTTTGCTTATTTGTGGACATTTATGTAATATCTTTCAATTTTTCTTTCTTTCTTTCATAATGGCTTTCTCTTCTTCGCTGTCATATGATTGTGTTGCCTTTTCTCGTTCTACCTTTTCCTCCCCATTTTTCTCACCGTATGCTGTAATTTTTTTTTCCTTTCGCACCTCCATCATATCTTGAGAAACTTGGCATTATTTGTCATCATCTTTATCCTTGTGTTTTTCCCCTTGGATGCAATAACTTATATTTTTCTTGTATAGCGTGATTTTAGTTTTGTTTGTGTATGTTCTCTCCTCTTCTCCATTGTATAGCCAGCACTCTCCTGTTTCCTCCTATTTCTGTACACAGAGCTCTTCTTCTTCCAAATCTATTAACTCTCATGATGAGTCGTTCAGGCTTGTCCAACTTAGTTTATATCTCTTTAGATGTGTAGGTTGGTTACAAAATGGTTATGTTAGACTTATTTTACCACAGTTACCTGTTTTGGCTGTTATGTTCAATATTTAAAGTCAAAGTTGCACATGAATTACTTGGGAATAGTTTTCCAACTCTGGACAACTTAAACATCCTTATGCACCTGCAATCATTTCTGCTAAAAAATTTCTTGTAACAAAGAGACCTTATTTCTTCCTTTGTGGGAAACCCTAGAGTTCAGATGTGAAGTACATACTACCGAACATGTAATAAAGGAAGTTTCGCCTTGCAAAGCGGGCTGCAAAATTGAGATTAAACATCAAATTCTCCACTCTTGGAACTAACTAGTCGATGGCCCTGATGGAAAAAACTTAGAAGTGTTCTAAAGTATACACACGGAAAAGAATCTTGGCATATAAAGATGATTCTAACAAACAGATTTGGATATTTGAATCTGTTGAGCTAAAGAGAATTAATTTGATAGAAGAGTGTGCATCACTCAAAAGATACAAAGAAACAAAGTATCTTCTTTATTGAACAACAAGAATACATGCAAACCAAGTCTTGGGGAAAAGCATTGCCATGTTCACAAAGATAGCCCCACTGATTCATCAAACAGAAATACCAAATTGCTGAAAGTATCTTTAGTTATGAAGCGATACTAACTTTTATTTAAATTTTTCAACCAACCCCTTCCTTTGCATCCAGTTATAAGCATTTGTTGGTCTTCTCAGACTGTTTCTAGTGCAGTAGTTAAAGGAAACCTTCATCTTATAAAACAAGCAGCTGAAGGGCATAGATCTTCTTGTGGAGTTCAAGTCTACTTCTAAGTTGTGGATATGTTTTGGATACAGATGTGGATACAGTGAAAAAAATTGGCCCTAGATACGGCTTTGGATACAGACATACTAAAAAAATTTAAAAAAATTAAAAATATAAATTCCAGTCTAATAAATAGGAATTAACTACATATTATGCATATAAAAAACAAAATAAGCTAACCAACCACAAAAAACTACTCATAATTTGTTAAAGGCTTAAATTAAAGCCAACCAAATGCCAAAAGAAAACTACAATTCAGAATGTCATGATATATTAAATTTAATTATTACACCAATGATAATAATTCAATATTCATCATATTGCTCTTCATCAAAAGCATCAACATCATGACATGGTTTATTAGAACCACATGGACTCGAAACACTCCCACTACCACTAGCACCCACTACCACTAGCATGTAGGTCTTTCAAAATGAGAGCTTAGAGATGTAAGTATGCAATGAGGGAATGAGAAGTAAATTGGTTTGCTTTTATGTTTTGCTTTTGTTTTACTTTCTCTCTTTGACTTTTAGGATTTTGTATTGTGTTTTTTTTGCACTTTATGTTTATAATGTTGAGGGAAAAAAAATTAAAAACTATAAAAAACGTTTTTGGGCCCATAAACACCTTGGATGTGGCCAGGGTACGTCCAGAGCAGTACAGGTACATCTACAGCTGTGCCTTGGCTGTACCTGGGCACATTTCCGAGGTGTACCCATGCCGGCCACCTCAGAGTACATGTATCAATATCCTAGGTCTACTTTGTCTGTCTAGGGATCATTGTTGGTAGTGCTCGTGAACATGAGTGCAAGAATAGGTCTTTCTGGGTAACGCTAAGGGACTAGTATATGCAGTTCATATGTGTGTATCTATACTTGGTTACATATTAGACATAAGAAGACAATAGTCGAAACTCATTTCAATAGATTCATCCCATTGTGTATGTTCCTTAGGCTTGCATTATAAAGAGATTTATCTTTTCCCTCAATGCAATACAGAGTCAGATTCATATAACTAACTATCATCCTGTCCACATGGAGTGATTATTTCATAAAAGTTGTCACCTCTTTCCTCCATTAGATGTTCCCATTATTTATATGTTTGCTACTTTGAAACCTTATGCCATACTATTGGAAAAGAAGATTTCTCGGCAAATGGGGCATCATAAATTCACTTTAGGAGAGATTCACTAACTATTGATCATATCTTTATCCTTTGAGGTATCATTGAGGCCTTCTAAATCCTTTTGCCGCTTTGTAGACTTTAGAAAGGCTTTTCCCTATGTACCCAAATGCCTATTGTTCCAAAGGTTATGTACTATTGATCAGAGCTCTTTATTACTGCTATCATGAGGCTCTACGAGACAGTTCGCGACTGATTTTGGACTACCCACAGACTATGACTTTGTAAGTGTAGACTGTCATGTTAGTATTGTCATTGTTATCAGCGTATGATAAAATAAATGTTTGGTAGCCGACTTAGATATGTTTTTAATTCTTGTATTGTCAGCTTTGGGTAGTGTATTAATGAGTCATTAATTATGAATGGTTGGGCCAATAGTTGTGTTTTTGCTGAAAATTGTGGCTTCTAGTCTTATAGATAGCAAGTCAGATGTTGGGGTAAAGATGTTGATGTGACTGGTCCTCCTTGTACTGAGCAATTGTACTATACACTACCTTTGCACTAAAAAAGTTGATTTCTCATGTTCTTTTCGGCTATGATTATGGTATGTCCTTAAAATTATGCAATAGTATTCTTTTGGTAGTATACCTTTACAGCAAACAGTAAGAAATATCATTGGAGTTGAATAGTGTCACCCTCTCTTATTGGCTGTAGTTGGGATCTACATAGATGAGTTTGAGGACGTTATCAGACATAACACTCATGTAAGGAATAGTTGTACATTACATTATGGCTCAATTGTTGTACTACATTTCCTCAATGATACAGTCCTCCTTGCTCTCTCCCGGGGTTTCGCAATGGAAAATGCTCTTGCTAAGTTTCATGAGCTTCGCTAGCTAGTGGTTAACCTTAGTAAAACTAAAATTATGATCTTCAATACTCTTCCGAAGATGCTCTCACTAGGTTCTAGGCAATCTACAAAGGTGAGCCAATGGAGATCACAAATGGCTTATACCTAGTTGGGGGTTCAATTTATAAGTTCTTATCTTAATCTAAAGCCCAGATTTCTGGCGTGACTTCGCAAGATATGTTCCTCCCTTTCTATTTTGAAGCATCAGTGCTTTCACACAGATTTCCAAGATATCCCTCTAAAGATGTGTCTCTTCAACATAATCATTAAGACCACACTAGTCTTTAAGATTCAGAGGATTGCACCCCAAATTTAGGGTCCCTTTACTCAATTTGTGTTTAGAGGATATTGAATATCATGCTCCAATATATGATCTATTTGTAAATGAGCGGTTTCTTACTATAGTGTCCAAGCTGAATTTTCTTCCCAACCTCTTTGCTGTGAGGGTGTCTTCAAGTGTATTTTCTACCTTCACAAAAAGTCCCTTGGAGATTTAGCCTCATATCGAGAGAGATTTGTATTTAGCTCTAGGTTCTTTAGAGTAGCTTCCCTCCTTAGCTCTCACTAGATGACAGTGATGTTGGTATTCTAAGACAATTTTTCTTAAATCTATCGGCATCTCCATAGACTAGCTTCCTTCACATATTCTTTAGATGCCCCTTCTCATATTCTTCATCATAGAGTATTTATTAACAATACATTGAAGTCATGTGGATCTCTTCCTCACTGCCCCTCGGTCTCATGACAACTTTCTATAGGTGCAATTCTTCCATATTGTTGATGGCACCATCATCCATCTCAATTAGCTTCAACATCATTGGTCACATACCCTTAGGATTCCCCTTGGCCAACTGAACATATGTTCTCACTAGTAATGAGTCGAATCAAGCCACCATATTCCACAAGGCAATAGGATCTAACTTGTTTGCTCTCTTCAACAAGTGAAGATGGAGGACCACTTTATTTATAAGTGTTTCCATTACTATGAGATCCAAGGGAGACATCATTGTGTAGAAAGAGACTCAAGAAGGTCCCTAGTTATTTTTTTTCTTATCCCAACTAAAGGCATTTGGCTCTTTACCTACATTGAATTGTCACTTTCAAACTTCAAGATTTACAAGGACTCTCAAGACTTCAAGATTGATTAATTCATTGTTTCAGCTTATTCCACCTATGGGAGGTGTCAAGTGCCCTTTGGATACAACAGATAACCATACTATGGTACATCAGAGAGGCAAGGTCCCTCTTTCCAAATAGCCACTATGATACCGTTGTCTTCTTAATCTAGCACTAGGCACTAAGAATCATCTGCTCTCTAGTAGAGAGTCAACTTTTCTTTGATACGTTGAATCATCTATTCTTTAGCATGCAAGGTCACACACTCCCCTTTACTCATAGTCCATACTATGGGAAAAGGCACACGTTACCAATTTTCACATTCTTGAGTGAATCTTTAAACTTAAAGGATATCACCCTTGACAAAGCTTGGACATCATTGGACAACACCTCAAGTCCATAGTATCGTTGGTAGCTTTTGATGTTTGTTCCGGATACACGTGGTTATGTGTCCAAAGAGACCTATCACATAGTTATGATCATTGTAGTATGTTTACTTCCCTCCACCTCATCATCCTTCATTGTACACATTGATGGGGACTCGTACCTTGACCTTTATCCATATCTCCCAATATTCCTTAGAGGATGATGTTATACTTTCGGTCAATTTCAATGCCCGTACAAGAACCCACCAAACACCTATTCGTGATCTTGCACAAGATGAGTTATGCCTTTACAAGTCGTATCTTAAAGAGTTTGGTTTACAAAAAGAATCAACGGATGGAAATACTCTGGTCACAACCTAAGGGAGGTACCTTCCCCAGATAGAAGAATCACAGAATCTCCAAATTCTCAACAAGATTCCTTTTTTCCTTTATTCTAGTAGATTCGTTTGTTCCCCTGGGGGAAGCGAGTGTAGTTAATTATGTTCTCACTTACAGATCCCCATCCCCTACATGTGAGATTTCCTTATTTCCTATCAGCTCCCACTTGCCAACCATGTTGCCTTGGCTTACACCCTCCATGTTGCTTCTCACTCCTTTCCCCACTACCTCCCATCACTCCCACCAACACTCGCCATGCCACAATGCACTTTGATGATGAGTACAACATTGACTATGTTGCCCAACTCTCCCAAGTTATGTCTAGATATTCTTCCCTTCCTCTTCCCACTGTAGAGTCCATGAATGAGGTTTTACGTCATGCCTTTTGGGACGCGACCCTTGATTCCTGCTTCCACGTTGTGCACTACTCTAGCTCACCTCATCCCCTTAGATCCTACCCTATGAATCATTGTTATGGCGTTGGGTGTAAATCCTTGCATCAAAAACTTGATTTTCTCTAGCCTGTGACCCTCTTATACCCTCCACTCTTAGAGATTATCGATGTCTTCTCCGAGGAAGAAACAAAATTTTCTTATGTCTAGACAACTTGCTCTTCTCGTTGTGCTCCACCATTCCTCTAAGACCTTTTGGCACACTCTCTTCATGGGGAAAACCCCTTCCTTAGACATGTGTTGACGAAATAATTTGTCCTATTGCAAATTATTGAGTTTTCACCAACACCTAGGGCTAAGCCCCTCTTTGTGTATGGGGAGGCTCCCATTATTGAATATAAACTAACTTAATTCTGTGTGGTGGCTAATAGGTCGGGGATCACACATGAATACTCCACTAAACCTATGGCAAAGTGCTTGTACAAGGTACAAGACACGTATTTGCAGTGAGGAGAGGTAAAGGGGAGTTGGGGGAATAAGGATAGAGAAGGTATTGTCATGAGTAGGCTTGCAGAGTTCACATACAATAACTAGAGTAGGTCCACATTCAATCAAAAGAACACAACAATGCCAACAATGATAAGGACTAACAAATCATAGACACAGAATTCCATTGATTCATTTATCAGAGGCTCAGACACCTTTCTTGGTTTTACAAGATTATCATGTATGCAAAGTTGGAAAGTAGAGAGAGAGAGGAGAAAGGAACATAAGCAAAGGAATAGAAGAATTGCAGCTTTTATTGCTTGATGCAGTAGTGGTAAATCTCAACGATATACATTCAATCAACAATTGCCAACCCTTTGGAATGGAAAAGCCATTCCAATTTATAGCATTACAAACATGTCTCTTCATCTACCCCCCACATGACTTTTCACCTATCTTCATCGCTTGTGACCTTTCACAATCCTATGAGGTGAGTCTTTTTCTTATTGATGAAAAAGGACCCTTACAATGTTTAATTGAGGGTCACTTAAGTGAATAGAACATAATAGTAAAAAGTACATTCTTAATGAGAAATTAGAACATGGAGAGAGAAGGAAGAGAGAGAGAAGGGTTGCCTGATTCTGATGAGGATGAAGACACTACTGATGGAGAACTAGCCATTCAAGATCTCTGAGGGTGAATTCCCAGAATGAGCTCCTTCCCTTTGAAGAAATGTTCCATGGATGAGAACCTTGACCTCTGATCACCTATTGAACTTAAACACTAATATTGTGTATGCTTCCTCCTGCTATGAGATGTGAGAACACTCCCAAGTACTGAATAATGTGTCTAAAAACATTGTTGTGAGGCATTGCAAAGTGCACCTAGGATGACCATTAGCACCACCCACGATGATCCTCTCCTGTCATGCTTCTTATGACTATTACCTTAATGACCTGAATTTTAATGTCTCAGCACACCGCATAGGCTTCATGATGTTCTTTATTTCACTTGTTGCCCAAGTGACCATATGTGGAATTAGAACACTCAAATTACTCCTCTGATGAGATTGTAGAGACAATCTATGACATTGAATTAGTGTTGAAAAACATTGTTATGATATTTGCACTGCGGCGGAGACATAATGGTCTCAATAGCAGGTTTTAGGACACAAGGATCACTATCTTGCTTCTTAGGTTGGCGAAATAATTTGTCGTGTTACAAATTATTGAATTTTCACCAACAATCACGGGGGTAAGCCCCTCCTTCTTGACTGCACATGGGTGGTTGGAGAGTTACAAGAATGTCATGGGGTGCACTTTCTTGTCCCCTTTGTCCCCTTGGAGACAAAGGGACAAGATGTGCAAACAAAGTATGCTTTGCCTCATTTGGAAAAGCCAAGATTTGCACTGGCTTACCTGAAACAAACCAAAAAGAATGAAATCTTCACCCCAAAGGCTCGGGATGGACTTTTGAGGTTAAATTTTAGATGAATCTAACTCCAAAAGCCATTCTAAGACTAATGGCATAGGTTTCAGACCTTAATTTTTCATGTAACTTGAAAAAATGGCCCTGTTTTGATCAGGACAGTGAGGTATACTTGCAAAGTTTGAACTTTCTCAAGAAAATCATCAGACCTAGGAGCAAATTTTGATGCTACCAACCATGTAGCGAATTCCTCAAGCTTTCTGGTGCCTACTTGAGTGTCTCCTAACTCCTTACAGAGCTCCCAGAAATCAACCGGAGAAGTCCAGGTTCACAATTTGATTGTTCATTCCTTACACCTAAAAACCCACTTTTGCACAAACTACCCCCTGAATCACCAAATCTTTCCTAAATCTTCCTAAACTACTTCCAACACCTTCATTGCTCTCTAGTACCACCTCCAAATGTTTGTGACCTTTACAGATCCCTTCTAGAGGATGCATACAAGCCTCAAAATGACCAAAATTGGCCTTCTAAGCTCCCGGAGAACTAGTCTTTTGTTGTTCTTCACTGAATGGAAAAATGGAACTTACACACCATTTTGCAAACTTATACATGTTTATTCAATGCATCAGGAGAACCTACAAGGGCAAGGTATGGCCATGACACTAGAGGCAAGCTGACCGAGAGAGGGATTCATGAAGCTTTTGAAGCAAGTTTTCACTTTGTGGCTTGGTTGTCATGGCTTAAGTTTTGAATTTTTGCGCTAGTAATTTCACATGACAACAACATTGACCACCAGGAATGGGTTTCCTATGCTAGCTCTCTTTACGACATCCTAGAGTAGCATGTTGTCATTGCCTCCATTCCAACAATATCTTCAATCATTTTCTCTACCAGCACAGTCAAAAGGGCTATTCAAAAGTTATGTACCAACAAAGAAGAAAAATTGTGAGGGCCTTCAGGAAAAGTTTCTCAAATATGGTGTGGATTCCCTTACCAGCCCCACTAGCAAAGCTCTTTAATGAGGTTGTTTGCTTGGGTTTTTCCTTATTCCTTTGTCCAAAACACATAATCCATCGCATTCACAAGTCTAAGGATAGCCCCAATCATAGCAACTGTAGGACCATTCTTGGTCAGGCTTTCATTTGCCAAACTTTATGCCATGGTGTTAGGCATGCGACTTTCTAAGCACTTGGAGAGATGTAATCTTAAAGCAAGGAGGAAGGTCATCTTGAGGAGAGACTACCACATCATTGACCACATCTTTACTCTCTTTGTGTTATCATTAAGGAGGCTCGGCATCGGTCTTCCAAAGCATTTTGTTATTTTCTAGACTTTAGGGAGGTCATTGACTCAATTCCAAGTAATCTACTTTTCCAGAAGTTGCATTATGTAGGAATTCTAGATTATTGAGGAGAGACAACCAGACTATTGACCATATCTTTACTCTATGTGCTATCATTAAGGAAGCTCGGCATCAGTCTTCTAAAGCATTTTTTAATTTTCTAGACTTTAGCAAGGTCTGGACTCAATTCTAAGTAATCTGCTTTTCCAAAAGTTGCATGATGTAGGGATTCTAGATTCTCTCATTAACATAGATTGGAGGCTTTATGAGACAATTGTCACATAGTTTCACACTTCTCGCAGTTTTTCTAGATTTGTGATGCCCTCTCTCGCCGACCCTCTTCAACATTTACATTAATGAACTACATGATTTTCTTCGACAACATACCCACGCAAATGATGGTTCCATTTTACAGGATGTGGTGATAGCCATACTTCTTTTTGCCTAAAGTTGTTATCCTATCTCACTTTTTTGATGGTTAACAGAGATAACTTGATGTCCTTGCTCATTTCTGTGAGATTTGTCAACTGATGATCAATCTTAGAAAAATAAAGGTCATGATATTCAACACCTCTAATTTTTCTCTTCCCTAGTTCTAGTTCCTCTACAAAGGGGAGCCTTTGGGAATCAAATCAACCTACACTTACTTGGGGGTTCAATTTTTTGGACCATATTCTAGTTTAAAGCCAACCTCTCGATCACACCTTTGCAAGGGATGTGATCCCCTTTCTATCTTGGAGTGTCAATATTTTCATATCCACTTCTAGGATATCCATTCAAAGATGTGCCTCTTCGATAGTGTCATCAAACTTCTGTATGGATTTGAGGTTTGAGGACCTAGTCTCACATCTTGAGGTTTCTCCTCAGGAAATTACGGGTTGAGACTGATAATTTTCCACGTGGGGACCATATTTGTTATCTTTTCTCCCTCCAGAAGATGGAGAAAGAGGAGCATTTCATTTTCAGATGCCCTATCTATTATGTGATGCACGGGAGATACCACTATCTTTACAAAGACTCGGGCAACTCTCTATCCACTTTCTTTTGGTGCCCAACTCTTTTTCTCCAGGCAATTGTCACCCTTCAATGCAAGTTCCTACAAGGATCCCCATGAGCCCCCAAGTTGATCAACTCTTTCTCTCAACCCATCATGGAGATTGGTCGCATTAAGCACTCTTCAAATATTGTTGCTTCGCACACTAAGGGGGGGTAGATCAGTGAGGCGACACTCACTTCTACACATCACAACTACTAACATGCCCAACACAATAGCTCTCGCCTTGGATGTTAGGAGGGATTCTAGGGGGGAGTGCTTTGCTTCCTCCTAGGATTACCCAACCTGGCCCCCTCAGCCCTAGACACTCCCCAACAAGCATGATCAAATCTTGAATTGGCCCTTTCATAGTGATAGACAATGAAACAGATGATTCTATTGTCTCGCGCACAATCATAGCTGTTTGAGGGGACTCCCAATCCAATCTTTCCAACTTTCATCAACTCATGGTCTTTAGGGGTTCCCGCTCCTCCCCATATGGCTATTTGTAATGGTATCCTAAACACAAGGGTTGGGGGCTTTACTATGTTGGGTTTACCCTTCGTTTATTTTTAGTATTTTTTAGTACAAAGGTTTACATTCTCCAAGCTCTATGCTACTGTTCTTCACTTGCAACTTTCTGGGTTCTTCGATCAGTACCATTGTAGAGCTAAGGGGCAGGCGAGCTTCCGACTCGACTTACCAGACTACCGACCACATCCTCACTCTTCGCGCTATCATCAAAGAGGCTCACCACCGCTCTTCCAGAGTTTTCTGTTGGTTCATGGATTTTTGGAAAGCCTTTGATTATGTTCCATGGGAAGCCCTTTTCCGCAGGCTCAAAGATATAGGCATTTCCAAGATTTTTCTTTACAGCCATCACGCGCCTTTATGAGGAGGTCCTTGGCCGCCTTCGCACTTTTGTTGGCTTGTCCGACTTCATCAAGAGTACCATTGGTGTCAAAGAGGGTTTCCCCCCTCTCTCCTACCTTATTTGGGATCTATATCGATGAGCTTGAGGACTTTCTCAAGGATCACATACAGGAAGGTGATGGGTGCCTTCTGCACCCAGGTTCTGATTTACATCCTCCTCTTTGCAGATGACTTAGTTCTCCTTGCTTCTTCTGCTTAGGGTCTTCAGACGCAACTAGATGCCTTAGCCCTTTTCTTTGATCATTGACGGCTGACTGTGAATCTTGGAAAAACCAAAGTTATGGTTTTCAATTGTTTGAAGACTTCAAACCTCCACTTCTTTAAGGGTGTGGGGATTGAGATCACTTGCTCTTATACCTACCTGGGGATTCTTTTCTTTGGGCCTCGTTTTAGCCTTCGTCCTGCTCTCCAACCCCCGAGTTAATAAGGGCTATGGTTTTTTGGCGATTCTTGAGAGACAGTGTTTCTGCCACCACTTTCAGGACATTCCTTCCAAGATGTCCCCTCTGATTCCCTAGTTAGGCCCCACAATTCTGTATGGTTCGAAAGTTTGTCCCCTCTCTTTTGGACTCAGATTGGGCCACTATCGAGCGCATTCAGATCCTCATGCTCAGACGTATTATCAGGTGCAAAGAATTTGTTCCTCACAACATTATCCTTGTTGAGTTTGGGGCTCGCCCTTTTCGTTTAGAGACCATCTTCAGCCTTGTGTTGTTGTTGCAACCATATTCGGGGGTATTCTAGTTCTGTTGACAGGGACAGGTACATTTATCATGCCTACTGCTCCTCTGAAGCTATTGCATCCTCGGATCACAGTAGACGATCTCGCTGCTGGTATGCCTGCGTTTCAGCCGCCTCTTCGAGTCCATTGGCATCCAGATGGACCATCTCCCACCCTTCAGCTATTCTCTGGATGCCGCCTACCCATCTGGCTACCCAACCAACAGGATCTTCATAGGATAATCAGAGATGATATCTAAATACAGTTTCATCCAGCACACATGGACCAACCCCCCAGGGGAGTTGTGCGTCCGAAGATGTCACTCTATGCGGCACACTTTCTCGAGATCCGTGATGGGGTCATTTTCAAACCCATGTACATTTCCCGGCATTGGTTGCAAGCCCTTCGTATCTCTCTAGGTCAATTTCGAGTGGGCTCACATCGACTCCGTATTGAGATTGATCATCACTTAGATTGCTCGGAGCGGACTTGCCTGTTTTGCCCTCTCCAGGAGGTTGAAAACCGAAGAACACTTCATTTTCAGATGTCCTATTTACCATGAGATTCGTGGGCAATTCCATTTCCTGTTCCACGAGCTTCCTTCCTTCACAACTTTCTTCAGATACTATGATCAAAGATGTCTTGCTCTCTAACTTCAAGGAGGCCCATGCAGGCTTCAAGACAGGCTCCTCCATCCTCCCCCCTAAGGGATGGCTACTAGACTGATCACTTCCTTCTTCCCGTTGCTCTCCCCGGTGAGGGGTGCTAAGCCAGCATTTTGGTCACCGTGGTCTGGACCCCCAATCCAAGTCCGTCAGGTCTCGTGACTCCGTTCCTTCCCACCCGAGGCTCCCTATCTCAAGCATGTCCCAGGGCCCCCTCCGCATAGACAATGATCCACCAGGCCTACTATGAGGCATCACCTTCCTCCCAGACGCCGGCTCCCCAGGCATTCCACAATCTCTACTTCTTGTCATCGGCGCACTACGACGAGTTACTCCCATCCGGCCTTGAGTGTTAGGTGATGTTGTTGGGGATGTTGCTCCTTCCACTCCCTCCCCACACAGTCATCTCTCTCTTCTTCGTTTCTGGTCTCTCGGGCTCTGTTGTTTCCTTCTCCTCCTCTCCCTTCTCTCATTGTATTTCGGGTGACCCGTTTGGGTCCTCTTGCTGGGTTTGTTTGCTTTGTACTCTGCAGTCCCATTGACCTACTTCTGTGGTCATGTGTTGGACATTGATAACATTATCTTATCTTATCTTATTTTATTTAATTAGTGTTGATCCTAGGGTCCTTTTACCCTAGAACTTTCTATTGTAATTGGATTGTGTTCTCGAGTCCTATTGACCTACTTTTGATCATTTGTGGACATTAACATAATTTCTTTCTTTCTTTCTTTTCTCTACTTCTAGAGGATTTGTCAGCCATGCATGTTAAAAAGAGTCTTGAGAGGAATACCATGCTTCTAGGATTGTCTAGCTAAGCCCACTTAGCCCATACCACTGTCTCATGGACATCGTCAAATTGTGTATTGGCCATTTCATAACGATTGTTTGGGATGGTTTGTCCTTCTTGTACTCTCTATTATGGTATAGATTAGATCTAACCTTGGTCTCCATCAATTCTCTTCTCTTGGATTCATTGGTCGTTACAAGATATAATCATGGCAAAAAGTTTATATATAATTAGCTCATGTTGGGGTATGTGTGAGAATTTGTGTTTGAATCATTGTCTACATGCTACCTAATTTTCTCACAAAATTAAGATTGTTTCTTAGTTGGCCTAGAGGAACTAAACCCCTTTGCATGGTGCATAGTATTATGCTTTATATCAAAAATGGTATGACATTGTAAAGATCAAAACTTAAAATATACCATGGAATAAGGATTAAAAATCCATCACTACAAATGCCAAAAAACCAAGATGTCGAAGTTCCATACATACAAACATATATATGTACATACATACATATAAATGTATGTATGTATGAATGATGTATGTATACATACATACATGCATATATATACATACATACATCTATGCATATATATACATAGATGTATGTATGTATGTATATGCATGTATGTATGTATATATATGCATGTATGTATGTATGTATATATGCATATATACTTAAGTATATGTATGTATATATATAGTGTAAAATCTATTCTAAATGCACACTAGGTAGGTAGCGGATTCCATGTTCCAGCCAATATGATTTAAGGCACATAGATTGATCTCACAGAAAATAACTTAATTTTAGCACACATATAAAATCTCAATACAAAAACTACTTATAGCCCTAAGTCAACATATAGTCAAATTCGCCGAGGATAAAATTTGGTTCAAATTTGCCAAGGGATAAAGTTCGAAAAAAAATCGCAATTAAATTCGAGCAAAAAAATAAAATTAAATAATTCTATATAAATTAAAATAAATAAATAAATGTAAAATTAAAATTTGAAGTAGATAAAACTCTAAAAAATTATTATTACTTTAATAAAAGATAAAATATTATTTTTAAAAGATAAATAAAACAAATCAAATTAAAAACATTTGTTTGGAAGAGAATAACTATTTTATAAAATAAATAATAATAAAATGAAAATAATAACAAAATACAAACATTAAAATACACGAACAAACATTATTGAAAATCAAAAAACCCTAAAATACTTTTAAAATGTATTATTATTTTAATAAAAAATTAAATATTATTTTAAAAAGATAAATAAAACAAATCAAATAAAAACATTGTGTTTAGATAAGATAAGATAATTATATTAAATGTCCAACAAGTGACCACAAAGATAGGTCAATGGGACTGCACCATACAAAGCAAAGCAGAGATGGCATGGAAAACCCAAGAGGGTCTCCAAAAGCAACAAAAGAAGAAGAAGAAGAAGAAGAAGAAGAAAGAGAGCACAAAGAAAGAGAGGGGTTTGGAGGGAAAGGCCTCGACGACCAACCTCTCAACGACTGTCGCCCTAAGGTCAGCTGAAAAGAAACTAGTGATGTGTTGTTGTTTGGTGTCAAGGACTAGAAACTGTTTCAGACACCCATGTTCCGTGGAATTTCGAGCTCTCTGGGTGGACCTAGTGGTCTGTCGTCTAAAAGAGGGGGCCCTTCGATGTGCATGAATCCGGATATCTCTGGTCAAGGAAGAATCTCGTCTAGTCCTAACAGATCTAGCCAGAAGATCTCCACTAGGATCATGTCCCCGCTTAGTGCCCCTCACACTCGGGAGCCAATCAAAGAAAGATGTGATCCATCGAGTCCCTAGAAGGAGGATGGAGGGGCCCTATCATGGAGCTTAATAGCTCCCTATAAATAGAGAGCGAGGACACATCTGATCATAATACCTAAAGAAGGTCGGTGAACGTAGGATGTTCACGGAAAAGACAATGAAACCTCCCTCTGATCTCATAATAGATGGGGCATCGGAAGATGAAGTGTTCCTCTATCTCAACCTCCTGGAGGTGAGCAAAGCTGGCAGATCTTCTTATCTTAGACCAAACCAAATGGTGATCACTCTTGACCCCAAAGCCTATGGGATCCAACTCTGAACTGGCCCAAAGATATGCGAAGAGCATACATCTAATGACGGGAGATATAAGTGGGCCGAATGATGAGTCCATTGTTGACTTCCAAGAAGTGATTGGCGTAGAAGGCCATTTTCGGGGCGTAGCTCCTTCCGAGGGTTGGTCCACGTAATCTGAGTGAATAGTTTGTATATGCCGTCTCTGATAATTTTGTGCAAGTCCTGCATGCTCGGAAGGAGGTGAGCAGGGAGCATCCATGGAGTAAACTAAAAGGGGGGGAGGATGGTCCATGTTGATCCTAATATAAGATAATAACTATTTTATAAAATAAATAATAAGAAAATGAAAATAACAACAAAATACAAACATTGAAATACAAGAAACATTTTTGAAAATCAAAAAACCCTACCTTGATAAGCAGGCCCATGGAGTCTTCGAAAAGTAAGGCAATATGTTAAATGCTCGATTTTTGCAATGAGTTCACTTAACTAGTGAGAAACGGAATATAATTTAATGGGATTTCCGCCATTTTACCCCGATAAAGATCGAGCATTCTACAGGCTCCTACAACAGGCGGGTTTGGGGTTGAGGTTTTGGCGATGGTCTGCTTTTATCATAAAAACGCTTTTGTGGAGTCAAATATTCGCAGAGGCTCATTATATCAGGCCACGCAGCTCTGCGCCCCAGCACAACGTTCAACTCCCCCACTTAGCTCAATGACCATGACAAAGCTTAAATGCCACAATTGTAGATTAACTAGAAAAATCCTCCCTCCACTCAACACAAAATTCGTACGAACAGCGGCGGATTTACATCAATTTTTTTTGGTGGCTGTATAAAAATCGCCGAATTTCATTTTTTTCCAAAAAATGCGGGCAAACCTTGTGACTTAGCTAGTTATAGCAGTAATCTCTTGCCAGAAGGTCACAAATCTTCATAGAAACTTCAAAAACATAAAACCTAACTAGAACCCTAGAGTAAGGATTTTCTCAACATATCTTAGACATGAAATATATAAATGAAGAGAAAAAGAGAGCAAGCTAGCTGGTGAGGCTCAACGTTCAAACACTAACCCATGCTTGCCAAATAAAGGTAAGCTTTGGTAACATTTTAGGTCCCAGTTCTAACCAAAAAACCTAGTTAGTAAATGAGACACCCCTTGCCAGGGCAAGAGAACTTTACACTTTACACACACACTCATATATGGTACATGGATCCCTAAATCAAGAAAATCAAACAAAGATAGGAGGATTCATCATAAAGTTTTTAAACATTGAAAAAAAACTTCTATCTAAATAGATACGCTTCAATGGGTCTTACATACCTATTTGGCCTAAGGATGTTGAAAGTCATAAGCATCAAAATAATAATAATGGATATGGTAATCTTTCAGGTCCTTGTAAGCACCCAAAATAATTGCAACACAACATTTACATCTGCTCATGTCCACATAGATCTCCAAATATTAGAACGCGTTTCATCTCCTTGTTCAACACCGTTCAGCTGCTATGCATGCCTCATTCAGCATCCAATATCTCTTTGAGCTTGTTTTGGCCTTTGTTTAGTGCCCTGATCCTCTCGTTTCATTCACTCCCTTAGCTTTTTAAAAACTTTCAAAAGTTGTGAAACCATACCTTGATACAAGCGGCGGAATGCACAACTGTTGGTGTCAATTGTTGCAACCTACCAGTGTAGAGCAACCACCCCCAAAAGTTGTAAAACCACCACTTGTCAAAGTAGTTGTTTTGCCTTGTTTTGACCAACAGTTGTCTTGGGAGTAAGCAAAACATCATATCTCGTTCACGAAGCACTTCCCTTGATTTTGAAAGTTAGTCTCCATTCTAGGTCTGTTCATTATTGCCCAGAAAGCTCAAATGCCTCTCCCTCACCTATTTATACACATTCTAGACATTTTTAAAGGATCCGAAAATCATAACAATAGTCCCATTTTTGGAACTCTTGCAATACACAACCTCAGTCCTGATGTTTCCATGTCATAGGTCAAATTTTACAGGTTTAGTTAAATATTTGGAGGTTGGATTTACCACTTGTGAAAGCAGTTGTTTTGCCTTGTTTTGACCAACAGCTTTACAACAGTTGTCTTGGGAGTACGCAAAAGATCATATTCATTCACGAAGCACTTCCCTTGCTTTTGAAAGTTAGTCTGCATTCCAAGTTTGTTTATTCTTGCCCAGAAAGCACAAATGCCTCAAGCTCGCCTATTTACACGCATTCTAGACATTTTTAAAGGATCGGAAAATCATAACAATAGCCTATTTTTGAAACTCTTGCAATACACAACCTCAGTCCTGATGTTTCCATGTCATAGGTCAAATTTTACATGTTTAGTTAAATATTTGGAGCTTCGATTTCTTAGCCTGGTGAGCCCCTAAGATGGATATGTGATACATTTCCATCATAGATCATGATTTAGGATGCTTTGCTTCACCCATTACATTCCTCCTTGGTTTTTCATGTCCCCTTTTCTAATTTAGAAATACTTAATAATATTTTTAAGTTGAGCCCAAATAACTCTCTATTTATGGGCAACTTAATAATATTATTATTAAAAATAAAGTGTATTTTTAAATACGAAAGCAAAAAGAAGACCCTTAGCCTATTTTCAGTCAACTAAATGGGGGGAAGGAAGTAAATTAATAATTTAATTTTAAGTGCTAAAGTAATTTTAATTATTGGTACTTTAATTAAATTATTAAAAAGAGAGAAAAGTGCACTTAATTAATTATTTTTAAATGCCCAAGTGGAACAACCCAAAAGGAAAACTAAAAAGGGGAAAAGTAAATGTTAAATAATAAATTATGGGTGCCATATGGTGCACTCCACAAGCAAAAAGAAAGAAAGGGCTATAAAGGTAAAGGTTGGGGCTCATTGTAAGGATCATCTAGTGAATTTGATACTTCTCTATGGAAATTGGAGCATTAAGCTCTCATTTTCAGCCTTTGATGACTAAAACCCTCAATGGATCCTATTGGAGACGAAACTCTCAATAGTCACAAGACTTGGAGACAAAAACCCTCATTTATTGCATCGATGGCTTCATCTAGGAGTCACAAGTGAGCTTAAAATTCAGAATTTTATAACGGAAAGGGTTTTCATTCGTGCTAGGGAACACTCTTTTGGGGTTGCCACATTCATTTCTAGCATGGGCGACCCATTTGTAGATTTCAGGACAACATTTTGTAATGTCCCCATTCCTACGCTAGAGGCCTAGAGGCTTACTTTTGTCTTAGCTTTGGTCATACCCAAGGGGCTGGAGACATGGAGGTTATTGGGTATGGGTTATTTTATTACCACCTTCACTTTATGTTATATTTTATCATTGATTTAAGTGATGGGCAACTAGGTGGTACTTTATATTCTATTTCTTCGTTGGGACAACTTAAGTGTACTTTTTAGTATGTGCACAATAAAGTCACTTAAGTTATATTTATGTTTATAAGAAAAGTCCCAAATGAGTGCGATTAGGATTTTTGGAGGCAAAAAATTTATAAATATACCTTTGGGGTCTTTTGGAGAATTCATTCATGTATTCACTTATACAGATATTTTGAGTTTTTGTTGGTTGCACTCTTTGCTTGTGGAAGTAAGATTCTACAGGAACCCTAGCTTCGGTGGTGAGAAATCCACTCCTAGCTAACAGAGCACTCTTCGGTGGTGAAAGATTCATCCCTAGTTTGCTATTTGGGAGCATTACTTAGTTCAGATTTTCAAAAAGGGTTTTCAAATAATATCAAGGGTTTGTTCAATGCCAAAGAGAGGTTATTTGATTCGCATGTAGGTTATCTGATCCGCACTTCGGTTATTTGATTCGCATGTTAACCACCGTCAGATCAGCCAACATGCATAATTTTTGGCTCAAGGGTTTTGTATTTTTCAGTTGTGTTTGAGGACAGCTATCTGCAGTTTTTTTATAAAATAAAATCAGCCTATTTTGAAGACCGAATCTAGTATTTCTTAAATGATTTCACCGTCGCAATATTTGTTGAGTTGTTTGGGTTAAATATTCAGTGGTTTTGCATCAGTTTTGAGTGGTTTTCATCTCCCATGCAAGTGGCCATGCATGTATAAAATTCAGATCTGCATTGTAATATTTTATAAATTATTTAGAAATTGTTCTTTGGATTGGGATTTTGCCAAAAATCCATTTGGGGGTAAAATAGTGTCCATCAGGGACATTCCACATTTCAAGAGGTTTTTGTGGTTGGAAAAATCTGATCTTATTTTGTTTGATAGCTGCCATTTTTGTGGTCATTTTGAGTTATCATTTGCATTTTATCTCCGAGTATTTATGAAAATATGGATTTTTAAAGTTTTAATTGTTTTTTAGTAATAATTAATTCTAGCAGTCTATATTTTGTTGTTGAAGCATTTATTTTGCATGATTTCGTCAAGGGTTTCATATTGTTGATGTGTTTCTGAAGATTTGTGGGTGGAAAATACTAAAATCTGAATTTTAGCTAGGTCCCTTAGGGTTTCGGGGACCGAAAACAGGTTGACGCCCTAACTTTTTGCATAAAATCAAATTTTTGTCATAAACTTTCAGATTTATAAATGTGGTTGTCATAAATTCCAACAATGTTCCATCAGGGTTTTGGGGAAAATCCAAATTCCTCAAATTTGAGCCCAAAAGGGACATTACATGTTTGACAGTTTGGGGTGTTATCTTTAGTTCTTAGTTTAACATTAGATTAGTTTAGAATAGTTTGATTACTTGATTTGTTTTGTTTTCATTCCCAACTCTTTGTTCTAGCTGTCCATTGCTTGTATGATTGGGATTTTGCAAGGTTTAAGTTAAGCTGCTTCATAGCTTCAACCTCAAACTTGCTTATAATCATCCCATTTCCGCCTACTTTGATTGCATTACCTGTTACAGTTTGTTTCAACGAGTTTCTATTGTTGTTTTGAGTGTCCTTGGCGGGTCGCAAAAGGCGTTGGAGATTCAGTGTCGCTTCTCTATAGTGGCTACCTCAAACTCTTAAAACACGTTCTCTTTTCAACATCCTGCTTGCTGTTTGGTCAAGCTTTTGTCCTAAATAACTTGCTTGCCAACGGTCTGATGTAATTCCTCCATTGCATTCATGTTTCATCGCTTCATCTAACTCATATATTTCGTTGTCTCAAGTTATATTTTCCTCCTCCATCTTTATCTTGCTGATTTCAGTCATTCTATATACTTCTTGTTTCCCATTTCTTGTTGTCCTACAAGTTTGACAACTCTTGCATCCCTTGCTTGTTTCCATCTATCTTGTTTCTCATTCATTTTCAGTTGCTCGTCACTTGTATTAATCAGTTCACATCATTTCTCTCTTGTTTCAGCCTTCTACTATTGTTGTTACATTGTTGTTCATTCCTCTCATATTCTAGCAACATTTTAGTCGCTTTGACAACTTGCATTCTTTGTTGATTTCTTGCTGATTTGAATGTCAGCATGTTCTTGGGATTTCTTACATTCAGTTTCACATTGCTTCGTAATCTTTCATTCATTTTGAGTCTAACTACAATGTTTCCATAGCTCTTATTGCTGTTTTGAGGCTTTCTTGTGTGAATTGTTGTGCTTTTATCACTCTTAGCTTGTTTCTCGAATGCTTTCAGTTGGCCAGAGTCTGTTTGAATAAGTTTGTTTTCTGTTCCTGTACATCATAGGCTGCCCTGCCTTCATTGACATCTCACTTTTCAGCATACAGTGTGTCATTGCTAGCATAGACTTGCATAATTGAATTGTAATTAGCTCAAATAACTTTATATCTAGCTAAAGCATATCTAATATTCATTTTATATTTTTATCTTCATCTAGAGATTGTTTAGAGAATTATTAAATTGTTGAGATCGCTGCAGTTATAGATTTGTTTTGAGCTAAATTGCAGTGATCTCATCTCAGATTTGCTACATAAATAAAAATAACATAATAAGACTAGGTGTGTGCTTTTTACTCTGTCAATTTCAAAGTAGAAGTGGTTGTTGCTTGTGTGGATTGAACCAACCTAGTGTTCGCTTAATCACACAGTTTTTGAACCAACCTAGTGCTAGCCTAATCACACAATTTGCTTGTCGCCGTTTTGCTATTTGATCAAGAAAGAAACAGCGTTTATTTCATTAGTAAGCTTGTTTGTGCGGATTTGTGTTCTTGTTTCTTTTTGTGTTACTAGCCTAAATTTACTTTTCAGCAGTTAGATTAGTTTCAAGTAGGCATAAGCTACCGTGGGCACGAACTACACTATCTATTCTTTCTTGCTTCTTTCTAGCCCATCCCTTCCAATCTTTTTTTCTAGTGGAATTGGCTTGTAGTGTGTCTTCTTCTATCATTCCAGTCATTTGATGATGCTATCCGGTCAGGATCAACCCTTCGAAGTTAGAAGGGTCCCTCATTTAATGCAGCCAGACCTTGCAAATTAAAACAAGACAGTGTTGACCAGATGCTATGTCAACTTGTCCTGTGTCCTACACCCTATCCCCATCTCATGAGGCAGCTGAGGACTTTTGAGAGCAACAATCTTAGGAGCCAAAAAAAAGATCCGGGGCACAGGAGGAGACTCGGTGGACAACACTCTATATTTTTTATGTGCAGAAAATGTGTTGTGAATGATAGATGCTGAAGGATATATCAGAGTTTTTATGCAACAGAGAAGAAAGCAAAGAAACAAGAGACACCAGATGTAGAACTGTAATGAAAAGTAATCTTCAGTAAAGTCCTGTACAAAATCCAAAAATTCAGATATAGGATGTCTATGTACTCCATATTCTCTAGTTTCTAATTCACTAACTATCAAGAATAGAAGCATGTCTTAATATACAAAGGAGGAAGATGAAGGGCGGGCTAAACAGTTACAATCGTTTCCTGACTAATTATCAGTCCATCGTCTTCAACTGGCGGTACTGCAGGGTTGTGCAGTACACTACTGCAGGGAACTGGGTGGTATTGTGGAGGAAGAGTTAGGACCTGGCGGTATGCACACATGCACGCAATATGATACTAAAGCCAGTAGTGAAGTCAGATCATAACACAGTGCGACACCGTGGTACCGTGAGTTATTTGGAGTCTCAGAACCTCCTGCATCAGTTGTCTCAGCCCTACTCTCAGAAGTCTAAGTGTGTGAGGTAAGACGTGTAGTTTTCCTTACATAGACTCCCCGGCCTACCCAACATGCACCCTAGGTATATGAGGGACCTTAGCATTTGACCTTATGACAAAACATGCCAACGAATTTACGCCCAACGATCAAAACCCAAGGGTGTGCTTAGGAATCCATGCCAGCTAGGTTGGCATGTAAAGATTAACGTTAACTTTCTAAGGTAGTCGTGCGGGACATCAAGAAGTCAGACACCAATTTGGTTTATGAGACACCCTTTGAGAAACCCTAGACGGATGGTTTCTCATTCCCCTCATATATTGTTCAAATTTTGATCACTACATGACCTCATAACCGAACTCAGAGGTAAATTCGAACTCAGAGAACACACTAACGGCAAAGGAGACGGTAGTTCAATGGTAAATCTCCAAATGGGGAGTCTTAGTCTTAATTCTTAGTTAGTCCATGAAAAACTAAAATAAATCACACCAGAGCTACACTCAATTTTAGAAATGAAATCCCTTGGTAACCACAGCATCATTTTTTCTAGGATGAATTTCTGTAATTTCAAATATATTATTCCAATTCCAAAAAACCACATACAATTTGCCCTGCACTCAACAAATCAGAGATTTGAAGCAAAGAAATTGAGTAGGAATAGAAACACGTACCGTAAACGAAGAGGCAACTAAACAGCAATAGCCATGGTTGATTCGGCTTTGTTAATTTCGCACTTGATAAGGGAATGGACCTAAAAAAATAATTAAGAGAATTCCATGCCCGTAATGAGAATATTATCATGCTTAAACTAATTGTTAATATGCTTTTCTCTCTCCAAGATTTGTTGAATCCAAGAAACTCCGTGCAAAAGGACAAGCGGAGTTCACACAGGATCACCGAACAATAGATCATGTCTTAACACTTAGAGTCATAATTGAAGAAGCAAGGGCTAGCAAGCTTAAGGTTTATTGTTGTTTTGTTGACTTTCAAAAGGCATTTGTTACTGTACCTAAACACCTTCTAATCCAACGGCTTCATGACCTTCAAATTCGAGAGCATTTGGTTCTTCTCATGATGACACTCTATGAAAAGGTGGTTGGCCAAGTCCGAACTCCTACTGGTTATACAAGTGATATCAATAGCATCATCGGTGTTAAACAAGGTTGCCCACTTTCTCCTACTCTATTTGGTCTTTACATTGATGAACTAGAGCACATCATTGCAAATTCCGATCTTAGAGATGATGGTTGTCTTTTATATGATATCATCATTGCTATTTTATTATTTGCAGATGATATTATTCTCATGTCACATACTATTGCAGGCCTATAACGACACCTTGACATCTTAAGCTCTTTTTGTGAAACTCGTGGTTTACAAGTGAACTTGAGGAAAACTAAGGTCATCGTATTTAATACAACCAAGAGGGTTGCCCATGCAACTAACCTCGTGTACAAAGGAAACTTGGTGGAAGTGGTCTCCTCTTACACTTATCTTGGAGTGACTTTCATGGGCCCTCCTTTGAACATGCTTCACGCAACAGAAGAGAGATTATGTAAAGGTTATGCAACCCTCAATACATTTGAGAGACAATGTTTTCAGCTTCAATTTCAAGATGCCAAAGTAAAATTGTGCATTTTCCAAACTCTAGTGACACCAACATTGTTGTATGGTTATGAGATTCGGGGCCTTGATCTTTGGTACATTGGTTGGGCTCGTGTTGATAAAGTACTCATCTCCATGTTATCCAAGACTCTCCGGGCAAAATGCTCAGTTCCACATGCAATCATCTTGGCTGAATTTGGCACACACCCTCTCTATATCTCAACTATATTTCATCTTGTGATGCTACTTCATAGACTAAGATGTATGACAGATACACCAATTGGGTAGAATAGATATACCTTCAAGGCTCGCCAATCATCCATGAGGCTATGTGAATTAGGGATCAAAACCACTTGGTATGCACATTGTACAACTTTCCTCCAAAGCATCGAATTGGGTATTAATCGTCTTCCCCCTCGCACATTCTCTATTAATTCTCACCACTTGTCAAGAAGGGAAATCTATAAAGGAATTAGAGAGGAGATCTACAAAGCTTACATAAAATCAACTTGGATTGAACTTATAAAACCATTGCCAACAAAAATGCACCACTATTTGGAGCATTATCTCCAAATTGAGGATGAAAGTGTCATTCTCCCCAAATACATTAGGCTTCCACTTGGTTTGAGATTCCCCTTGGGCCAACTACGAGTTTGTTCTCATCGGATTCACATGGAGACAGAGCATTACATTTCTAGATACCAACGCACTTGCACACTTTGTAACAATGAACTCGAATCAGATGAGCACTTTATATTTCGATGTCCTATGTACTATGAGATCTGTGGCATGTATTATTGTCTCTTCCGAGAAACTCAAGGCTCTTTACAGGCCCTTATCCATTAAGAAGACCAAAGGTGTATAGCTTTATTTATCAGGGAGATAACCCAACATAGATATGGCCTCCTCAAACATCATCATGGCAGCCTTGGGTCTCAGACTATTGATTCATTGCTTCAGCCTTCTACACAATATCGGTCGCATAAACGAGCTCATGAATCCACACAACAGTCACGATCTACCAGACGTAGAACCTCTTAATCATGGCACATAGACTTGTTGTATCTTGTCTCTTTCCATTTGCTTCTTGTATTTTTGTTTGTCTTTGTTTTTGCTTTCTTGCATTGTCTTGTTCTCTTTTCTCCTCTTGTAGTTTGTTAGCATATGGATTTGCACACATGCAAATGGCATCCAATAGTAAGGGAACGAAGTCCCTCCTCAATGAAGGTGATGTAGTGCCCACTCCTCTTTGACACTATTTTCATTTAATACTAATATTGTTGGACTGATACTCAGACATTTTGATTATGATACTTTGATCAGTAGATGATAGATTTCACTGATATTTGAACTATTGACATTATGATGTTTATATTTTATTATGATGCATTAGATAGTGATGTTAGACAGTTCGATATGTGTTGATTTTCATTATATGGATTTTATACTGACACGCTATGTTTTAGGATGTTTTGAGTAGAATTGTAATCTCATGGATGTTAGGGTTATATTTTGATATATTGATGGATAATAGAACTTGCTAATGTTAAATGATGAATATTGATTTTATATGTATATTGTTTTGATATTGTTAATACAGTCGAAAGGCCAGAGAGGTATTTTGTTATGTGTAGGACTTTTATCACATACATCGAAGGGGCTAGGAGACTAACCACTGAAGGATGTCGGGTGTTGAGCAATAAGGCCAATTTTGGCAACTTATGTAGTGTTGTTTAGTGTGGTGTTTTGCATGTCTAGTTTAAAGGTCTCCCATGGGGGGGTGACTTCACATATATGGCCATGGGGTGAGTTGTGTTCCCTTTCTTTATTTTTTGTATTTGCTTTATTTATGTTTTGTGTATTTAAAATTTAGAAATTTTGTCACTTTATTAGCATGTTGTAAATGTGTGTTAATTAATCTTAACCATTCTTATTTTTCGTTAGCTAAATTAGAGATGTGACAAATAGTTATGATGAGATTTGGTAGTCCTTGTGTAAGTAAAATTTATGTTGATTTGGGAGTATTTTACTCCACCCCAAGTTCAAAATTTGGATTTTGACTTGGGGGGCATTTTTGGAGGCTTGTCTCATGCCTCTTTAATTTACCCAACAACCCTACCTATGGGTTAGAAGGCTTATTTTTTACTTCTTTGTCCATTTTTTAGTGTAAAAGAAGGAAAATTATTGCATTTTCTTTCTACCCCAATTTATTATGTCCCTTGAAAGCATGGTGTGCAAGTTTTGAGTCATGTGAGTTGTTATAGTCCTTGCATGTGCATTGCTTTTTCTTGGTCTTGGTGTGTTGACGTGAGTGTGGGGATGGAGGAATGATGAAGTGGCATCCTACATGGAGCCACCTCATCATCATCACATTTCATTTCTATTTATTGGTGATTTTTGGTTGGAATGGAGGTTACTTGTTCTTTTCTCTTCTTGTGCACTTTTGGAATTGGAGCTTTTGAGAGTTCTTTGGAAATTACTTGGCTTGGGATTGAAGAGACTTGTGGAATTTTTCTTGGAGTTTGATGGAGAGGTAGGCTCTCCACCCTTGTTATTATGTTATTTTATTTGTTTGTATGCAATATTGTGCTTGTCAAAGTTAGTTTTTGGTCTTGTGAATATGCTTGTATGTTGGTTGGGTAGTAGGCCTTAAGTTTGGTGTGGGAGAAGGGCTTATGGAACCATTGGGGAGGGAAAAGGGGGTTTTGTGAGGCATGCATTTGGTGGGAGTGTGAAGGGGAGTCTTACCTATGGGGAGTGAAAAAGAATTTATGGTTTTGTTGCATGTTTGCAAGGGAGAGATAAGGAAATTATGTTGATCATTTTGTGCACTTTGAGGCTTAGGGTAAGACTCCCACTTCACTTGGGAGGCATAAAGAGGTGGTTTTCATATCCCTTGCTCTATTTGGTTTAATTCTCAAACTTTTTGTATTGTTGTGTATGTGTAAATTTGTTGGTTATGTGAATTTGGTTGAATTGAATGTCTTGTATGTGTTTGTTGTGAAGCCACCTTGTCCAAAGTTATCATTGTTGCTCAATACCCCTCATGGTTCTTTGGTTGGGGCTCACGGGCCATTAAGGGGATGGCTTCTTCTCTTAATGAATTTAAGGTTGGGCGGAGAGCGTTGCCTACTCCCCCTTCCTTATTTTGTGATTCCATTGTGAGGGTTGAAGAAAACAAGAGTTGGAACTACCATTCTGATGAAGACATGCATATTGAAAGCTTGTAAGTTGGCTTTGTGGCAAGCCCTTTGGTTGTATATTATTCAAATTTAAATTTCACACTTGAGTGGATGATTGAAATTTGTAAGCTTGGGAGAAATTTGTGTAATACTTGGAAACCCTTTCATATTGTGAACTCTCTCTAAGAGTGCTTGTTTAAGAGACTTATATTTTCAAATGTATTGGTTTGGTGAATGAAAGTTACAAAATTTGTTGCATTAGTTAAACAAAATAGACAACTTACAAATGAGTGAAAATAGCAATATATCTACTTCTATAAAGTTTGTTTCACTCCCTCCAAAGTGTGTTTCTTTTCATTTTACTATCCTTGAAAGTCTTGTGAAATTGCACTTGTTGATTGGAATGGTTGCGAATTAGTTATGGTGAATGAAAGTAGATGGTTACTTATTTTATTGAAAGGAAATGAAAATTTGAAAGTGATAAAATGTATAGTTATATTCATTGTTAAGTTATAGAAGGAAAGTAGTTATTAAAATTGTTAGAATGAGCAACATCCTTTCTTTGCTAAAACGTATAGAGTTGTATTATAAAACAAATTCATCTTACCAAGCCTATCCTTAAATAGAATTAAAACAAGAAAAATAGATCCATATAATTTTACAAATGAATGAATTATACTTTCTTACTTACATATAACTATGATGGAGCTAATTATATGACCATCTTGTACAATTTTCCTCTTATAAATACTATCTGAATGTAATTCTTTTTTTTTCAATGAGAATTTAAACAAATTTGATTACACTAATTTCATTAATATACTAAAATTATTTCAAGTAATAATGAAATTAAAATATTGCTAAAAATGTATTTATATTAATATAAATATATATTAATATCTTTATGTATATTCTTTTATATGAAATCAAGGATATACTTTTATTTGTAAGGAAAAATAGTTATTTTGTATTTGTAAGGAAAAATAGTTATTTTGTATTTACAAAATAACTATTTTTCCTTACAAATAAAAGTATATCCTTGATTTCATATAAAAGAATATACATAAAGATATTAATATATATTTATATTAATATAAATACATTTTTAGCAATATTTTAATTTCATTATTACTTGAAATAATTTTAGTATATTTAATATATATATTCCCTAAATAAAAAATAACTATTTTTTCCTTACGTAGCGGCTATATCCTTGATTTCATATAAAAGAATATACATAAAGATATTAATATATATTTATATTAATATAAATACATTTTTAGCAATATTTTAATTTCATTATTACTTGAAATAATTTTAGTATATTAATGAAATTAGTGTAATCAAATTTGTTTAAATTCTCATTGAAAAAAAAGAATTACATTCAGATAGTATTTATAAGAGGAAAATTGTACAAGATGGTCATATAATTAGCTCCATCATAGTATATATATATATATATATATATATATATATATATATATATATATTCCCTAAATAAAAAATAACTATTTTTCCTTACAAATAAAAGTATATCCTTGATTTCATATAAAAGAATATACATAAAGATATTAATATATATTTATATTAATATAAATACATTTTTAGCAATATTTTAATTTCATTATTATTGTAAACTTGAAATAATTTTAGTATATTAATGAAATTAGTGTAATCAAATTTGTTTAAATTCTCATTGAAAAAAAAAGAATTACATTCAGATAGTATTTATAAGAGGAAAATTGTACAAGATGGTCATATAATTAGCTCCATCATAGTATATATATATATATATATAATATATATATATATTCTATGTATATTTACCTCCCCTCATAAATTTGTGTAAAACATGATTAAATCACTACAAATGGATTAAACACCCAAATGCCCAAGAAGGGCAAATACATTTTAATGAGTTTCATCAAATGAAAAAAGAAAGAAAGAAAAGAAAAGAAATTACATATCTATTGGGCAATGCATTGAAGTAGACTACCAACAAATAGAAAATTTAAAAGTTTTATTGGGCAAAAGCCACATACCCAAATGGGTATTTCCTTTGAATAAAAACTTGCAACAATAATAGAATTTACAAACCCTTGAATAGGGTAGAATAGATTAACTTGGAAATATAAAATAAAATGAATTGGGGTGTGAATATCCATCCCCAATCTTTCTCCCCCTCTCCCATGGCTTCCTCGTCTTCCATTTTCCCTTAACTTGTAAAACCAAAAAGAATGAAATGAGCAAAAGAAATGAATAAAAGCCTTCCTTAGAAATTTTAGGGTTGATTTGAAATTATTTCATCCAATGGCATAGATTGGATTCATCCAATGGCCCAAATTGTCTCCTACAAATGTTAGGTTAAAGTAAGTGAGATCATCATTTCATCACATGGGTCCTTTTGAATGGGGTCACTTGTGTGGTTTGAAAATTAATTCAAATTTGGTATTTCCTTTTTATTATTTTCTTTTGCAACTTTTAATGTTATTAGGCCATGACCTAGGGGAATTTAATCAAACCCTCTTCCTTAATAGTTTAGACCCCTTTATTTTGGAAAATTAAATTAATAACATTGTGTAAATAAAAAGGTTATTTTTAGACCTTGGACTTTAAATTATTAAATTATTGCATGACCTTAGAAACCCTTTGTATTAAATTAATTTAGGATTACTTGAATAAAATATTTTAATCCTAACCATAAATTAAATTCCATTTTTTTATTTAAGTAATTTTGTGGCAACCGTTTGAAACCAAAGGTTAAACTTACCATCGTTTTAGTCTCCTTTAACAAAAAAAATTATTCCATAATTTTTTAAATTATAACCTTTGTTTGGTTTTGGGTTTCATGTGCGAATTTTTGTGGGCGTTACATGTGAGGCTGCCTTTATTGAAAAGCAAAACAATATTTACATTTGTACATTCAAAATTGTATGTGGGGGGTGTTTTGAAACATCAATGGAAACAAAAGTGAATGAAGGAGATGGAATGGAATGAAGGAAAGGAATGAATAGAAGGAACATGCAATAGTTAGGTAAAAACATATCCCAATATTACACGAAGAAAAACGATCAATAACTAACACAAATAAAACAAAGTTTGAGTTAGCTAAACAAGAATGAGTAAAAGGGAACACACATGAACAAGTAGATAATAAGAGTTTGTTCATTGTGAACAAGAACAACATAATAATATAGTTGACAATAAGATCCAAAACAATATTTGCATGCAAGATTCAAACATCTAACATCTAATGAACATAAGAACATCAAATGTTACAAGAGATAATGAATAAGACACAACGTTTGTATTTCATTAACTTCAAAATGTCTTCACAAAAGAACACAAAGTTTCTTTCCTTGAAACAAAAGTATTTTATTCTCCTCTCTCAAAGTCACCCTTACAAATGAGCCCCTAACTTCCTTTTATAACCCAAAAGTTGGTTACAAAGTAGTTAGAATTTACATGCACATTAAATAGGGCACCGTAAGTGACTTTGAATTTTTCAACCAACTTTATAAAAAGTAACTAAAAATAGAAACCACTTAAGTTATCAAAAGTCATTTTAGGAAAAATACATAAATAAAAACAATGGGTACATGTGGACCCCACTTAAATGACTTGGACACACACATAGACATCCTAGTCAGTAATGTGCCACCTAGATAAAGACACCTAGGATCAGTGCCTTATCCATTGGGCCAAGAGTCTGCCTATCCTGGTAGTATAGGAATGAACTCATTGACCGTACCCCGCAATACTCCAAATGACAAGAGAGCCAAGCTTGAAACTTGAGCAATTCATCCACCTCTTTGTTTGAGCAACATCCTGGTGTGAGTATTTTTGTCTTTATTTGCATTCACATTCACAATTACACACAATTCTCCACATGCTCTGAATATTTTTCCATGGGTGAATTATTCATTTGTCGTGAGACTATAGTCGTTACGCCACCTTGGCTTATCAGAATCCAACTCTTGATCTTTTGCCATTGAGAAGATCTTCTAGGCGCTGAGATTGCAATTTACTTCCTGGAGTTAAGGATTTTGCCTTTGTCACCATCCTGCAGCGTTGCCATTTTGATCCACTCGACGATCATCCAATTCGAGAACACTCCAACTTTAAGACTGACCGATGAAGTATCGCGCCCACTACTAATTGAGAGTTGACAGGGACACACTTGAATGTTGTGGCCTTACTTGATTATCCACATAATTGTACTTTTTATTGGTCCTAGATTTTTGATGAATAGATCCACCACAACGATCAAGTGAAAACAATTGATGTAGATAAGCTTCCCCCATTATCAATCTCTGTCGATAACCATGGCTTTTGACTCTAAAGAGACCTTTGCCAATAGCTATGACTTATATCGCATAATGAGGAAGTCATAAGTGACCCATTGGTGCCATCAAGAAGCATCGAATTCACGGAGATGAGACTGGGAGCTCACAAGTTGAAGTCGCTTCCACTTTGGAACAAGTGCTGAGAAAATTAGGACTCACCTTCGGTTGATATGTGATCGTAAAATCGACCTACGTCAATGTGTCCCAAGTTTTTATCAGTGATGTTTTCATACTCTGAATGGAGCGTCGAGGTGGGTAGAATGCCCTGGAATCCATACCGTAATATTGTTTTTGTTTGAAGATGACATGATTGTGACAGAAGCGTGATTCCAGGCTATTACTTCCTTCTTACAAAACAACACAAATTACCTCTAAAACTGCCCTGGGAAAAATAACAAATCTTGTTCTGATAAACTCTCACTGGATCATGGAGTCTATTAAGGTACCACAAGTTTGCGGTTCAGATATTTTTTTTTCCAAATCAAATTCTTCAACGAAATATTAAAGGTCAAAGTTGACTCTTCTTAAATTGCTAAGAAAATGTAAGTGTAAAAATGCAAAAATCTCGTTAGGTTTTATCCTGGAAAAAATACCAAATGTCACCCTGGGAATATACAACTTAGCAAGGGGGTAAATAAATATGGGAAGAACCAAAGAAATAATCCTTTTCTCTTGACGTTCATCTGAGTTCAAAATATTGACTCTCAAAGTCAATCTCCTTGACAGGCTGAAAACTACGTAAGCAACGAAATCAAACAAATTGTGTTTTATTTTTCTCCGTGAAAAATATCAAATGAGGTGTTGTGCATTTTAAATTTGGTAAATAATTTACATGAAGGTGGGGAGAATTTAACGAACTAAACCATTCTTCTCGATAATCACTCAGGCCTAAAAATATGATTTCTCAAAGTAGGCCTTCTGACAAGCTGGAAACAGTGCGCGTATCAAAATCAAGTAAACTGAATTTTATTTGGGTTTGTAAAAAATATCAAATGAGGTGTTGTGCATTTGAAATTTGGGAAAAGAGTACACGAAGATGGGGAGAATCCAAAGAAACAAACCGTTCTTCTCAAAAATCACTCAGCTTCGAAATATCAAGCTCCAAAGTTGATTACTTCGACAGATACAAACCATGGCAGTGTTCATCCTGCATCTATTGTTTTCTTCATTAATTTTATTATTATTATTTTTACGTTGATGTATATTGTTAATGCGTTTTGGACTGATATGTGGAAAATAATCTTCCTCCTTTAACATGGCATGTGGCTTTTTACTCCCTGGTAAATGCATTGAACTCGATGCTTTGGTTGGTGTGTTGGTTTTTCTTTTTATTTTTAATTGCTTCTACCTGAATGCGTGGACACTACAATTTTCTTTATTTTCTCCTGATTTTTATTATTGCCTATGTGTGCGGGAAATTATTCTACCCTGAATGCATTTGGAAATGATTTATTTTGGCTTGGCGTTTGAATTTCTTTGGGCATGTGTTGGAAAAATGCGTTGAAATTTACTTTTTTCGGACAGCTGGGAGTGCGTGGCTTTTAGTTTTGGATTTGCATGATGAATCTTCGCTGGTGAATGCGTGTGGGATGCATTCCTTTACTCTTGGTGTGAGCAGTCTGCTTTTTGTCTTATAATGTGGCTGAGTTTTCCTCCTCCTAACATGTGAACTGTTGTTTTTTTTAAAACTTGCGTTGAAATTTTCTCCTCAAACCATTGCGTGGAATCTTTGTTAATATTTTTTACCAAGGTATTTGTTTTATTCTCCTTCTTGGCAAACCCACGTAGAGCACAATTTTTGTTTTATATTTATTTGTTGCTTTTTTCTCTCCTCTACCACGTGCATGTATTGCTGCAAAAAAACAAGTAAAAACAAAAATGCGTGGACAAAATGTTGGAATTTGATATTAGCATGAATATTTCCTTGTGGCATGGAAGTTTGATGCTCCTTTGAATTTTTTCTTCTTGTTCTACCAATGCGTGGAAATTTGCTTGTTTCTTTTTCTTTGATAGTTGTGAGCAGCTTTTTTTTCCTTTATGTGGTGAAAGCTTTGAAAACTATTCTCCTTTAAAACCTGTGAAGAATATGAATCTTTGGAAATAATTATTTCTCTGCAAATGTTCGGGGAAATAAGAAGAATTTGGAAATAACAAAAAAAATTAGAAAAAAGAGCCTCAACTTCTTATGCACAACTTCTTCCACAGAGTTTCATGGAGGATTTGTTGCGAAGATTAAAAAGCTTTTGTAATTGTTTCTTGTTTCTGTTGGAATAACCAATTTCCCTTTCTCATAGTAGTGGGAATTAATTGCCAGGAAAATATGGAAAAAAACTCAATCATGTACCTGTGGCAATGACAAAGCAGGTTGGCAATTTCCATTTATTTCTCCATGTGGGAAATTGGGAGATCTTTTGCCAGTTTGCCAACCATTTGGGTTAGCAATCGGCAGGAGAAATTCCACAAACGAGGAAATTTTTTTTTTCCAGGGAAGGGAAATCCGGGAGCGGAAAGCCAATTTGGCATTCTTGGGAATTGGAAGTGGAATTTTAATTTCCCCCGGCAATAATAAAAAATTGTCGATTGATTTTCAATAAATATTAAATTAATATTCATTTAATTAAAAACCCCCAAAATTTAATAAAATTAATTTTATTAAATAAATAGGTAAGAAATTAATTAAATATTAATTAATTAATTATTAACGTAGTTTGCGACCTGGTTGGAGGAGTTCTCATCCGAAATGAACGAAATGAAGACCAAAATGATCACAAGAACAATATGATCACGATGGGGATGAGAAATCACGTGAAAGAACACTTTTGAATTTTTTTTTAAATATTTCATACTTAATAATTTTTACGAAGTCAAAATTAGCTAATAACATAGTCCCATTAACCTTTTTGGGTACTTCTAGACATTAATTTTTAAATTTAAATTATCCCTTGTTTCTCTTTTAATTATTTTATATTTGTCAATAATCTTGTGTGACAATATATACTAGCATGAGGTAGAAGATAAGTTTAGATGGGATACAATTGTAATGTTTATATGAAAATGCATTGTCATGTAGTAGGTGATATGAAACTTATTGGATATTGTTGTTTGTTTGTGCGTGCAATAGGGTTAGATGAAGGCCGATGAGAATGGAAGAATGTAACAAAGCTAAAAAGCCTAAGAGAAGGCAAGCTTGATACATGCATATAGTTACATGTTTTGGAAATGGGGAAGAAGGGATTTTGAATGCAAGCGCATCTCTTCGTTCTTTCTTGTAGATAAAGCTTTAGGCATGCATTTGTAGCACTCCAATGTACATGTGCGAGAGAGACACATCCTATCAATGTGTGCACTCGTGAGACAATAGAAAATTGAGAACTTAAAATATTATTAATAAAATGTACATTGGATATATTAAAACGTAAGGGACATTAACTCCCAACACACAACCAATCAAAAAAACTGTTATGGGTGTTGCACAAGTGAAAATGTCATACCAATATTTACCAAATTCAATCTTTAATGTTTCTCAAAGATTTAGAAGACAAAACATGTGTACACATATTCACTTCCTCAAGAACTTACATAAATATTATTTTAGACAAACCCTAAAGCGATATATAAGTGTTTATATTGTTATATGTTTTAATAATACCAGCGTTGAATTAATACGATAAACAAAAAAGTGTAAACACAATAAAAATAGAAAATACTTCAAAATGGAAAATCATGCTATATTAATAAAAAGATTTGACACATTGAAAGGGTTGTAAAAAAATTGATAACTTTAAATATTATTAATAAAATATATATTGAGTAGATTGGAATGTAGGGGACTTTAACTCTCAGCACACAAATAATCAACAAATTGTCCTAGTTGTGGAATAGAAAATGCCTTAAATAAATGTTTACAAAATTGAATCTTCAGTGTCACTCAAAGATTTAGAAGATTCATTGACGATTCAATACAAGTGCATCTCTTCGTTCTTTCTTGTTGATAAAGTTTTGGGCATGTGTTTTGTAGCACTTGAATGTAGATGCAGGAGAGAGACATGTTCTATCAATGTGTGCACTCGTGAGACTATAGAAAATTGATAACTTAAAGCATTATTAATAAAATGTACATTGGATATATTAAAACATAGGCCCGAACATTAACTCCCAACACATAACCAATCAAAAAAAACTATTATGGGTGTTGCACATGTGAAAATGCCAAACCAATATTTACAAAATTGAATCTTTAATGTTTCTCACATATTTAGAAGACAAAACATGTGCACACATATTCACTTCCTCGAGAACTTACATAAATATTGTTTTAGACAAGCCCTAAAGAGATATATAAGTGTTTATATTCTTATATGTTTTAATAATACAAGCGTTGAAATAATTCAACAACAAAAAATGTAAACACAATAAAAAAGCCCTGGAGAGGAAGGGCTTTGAATGCAATCACATCTCTTTGTTCTTTCTTTCAGATAAATTTTTGGGCATACAAAAGCTTTATTGTGCATCGCTTGCAATCAAAAGCCGTGGGGAGAAAGGGGTTTTGAATGCAAGTGCATCTCTTCATTCTTTCTTGCAAATAAAGCTTTGGGCATGCGTTTGTAGCACTCCAATGAAAACGCGGGAGAGAGACTCATTCTATCAATGTGCGCACTCATGAGACCATAGAAAATTGATAACTTAAAATATTATTAATAATATATACATTGGATGTATTAAAATGTAAGGGACATTAACTCCCAACACACGACCAATCAATAAAACTATTATGGGTGTTGCACAAGTGAAAATGCCAAACCAATATTTACATAATTGAATCTTTAATGTGTCTCAAAGATTTAGAAGACAAAACATGTGTACACATATTCACTTCCTCAAGAACTAACATAAATATTGTTTTAGACAAGCCCTAAAGAGATATATAAGCGTTTATATTGTTATATGTTTTAGTAATACAAGTGTTGAATTAATTCAACAAACAAAAAACTGTAAACACAATAAAAATAGAAAATACTTCAAAATAAAAAAACATGATATATTAAGAATAAAATTTGACATGTATCGTAAGGGTTGCAAAAAAATGATAACTTTAAATATTATTAATGAAATATACATCAAATAGATTGGAATGTAAGGGACTTTAACTCTTGGCACACAATCAAAAAATTGTCCTAGTTGTTGTAGAAGCGAAAATGCCCTGAATGAATATTTATAAAATTGAATCTTCAGTGTCACTAAAAGATTTAGAAGAAAAAACATGTGTACACATATTCAATTCCCCAAGAACATAAATAAATATTGTATTAAATAAACATTATATATATGCATGCATCCATGCATGCATGTATGTATGTCTCTCTCTCTCTCTCTCTGTGTAGCCCTAATACTCACAAAAAATGTAAAACAAAGGATGTCACAAAGTGGCATCCTTATGAGGGGAACAACATTAAGTGGAAATGTTATCTCAAAAGACAACTAGGGAACCTTAGACAGATTGGGTGGGGAGGTTACAAATTGAGAATCCAGTGGAAATTATGCAATAGCTAGGCCACACAAAAGATGACGATGGAGAGTCCAGTAAGAGGAGGATGTAGTTGCAGTGACACCCATGCTCAATTGTATGTTTTCATTGAGTGTGTGTCATTCATCTATCTATGCATCCCATTTTATAGACAAACAATGTTGGTGGATATATTTATATGCATTGTTCATATGAGTAATTCTTTGTAGGGGTGGTGAATTATGCAAAGGACGGGTGCAATGGATGTGAAATTCATGTAATGCACTATTCTAAGAGAGATTGTAAATGAGCATGGAAATTTGAGCATATTGTTTTTTATAATAGATCATAATAAATACACATTAAGAATTTAACTAAAGTGGGCAATCATATAAAATTGGGAGCGCCAGATACAAAACTGTATTGTAAATAATGTGTATTCATAAGCCATTCCTAAAATACAACATGTAACAAAGTAAGTAAAAATCGTAAGTATAAGGTGAACCATTTATAACACTTTGTATTGCATTTTTATGAGTATGAGTACCCCATCCAATCATGACACCTAGTGAATAAAAAAATCACTTAGATTCACTTCTTGCTTTAATAAATGTAAAAAAGGAATAGTTATCTAGAAACATCATACCCAAAACTAAACAATTAAGAAACTCAACTAGACACAAGCCTTGTTATTGATAAATGCATCATGTATAGTTTGCATAGAGTTCTTGAAAGGATTTTGGCATCTTAGTTCTAAGCTTCAAATCCAAGTTGTGTGCACTATCAAAAAATGACTAAAAATATAAGGGGCAAACATAAGAAGCTCTTATCATCTCCTTATAATAAAAAAATATAAAAACAATGTAAGTTATTTAATATGATAAAATTCTTTACAATAAACATAATCTTCAAGAACTACCTATTAAAAAAAAGTTAGACATGAAGCAGAGGTATACTTTACAAAGGGAAAACATGAGAAAACAAGATAACTCTATAATTTAGATCAATCATTACAAATTGTAATTGAATCAAGATTAGAGTTGTTTAACTCTAGTCAAACCTATATGTTGAAAAGATCACGCCGTGGTGCAATGTGCTCTTTATTGTATTGAGGAACTTCAAAAGGCAAAATGGACTTGTAATACATTATAGATGTTCACTAATCTTTAATATCCAACAAAAATGTTCACTAATTATAAAATCTTGTTGAGCTATAGTCAGCTCCGACTCTTTGAATATGGAAGATAGTAATTAACATCCAAATAGAAACCTTAAAAAGAAGAATTTAAGGTAAAATTTTCACATTCCTCTGACGATTAAAACTAATGGAGCAACATGCTAAAGACTGAAGGATTTAGATGGTTGTAACATTCTCAAATCAATAAAGCAATTGGTTGCACGAATATAAAATCCAATAATTCAATATGTTTTATACCAAATTGTTGATACATTAGGATCGACCTAATTCTTAACTTAAATTTTGTGATGAATGTCAAGTGGAACCCATCTATTATAGACTTCGTGATGACCTTACTCTTCTCCATAACTTGAGAGCTTGATAGAGATATCATGAGTTCCATCCCTTACATCTGAGTAAGTTGAATCATCATGCATGCATTGCACTATGTACTAACCACTCATTATTTTCCTTTTAAATATATTATTTTGTATTGTATTCATGTGTGGTTATGTAAGCAGGGGTCCATATATGCCCTTAAAACTCATAAAATCACATATATATTTCTCGACAATATATATTATGGTAGAATTGTGTGTTTTTTTCCAATTGGAACTCATTGATAAATCATATTAATGAAATAGGATTTACAATAAGTTACAACAAAAGGTGACAGGTAAGTATGCACAATAAAAAAAGTAAGAAACTGACATAGAGAACACAACAATACAAATTACTATTTGTTTACAAAAAGAAGGTTGTACAATCCAAAAGAAAATATTTAGGCACAAGTGAAAATAACATTAGGAGGAGGTGGTAGGTCATATTTCGGTTGGCCTCGAATAGAAGGCACATCAGAAGGAGGATTGGGCACTGCCCACCCATCCCCATCTTAAGTTTGAGAATCATCAACATAAGCCAAATAAATAGTAACTTCCCGCCTTAGTGACAAAGCTGCAACTTATACATTTCCTTGTACCGATGAAGATTGATAAGAAGGGCCCACAATTGATTTACATTATGTGGGTGGTGGTAGGCTCCACCCCCCTCATCGAGGAAAGGAGGTAGACAAACCATGTAACTAGTTTTGATGGCATTTGGGAAGGGGTGGTGGAGAACATTGTAGAGGCTAATATGGTAGAACTCAAGTCATAATGCAAAGGGAAATCCCCTAGTGGTGGAGAAGCTTTTGTAAGTGCTAGAACTCCAAAGTAATATTTTTGGCTTGTGCCTAGATCTACATATACATAGAGGATATGATAGTAACTTTATCATTAATTGAGAGTTCCAATAAAAGAGTTTTGTTGTTGAAGATAACCAAAGTGTGAGATTTTCACATTTGAAACAAAACAACAACATGGAAAAATCCATATAAAAGTAATGGAAGAAGGCTAATTAGCATGGTCCTGAAGAAAATTAACCACCATGAAAAGGGTTTTGGGTGGTAAGGTCTAAAGAGGTCATCGATCCAACATCAGGCATATTAGGCTTGAGGGAAAAACTAAAAGGTATATTTGACTAATTCAACATGTGCACAAGAAGGGCACTATAATGAGAGGCTAAAGTGGAAAAACCTATTGTTAAGGGGAAAACCCTGGTATGCAAGGCACCATAGGAAATGGGCTAACTAGGTTCTAATTTGGAAAGAAAAATTTAGTTGATTCGAGAGAGCCAAGTATGTGAAGAATATCTTAAATTCCAACAAAAACTTAACTTTCCCAATGCAAGGAAAAATGGAGTAGAGATTTGATAAAGTAACCTTGGAGAGTAGTCTCAAAAATCATTGTCACAATTCTAGCACCAATATTTCCACCAAGCCCGTGGTGGTTGGAAGCTAAGCTTATGAAGCATTACATATGGCATTAGTTGTTATATGAAAGTAATAAAATGTGTATTGGAAGGAAGAACGTGGAACTTATGTCACAACAATGGCCAGGGAATCCAATCCCAAGAAGAAACCAATTCATGAACAATGTGGATGCCTTTGTGAAACGGTTGAAGAGATTTGATGTCATAATCCCCTCCTAAGAGGAAGGAGGAAGAATAAGAAACAAGGGACTGCAAAAAATCATTAAATAAAAAACCAATTTGAAATCCATCACCAATCCACTTGAGGTTTGGTTTAAAAAATTCAAAGGTAGTCCAAATAATTTTGGTTGTAAAAGACCCCTTGATTTGATTGGAACAGTGGTGATCAAGAGTGTACAATAACCAATATTCTGCCAAAAAAAATTTTATAATGTGTTCAAGCCAAAATATAATGGTGTTAAAGGAATTCCTAATATTCTTATCCTTCCAACGCTGACACAACCCATTTAACACAAAGAGCCATGTTTTGGTGATGGATACCAAGAAAACCCATACCTCTTTTTCCCTATGGTCAGCAACAAACATCTCAAGTAACTTGATGGAACCACCATGCTTGTTTGGAATTATCCCATAAAAAATATGCAATAGCTTGGATAACTTATCATGGCAAGATTTGGAAGGATCCCAACATGAAGAACAATAGATGTGCATGGTGCAAATGTGCACCACAAGGAGCCTTAATAACTAAAAATAGTGCAAAAGTGCACCCCAAATAGCATATTATAACACAAATGACATGGGAAAAAATATAGAAGGATTTCCAATGCCTTAACATGCACAAGGTGCGCTTATGAAGAGTTTGTAAAGACCAAAGAGGTGCATGGGTGGACGTATAACATTATTTTGGAACCCAAAAAATACTTAGGTGCAGTTTTTTTAATGAGAAGACACGACATGATAAAGTAAGGGGCTCGTTTGGGAAGGTAAAATAGAACTAGATAATGCTTAGGGTGCTCTTTCCTTGTAGATATAAGATTTTGAAAGTACTAAGCATTCACTTTGCTTGCCAATATGTGATGCTTTGAGACAAGAATAATTGGCATTGTAATTCAAAAATGAGACCCATCCTTTGCTTTGTACCATGATATTAAGACCTTGTCTCGTAAAACACTTGCAAAATATTATCACAATTTTAATCACCAAAATAGAGCTCATTTGGGAATCGGTCAATATCAATGAAGCATACCTTTCACTTTAATATTCTCAAGTTGAATTTAAACAACTATCATAGAAACCTCGTCATTTGCTTTGTTCTCATAATATTAATATTAGCAACAAGATAGTGTGTCTCAAAACCTCAGTTTCATCCATATAAAAAATGCTAATAAGATATTCAAGACCCATAAGAAGTGCATCTTGGTTTTCAGAAGTATCTTTAAGCATGCAAGTGTGTGACTCATAAAATGAAGTGAATATAAGTGCCAAATTATAGATGGGTGTTTTTTCTTCATTGTAATAATAATATGATGCTTGCAATAATGTCTATAGCTCATAACATTAAACTCCAAACTTTACTACTATTAATGTTTGGCTTCAAATCCTCTCACTTTCGAACCTGAGATCAGTCAAATTATGATATTTGCAAAGCAACATTATTCTCATGTTATGTTCTTGGCTTCCAAATATATTTAAAACCACAAGCTACATTACACATCTTTATAATGATAGCTATAATTTACCACACCATTCGGTGACTTGAACCCATTGACTCAATATAATCTAGGCAAAGAAACATGAACCAAAACAAATTTGCCTAATTGTTGTTTTCCTTTTACTAAATCAACATAGAGTGGAAGTCTATCATATCTTGTTATTTCATGTTTTATTATGTGCATCTCAAAGGGAAAATTTTACATCTTTCCACATGCCTCCAAGGCCTCCTCATGCAGACGACCAATAAAGAATTTTGTAGCACCTACTCATGTGGACCATCAACTTAAAACAAGTTTAGTACCAACCACATTTACGACCTTATGGGGTTATGTTACTAAAATGGAGTCAAAATTGAAAAGTTTTGAAAAGGTCCATTTCCCATGAAAATGAGGTACAATACTTAAGGGAACCAAATTAGGGGTCAAAAGGGTAAAAAAAAACCACATTTCCAATTTCATAAAGATGTGACTAGAAGTATATGTACGAAATTGGGCACAATCCTCAAAAACTTGTCAAAACGACAAAAAGAGTGGAAGATAATGTCTTATACTTTTTGGGATCATTAAGGGTCATACAAATGAAAAAAAATTGTGTTTTTTTAATGTTTTTAGGTGTTTTTAATAGGTTAGTGATATTTTCAAGGGCCCGAGATTAAAAAAAAAGTGAAGTTTCAAAAATGATGAAGGTGTTATCGCTAAAATTTTAACACCCCCCTTTTTCAAAAATAACCATAAATATTCATATTCCTTATTGCTTGTTATTGCATTCATAATGAGTCCGGTGGGGGCCACTAGGTATTTAATGCATTATTTTAATTGTTTTAAACTAAGTGGTTTCGTGGTATTCTTTAAAATTGCCAGTCATCATCACAAAATTTGATATATATACCTGTCATCTATTTGTCAATATTGATGGTGAATGTTTAACATAGAGATCAAAATTCGTTTCGTAATATCACTATCTGGATTTCAGGCTCGCATTTCGATCTTTTTAATCTTTCCATTCTGGAAATGATACATGAAATAGTAATGGTTGAAATTGATGTTTTGAGACTAACTGGTGTATCGTCTTCGTTGCATCTTCCATTCCAAATATCTTGTCTATACATGACGAAAATTTCATGAATGTAAGTTGGGTTTCATCATTTCTAATGTCATGTATTATGACCTTGTTTAATTTATTGTCATCATATATATGTTGGATCATATAAGGTTTATGTGGGCTCGAATGGCATAAGGGAGATGGTATAAAGTTTTGGCATTTAAATAAATCAAATGGTTTTCGATTTTTTTTTTCAAACTATAATCGAGCCTCCATATGTGAATACCGATTTTCAAGGCATGAGTTGGCAAGAGTGTAGTGGGAGAATTAATGGTGGCGAGTTAATGGCATTCAATGCACCTGTATGAACATCGAACAAGGTGATGGTTTTGGATTTTGGGGTCATTTTTGGTTTTGCATTGGAAGATTTTTTAAGATGGAGTTTTTCTGGTTCTGTGCGAGTGTGATCTCAAGCTTGAGATTTCAGTTTATCATATGTGTCAGTTACCAAAAAGTATGAACTATTTTTACTTCGAAAGTTGTGTTTGTTTTGTTCAAGTTGGACTGTGAGTAAACAAATTTGAAATAGTATTTGTAGAAGCTTATTGGGTATTTTGCCTGTAAATTTTTCAAAGCTTGCCCAAGTGAATACATCGCATACCCAGTTTGTCTTTTCAAAAATATTCATGCAGTGAAGTAGATATCATCTGCATATAGGAAAATAACATTTCATTCAATTTCTTGTTGATATTTTAAAGCATGCATGTGAATGTTTTGGGTATTCATTGTAAAAATGGCGAAAATTGTTCATTTTTTGAGTTACAGTAGCTCATATTGAATGTTCTTTCAATTTGGGTATCAATTTTACCAAAAATATTGTTCAAAATGAAATAAGTATCATTGCTTCAGTTTTTGGGTAGGAATAAATTTCTCTGTTTGATCAAGAAATATTCATTTGCGATTATCTTGTTGATTACAGTACTCAGTGCTCATTTTTATGAGAAAATATTGATTAAATATAAGGCTCAAAAGCTCTGTAGTTTCATTTCGAATGGTTTGATAAATATTTTCAAAATATTTGAAGTATGTGACAAAGATTCTTGATGCATGCATTCGTTTTAATCAAAACAGTGATAAGGGTTTGGGGATATAAGTTTAATTGGCTATATTTTATATATGGTACTTCGATGGCAGTTATAAGGTGGAAATAATATAACATTTGTAGCCAATCATATTATCACCTGTACATGCATATTTTGAGGGTTTTTCTTGTTTTAAAATTTCATATTACAAGAACTTGAAATGACACAGTCATGTGATTGGTTTCAGACAAAGATGATATTATGTTTTATTACTTTGACTGTTTGATAAAATTTATGGAAATGGATACCAATGGTTAGAATAAAATGGTTCTATAGAATATATAGAAGCATGGTTTTCCTTCAAGAAGTTGAAATGATATCTTTTTTAGTAATTGTCACTTGTGGTTTTTTATTGGTGATTTTGTTCTGGGAAGTTAAATGATCTTGCATGTTAAGATTTGGTGCTTACATCTCCTTTTTAACACTTTATCATGTTTGGATGGGATGGTTGGGGTTCTAGGAGATCTGGGTCTAATCATTCATGAGGACACAATAGTTTATGTGGTCAATCACAATGGCAGAGGGGTTCACCTAGGGGTGGCCGAAGGGGAACTAGTATGCTTTGTGGAGGCAGACCTTTTGTTAGACATGGCCCTACATGTGTTTGTGTCCATTTTGATGCAAATGAATCATGCCTTCATGAGGTCCTACAAGTAATCAAATCTTATCCATGTAACCAACCTTCTCGCAGCATTAATAACCCTCCTTTGCAAAATCTTGAGCATGTACATATTGATAATAATCCAGTCTCTTCTAACATGTCTATCCAATCTGATGCTCACATACCTTCGCATAATGTCTTACATGTTACTACTTCACCACTATTACTTGGACAAAACCAATTTGTGCCTTCTTGTGAATCCCTGCAAACCTCTAAGCATGTTAGGTCCTCTTTCGCAGTGCCTAAGGTGACAAGTACGATGAAAAGATTTAAATTAGAAGTGGATGAAGAATCTGGTATCATCGATCACACTATACTTCATGTGGAGCCATATGAATATGTTGAGATGATCACTGAGGTGGACACACCATTGTTGGATTTGACATGAGATGAGTGATTATGTAATTTAGATTTGAAAAACTTTTGGACATATTAACCACTTTGCATATACTTCATATTTTGGATATTATACTTTAATATTTTGAGACATGTTTGATAAACTAATGGTGACAGTATTATATTTATATAAATGGATGGTTGTTAATATTTAATTGGTTGTTTCATCGTGGTGATGTGTTAACCTTTGAAAGGATGAATGCTTTAAATGGTTGTGTTTACATTTATTTAATGTGTGAAAGTGGGCCCATGTTTAGATGACTCATGCCTCATTTAAGTGCTTAAAGTAAATTTTTTAAAGTGACCTGAGTCCTTGGTTAAAAATATATTTTCGTATAAAGTTTCACTTAAGTCAAGAGTTAAGGCTTATTATAAATTTATAAATCATTTATTTAAAATTATTTAAATGGTTCAATCAGTGATAACTAATTCTGTTTAAGAGGATGTTATAAAAGGACTTGGAGGATTCAATTATAAAGGATGCGAAATCAGGTATTGCAGCTATTTTGCAGGTTATTTCATTCTAATTATTTATGTGCAATGTTTTTATGAGGTAAGTTCAATCTTACATGTGTTGTGATAACTTTGTTTTCAGGTTTGAGTATGAAGTTTGAATGCATCAGGTATATCTGGATTTAATATTATTTCTCTGATTATCTGATTTAATTATTTGGTATTTTATCTAACTGATTTCATATTTGTGTCTGTCATATCCAGAGCCATCTTTGATGATATCTTCATTTCGATCTCGAAGCAAATGCAAATTGTAGCCATGTTGGCTTTGATTTTTGAATCATGACCTTTTTAAGACGTTGTTTTAGCAATCATTGTACTTTCCTTCATTAATGCAAAATCCCTTTTTCTTCATCATGTCTACTTTTATTTTTCATCTTATCAATTATGTAAATATGTTTATATCTTTGGTTTTCTGTATGTCAGTCTACTATTATGTTTTATCTTCAAGATCATAATATCATTTGAAGGTCATTACAAATAAGAGATTGTAAGAAATCACTCAAAGTTTTCACCTTTTCAAGAGGTTACCTAACTGATAGGTCTCACTTTTTCGGATAAAGTTTGATAACATATATTTGATACAAAAAAATCAAGTTGATTTACGAGTGATTATTTTGCATAGAAATTCATTGAGTTTAAGAAGAATCTATTTATCAATCTAATTAATCATTGTGTGGTCTTTTTGCATCTTTTTATGTGTTTTCATTGATGTATGTATATTCTCATTGCTGCCAAAAATAGAAACTTCCTAGATCTTAGGTTGAATCATTATTTAGCCTATGTTAAACTACCTACACTTTAGCCAATTCTTAAGTACAACTACGATTAAATTGGTTTGATTCCATCTTGACCTTTTGCATTAGGCAAAAGGTTCGATTGGTTATTGGTCTATTTTTTATTGACAACATAAGGGAAAGAGATAAATAAGATAAAATGTTAGTATATATGGTCAAATAGAGAAGGAAAAAAAGTCGACAAGTTGAATGTAGAGTCGCAAGGGACTATGCAAAGTACAAAGTGTATAAATTTGTACACAATGCAAAGGGAACACACACCAAAAATATCCTAAATCAAACCATTGATTGATAAACACACGAATACACTAGCACCAAAGTAATTAACTAGTCCCATACTAAAAATAGGTGTTTACATAATTCCATAATCTGATGTGTATGTGTGTGCACATACACATCAAAGTAAAGATAAACAAGCACTTACTTGAGACATTTTTTGTTGGCTCACTTGAGATTTGTTGAGAGTTCTTAGAGTTAGTGTCTATGCAGTAATGATCTAAAACTTAAAAAGGAAAAGAGATGTTACCTCACAGAGTCTAGCTCCTACAACTTGTAAAATAAAAGAAACCATGTGCTCCTTTGAATCTAGTACAAATAAAATGCATTCACATGTTTAAATACCTGTGCAAGTAAAAACATATCCATATATATAATCAATAAAGTATTGAAATCTCATAAAAACATGATAAGAATGAATATATCTAGTTATGTTGAAATTTATAAGATTTTTTGTGGGAGTTTGTACTAAATTTGAGTCTCGTTATGTTTGTATCACGATGAGACCAAGCTATTTAAATCAAATTTGGGTATGTTGCACATCATCTTGGCAAGGAAGGGAAGAACATGTCATAAAGAGTAAAACTAGAAAGTAAAGATAAATTAGTTTGAACATTTCCCCTCCCTTTGATTTGAGGGGTTAAACTATGAATCATATGTATAAAAATAAAGGAATTTGCACACTATGTTCATGATAGGAAAATAAATCTCTAATGTAAACAAATAAATATATTATCATATAAGCATGTATGTAATATGTAAATTATCTCTTGTGTGGGCCAAAGCATAAGCAATGTAACACAATAGTTTGAAGATGAAATTATTTAATGAAGTTAAAGCTATTTTGAAATCATAGTTGCTAAGAGGAAAATTCAAATATACTAGCATCTACTTTGTGATGTTGGTCATCTATTTGAATCTCTTATATTTGCAGTAAGTATTGAAGGGTGAAAATATGCTAACATTTATCATTGCAATTTGTGGTTGGTGTGAGTATGCAAAGTGATAAGATCTATGTCCAATTCTCTTGCCTCATGGATTTTTCCATAAGCTATGTGGTTGTTGTGGCCATCAAATATAAGGATATGCTTATTTAATAGAGAAACACCACCTGGAAATAATCTTGAAAAATGGTGTAACTAATTGAGAAACAGTTCCTTAATCATCCACACATGTGGTCTACCATACCTGCACCAGGCTCATAGTATGAAATGTAATTCACTTACTTCCTTTGTGCTTTAAAAAAATATAAGCATGGTACACATTTCCCTGCTGCATTAACACAACAAAGAAGGGTGATCCACTCTTTACTCCTTTGAAGTATGTGGGGTACACTCCTATTTCCTGTATTTGTAAGGACCCTCATCCCATAATTCATACCATTTTTACATCGGTTTCATCATAGTTTCATATTCTATGAGGTCCATATTTCTCTACTTTATACATCATGTCTAGGTTGTCATAAAATGTTGTAATTATGTTTGGCATTAACATAAATGCTTTGTCCCAGTCAAGTCCTTCTGCAGTCCTCAGAGAAATGTCTTGATGTCTCTTTTTGAACCCGTCCCACCGAGATGTGCTAGGAAAACCATCCTTGAATGGATTAGACATAATTTAGCATATGTGTGCCACAAAATCCTTTAGTGAATTGATTTCTAACCCACAACCTATTTCAGCCATGTCTTTAATATATTGCACAATTTCAATCTCTTCATTGTTTGTTAATATGGTTTAGGGGTCTTGTGCATTTTGTTGTTGTGACACCAATCATCTAATTTGAAAATAAACCAAAAAACATCCCCCACTTGTCTACAAAAACCATAATGGGGTATTTGTTTTCCTAAACATCCCTTGTTGCTCCTATTATGCCATGCTTTGTTCAATATTTTTTGAAGTAAACTTTGTTTGATGCACAAGTACACTTTCCATCGTCATTTACATTTTTCTCAACATCTTGTGATGGATTGAGCTAATAGGTGTTACCAATATAAGGAAATAACTAAATTGTAATGGATGATATCCTTCCAAATACATAGAAATTAAGATGAAAATTTGTGTACTAATATTCAATTTTTATTGAAAAGTATAGCATAACATAGCTACAACCTTCCAAATGCTCATGAATTGATGAATTTGACTTCTTAGTAAAATGTACAGCATGAAAATTCTTCCCTTCAATATATGTGCATTTAGAAAGTTGCAGGTATACATGTATTATTGTAGAAATAGATTGAATAACAATGTACAAATTAATTGATGACTAGAATCATAGCAGATGAACATATGAATAATTTTTTATGAAGATTTGTAGAGAAATCCAACCATTGCAGATGTTGGAAAATGTGCATTTTAGAACTAGTATTCATAGATACAAAAAATACAAAAGGCCCTTGCAACCAACAATCAAGTTGAATTTAAATCCTAGATATTGTGCATTCGATATACAATTGTTAGTATTAAAGATGTTCAACTACTGTGCATTAGATATAGTAACATTGCTTCACCTTTCATACCCATATATAGTACCCACTGTTAGGTAAAGAATAAGCTCTTGTATACTTTTATTGGTATTTTACTAGCAATTGCATAGGAGTTGCAAATTATGTCGGAGATAATCTGAATATTTATATATTTATTTTGGCATAGGAGAAAATAATATTGCCGGAAAAAGTCTACTCAAAAAACATTGTCAGATTTTAACACTTTACAAAAAAAGTAACTTCAAAAGTGGACGCCCACCGACAAATTATAGTTTACAACACAGGAGATAAACCTGAAGGTCAGTGCAAGCTAAAGTGAAGGAGCATTGCATAGATATATCACATGATTGAGTGGAGAATAACAACCCTAAAATTAATTTCTTGATATTACCTTTTGTCTTCTTTATTCTCATCAACATGTAACATTATTAGATAAATTCATATTTTGGCAGATTAATAGAAATAGTCCCCATAGATCATAAAATTATAAGAACTGATGGGTTAGGAGCTAATATAAAATGTTTTAAAAGTGGATATATACCTTCCAATTCTTTACACCAAACATGGTGTTCATTTATTTCCTGTGTGTATCATGATTTACATAATTATGATTGAATATGTTGTAAATATTCATTTTAGGATTATCATTTCATTGGATACCGGAAATGCTCAAGATCTCTAAATAAAAAAATTCCTTATTGAGACCACATAAAAACTTTATAACATCCATGGTAGCATGCAAGTCTATTATGAAATGTTCATTCTTATCAGTTGGAAGCTCCTCGAATGTTGCCCTTATAGCTTCTAGATTAGATCATTATCAGGTGAAATGGAGAGATCATTGGAATTGAAATTAGACTAGAAAATGAGGGGTCAATGTTCTCTAATATAATTTAATGAAAATAGGAAACAATGGGAAAACATTTTTAACAGGTAAGATGAGAGACTAAAAGTCAAAATCTTCATAACTTAATGAAATGATCAATTAATTGTTCAGAATTTTTCTTTTGGGAATGTCAATTTCTTCTCTTGACGATCGTTCCTATAGGTGGGCTCAAAACATTAAGAAATTTTCATACATTTAGTGTAATGTAGCCAAAAGCTTATTCATTTCAGCAATTCTCAATGCGAACCCTGAGACAAACTAAAAATAAATTTATAATATAGAACACATGAAAGCAAATTAGAATGATAACAATTTAGAATTTGAACAACTTAACTACCATAAAAATGGTGTATCACTTAAATTCGTCAAGTCATAATGACCATCCAAAAAAATAGTGAAAGAGAAGATTCCATGCAACCAAATCAAACATACTAATTTCCCATTTTAAAGAATGCAAATAATGCTTGGGGAAATAGGTGAGGAAGGAGAGCACTCTGAAATTCCACTTACACAACTCCATACATGACTATCAAATCATCTTTTATAGCCAAAAAGTACAATCTAAACTATCTCATATGGTTTATGAATAATACAATTGACACGAAGCAACTCAATATGATTTAAATGTTTTTACAGGATTACAATAGCAACGTAATATAAGCTAAATACATATTATGGGCTTATATTGCCAAATAAATTTTATAAAGATCACTCATTTAGACTAAAGAGTGGTCCACCTAAGTCCCTTGTAAGTGAAAACAATAACAGATAAAATGTAAAATTTGAATCCATAAGAAAGTAGATGACCTTCAGTAATCTGAATCTATGGTCAATGAAATTCTTGAAAATAAGAAAGTGGAGAAAACGTTGGAAGATTTGAATTTGTAAAAGTAATTTTTTTTGTTTTAAAATTTAGATATCTAGAATACGCTGAAATTATAATTGTTAAACATTGCAAACAAAAATTAACTATAAAATGTATTTTATTTTCTCAATTAATAATTAATTAATGCTCACTATACATTAATAAAATATGCACATTGTACATAAATAAAATATTTTATAAATATATTTTTTTATAATTTAATTTGAAGTTTTAAAAAAACAATCATGTTGTAAATAATGCCATAATCATAACGAAAAAAAATGATGCAAAATGGCTTTTAAAAAAACAAAAAAAAAGAAAGAGGCCCAAAAACTCAAAGTTTATGATGTTAATTTATGTCTCTAAAATGTGACACACAAATTTGGCATAACATGCTTTTGAAAATTCCAAGTTTAATGCCAAATCAACTACTAAAAATGCCATTTAACATAAAAAAAATATTGGCTTAAATAGAGACAAACTTTTTTCTATGTTGGGGTAAAAAATTTAATCCTTTATTAGTTTCATGATTTTGTGACACAAATTGTGATGCTAAACATGGGGAATCTACTAGTGCCGACTTGTTGATAATGGTCAAAAAATCTAAATTGGATTAGTTGGAAGTGGTTTTAGTTGTTATAGAGAAAGAGAGGGAAAATGTTAGCATGTTTGTGAGAGAGAAATAGAAAGTACCATCTTGTCTATTGAGAGACAGTAGATGCACTCATCATCTTCATGTTGTAATTCAATAAAGAAAAGTGTATTATGTGTAATATTTATCATACAATCATAAAATGCAGTTAAGGTTGATTTTTGGGTTCAAAGATTGTTTGTGGTGTGGCTATAATAAAGTGTGTTGACTATAGGTTGTAGGGAAACTAAGTAATTAGATTGGTCACCTGACTTGCATAAGGTTTCCTATACAACCTTTCTTCTCTTTTGTTTAGAAAATTTGAGTTTTTATTTCTTAATCCACTCCTTAGCCATGTTTTGTTCTTATGATGGTATTCATAGTTTTCCTCTTCTTCTCGATGCCACCTCTCTTTAAACTCTTGTAAACTATTTTTTCCTTGTCCTTCACACTCATTTTTGACACAAAGATCTTGTAAGATAACACAATCCTAGCGAAGACATGATCAAATTCTACAATTCATCGTATGTCACCTTAGATAGAATTTTGTAGACACAAAATCTATGCACTTGGGTACATTTCTAGGTCCTAAAGCATACTAATGTATACATGATTCCTAAACAAGAAAACTAGTGGTTGAAAATTTATTTTGGACCTTTTTATTTATCTCTTCCACTTTTATTGGCCTTACATATCTTACAACTTTTCTAGAACTTTACTGCTTTGACTTTTATGAAATCGAACACTAACATCCAGTTAAGATAGAAGCACCTAGGCGCTCTTGTCCCTCCTGCGCGCTCCTGCCCTTATTTATCTTCTTTTTACTCTTCTGGGTCATTTTCACCTTTTGGTCGCCTTTTGAAACTTTGGGCCGGCCTTTCAGTTGTCAATTACAAAATTCAAACAAGGGAATCATATATATACTTAGTTATTGCTCTCAAATAAAGGGCCAAACATTGTAAGCATTATCTATCATCACCTAACCTTGCATCAAAGGCACAAGAGAACTACAGAGCATATATCTAACACACTCATACAAGGGATAAGGGTTGTATTATTTTGCATACACATCATAAGAGGGGAGTTCATTTTATTCCATCACACACATCTTACATACAGTCTAGATCTAGCTTGTTATCATCGCACAACTTGTAAAAGGGCAATCTATGACATCATTACACACACAAACACAAAGAACTACATGGAGTCTAAGATGTAGTGCAACACTCAGTCGTAAGTTCACTCTTTGGGTGACCGCCGGGGTTAGTTCGACTTCACATTTTACATATTTTTTATTAACTTTAATGTGGTTTGTGGGCATGTGCAGGTAGATATATGTTTTGCAGGTTACATGTACGACCAGTGACATCAGAGAAAAACCAAAGTGAGAAAGAGCACATAGAAGAGAAGACCCTCCAACTTAGAAAAATCTAGAACCTGAGCATCTAAGCAATCACTAGCACTCAAAACAATCACTAGCCCCCAGGGCACTCCTGTTCTCCTATGGGTGCCTTTGTCTAGCACAGTTTTGAGTTCCAAAACCCTCAGTGAGCCTTGACGACATTGTTTCTAGTTTGTTCTAACAACTACTCAGTCCGCACCACTCCTAAATTACACAAAATTAGCTAAGTAATCTTCCCTCTTTCATTTGCTTAGGGTTTCATATCTTTGAATTCTTATTTCTTGTACAATACTGAATTCAAATGGGATTACTTAGATTATTTCAGTAGTCTGAATCTATGGTCAATGAAATTCTTGAAAATAAGAAAGTGGAGTAAACGTTGTAAGATTTGAATTCATAAAGTAATTTTTTGCTTAAAATTTAGATATATAGAATACGTTGAAATTATAATTGTTAAACATTGCAAACAAAAATAACCATAAAACATATTTTATTTTCTCAATTAATAATTAATTAATGCTCACTATACATTAATAAAATATGCACATTGTACATTAAAAAAATTTGAAGTTTTAAAAAAACAATCATGTTGTAAATAATGCCATAATCATAACACAAAAAAATGATGCAAGGTGGCTTCTAAAAAAACAAAAAAAGAAAGAGGCCCAAAAACTCAAAGTTTATGATGTTAATTTATGTCTCTAAAATGTGACACACAAATTTGGCATAACATGCCTTTAAAAATTCCAAGTTTAGTGCCAAATCAACTACTAAAAATGCCACTTTACATAAAAAAATATTGGCGTAAATAAAGACAGGCTTTTTTCCATGTCGGGGTTAAAAATTTAATCCTTTATTAGTTTCATGATTTTGTGACCCAAATTGTGATGCTAAACATGGGGGATCTAGTAGTGCCAACTTGTTGATAATGGTCAAAAAATCTAAATTGGATTAGTTGGAAGTGGTTTTAGTTGTTATAGAGAAAGAGAGGGAAAATGTAGCGTGTTTGTGAGAGAGAAATAGAAAGTGCCATCTTGTCTATTGAGAGACAGTAGATGCACTCATCATCTTCATGTTGTAATTCAATAAAGAAAAGTGTATTATGTGTAATATTTATCATACAATCATAAAATGCAGTCAAGGTTGATTTTTGGGTTCAAAGATTATGTGTGGTGTGGCTACAATAAAGTGTGTTGACTATAGGCTATAGGGAAACTATGTAATAAGATTGGTCACCTAACTTGCATAAGGTTTCCTATACAACCTTTCTTCTCTTTTGTTTAGAACATTTGAATTTTTATTTCTTAATCCACTCCTTATCCATGTTTTGTTCTTATGATGGTATTCATAGTTTTCCCCTTCTTCTCGATGCCATCTCTCTTTAAACTCTTGTAAACTATTTTTTCCTTGTCCTTCACACTCATTTTTGACACAAAGATCTTGTAAGATAACACAATCCTAGCAAAGCATGATCAAATTCTACAATTCATCATATGCCACCTTAGATAGAATTTTTTAGACACAAAATCTATGCACTTTGGTACATTTCTAGGTCATAAAGCATACTAATGTCTACATGATTCCTAAGCAAGAAAACTAGTGGTTGACAACTTCTTTTAGACCTTTTTCTTTATCTCTTCCACTTTTATTGCCCTTACATATCTTACAACTCTACCAGAACTTTACTGATTTATCTTTTATGGAATCGAACACTATCATCCAATTAAGATAGAAGCACCTAGGTGCTCGTGTCCCTCCTGTGTGCTCCTGCCCTTATTTATCTTCTTCTTACTCTTTTGGGTCCTTTTCATCTTTTGGTCACCTTTTGAAACTTTGGGTTGGCCTTTCAGTTGTCAATTATGAAATTCAAACAAGGGAATCATATATATACTTAGTTATTGCTCTCAAAGAAAGGTGAAAACATCGTAAGCATTATCTATCATCACCTAAGCTTGCATCAAAGGCACAAGAGAACTACAAAGCATATATCTAACACACTCATACAAGGGATAAGAGTTGCATTATTTTGCATACACATCATAGGAGGGGAGTTCATTTTATTCCATCACACACATCTTGCATACAGTCTAGATCTAGCTTGTTATCATCGTGAAACTTGAAAAAGGGAAATATATGACATCATTACACACACAAGCACAAAGAACTACATGGAGTCTGAGATGTAGTGCAACACTCAGTCGTAAGTTCACTCTTTGGGTGACCATCGGGGTCAGTCTAACTTCATATTTTACATCTTTTTTATTAGTTTTAATGTGATTTGTGGGCATGTGCAGGTAGATATATGTTTTGCAGGTTACATGTACGATCGGTGACATAAGAGCAAAACCAAAGCGAGAAAGAGCACGTAAAAGCGAAGACCCTCCAAATTAGAAACATCCAAAACCTGAGCATCTAAGCAATCACTAGTGCTCAAAACTGTCACTAGCGCCCGAGGCGCTCTTGTTCTCCTATGGGTGCCTTTGTCTAGCACAGTTTTGAGTTCCAAAACCCTTAGTGAGCCTTGAACGACATTGTTTCTAGTATGTTCTAACAATTACTCAGTCCAGACCACTCCCAAATTACACAAAATTAGATAAGTCATCTTCCCTCTTTCATTTGCTTAGGGTTTCATATCTTTGAATTCTTATTTTTTGTGCACTACTGTATTTTATTTCCTAAATATCACTAGTTATAGTATGTTACTTTTAAATTAAGATTTAATCATATTTAGATTAAAATCATCTGGTTAACCCATACGCTCGAACCCTACCTTGATTCAAGGCCTTCTTTTTATGCCCATTACCCACAATGGTTGTTTCAGTCCTCTTGAGCACAATGAGCTTCCACCATCTACCCGTAAATTGTCTAAATCAATGGTTGCCTCTGACAATCCCCTAATTAACTCAATCAACATTCCTCTTGAAAACATTGAAACTTATGACAGTGAACACTCATACAATGAGGACACCAATGCAATGACCACTCTATTGATCATTTTTTTAAGCTCAGACATATCATTCAAGATCTTATCGATAACAATGGAATTGAGCTCCCAGAGCCATCTACTTCCAAAATATTCAATGATAATCATAAGCTTAAAATCTTCAATGACCCATTACCAAAACATGACAAGCCAACTATTGATTCTTCTGTTAATCATACATATCATGTTGTGCCTTCTTCATCGGAGCCACTTGATTTCCTCATTACTACTGGTGACATGCCACCACCAGTTATCACCTTCTCAGATCATGAAACATGCTACATTTTCCTCTAATTCATTGTATATTACTACTTCCATTAGTGCTCATATATTCTACTATACTATGGTTCATCCCTTGGCCCTTTCTAATGCATGCTCCGTGGCACTCTTAATAGCTATCAACTTTCTAACTTCCCAAATCACATTTCCAATTCCCAATTCTTATGTTCATGTCATCCTTCCCATTACTGTTGGATCACTTACCATACCTACATCATTCCTCGTTACATCTAAAATAAAGGGTTGTGACATGGTATTAGGTATCCTTTGGCTCAAAACTACCTAGGTTATCCCTTTCACACCCCACTTATGTCTTAAATTCATTCATACCATACAAGTTATCACCATCAAAGGTATTCCACCATGTACACCATTATCTCGGCTCACTCTTGCTTCTATTTTAGAACTAGTCACGACATCTAGGCCTCAGACACCTCTCAAATCTAAATTTATCTCTGCACCTGGCTATCCCATTCGTACACGACCTACCTCATGGCCCCGTCATCCTTACATATCCATTACTCCAACTTGTCGGCCTAAGTCCCCTACTTGGGCAGCCCATTCCTATAGGTGTTCTCCACCTCCTTTACCATATCAGTCTCCCTCACATACACATAAATACTCTCCTACACCACCAGTTATAAACCATGGTCACATGCCCTCTCTTTTTTGGATACTAGATAAGGGTCCCTCACTCTTCACTATCATCAGATAGCCTTCTACCGCTCCCACAATTGCAGGGAATCATACATTCTCCCCCCCTTTATCACTATATGTTTTCTCTATTAGCTTATATACTACACCTGATTCTACATGCTTCATATTTATCTTTTTGAGCATCACCAAATCTCTGATACACACACTGTACCATCATTACCCGACAACACACTCTTGTTTTATGGTTCATACTTGACTGTTGAGGTCACAATTCATACATGAACCTTACTTGTTGCATTATGGCTATACTCTCTCCATCTCTCATTCTCCATGCTTCATGCCTACCTTTCTGAGTACTATCACATCTATGCTAAACATACTTCACCGTCATTACCCGATGACACACTCTTGTTCTATGGTTCATACTTTACTATTTAGGGGAAAATTCATAAATGAACGTCACTTGTCACATTTTAGAAACTCTCTCTCTCCATATCTCACGCTCCATGCTTCATGCCTACCTTTTTGACCACTATCACATCTTTGGTAAACATACTTTACCTTCATTCCTGATGACACACTCTTTTTCTATGGTTCATACTTAACTGTCAAGGAACCATTCCTGTAGTGAACCTCATCTCACAAACATTTGTTGGGGGAAACAAAACCCCTCTCATTTGCACATATTACATATCGCAACACACCATCACAATCACACAACCTCTATATATCTTGGTTGTACTTACTCTTGCTAGCTTATCATATTTACATGTTACACTTTGTTTCATATGCTAGTTGGATACTTAGTATGTCATTATCTTTTTCTATAAACACATGCATGTTCATGTGGTTTCTTGAGGTGAATGTAGGAATTTTACAGATTTTTACACGATGCATGATGCTCGACAATTCTCTTTACTAGTCCTACCAAGTTTTGTAGGGGCATCTACCTTTGCTACTCTCATACTCCACACATTCTAGGTTTTATTATTACAGTACTTGCTACTTCTTGTCACTAGCACTTACTTTTTGTTGATATATACATGCTTTGACATACTCCTTATCTTTCTAACATGTTAATGGGTGATTCATGTGTATCATTTTATTTTAGGACTCTTTATAACCATGCTTATCTGTCACTTCTTGTTTGCTACTATTTGTGAACTATGCCCTGTGTCTTGCTTGATCATTGTTTTGTTATGGATGCTTCGGCACTAATTATTTTATGACATTATGAGTGATGTCCCATGTATGACGCCCACTTTTCGTGGTCTCTCTTGGCTTCATAGTTTCTTGTTACATTGTCTTCTATTCAATGTTAGCTTTTCTACAATAACAATTTTTTCTAGCCTCTATTGTTTTTATGTGCCTTACTTTCTACCATGCACATCCCCTACCCCCTACAGATATCCAATCCACAATATGCATATTAGTTTTAGGTCCTCTCATTTAGGATACATACTCCTAAATTTTTCACATGCACCCCAAACAAGGGGGGTAACTACCGGGTGAACAAATCACCCTTCAAGTAGTACAACACTCCGAAATAAAACAGTACTGTACAAAAATGGTAAAAGTACAAAATTATAAAGTGGTTTAGAAATAAACTTGGATCACAAACACATACCAAACACTAGCACCCAATATCAAACATGAATGGTGGGCGCTTGTGTCCTGATGTGTTGGTTTGAAAATATGTCGGTTAGACAAATCGTGGGGAAATAGGCCAATAGTGTGTAGGGCATAGCCCCTCTTTGAGACAACAAAGTGAAACTGGTTTATTGCTATTCTATCAAGCAAGAATCTGTGTAAATCTACACTATTCTAACTTCAAGGGTTTGGGATCTCATCCCAGTAGATGTAGTTCCAACTATGAATAGAAATGTAAGAGGGAAGGAATCAAGGAAGGTAGATCTGAAGGAAGAAAAGAAATGAATTCCAAGACAGAAAGGTCCGAAGGTTTATGCTTTGGGCTGGTAGTAAATAGAGCCAAACTTACTTGCATAAACAAACAAAGCAATACTGATGAACATATGACAATAATAAGAATGAATCCAATAGAATAGAAACACAAATCTAACTTAAGAAAGATCTGATGCAAATAACACATATATTGAGCACAAAGTCTTAACATATATATTAATATCTCTTCTATTACAAGAAGGCACAAAGTCTTTCTCTCTTCACCTCTTTTTTTTCATACAAAAATGTCCACCTAGAATACAACAAGTATTCCAGTATTTATAGAAGGAAAAGGAGAAAGAAGACAAAAAGAAGCCAACCACTATTTACAAAATATCTAAAAATTCAAAAGTTGACTTGGGGAAGTTTGTGGATGGCAACATCCCATGGTGCAACATGGATGATATCATCGTAAATGCCAACATAATTTTAAAATATTTTTACAAAAAGATCGAAGCATACACAATAAGAGAAACTATTCGTCGTCATCTCTTTGCTTGAACGGAGTGTCTTGCTTCCGATCGGGAGAGGCGATGTGACACTGGGCTCGGTACTCCATAAACTTGCTAATCATTATTTGAAGTTGATTGTGGTCAGGACCCTTGAAATGGTCGCCAATAACTTTGCAAGTTTCCTTTTCATTCTTGAGCTTGTCAGGTAGCCCAGCGTACTCTTCATTTGTCGCAATCAATTATCCAATGAAATCGTGGCAACCAGAAGGTTATTGATAGACTCTCGGTCAAAAGTGATCTCTGGCACCAAACCTTGTGTTGCGATATCCTTAAAGATATTGATTGTATCATCTACCTCCCTCAAGACAAATGTTTCACTAAGCATCTCTGGAGCCATCTTTGTAACTGTCTGCTCCATGTTGTGTTTTGCATCCAGGGTTTCCTCCTTGATTTTGTCTATCCTTTCCAGAATATAATCCATTTGATCAACCCAGTAATCCAATGTAACGAGAGCTTTGTGGTGTGCCCATGGGTGATCAATGACACCGACCTTTAATAGGTCGTCAGCTGAGCAGTCGACCATTGCCTGAAATGTTTCATGTTGTAATCTGGCATTGTCTAACTCCTCGGAGAGGGATCCTGCTACTGCCTACAGCTCCCTGTTTTCCTGATCTATACTCTAGTAGAGTCCTATGAATTTATTAATTATTTCCTCACAATCTCTGAGGATTCACTCTATCCAGGAGGACATTACCATGCCTTGTTCACTAATCTTGGTGTATTCATTTATCTTGTCCTGACTTAGAACTTTAGGAGGCTCAGCGGAAGTCATAGGAGGTGCGTTGCCCATTCTTTGCAATGCTTGGAGAAGATGTTTATTTTGTTCCTTTAGTATCCTCTCCTCCTCCTTTGCTTCTTGAAGTTTCTTGCAGAGGGCATCCACTGCAAACAAATCCTCTCCTTGCAGGCTCTCAGATGAGGTTTCCATGGTGACTTGGGTCACTGTAAAGTCTGTAGGATACAGATCTTTCTTCTCTTTAGTGGGACCAGGATATGCAATCTCTATGACCCTCTCTCCCGAAGTGCTATTTGAAAAGCGAGTTATCAATTTCTGCTTCTTTGGCCCTTTCTTCGGAATGACAAAGAAGTCCATGGGTGCTATGGGAACTTTTCTCTTGAGCTGACCCAAATGGTTGGAAATCCAACTTTGGACTTATAGGAGAAGGAGTGGAGGGAAAGGAAGAAGAAATGAGAGGTGAAAGGGGCCACATGGAAGAACGTTGAGACACTTGGTGGCGGCATCGACAAGTAGTCTAATGCACTGCTGCTTGTAGGGCCCAGAGTTACTACAGGAGAAGAAAAGGTCATGGAGGTGGAAGGGATCTGTAATGGGATGGAGGGAACACTAGGCAATAGATCCGCAAGAGAGGAGAAGATGAAAGAGTTGGGAGATGGAAGGGATGAAGGGAGAGAAGAAGAAACTTCCATTAGGGTGGATGTTTCGACAACAGGGGGAGGAGAAGAAGAAGTGGAAGAAGGAATGGTGGGTACCTCTGTGGTTGTAGCTATGACCACATCCTGAGTGGATATGTCTGTTGAGACTTCGGGTGGTTTCTTCTTCTTTGCCTGGAGAGACCAGAGTCGACCACTTGCTTCTCAAAAGTAGGAGGGCTTTAAGGACCTTCTTCTTTACTTGATTCTCCCTCTTTATCTTTCCCTTTTCCTTTCGGCACTTGGGTCGGCCTTGGAGGCACTCTTCCTGAAGGAGAAGCAGTGAAATCCACCCCGAGGTAGATGAGACCATTTTGTTTGCACCAACGTTTAGTGTGTCGCAACGTGTGCTTGACTCTTTCCTCGATGGTCTTTGGTGCCTTGGCTTTGTCAATTTCTGCAAACAACCAATCATCCCCATCTGTGTCAAGGTAAACTTGATCAATTTCCTCATCAAGTTCTTGGAATCCTTTTGGAATGATGGCCATGCCATAGTGTTTGATTTTTTTCTAGAGCCAACCTGGAGTGATCCTTCCGCCTGAGACCTATCTTTTGTGTCAGGTCGATGTAGATGTCCTCAATCTCAGGGACATGAATAAGATCAATTTTTTCCTTTGGGAGGCAACCTCGGAAATCAAAAGTAGGCATAGCCGAGAAGTTGTGCTTTAGGTTCAGCAATTTAAGCTCGGTAAACATTTCCCATGCTTTAGACAGTGTGGTGCAAGTGTATCGGCCCACTGTAAGGGGGAATGGAGTTTCTCCCTTCTTTCTCTTCATGCATCTCTCATGATATGTGATTAGTTGCCTTGACAACTCTAAGAGAATCGGTTTGGGTCCTGCATACCTTGGTAGGCTTGGTCGGTTCACCCTTAACATTCACTGACCTAAGATAGGTGAATGTGGGAAACTGAGTGAATAATGCTCCCCACTTCTTTGTGACAATGACCACAATGGGGCTAGTTCAACCATGTCTCATATTCAGCCTCAATAGGCAGATCGCCTCATAGAATAAGGCACCAATGATTTTTGAGAACTAAGGGATGTTGTCCCTAGAGCCTTAGCTCTGGGTAGTATTCATAATATTTTGGCCTGAGGCCATACCCCATTTCGTGCTAGGCCTATGAAATCCCTCGTTGATGTTGCAACGTACACAACATAGGAATTCCTATAGAACTTTTCCAGTTGTCATGACCTGTTGAAGCTGCTGGGAGATGGTGTCACTGATGATTTCTCCGCCGACCAAAACGTTGTTCAAGAACATTCTTACTCATGGTCTCTAAGTACCTCAACAATCCATTTATGGAAATTATGGGCATCAGGAAGCCCGTATACTCTACTCAGGAATGTGATTGTATCACTTAGGTTCCTCATTGAAGTCACTATGGTGGATGGTCTATGGCCATCGGCTCACCAAATTTTTGTTTTTTAAGATATAGCTTATTCATTATTTTGCATACATTTGTCCTTCATTGTCGTCCCATGCCTTCTTGCAGTCTTCTAGGCTGATGACGATGTACTGCCTGTGATGAGGGATGCCCAGGGTTATTTCAAAGTGTACGAGCAGTTAGGTCGATGACCATCTTTCCTTCTTTATCCTCGACACATCTCGTGTCCTTGTTATAACGTCGAGCCACCAACATGATGAACTCGTTATTCATAGCACTTACTGGCAGCCCAGCTACAAAGTGCAATCCACTGCCTACCAATTTGTTCATCTAGGGACCATTAGTGGCCTGGTTGGTTCTTGCCCAAAAGTCCTCCATATCAATGTGCCTGAGCTCGGAGTCTCTAATGTCGAGATCACTCTCTGCATAAGAGTCAGGCATCCTGACCTTCTGAGTATTTATACTTCATCTCTTGTTCTGTCAACTTATCTTTTCCTTTAGACTTGGTCGGCTTTTTGCTCAAGGAAGACATGTGTGAGCTCGAGGATAATTGTTGTTGTTCTGTAAAGAGAAATCAAAGAGGTCCAACACAGAAGAGCCATGTCAACCGTCATGTTATTCATAATGAAATATTGTAGAAAGAAGAATGAGTAATTATAAGGCTTAGGGCACAAGGCGCAAGTTCATAGCATACTGTAGAGGCTTAAAAAGGCTGGGCACACTTTTGGGGATGTCAACATGCAAAAAGGTGCACCCGTGTTGAGAGAGGAAAAGATGCGCCAAAGGGTTATAGAGGGGCGCACTTTTGAAGAGTGTTACATAAAAGGTTTTAGCATCAAGGAGAAAGGCGTGGGGCATGGGTAAGCAACACACAACATGCAATGTTGGTGTTAAGGATCATGCACCAATGCCTTTGGAAAATTGTTTTAACTAGGTGTTGCAAAAGATGGTGTTGCATGGCTTTAAGGTACACCAAGGCACAACTTCTGAAAGTGTTACAAATGAGCTCAATGTGCCAAAGGAAAATAGCCTGGTGCATTTTGGGGGACACAACATCAAATGTTGATGTTGGTTGGGATGCACCTGCCCCTGCGCCTTTAGGAAATTTGTTAAGTGGTGATACTTAGCGCAGGTTATGGATGTGTAGCACGAAGAGCCAGTGTGCCAAAGGTTTTACTTGCATGGCCCGAATTTGGTTTGCACAACAAATAATGTCATTGTCATTGCATTTGCGCCTATGCTTTTCAAGAAATTGCTAAGTATTTGTTTTGGATTGCGCAAGAAAGGCTTATGCTACATGGGTTTGAAATGTGCTATGACGCGACTGTGTGCGATGTAGCATAAATGCATATTGCATCGAAGGGAAAACAGTTGGGTGTTTTGGCCGATTTCTTGATTTTGATTTCTCTCTTATTTTGCATTTGGATTTTACCTGATACGAGAGAGAAAAAGAGGAAGGCAGCAGGTAGGGAAGATGGGTTTTCGTTTCTTTCAGAGGCAGAGCCTTTCATATTTGCAAATATGGAAGGAGAAGCAACAAGGGGTTTCCAGCTGGTTACAGAATGGTGGGTTTATTCATTTTAGGTTTTTAGATTTAACCTCTTAGATTTATAATAACCCTAAAACCTAACAACAACCAAGAAACAAAACCATAAACAACAAAAAGAGTGATAAAAACCACTTACCCGGTTTAATAAAGAACGAAGGATGACTTTGGGGTCCACAAACTCGAAAATCAGAATGCAGACATGACAGTAATAGCTGACAAGCGCAGAGGAATACTTTTCACAATTTTCAAATCATGAAAATGATAGGTGTTAAGTGCCTATATATAGAAAATTTGGCATTTATTACCCCACCCACTTTTCTTTGGCGCACTTTTCGAAGTGTCGACACGGGCACAAATGCGCCTTGGCTCAAGTTCTTTAATGTCGACATAACGTCTTTAGCACCTTAAGCACATATTTAATGTTTTCGACATGAAGTGTTTAGCACTGAAGGGAAATCTACATAGCGCATATTTTAATGTGTTGACATCATTTTTTCAGCGCCTTAGTGCACTTTTTAGGTGCATGTTTAACGATGTTGACATGTCCTTCCTTGTGCCAAAGGGGCGTAACTTTTCTGATGTTGACATGTCATTTAAGGTGTCAAAGGATTTTCAAAGGGGCGCACATTTCGTTGTGTCGACACAACATTTCTTGCACCCAGTTCAAAAAGGTTGAAAAATGGTTAAGTTCTTTAAAACTTGATTTTCGGAAATGATTTTTAGGCCATTTTGAACGTTATTAGATCTCTTCAGGGGACCAAAATGGAATTTTGGTATGGTTACCTGCAAAATTGCCCTTGTTAATTTTATAGGATAACATGATGGAAAAATCAGATAGTTTCTCAGTTCATCACAGTTTCATGCAGTTTACATAATGGATCCATAGTATCAGACACTTGGCATCAGTTACAATATAGTTACAATCTGGTTACAATAGAGTTACCAATCAGGATGTGTCAATCTATAATGACACTATGAGAAGCATCATGGAAGGAAAGAAAAACAAACATGTCTCCCTAACACTCTTCTCTTGGCATGAGATTTCCTAAAAACTCTCTCTTTGCATGAGATTGCCCAAAAAACTCACCCTTGGCATGATATTGCCTAAAAAACTTGCTCTTGGCATTAGATCGCCCAAAAACCTCACCCTCGACAATAAAACACTCAAATTTAGTTACATCTCCAAAGCAAACAAGACAAATTTCTATCCTATACTCCCTTACACATAAGGTGCTCTCTTTCCTTGACTCTTACTTTTTACACACTTTTGATTACGTATACACACATCACTTTGATTTTTCATATACGGGACTTTGAATACTCTTTTTCTCTTGTTTTGAAGGTTTGTCCTTATAAGAAATAAGAAGTAGCTCACACCATCGAGCATAAGCTCCAACAACATGCTACTATTCATACCCTCTAACCCTAGGGTATACCTCCCTTTCCTAGTTTCCACACTTCACATCACGATCACTTCATGCTTCACTTGTCCAATCAGCAGGCTATTAGCTACACTCTTTTATGGATTACAAGGTATGCATTTTCTATCTACTTTAAGTTATCAAGTATTCACTCAATATCATAAAGTGGGTGTAAATGTAGATAAAAAATCTATGCACTTGGGCACATTTCTAGGTCCTAAAGCATACTAATGTATACATGATTCCTAAGCAAGAAAACTATTGGTTGACAACTCCTTTTGGCCTTTTAGTTACTTTAGCTCTTACACTTTATTGTTTCTGAACATCCTTTTGGCTTTACACATTTTACATCTCTGTTGACACTTAATTGATGTACTTTTTTATTACCTCAGACACTAGCACCCAACTAGGACAGAAGCACCCAGGCGTTCCTATCCCTCCTAAGAACTCATGGCCTTCTTTATCTTCTTCTTACTCTTTTATGTCTCTTTTACTTCTTGTTCACCTTTTATTACTTTAGGCCAACCTTTCAGTTGTCAATTATGAAGTTCAAACAACAAAATCATATATATACTTAGTTATTGCTCTCAAATAAGGAGCCAAACATCATAAACATTATCTATCATCACCTAAGCTTGCATCAAAGGCACAAGAGCACTAAAAAACATACATCTAGCACACTCATACAAGGGACAAGGGATGCATTTTTCTACATACACAACATAGGAAGGGAGTTCATTCTATTCCATCACACACATTTTGTATACACTCTGGATCTATCCCACTATCATCATGTAACTTGCATAGGGGCAAACTAGGACATCATTACACACACAAGCATGGAGAATTACATGGAATCTGAGATGTAGTGCAAGGCTTAGTTGTAAGTTCACTCTTCGGGTGACCGTTGAGGTCAATCTGACTCCACATGCTGCATCTTTTTTATTAGATTTGATGTGGCTTATGGACATGTATAGGTAGACATATGTTTTATAGGCTACATGTATGACCAATGACATTAGAGGAAAACAAGAGTGACAAATATCAAGTAGAACCAAAGAGCCTCTAACCCAGAAAAAACAAGAACCTGAGAATCTAAGCAGTCACTAGTGCCCAAAACAATCACCAGCACCTGAGACGTTTGTATCTTCCTGTGAACACTTCTGTCCATCATAATTATGAGTTACAGAAACCTCAGTGAGATTTGACTACATTGTTTACAGTCTGTTCCAACAGTTACTCATTCTAGACTACTCTTAAATTAAATGAAATCAGCTAAGTCATCTTCCCTCTTTCATTTGCTTAGGGTTTCATGTCTTTTGTAGACACCTAAAGTATGCTTGCACTTAGCACTTCCTCCAATTCAACTAATTAACGACACTTCATTAATTCCACATTCTTTGCTCCATCCTCAGATGCCCATTTATGAGACCTTCTTGATCATATTCCTCCTAAAATCGACTTATTGGGCTAATATCTCTCTTATTAGCTAAACATTCCTCCTTTTGACCATTCAGAATTTCCCTAGTTCTCTCTAGACCACTTCTATTGGCTTCCTAGGCTATCTATCAGCCACAATTGGTTATCCAGACTCCTCTCAACTCTCAATGAGTCTCTAATCACTTACTAATCATGTTTAACTAGCCTAATCCTAGATTAACTAAGTCTAAAGCATGTTTATCAACTCCTAATCATAAAGTGCTTTTCGAGCTTTAGTCCCACATGCACAAGAATTCCAAACTCTCCCAATTGAAAAATTATAAATGCAAGGCCAAGCCTACCTATTCAACTTACCACTTTACAGACAACTTTACTCACAAGTCCTCTCTCAAGCATTTTGGAAAGGCATTAAAAACCATTTGTGATAGCTTTAAGCTATAGAACATTTGGATCTTGGCCATACTCCATTGTTAAGAGCTCACCCATCTTGTATCCATCCAATCCTAAGGAAAACAACTAATCACACAATTTGATTGCTTAGGATCTATACTAGGTTCACTTTCATTAAGCTTTCATGGATTAGAGAGTAGTATGCATGTTAGTTTTTGATGTTTTTGTCAAATTTATAATGCTTTCATGTTAGTTTCTCTTGTTTAGCTCTTATCCTATGGTGCATGGATGAGTTAGCAAAGCTTTGAGGTTCTTTAGTCTCATTTCATAGCTTGTGCAACTTTCCAATGCCCACATTTGACACACCTGGTGGGACACTTATGTTCATCCTCCATTAATGGAGTCACTTTGAAGCTTTTTGTTTTAGTTTCTAACTATTTCTTAGTTTTAATCTTTCTAGGATAGTTTCAAAGCTTTCTAGATTAGTTTCAAAAAAATTAGATTAGTTCAAGTTTTTAGTTTCACTAATATTTTTGTTCTAAAGGGAAAAAATATCATGTTTCTTAACTAGTTTAGCTAGGTTTGTCTTGTTTTTTTGCTCTTTGTAGGATCAAAGGAGGTGAAGTGCTGCCAAAAATTGAACCAAATCGATAAAATTTTGATATTTATGAAAAATCACGTGTTTTTTAGCCACCTACAGGAAAGGGGGCACACACGCCATTCTGTGCACGTAGGCGCAACTCTCACTGTGATTTTTTTACACATGGGCGTGCAGGAACCAAAAAAGGGGCACATGCACCAAAAAAAGGGGCGCAGGTACACTAACAGTGGCGCAGGCATTATTAACAATCTTCCAGAGGCCATAACTTTTGCTCCCGAACTCGAAACGACTCCATTTTTGTTGCGTTGGAAAGGTATTGAATTGAACTAAACAATGGAAACATAAATTTATTGTTTTAAGTTACCAAAAATTTAAGGTTTTTATTTTTATTAAACTACTCATTTCTAACATGTCTAAATGCTTTGGAAAATTTGGTCTTTGATGTTCTAACACCTTCCAAGTTTTATTTTGAATCTAACTTCTGTTTTGTAGGGTGTTTTTACATGTTAGATGGTGATTTGACTTGTTTAAAAGGTTAATAAACATTGCATGTTTAATCATGAGATTAAAGTCATGTATGCTCTTCCCTTGCACCTTTTAGGTGATCTTGGATTCTTAAGTCCTTTTGATGTTTTGAGGTTGCTAGGAATATTTGAATGGAAATTGGCTAAACTTGGCATAGTTGAATTAAAAGTATTTTTCCATTTTGATATCTTTTTGGATTTTTGAAGACAATCACGTATGCTCTTCTCTTACGTCCTTGGACAAGCTAGAGAATAAGAAATGATGCCTTCTCTTTTCATGGAAAACTACTAAAAATCGTCATACAGGACCAAAACGCCATTGCTTACCAAAGAATGGAGGAATCAAAACAAAAGTCAGAAAACTACTAATACAGTTGTTATACAGGTTGCCAACGGTGTTCGAGCAAACCATATCTAATTAAAAAAGATAAAACAAACAACATATTCAAAACACTGTATTACATGTTTCAGAAAAGGGTACATCCCTCTCCGCTCAACTGGAACATAACCCCTTTAGCATAACACCTTAAGCTACAAAAATGGGGGTGGTTCCAGGAACCCCAAAGTAGTCCATGCAAGAGGGAACCTTGTGGACGAAACGGGAAGTGCTTCGCACTACCTATCTGGCTAGTAATTCCTTTGTGAGATAAAGTTACAAGTTGTCCCTACGCGACCCTTTTAAGAACACAATTGGATGCATCTGATGCCCACGGTGCTTGAAGGGGGCAAAGTCGAGATACTCGAAAACTGAGCTCCTGGGTAAGATATCTTTGAGCTCTAAGCATCCCGCTCCTAGGATGAGATGCTTAGTGAGCTCCTAGGACAAGAGAACTCATCTAGGTGAATATACTTAGGCCAGGAGCTCACTAGGTGAGCATTGTTGGTAACTCTCTTGAGTTGTGAGCCATTATTTTCATCATGAAACGTTACTTGATGAGCTCAAGGATAGTTGGCAAGGTGAGATTTTAGGTGACCTTAGAGCAAGGTGAAACTCAAGGCGAAGTAAAGCCAACATTTTTCTATCCCCAGTTTTGATCTCCTAGTCAAGTTCCCAGGTGAGTTACTCGATGAGCTCTTGTTGATCAAAAGAAGGGTCAACTCAAGCTTATTGTGTGAGCTCACATTGATAGCTCCCAGGTGAGTTATTTGGTCCAGCTACGCCAAGTGAGATGCTAGGTGAGCTGGGTAAGAAAGATACTTTGTAAAGTGTCCGGAGGTGTAGGTATATCGATTGGTAGCTACTCTGTGAGCTTGATAAGTGACGCTAAGGATCAACATCATACTTGGCGATTGATTCATCATTGGTGAGCTCCCTTTGAAATCGTGTTAGGCAAGCTTGTTAGCATTGAGATCGACATAGGTGAGCTACTTATGTCGATGTATGCTCGTACGAACATTCGATCTAAGCTACCGCATTGACGAGATAAAGCTGCCCATGTTTTAACACATCCTGAGTATCAAGGTGAGCTGACAAGGTGAGATGATTCAGGGGAGATCCGACACTAAGTCTGGTGAAAGGTTTCAGCTCCCATTGTTTGCGTCGTTTTAATAGGCAGCTACTTGACAAGCTCCTAAGTGACAAGGGTAATTTTACCGATAACCATACCGAAATTTTTTCCCGATCCCTTGTTAGGGATCCCTTGCATTCGAAACGTTGTAAAATCCCTTCCCAAGAAATCTGGTTTTTCGAACTTAGTCTTTTGAGCCTTTTTTGGCTGGGCACATGAAATTGCTATGTAACACCAACTTTTGGTGCACCCCCTTTAAAACCTTTGGCGCATGATTTTCAATGTTAACACAACTTTTGGTGCGCAAAAGTGTGTTGAGCCTTCCCTGCGTGTGCCAAGGCGCGTGCACCTTTGTGTTGGCACAACGTTTGTTACGCCACTTTTTGGTGTGCCAAAGGGCGCACATAATCTTATCACATCACAATGTTTTGGTGCGCCAAAGGGCACACATAATCCCGTGTCGACATAGCTTTTGGTGCGCTAAAGGCGCGCTTAATTTCCTGCTCGAAAACGTTTCCATGCGCCAAAGGGCGCACGCTTTTCCCTGTCGACAACAACTCTCATGTGCCCTTTAAAAAGTGGGTGGCGCATTAATGACTAGTTCACCTATATATATGTGTTTGCGCACCCAAATGTCATTTTCACTTTTCGCTGAGCACGTGATTTTTCTGAGCCTGTCAGCCCCTGCCTCGTCATTTTCAACGTGTTGTGGACCCGTTCTTGAGCTTTTTCTATTTATCCAGGTAAGAGTTTCTTCTCCCTCTTGTGTGTTTTGCGTTCTTGTTTCTTGGTGTGCTTGTGGTCTGGTTGTGGTTTAGCAGTATTGAAATATCAAATGTTGAGCTAGCCCTCCCCTGTGCTGCCTTTCCTTATTTTTCCTCCCCCCCTCTTTCCAGATCTGCTGGTAGAGGGTGTTATTTTGAAAACTTGGTCTGAAAACCCCTTTTGGCTTGAAACATTATATCTTCCAAAGCAATATTGGAAATGAAAGAAAGGAAAAAGGGTTGAACCATGTGAAAACTCTGTTTTTTCCTTGGGCGCACCAGAGCGTCCTGCAACATCATAAACAGTTGCGCCCCCATGGCGCATCTGTCCCCCTTGCAACATGACTAAAAACCGCGCCAATGGCGCACCCATCTTGCCTGCTGCATCGTTAACTTCTGCGCCCTCACGGCGCGCCGACCTTCCTTGCTGCATCACTTTTCCATACGCCAATGGCGGACCCCGCACTCATGCAGTACAAGCTTTATCTGCGCCAAGTAAAAGCGCAGGCGCGTCCCTCCTTACTGTAACATTCGTGTTGTGCAAACCCTCCGTGCGCCGCGCCATATTTCCTTTGGCACATGAAAATTTCTTGTTACACACTTTTCCCATGCGCCAAAGGGCGCACCAAATCACAATGTAACATGAAAAGTCCATGCGCCTTTGGCGCATCCTGTCTCCATGCAACACTCAACTTTCATGCGCCCTTTACTGAAATGCACTCTGCAGTATGCATGCGCCATGAGCCTTTGGCGCCAGTTTAACTTTTGCAACATCCTCTTCCTGTGCACCCTACCTATTTTAGCCCTGTAAGCTACATTTCTCCTGTGCCCTGGGCCTGAAAATCTCTAACTCTTTCTTCTGCTAACATTCCAATGGAAGATCAAATGGCTAATTCAACCTTTTCGGATTGGGTCTTGCTTCTTCTTCATGCAGATCAGCAACTGAGTTCGAAAGAACATATGTCTACATCCAACAGGAGACCCACCAAACCAAAAGGAAGAGGCCCTGGATACAATGCATCAAATGGAGCGAATTGTTCTCAACATGTCTCCAGGTTTGCTCACTCCTTCCTTTACCTTAAGGACAACTGATGAAACCATCCGGATCTTCAAGGAGATCGCTTCTCAAGGAACGGGGCCAGAGGTCACATTTGACACTGAATCTATCAACAACCTGCTGGCCTGTAGGGACTTCGTCAGGTTCCTCATTGAGGCAGAGAAGGACTTTTCCAAACTCCCGGAGAAGCTTATAGATGAGCGGGAGATTTGTGAGGCAATAAGTGATAGGCACAAGGATCCTTCTCAGGATCAACTTGGGCCAATAATTAACAAGTTTTTGGAATACCGCGCTCAGTTCCATATCTCATCACCTGAGCAACATCAAAAGCAGGCTACCCCCTTTCGGCCACAGGATGATGACGACGAGTAGTTTCTTCTTCTTCTTCTTCTTCTCTCTCTTCTCTGACTTTCTGGTTGAAATGTCTAAAGTATGTTGGCACAAATGATGACATCATCCATGTTGTGTCATGGGATGATGTCATCCATCAAGTTGTCAAAAGTCAACATGACTTTTAGATATTTTGTAAATATCTTTGTAAATAGGTGGTTGGCTCCTTTTTGCCTTCTTTCCTTCTCCTCTTCTATATATATTGGAATACTTGTTGTATTCAAGGGTGAACATTTTTTAGATGAAAATAGAAGTGAGGAGAGAAAGACTTTGAGCTTTCTTGTAACAAAAGAAAACAGTAATACAAATATTGAGACTTTGTGCTGAATACCTGTGTTATGTGTCAGAACTTTCTTATGTGAGATCTAGCAAGGTGAGTATGTCAGGTGAGCTCCCAGGTCTAGTTAATCTATCGATCTTCTCATCAGTATGAGCTATATGGTGAGCTATTCAAGTGAGCTTTTAGGCAAGCTGCTTGGCTACCAACTCACAAGCATGAATCATAAGTGAGCTTTCTACTTTGGAATTAATTTCTTTTCTCCCTTCGGACCTGCTACCTTATGAGCTACTCTCTGTGATTCCTTTCTTGGTCGCAGCTACAGAATAAACCTCTACTGAGGATGAGCTACCATACCCCTGAAGGTAGAATCTGTGAGACTTGGCATAGGTGAGCTCCTGGTAGCATAGCAATCAACCAGTTTCGCTTTGCTGACTCAAAGAGTGGCTATGCCCATTTGACATTGTTGAGCTATGTTGGTCCGAAAGATCTGTCGCGCAAGCGACAGATCTATGGATAGACGAGCGAACAATTTTTGGCGACTCCGCTGGGGAATCGAACAGATAGATCTGTTAGATTTATGCTAGTAGTAAGATAGATAAAATCAGATAAAAAATATAAGAAAATCCCTGCCAATTTGCAAATATGAACTTTTTGTTGAAAACCCAAAAAATTTGCACAAATCTTGCCCCAAATTGAAAATTTTCTTCTGAGATCCATAGATCGGGCCTAGTTACAGATCTTTAGTTCGCTGAGTTTTTATCAAAATCATTATTTTTCCGTAGATTTGAGATTTTTGGCTGTTTTCTAAAAAAAAAAAAAACCCTCTGAAAAGGTAAAAATCAGATCCGAAAATCAGCTTACTATTCTTCCCCGCCATCTTATCCTCGTTGTTCATCTGTCATTTAACCGCAATCGGTTTCCTGAAGAGGATAATTTTTAATATTCAGAAAAGTACATGCTACTAGTTTTTGTCTGAAAAACTAGAAAATGAGCAAGTATACCCAAAAAAGAAAGTTTAAATCTGTGCTGTAATATTGCAGATCTGAAAGGTACACTGGCGATGTGAACCTTTTACGTGTAGCAGGGGAGCCCATGGAGAAGCTGATCCTACTTTCAATCTGCTTAAGAGGCATAACTTCAGCATAACACTGGCACATTTTTCAGTGCTAAGCTCAGCTAGCTGGTCATCCAGGAGAATGTCTCACCTTCACAAAGAAAAAGTATGTTACACAGAAGGCATTCACGTCCCTTTACAGTGCCTTGCTGCTCAGTGGAACCACCCTCCCAGCTCGTGTGCTTTTTCCAGCCTTCCAAATGGCGGTACCATGGGGAAATGCTGATGGGCCCTCTCGCACTTACCACATCTATTTCACGCGCTCCCTCATGGAAATCGAAAGAAGTTTCCTAAATTTTACGGGAGCAGAAATCAAAGCACGGATTCCCACATATCTACTTTCATTATGTCATGCAGTATCTTGGACGTGACTCATGAAGATGTGTCAGTTCGCCTTTTTCTGGAAACCCTACAAGGACCTGCAGCTGAATGGTTTCAGCATTTTCCGGCCGGATCTATCACTAGTTGGGCGACTTTGCGGGACGCTTTTGAAGACAGGTATAAGCCTTTAGAAGATGCATTTACTTTATTATCACGAATCACTCATCTGAAGAAGGAGGCAAACGAGACCATGCACGATTTTGTCCCCCGGTTCAATGCTCTAATCAACCGTGTCCCTACTGCCATGCTTCCAACGCCAGAGAATCAGAAGTGTTTTCTTCGTGAACGCCATGATTTCAAAAGTTAGCTTCTTACTCCTTCAGGAGCGAGTAGCTACGTCTGACCTCTCACCCAAGGCTGCTGCCATCCGGATAGAAGACAATTTGATTATATCTGGTGAGTTGAAAAAGGAATCATCAAATCCTAAATCTTTAGGTCTTTCGCCCACCACTTCGTCCGATCCAACATTCCAAAAAATGGTGAATGACCTGCTCGCACTGAAGAAGCAGTTGGCCCAGGCCTCCCCCAGTTCCTCATACCGGGATGTTCTGCGAAGGAGTTTTGTTCCTAACAACGCTTCACAAAGGCCCCACCTACCCGCAACTGTTCCACGGTTGGTGCTTGAAGCTCCTCCAGTCAACACTCTGGCCGAAGTTGAAGAAGAAGAGCAGTATTATGAAGAACCTTTGTTTCAAGACGAAGATGATCAAGATGTCGGTGAGCCAACTGACGACTCTACAATTGGATATATGGAATTTGACGAGGATGAATCTGATGAAGAAGAGAGTACTCAAGGCTATGCAAGTGGAAAATCATATGATGTTTTCACTCGCTCACAAGGAAAAGAGGTGGAAGTTGCTGCCCACGTACAGAAGGAGAAGGTCGCGTCAAACACACCTCCAACCATTGCTAGAAGAGGTAATCCTCTTCCTACTCAATTCCCTGTTAAGTCTTTTGCTAGGAAGTATTTTCCGCCCTACCTCTCCTCCAAGTCAGCCCCCTCAAGTTCCTACTAAGATCACCAACCCCATTCCACCACCACGAAGTGAAGGGACTCATTCCCTCACCAACGCAACCCTTAGCCGCGTTTGATATTATAGATCACGCAAAAAAGACCAAGATCCAAATGTCTGAAGCTGAGTACCTTCAGTCAAACCCCGAACAGCTTGTAAGATTGACCAAATACATTCAGAGTCAAGCTATTTCATCCAAACAAGTTTCCCCAAAAGGAATCCTTTCCACTCCCCCTGAATCCCATATAAATGTTGCTTCAACATCGGCATCAGGCAAAATAGAACCTTTCTATCTCTCTCTCCTAATCAACGGCCATAAGTTGAGCAACTGTATAATTGATTCCGGAGCTTCTGATAATGTCATGCCGGAAAAAGTTGCCTATGCTTTGGGCCTCACTCTTACCAAACCATTCGACTGATGCTATTCATTGGAGACCAAGCAAGTGCCATTGATTGGCCAAATCAAGGATGCGTAATTTGCGTTTGTGGCCTTCCCGGATAAAAGAGTAAAGATGACCGTCCTTGTCGCTGACATTCCGACAGCCTATGGAATATCTGTTGGGAAGGAGCTTTTGCAGCGAAGTTAGTGAAGAAATTCACATGGACTGGTCCAAAGCTATAATCCTAGTCAAAGGCGTAATGCAAACTTTGGATCCGAAATCCCAAAAGAAATACTTGGTCACTAGCTCTGAGGACCCCAAAGCTCAAATTATTTTTGAATCATTAGGGTTGGGGAATTACTTCTTGTCCACCGAGTCGGATACAATGGGTGTTTTTGTTCAAGAAAAAGATCTGTAATAAGATCCGGACCTTGCAATTTGATGGCAGCTGCGCGACTAGTGGATGTGACGCTGGGGTTGTGCTGATCTCTCTCGAGGAGGAGGTGATTCCTCTTTCTTTCAAATTACAGTTTTTCAACACAAATAATACTGCTGAGTACGAATCTCTATTACTCGGTATGCAAGCTGTAAGGGAAAGAGGAATAAAAAATATGAAAGTCCAAGGTGATGCCGAGCTAGTTGTAAATCAGGTCAAAAGGATTTACCAAGTGAAGAATGAAAGGCTCAGGCACTACTGTAATACGGTATGGGACAGCATTGTAGAGTTTGACGCTTTTTCAATAGAATCAATTCCAAGGACCCAAAATGACATGGCTGATTCGTTGGCTGTTTCAGCATCTCTCATGCTCCCGCACCCGGGTTTGAAGACGAACAAGTACACCATTGAAGTGGTTTTCCGCCCGAGCATGCCAGACAACTCTCAGCATTGGCAAGTATTCAACGGCGATAATCACCTCATTGCTTTTCTGGAAAAATCTGAAAAATTTGATGAGTTGTATTTTGAAGGATCCACCTCTACGTGCCGTGAATTAATCAACGGCCAAAATCGATGAATATGAAGAGAACGATGACATATGTCAGCTCAAAGGAAATAAAATTTTGAAGGGCTTGGTTTCTCTGGAATGGTTGTTTGACAGGCACGACCATTTTGTAAAAAAGAAGAGGCGGGATGATCCCTGGCTCATCTCCAGAGACTGAACTGGTCAATATAGGTTCGAGAGAGCACATCCGCAATTCGTGAACATTGGAAAATGCTGCACGCCTGAGAGAAAAGCGAAAGTTTGTCAAGTTGCTGAAGAAATATATGGATGTATTGGCATGGTCCTATGCTGATTTAAAGTCCTTCAAGCCAAAGGACGTTCAACATGATATCCCATTGAAAGAAGATGTCAAAGCCTTCCGCCAGAAGCAGAGGCACTATAATCCTAAGATCTTGGGTACCATCCAAGCCAAAATTCAGAAGATGCTGGATGCGAGAATCATCTTCCCGATCCATCACAGTACTTGGGTAGCAAACATTGTGCCAGTGCGCAAGAAAAACGGCGAGATATGCATATGCGTAGACTTTCAAAATTTGAATCAAGCTTCGCTGAAAGACAACTACCCTCTTCCGATAATGGATCAAGTTCTGAAAGTAGTAACTGGATCAGAGATGCTGTCCATGCTTGACAGTTTTTTAGGTTACAATCAGATTGAAGTTTCACTTGAAGATCAGTTTAAAACAACATTCACTACTCCCTGGGGTACATTTGCCTACAGCAGGATGCCTTTTGGCCTAACTAATGCTGGCGCCACTTTTCAGTGGGCCATGGATTTCACATTCAAAGGTATGATGGGGAAAGTCATTGTGGTTTATCTAGATGACTTGACCGTGTTCTCTAAACGACGAAATGATCATTGTGATCATTTAGAGCAAGTGTTGGCCAGGTGCCGAGAACATGGGATTTCCCTAAACCCAAAAAAGTCTGTTTTTGGAGTCACAGAAGGGAAGTTGCTAGGGCATGTGGTTAGCAAAGAAGGAACAAAGATAGATGCCAAAAGAGTTAAGGCTATTCAAAGCCTTACCCTGCCTACAAGCAAGATTGGTGTTCATTCTTTCTTTGGAAAGGTGAACTTTCTCAGGCGTTTTGTTCCTGACTTTGCTGAGAAGACCCGTCACATATTGAACATGATGAAGGGGTCACCAACTTTTAGATGGAGTGAAGAGGGAAAAAGGTCATTTGAAGAAATAAAAGCTTCCGTTGCTCATGCACAGTCCTAGTATGTCCCGATTTCTCCAAAGACTTCATCATGTACAGTTACGCATCTGAGCATACTGTGTCCGCAATCTTAATGCAAAAGAACTCGGAAGAGGTTGAATCCCCGATCGCGTTCATGAGTTCTCCCCTCAAGCCTCACGAACTAAAAATGACTCAACTGGAAAAGCATGCCTTCACCGTTGTCAAAGCAGTGAAAAATTTCAGGTATTACATTCTAAACTCGCATACGGTGGTGTTGGTCCCAGACACGGCGGTGAAATCAATTCTAACTCAGCAGGAGTTAGGAAGCTTGCGAGGAAATTAGATTGCAAAGGTCCAGGAGTATGACTTGGATATTAAACCAACCAAGCTAGTGAGAGGCAAGGGCCTGTGTCAGCTAATGGCTGAAAACAAAGATTCAGAAAACCCTGATGACAGGGGTGACTGCACTGACGAAACACAGGACCAGCAGGAAGAGCCTGATTCTCTGCCTCTGGTTCTATTTGTTGCAACTAGTGATGAGTGGTACTCTGACATCGCTTTCTTCCTTACCTACGGTGAATGCCCAATGCACCTAACTGCAAAGGAGAAGCGCACTATAAAGCTCAGAGCGGCTAAATATGTCATCTGGGATGACGGTTTATGTAAACGTGGGATAGATGGCATCTTTTTACGATGTGTTGACAAACCCCAGCAAGTAAAACTATTGGAAAGTTTTCACAATTCAGCCTGTGGAGGGCATTTCTCTTCTTCCGTAACTGTGCACAAGATCATTCGAGCCAGGTACTATTGGCCGACGCTCTTTCAAGACACAGCCATCTGGGTGGCGAAGTGTGAACCCTGCCAGCAATTCGTCGGCAAGTCCAAGTTGGCTGCCTTTCCCCTAAGGCCGGTCATTATCAATGAACCATTCAGGTAATGGGGAATTGATTTTATTGGTGCACTCAATCCTCAATCGAGTGCTAGACATAGTTATGTCCTTATAGCAACGGATTACTTCACCAAGTGGGTGGAAGCCATACCTGTCAAGCATGCCACTTCTGAGGTGGTTTGCAATTTCATTAAAGAAAATATCATTGTCAGGTTCGGCGTTCCAAACAAAATCGTTGCTGATAATGCTTCTAACTTCTCCTCACGAGAAGTTATTAGTTTTTGCTATGAATATTGGATAACTTTGGCTCACGCCTCAGACTATTACCCTCAGGGAAATGGTCAGGCGGAATCCAGTAATAAGAACTTGGTGACCATCATACGGAAGTTAGTAGATGAGAATCAGCGAATGTGGCACAAGTCTTTGTACGACGCTCTGTGGGCCGATCATATTACTCCCAAGAGATCTCTCGGCATGTCACCTTTTCAAGTGTTATATGGCACTGATGCCGAACTTCCCATTTCTGTGGAACTTCCTGCTCTGCTTTTGGCACGAGCCATCAAAGACGAAACTTTCCAAAATTCTCTTGAAAAGAGAATCATGTATCTGGCAGAACTTGAAGAAAAGAGAGTAAGGGTGGTCGACAGGATCACTGAACATCAGAATCAAGTTAAAAGGCTTTTTGATAAGAAGGCCAAGCAAAGAGATTTTCAAGTAGGAGATCTCGTCCTTTTGTGGGACAAGCGAAGAGAGCCAAAGGGTATGCACGGAAAGTTTGATTCCCTGTGGAGAGGGCCCTTCAAGATCAACCAGCTCAGTAGAGAGAATAGCTTCTGTCTCTCATATCTGGATGGAACCGAGCTCCCGCTTCCTTATAGCGGGCAACATCTAAAAATTTTCAGGAAGTAGAGCTTGCTCTCTTCTTTGTACAGTTTGCTTTATGTTGTGTGTTTGCTTTCGTCGTGTGTTTGCTTTCGGTTTGTTGTGTGTTTCTTTTGCTCCCCCTCCGGTCGCCCTTGTTTTTGACTCTGTTACCCAATGGATAGGCACATGAGAATTGGGATTCTCTACCCCCGAGTTCGCTCAGGGATAGTCCCCAGAAAGAGCCAGCTGTTATCCCGTAAAATTGACAAGGGCAATTTTACTGATAACCATACCGAAATTTTGTCCCGATCCCTCGTTAGGGATCCCTTGCGTTCGAAACATTGTAAAATCCCTTCCCGAGAAATCTGGTTTTTCGAACTTAGTCTTTTGATCCTTTTTTGGCTGGGTGCATGAAATTGCTATGTAACACCAACTTTTGGTGCGCCCCCTTTAAAACCTTTGGTGCATGATTTTCAATGTTAACACAACTTTCGATGTGCCAAAGTGTGTTGAGCCTTCCCTGCGTGCGCCAAGGCACGTGCACCTTTGTGTTGGCACAACGTTTGTTGCGCCACTTTTTGGTGCGCCAAAGGGCGCACATAATCCCGTGTCGACATAGCTTTTGGTGCGCTAAAGGCGCGCTTAATTTCCTGCTCAAAAACGTTTCCATGCACCAAAGGGTGCACGCTTTTCCCTGTCGACAACAACTCTCATGTGCCCTTTAAAAAGTGGGTGGCACATTAATGACTGGTTCACCTATATATATGTGTTTGCGCGCCCAAATGTCATTTTCACTTTTCGCTGAGCACGTGATTTTTCTGAGCCTGTCAGCCCCTGCCTCGTCATTTTCAACGTGTTGTGGACCCGTTCTCGAGCTTTTGCTATTTATCCAGGTAAGAGTTTCTTCTCCCTCTTGTGTGTTTTGCGTTCTTGTTTCTTGGTGTGCTTGTGGTCTGGTTGTGGTTTAGCAGTATTGAAATATCAAATGTTGAGCTAGCCCTCCCCTGTGCTACCTTTCCTTATTTTTCCTCCCCCCCTCTTTCCAGATCTACTGGTAGAGGGTGTTATTTTGAAAACTTGGTCTGAAAACCCCTTTTGGCTTGAAACATTATATCTTCCAAAGCAATATTGGAAATGAAAGAAAGGAAAAAGGGTTGAATCATGTGAAAACTCTGTTTTTTCCTTGGGCGCACTAGAGCATCCTGCAACATCATAAACAGTTGCGCCCCCATGGCGCATCTGTCCCCCTTGCAGCATGACTAAAAACCGCGCCAATGGTGCACCCATCTTGCCTGCTACATCGTTAACTTCTGTGCCCTCACGGCGCGCCGACCTTCCTTGCTACATCACTTTTCCATACGCCAATGGCGCATCCCGCACCCATACAGCACAAGCTTTATCTACGCCAAGTAAAAGCGCAGGCGCATCCCTCCTTACTGTAACATTAGTGTTGTGCAAACCCTCCGTGCGCCGTGCCATATTTCCTTTGGCGCATGAAAAGTTCCTGTTACACACTTTTCCCATGCGCCAAAGGGCGCACCAAATCACAATGTAACATGAAAAGTCCATGCGCCTTTAGCGCATCCTGTCTCCATGCAACACTCAACTTTCATGCGCCCTTTACTCAAATGCACTCTGCAGTATGCATGCGCCATGCGCCTTTGGCGCCAGTTTAAATTTTGCAACATCCTCTTCCTGTGCGCCCTACCTATTTTAGCCCTGTAAGCTGCATTTCTCCTGCGCCCTGGGCTTGAAAATCTCTAACTCTTTCTTCTCCTAACATTCCAATGGAAGATCAAATGGCTAATTCAACCTTTTCGGATTGGGTTTCGCTTCTTCTTCATGCAGATCAGCAACTGAGCTCGAAAGAACATATGTCTACATCCAACAGGAGACCCACCAAACCAAAAGGAAGAGGTCCTGGATACAATGCATCAAATGGAGCGAATTGTTTTCAACATGTCTCCAGGGTTGCTCACTCCTTCCTTTACCTTAAGGACAGCTGATGAAACCATCCGGATCTTCAAGGAGATCGCTTCTCAAGGAACGGGGCCAGAGGTCACATTTGACACTGAATCTATCAACAACCTGCTGGCATGTAGGGACTTCGTCGGGTTCCTCATTGAGGCGGAGAAGGACTTTTCCAAACTCCCGGAGAAGCTTATAGATGAGCGGGAGACTTGTGAGGCAATAAGTGATAGGCACAAGGATCCTTCTCAGGATCAACTTGGGCCAATAATTAACAAGTTTTTGGAATACCGCGCTCAGTTCCATATCTCATCACCTGAGCAACATCAAAAGCAGGCTACCCCCTTTCGGCCGCAGGATGATGACGACGAGTAGCTTCTTCTTCTTCTTCTTCTTCTTCTTCTTCTCTCTTCTCTGACTTTCTGGTTGAAATGTCTAAAGTATGTTGGCACAAATGATGACATCATCCATGTTGCGTCATGGGATGATGTCATCCATCAAGTTGTCAAAAGTCAACATGAATTTTAGATATTTTGTAAATATCTTTGTAAATAGGTGGTTGGCTCCTTTTTGCCTTCTTTCCTTCTCCTCTTCTATATATATTGGAATACTTGTTGTATTCGAGGGTGAACATTTTTTAGATGAAAATAGAAGTGAGGAGAGAAAGACTTTGAGCTTTCTTGTAACAGAAGAAAACAATAATACAAATATTGAGACTTTGTTTTGAATACCTGTGTTATGTGTCAGAACTTTCTTATGTTAGATCTGCACGTGTTTATTCTGTTAGATTCAGATCTACTTTTCTGTCATTTGCTCATCAGTATTGCTTTGTTTATTTATGCAAGTAGGTTTGGCTCTGTTTACTACCAACCCAAAAACATAAATCTTCTGACCTTTCTGCTTTGGAATTCATTTCTTTTCTCCCTTTGGACCTGTTCTTTCTACCTCCTCTCTTTCATTCCTTTTTTTTTGCAGCCGGAAATAAACCTATTGGGATGAGATCCCAAACCCCCGAAGGCAGAATCTGTGAGACTTGCATAGATTCCTGCTGGTAGAATAGAAATAAACCAGTTTCACTTTGCTGACTCAAAGAGGGGCTTTGCCCTGCACACTGTTGGCTCGTTTATCCATAGATCTTCCCAAGCGACAGTATTTCGGACCAACAGACACTAATATCTCACTTCTCCAAGAAGCTTGATAGACGCATCCAATTGGTGTTGTTACCTGGCTTACATTGGTAAACCCCACCCTTTAACATTTAGGTCTTGTTGGTTGTTGAACTTGTCGTGGTATCCTTTGATTGGGAGTCGCATCTACCCTTTGTTAATATTTATGCCTTGTTAATTTTGAGCTTGACGTAAATATTTACATTGTGTTGATCACCTTTGCATCGAACTTTACACACATTTGGCATCAAACTTTGCACACATTGTTCCTTATGATTATTCATTCAGAAAACTTATTGTCTAGGACAATCACTTTTTATTTCATCAATATTGCCTCATCACGATGTCTATTTTCCTTAGACCTTCTTCAGAAAATCATTCACGCATATCAATACTTACGAAATGTCGATTTGGTTGTCCTTATTCTACCAAAATCGACATGTCGCTTCCTTCCCTTTGAAGGAGCTCCATCACACTATCTAGATCTAGACATTTTTTCTTAAAATAGCGCCAAAATGACTGACTATCACATGGTTCCCCATACTTACAAAAATACGGAACCTAGGTTTAGCAATTCAAATCAAAAGATTCCCATTACAACTAAACCTCGTTTGGTTCTTCGTGTTAGAGAGCCCGTAGGGTAACTCATTCCCCACCTTCATCTCATAGTCGGTGGTATGATTTGGACACTTCTGATCCAAATTATTATTCGATTTCCCCCCACTCTTCATCTAATTCTAATCCAAACATTTTCTCTTCTTCTGAGGATTCCAATCCAAATATTTCCTCCTAATATTCTGAGGATTCAGATCCAAACTACTATTCAGATTCATCTAATGTGACCCCTATGTCATGGTCCTCCCTATCTTCACAGGATCCTCTTCATCATTGATCTAATGCGACTCTTACGTTGTGGTCCTCCCTTTCTTCGCAGGATCCCTTTTGTTAGTTTCCCCAATGACGTCTTCTTCCTTTGAAGATACATGCAACTCCAAATCCCTCCAATCAAAAATCTAGTACAATTCTTGAATCATGGTCCTCTCTTTCTTCGTAGGACCCTTGTTATCATTCACCTAATGCGATTCTTGAATCACAGTCCTCCCTATATTTGCAGGACCTTCTTCATCAATCACCCCCACGGAGTCTTCCTTCTGTGAAGATTCGTGTGACTCAAAGTCCTTCTAGTCAAATTTATGAACCGACCCATGTCTCACAATCTAAGGACTTTGGACTTAATCCTACTAATTTACAGATGATATACCATCGTATAGGTAGGTCTACACCACCTCTTCTACTCCTAAGACATCTAGCTACACATCTTCTTCGTCTCTCATGTCATCTTCTTCTATCAATCATCATTAAACATCTTCTAAGTCTTCCACACTAATTGAACCTATTTCCTCCAATCAACCCCTGGTGGTCGATCAACAACTCATACCGATTGACCTCTTTCAGAATGAAGACAAAATCAAGGCATTTATAGGGGCACATGAAGATATTCCTCTAGTAGATTACGAGAAAGGTTTCTCTTTAGACTTCAATGCGTTTACACATTGTAAGGAAAAGGTTGATTCCTTTTATCAAGAAACGGATGGGGAGCCTCAGATCATGAAAATTGATCCTCCTCTTATTCTTCCATCTTCACATTCTTCATTATGTGATGAAACTCCTTAGTCTTGCATTGATCCATGGCCTATCTTCTCATCACCTAATAACTCTTTGTCTATCATAATTCGTCAATCACAATCTCTTATGAGGTCAACGCCAAGTAGCCCTTCATCTTCATCTAGGTGTGGGTCACCTTCTAGTAGCTTTCCCTCTACTATTTGTGGGACATTTTCAAGTAGTCCACTATCTTCTATTCTTGGGGTATGCCCAACTAGCCCCTTGTCTTCTAGGTATGGATCACCCTCGGGTAGTCCATCATCTTCTATTCTTGGGCCACATCCTAGTAGCCCATCATCTTACATCTATGAGTCACGTATTAGTAGCCCTTCTTCTATTCTTAGGCCACATCCTAGTAGCCCTTCATCTTCTATCTATGGGTCATGTCCTAGTAGTCCTTATTCTTCTATTCTTGGGCCACATCCTAGCAGCCCTTCATCTTCTATATATGGCTCACCCCCCAGTAGCCCATATTCTTCAATCCTTGGACCGTATCCTTTTCATCCATCACATTATTCTTCTACCAAAGACAGTGGCACACCTTTGGTCATTTATCACATCAGTTATAAACGTCCATGTTCACTTTCTTCTCCTTCTCGGGATCAGACAAGTCATGTGTTAGCTTATAAGAAACCCAAACAATTTCTTAATCAAGCTCAGATCAAAAATGTAAAGAGCTATGTAGCTCCCAACAAATCAAACAATTTCAAAATTCTAAATCAATCGCGATTCAAGAACGCACATCAACGCAACCATCAAGTATGGCGCAAAGTGCATAAACCTCTGGATAGGGAACTCAAGCTCTTGCATATGAAATTCATGTTTCAGAACAAATCACAATCATTTATTGAGTGTGAACTCACCTCAATCATCGAGATCGGGGATAATATCACTCTCGATAAACAAACACGCCTAGTCTCCCTTATTAAGGAAGTCACAAACATTGTTGTTGGATCTTACCACATAGAGTGACTTTGTTAGTCCCAACCTCTTAAAATTGTCAAAAATATAAAAATAAAAAACAATTCAAAAATACAAAAAAATGAGGAAAACAAAAAATTGAGAAAACACAACAAAAATTAAAGGTACAAAGATCAAACATTGCAATCAGGTATTGTGTACACATGGATGTTTCTTTCTTCCCTTCCTTGTTATTTTTCTGCAAGTCTCCCTACCATTTTCACCCCTTCGGTGATGTTTTGGTTAGCTTATTCACATGCATTTTGTGACATTTATCTCTATGGTATCCATTTGACCCTGGGCTTTTATCACCTTGGTAAATTAAAGAACGACTGACCTCTTAGAGATCCTATCACGTTCACCATCTAATAAACTTGTTGCGAATAACTTTTGGACATATTTGTTGACACTAGAAAATGTCGTCATCACAATCACTTCCACCTCCTTTCATCAAGCCATCAGTGGTTCTTAAACCCCTTGTCAAACAAGAGATCTGAAATAATTTTTCAAAAATCAAAAGAATCAAAATCAATCAAAAATCAGAAGCTAAAAGCTACAAAGCAAAAACAAATTGATATATAACTCTCTCTTGGGGTATTTCCAATAATCTCTATTGGGGCTATGGATGCCTGACTAGCAGTAGAGCAATGTTGTGATTAGAATCAAATACATCTTCGTCGGGGCTATAGACACCTGGCTGGAAGCAGAGCAATATACGGCTATCTTTTCACCATCCATTCCCAAAATCACCTTTCAAAATCAATCATTCCTACACATTGGCTAGGGTGTTTTCACTTGTTGTCTTTTAAATCTTCCCTTCAAGAGGTAATAAATTTCACGTGCACACACCGGATCTCTATGAGTAAATAGGATTAGTATGTTACCAAGTGTCTTTTTTTTGGACCTTGTTCAAACTCTTACTCTAGTCCATATCTTGTCTCACGATTTGTGCCTTTGGCTAATCACATCTTCACCGTGAGGCTTCTAAGCTACATTCATATCATTCACATGGTTCTTCTACTTTTTTCAAAACATCCATGTGTATAAGATTACCTTTTTGCCATGTTTTTAGACACTTTTGTCCCCTTTCACAAAAACAGTCTTCTCCTTCCTTTCTATCATGTGCTTTTAGGCCAACTTATGCTGGGGGCATCCTTTCTTCTTCCCAACACTTAATTGGTTTACGTTCACCATCATGTTGAACCTATCCATAATGGCCTTGGGTCCTACTTCTACCTGTGAAGAGTTTGCCTTTGAATACTCCCACCTAATCGTTGGGGAATTTTTGCATCTTCACCTCTCTCATACGCACGTGGCCTTATGCCCTTGTACATCCCATATATTTCTAGGGGCATCCACGCTTCCTCATCTTCGTGTAAATAGTTTCAGAAAAAATTCAAAAAAATCAAAAACATTCAAATATGTTAGAATCATAAAAACATTCAAATATGTTAGAAAAACAACAAAAACATTCAAATATGTTAGAAAAATCAAAGCATTCAAATATGTTAAAAAAATCAATCAAAACATTCAAATATGTTTAAGAAAAATTCTAAAAATTGAAAATCATCCTACAAAACGTCGCTCTTTGGTTCTCACCCGTCCATGTGCACGACTTGTGGATCATCTTGATCTACCTCCATCAACAAAAGTTAGGCTGCTTACTTCATCTGTACTCTAGGGCACAACGAGTTTTCTGGTACTGTTTCGTAGTGCACAATGCTTTTTCATCAGACTGAAGTGTCCTCTATTTTCCCTTTGCATGTATCCTTGCTTGGGGCACCATCATTAACCCTTGTCATTAATTCACATAGGTCAAAACTGAAGCTTGATAACCAAAAACATTGCATCTTGTTTCTCTGTTAGTTTAGCTTGTTTACTTTCTTGTATTGCATTGCATTATGTATATTGCATGGAGTTAGGCATATTTTACTTTCTTGTATTGCATTGCATTTTGTATGTTGCATGGGGTTGGTGTTTTTAGAAATGGACATTTGTTCGTATATGGATTTTCATGTCATACTACACTTTTTTTCATTCTTTTTAATAAGGACCGATGATGAAGATCTCTAGCAATATGATGAAAAATAAAGATGTTTAAAAGGACATTGGATGGATGTTAGTTCATTCCCCTTCCTCATACCCCTTTTCTTCTACATCCCCTTTCTTGTCTACTTCTTCGCATTATCATTTCTTCTATTATCTTTCTGTCATCTTTTCGATAGTTTATCTAGTTCTTCTATCACCCCATCAACAATCGAGGAGGCATCCTCCATTCTTCTCAATTTTCTTCTATCCCTTCAAAAAAATTCTACTTGTTTATGCTTGTCTACTTTCTTTGAACTGACATCACTTACGCCACCCCAAAGAGGGGAAAATGTAGACACCTAAAGTATGCTTGCACTTAGCATTTCCTCCAATTCAACTAATTAATGACACTTCATTAATTCCACATTCTTTGCTCCATCCTCAGATGCCCATTTACGACACCTTCTTGGTCGTACTCCTCCTAAAATTGACTTATTGGGCTAATATCTCTCTTATTAGCTAAACATTCCTCCTTTTGACCATTCAAAATCTCCCTAGTTCTCTCTAGACCACTTCTATTGGCTTCCTAGGTTATCTATCAGCCACAATTGGTTATCCAGACTCCTCTCAACTCTCAATGAGTCTCTAATCCCTTACTAATCAAGTTTAACAAGCCTAATCCTAGATTAACTAAGTCTAAAGCATGTTTATCAACTCCTAATCATAAAGTGCTTTTTGAGCTTTAGTCCCACATGCACAAGAATTCTAAACTCTCCCAATTGGAAAACTATAAATGCAAGGCCAAGCCTACCTATTCAACTTACCACTTTACAGACAACTTTACTCACAAGTCCTCTCTCAAGCATTTTGGAAAGGTATTAGAAACCATTTGTGATAGCTTTAAGCTATAGGACATTTGGATCTTGGCCATACTCCATTGTTAAGAGCTCCCCCATCTTGCATCCATCCACTCCTAAGGAAAACAACTAATCACACAATTTTGATTGCTTCGGATCTATACTAGGCTCACTTTCATTAAGCTTTCATGGAGTAGAGAGTAGTATGCATGTTAGTTTTGATGTTTTTGTCAAAGTTATAATGCTTTCATGTTAGTTTCTCTTGTTTATCTCTTATCCTATGGTGCATGGATGAGTTAGCAAAGCTTTGAGGTTCTTTAGCCTCATTACATAGCTTGTGCAACTTTCCAATGCCCACATCTTTGAATGCTCATTACTTGTCCATTACTGTATTTTATTATCATAATACCATTTATTACATCGGTTAATATGAAATTAAGGGTTAATTCAATTTAGACCACCAATCACCCTTCTAGCAACACAAAGTTATAGAATAGAATAACACAATACAAAATTGGCCAAAGCACACAGTCAAATATTGGTCCAGAATGTAACTTGGACCAAAAACACAGAGCAGACACTAGTACCCAATAACAGACAGGAATGGTGGGCTCTTGTGTCACACCTAGGTGATTGTGTCCCAAGGGAAAAAACATACTGTTTCTCAGTTCAACACAGTTTACAATATAGTTCTATAGTATCAGGCACTTTCCTTCAGTTACATTTGGTTATAAATATTTATAATTGGTTACATATCAAGACATGCCAATTGGCAGTGTAATTTATTCGAGAAGAGTCATGGAAGGAGAAAAAAAAAACCTCTCTCCCCAACACTCTTCTCTTGGCGTGAGATCGCCCAAAAAACTCACTCTTGGCGTGAGATCACCCAAAAAAACTCACTCTTGGAGTGAGATCACCCAAAAAACCCCAGCCTTGGTTGTAGGACACCCAAATCCGCAACATCTCCAAAGCAAGCAGGACAACTTTCTATCATATACTCTCTTACAAATTAGGTGCACTCTTTCATTAACTCTTACTTTTACCTACTTTTACTTACTTATACCTACGTTACTTTTATTTTTCATATATGGAAATTTGACTACTCTTTTGCTCTTCTTTTGCACGTCTTTCTTACAAGAAGTAGCTCACATCTACAAGAACAAGATCTAGTAGCACACTACTACGCATGCACTTCACCCCCAGGGCCTACCTCCTTTTCCTAGTTTCCATGCTTCACATCATGACCACTTCACGTTATTTGTCCACTTGACATGATATCGGCTACACTCTTCTCTACATAATTACGAGGTATGCATCTTCTATATAATTTATGGTATTTAGTATTCACTCAACGACATAAAATGGGGGAAAATGTAGTAAAAAAATCTATGCACTTGGGTAAATTTTTAGGTCATAAAGCATACTAATGTATACATGATTCCTAAGAAAGAAAACTAGTGGTTGACAACTTCTTTGGGCCTTTTACTTTATCTCTTCCACTTTTATTGGCCTTACATATCTTACAGCTTTGTCAGAACTTTACTGATTTATATTTTATGGCCTCAAACACTAGCGCCCAGCTAGGACAGAAGTGCCTAGGTGCTCCTGTCCCTCTTGGGTTCTCTTACCCTTATTTATCTTCTTCTTACTCTTTTGGTTTCTTTTCACCTTTTAGTCACCTTTTAAAACTTTGAGTTGGCCTTTTAGTTGTCAATTGCAAAATTCAAATAAGGGAATCATATATACATTTAGTTATTGCTATCAAATAAAGGGCCAAACATCATAAACATTATCTATCATCACCTAAGCTTGCATAAAAGGCACAAGAGCACTACAAAGCATACATGTAACATAATTATACAAGGGACAAGGGCTGCATTATTCTGCATACACAATATAGGATGGGAGTTCATTCTATTCCATCACACACATTCTGCATACCATCTAGATCTAGCCCGCCATCATCGTGTAACTTGCACAAGGGAAACCTAGGACATCATTACAAACACAAGCACATATAACTACATGAAGTCTGAGATGTAGTGTAGTGCTTAGTCGTAAGTTCACTCTTCGGGTAACCAATGGGGTCAGTCCAATTCCACATTCTGCATCTTTGTTATTAGATCCCATGTGCTTTGTGGGCATGTGTAGGTAGATATTTGTTTTGCAAGTTATAGGTACGACTGACGACATCAGAGCATAACCAACGTGAGTAGAAGAGAAGACCATATAACACAGAAAAATCCATAACCTAAACATCTAAGCAGTCACTAGCACCCGAAACAGTCACTAGCGCCTGAGGTGCTCATGTTCCTCCTATGGGTGCTTCTGTCCAACACAATTTTGAGTTTCATAACCCTTAGTGGTCCTTAACGACACTGTTTCTAGTTTGTTCCAACAGTTACTTCGTCTGGACCACTCCCAAATTCCATGAAATCAACTAAGTCATCTTCCCTCTTTCATTTTCTTAGGGTTTCATATCTTTAAATGCTTATTACTTGTGCACTACAATACTTTATTTCTTGACTATCACTTGTTACAGTAAGTTACTTTGAAATTAAGATTTAATTCTATTTAGATTAAAATCAAATTTGTAGAAGATTGGTTACTCTTATTTTATTCTTTAACATGCTCAAGTACTAAGAGACCAGTCATATTTTAAATATGTATTGAGTTCATCTCATCTTTATTTCTTATTTTCAACCGATTGTTGAATTAGTTTACCCAATCACTATGTTACACTTCATCTCCATTCACTATATTCCACCTACACTTCATCTCATATTGTGCAATTGTAAATCGTTATCATTGTTTGAATGTCTCTCTTACCTTACTTCAAACTAGCCTGGCATCACAAAGACAATAATGCCAAAAAATTGTGGATATAAAATTTACACTTCCAAAATAATTCTATTTGCAGAATTATAAACATGTGCCATGAACATAACACAAAATAACATAAGAGAACAATTATTTTATTAAATAGTTACTACACAATACAATGAACATAACATGGAGGATCTATCACATCAACACCCTTATCTTGGCATTCAACTTATTATTTACAAGACAAAAATCCATTCAACAATTGACCCTAACAGACAACTTTTTATTTACATATGAAATGAGGACAACTTCCTACTAAGTGTATGAGAGTTAAAAGGATTTTATAATTGGATTAGGGTAATGCTTATAAAAGATAAACTTGTTTCCTTTCGTAAATATGTTGAAGTCGAGTCCTTTCCTCTAGGGTGTGACCTCAAATATGTTTTTTAGATTTTATCTGGAGATATTTTCCTAGTAATTATAATATTCAACTAATGTAATTATCTTCTTTGTTGATTAAATATAAAACACATTTATCTAAAAACAATGTTAAAACATGCCAAACATTTTATTTAGGAAAAATACCAAAAAACCATGAAATTCATCTAACAATATATTGAGACTGGCTCAAAAATATCCTTGTGCGTTACCTCATATTGATTTTGATTTCACCAATATTTTTTTAAGATATCATCTTTATGATGTTCTCAATTTATTCATGAATGCATGGAAATCATATTACCATTTTGAGCTTCCTCAATCATGTCGAACTACAATAGTTGAAGTGTCTTTGTTTTTTAGTGCCATAAGCAACTATTTTGATCAGTTGTTGTTTGAAAGATATGAATAGAAACTAATGTTACAATTTTGAATAACTCATGTTTGGTTAATTCATCTTTTGATATAACAAATTAATTATTCAATTTATGTTTGATTAGGCACTAACAATTATGGAATCATATCGGTGACACTTAAAATCCTTATGGGGATGGGTGGGGTGGCTCTCGATCCTCCTTTAGAGGAGCCTCCTTTTTGGGTCCCTCCCGAGGATGATCGATATCCACCTCCTCCCAGTGTTGTAGTAACTTGTACTTGACTCTCTCTTATGTTATGTTTTATGTTGTTTTAAATACCCACATTTGTAAGTGATGTAGGATTATTTAGGTGTCTTTCAATCCATTTTCAACAAAAAAACACTTAGAGTTACTTGAATAAATAATTGTGCAATCCTAAGCCACCCTACAAATCATATTACATATTTTGGGAAGCCCTTAACCACGTTATGCATAATTTAATGTTACTTAAGTCTATCTTTGTTGTGAATTCTTACTTCTTGCTACACAACACTTCTGATGTTGAGGAAAACTGTCAAACCTTATCCCAAACTAAAACACCTTGTCTTGATCTTGTGCAAATGTGCACACCGTGCAATAGCGTAAATTTGCACATAAAATCCACAAAGCCTCGTGCAACACCACAAAAATCCTTATTAACATTGTGGTTCATTCCAAATGTTGCAATACATTTTCCTATGTCATGAAGTCTTGAATATCATGTGGGATCACAACGTTAAACAACTATCATGATTAAATCTCATGTGGGTCCAAATATCCTTTCACAATCGATATAGTTAGAGGGATCACACATGAGCCTTGATTTACTTTCCTTTTCCAAAGGAAAAATAGAGCATTCTAGTAAACCTTAATTTAATGAAGGACATTTCATGACAAGCTACCTATAAAGCAATTGAGGATATCAATGGTGATCTGACACATCTTAAGGAATCTTTTTAATAATATAGTTACTTGTGAAGATATCTTTGTTTTCCCACTTGAGTCATGATATATTTTATATAAAGAAGGAAACATCAAACATATTAGGCATATTTTAGGAGAGATAAAAGCAACATCAAATTCTAAATTAGAAATTGAGCGACTATTGAATAGCAAGGAATTTTGAGCATTGTTTACTTGATATAAGTTTAGTTAGGATAGGATATATCATATGATTATAATTATTAGAGAATTATTATAGAGCCTTGGCATTAGAGTGACATTGAGTGTGGAGATATTTTGCCTAATTTTATAATATTTCCTCATATTAATATAATAAACTTTCATTAATTCTTGTAAAAGTTGTGACTGAGGTCTTACTTCAATGAGATGTAATTATGGATTTGTGTGTTGTCTGGTATAAGGCATCCCTTCATTGGGAATGCTTGTGACTACATTAATCTATAGAAAAGGAAGGATTATAATTCATATTATAGAGTTTAGTGTGTTTTTTGGATTATAGTCTAGTGAGTTGATGTAGCACCCTACTGTTTGTATACTTTCCTACATTCAAAACCATTCAATCCCATTCCAGCAACTCATTAATACCAACTAGCCTCAAAAGCTCAAATTTTGTAAAAATGGACCTTATTCATCTTGAAGGTCTTCCTATCACTTAAGACCTACCTTATCATGTTCATTATGTGCCAATTTTCTTGAAAAACTACATTTACTCTAAGTTACTCTCATATACCTTTCATTAGGATCTTGGTGTATTAGCTCCCAAATAGGAAAAATTTGGTATTTTTACATTCAATGACCTCTTAACTTATTTTTACCCTATATCATAGGTTCAAACAATATTATCTCCTTCAACATGAAGACTAAAAGAAAGGGTGTAAACAACCTCTTCAATAAAATTGACTACGATGCCTTTATGAGCTCTTAGGAACAAGCCCATAGTTCACTCATGGTTAGAAAGTTATATACAGACCCAAAATAAGGTGTAAGCATCTTTGAATACTCTTTTTTCTTATTGTAGTGTTCCACAAATCTCAGAACTTGAATCTTTATTCTTTTCCTTATATCACTCCTTTCCTTCCTTAGTATTTATTAGGCCCTTGTAGCTCTAGGGCAGCCTTGCAACTCAGATATATTGACCCTTACCTCTCCAAGACTCAACCTAATACCTTTTTATCACCATTTATGGAGATTTTTATGTCTACCAAGTTTCACCACCCAATTCTAATCCTAATTGTTACTCCATTTGTAAATGGGTCACTTTAATTAGCCTTCCCAAGTTATACTCTTTATCCTTCAAGAACTGGTAAAGAGAATTTGCAATTGAATAGGTGGACATATGAATTTATTTCAAAATCTCTAAATAGGTCCCCTCACAGTATCTTCTTACAAATATCAAGTTAAATCTTGAAGGTTAAGGGTTTCTATTCTCGAGCCCTAACTTTGACTATAATGACCTTCTTTGTGAGCTCGAGAAGGTTCTTTCTTGAATAAATTTCTTCAAAAATGGATTCAAACCACAAATTTTTTGTACCAAGTCTATCTTAAGGTTTATCAAGGGTTGAGTTTACTAGTAGGAGTTCTTGAGTATGGAAAACCTCCTTCCAATCTCTTTTCCACTATCATGTTAGCATATTTTACAGTTTTGAGTTTAATTATGTATTTAACAAACACTATACTCAGGGACCTGGGTCTTAATTTCCTTCTTTACAATCTCATACACTGATTTATGTACCCATGCAACTATTACATGTTTTATCATCTATCACAAACTCCTAGATTTTTCAAACACATTCTTATATTGCAATGCACAATTCCAAATCAAGGTTTAACTAGAAACCCTAACATACAAAAGGTGGCAAATATGAATTTTCACTCCTAGTATTAATTCACTAAATATTTTAACATTCATTTGATGCACATTCACACAAATCAAGGTAGATTCAAAAACCTTTCTTTGCTCTTCATAGTCTTAGTCCACTTTTGGTTTCAACATGTAATACTTTTGCACCAAAATACATACCTTGAGGGTTTGGGTATCATGACCATCTCTTGGCTCAAAGATACCTATAATGTGCTCACCATATTCATAAATCATACTTCTGAATCAGTCACCAACAAAATCATTCAAAGCCAATATGCTAGTATTCAATACTACACTCCATTTCCATAGAATACTACATGATACCGATCATATAAAGAACCACACATGGCTATAATAGTTTTAAAAAATCATATGCTTGACTTCTCAAGAGATATAAACCTCTAACACATATCTCACAGCCTTCACAGTCATGCCTAGCACTCTGAATCCAAGTATCTCTTACATGCACAAAAACATAAAAGGAATATCACAAAAATTGAATTCTCTATTCTAATTCTTTCTTGAAAACATTATATTTTGATTCAACCTGGGTGGAATGAAGAAATATAGTTACATTTTTCCCTTTTATATCCTCATACTTAGTCCTTAACCATGGTTTATGAGTCTTAAGTCAGTCACAATCATGGTTTATGGACACGAGTTCACCCACAAGAAGTTTACTTACATAAATGTATTAAATTATAACATTATCTAGTACTTAGTATGACTCATGAATCTAAAGAAGAGCTAAAACCCCCCATGCAATGCTTCATTTCACCCTTTCACAGTGTATTGGTTCCAAGAACACATTACAATCCCAAGTACAAGCCAAAAATGGCTTCCTAATTTAAATTTTCATTTTTTGAGGGAAATACGTCATTTGGATTTCAAGAGCCTAAACATCAACCAGTGCCTCAAAAATGACTCAAATGAACCCCTAGGACCTACAACTACACCTGCAAACCAAAATTGATGACATCTTGATCTATTTACAGAGATGGAGTTGATACTCCTACATCACGAGTGATCTTTATATTTGTTACTTTCCATATGTTTGTAGGGGTATACAAAATTGTAGGCATCTTCCAACATTCAGGTTGGGTAGAAGGTTTACATCATTTATTCTTATCGAGTGAATGATTCTGAGGAATTTAGAAATATCACAAAAATATCTACGAGAGAAAATAGAGTGACAAGAATTGTGTACATGGCTAATATGGTGAGAGGAGTAAACGACTATATGGAGGTCATGAAAACCATACAATACAGAGTAGTAGTAGTGAATAATGACGTGAGTAATGATGAACACATGAAAAGAGAACCTCAGGAATAAGATGTTGAAGCAGAGAATTTCAACGAGAAAAATGATAGATTCTTGCATGTGATCAAGAGGTTTGGTAGTAATCCAAAGACGTAAGCTCCAAATTAGTTAAATGGGATCTTACATATAGAAGAATTCAATGACTCCATTGCAAAAATTAAGTACTTTGAGCTTGAATACGTAAGACATGTTTTTATTAAGTTGAAGAGTCATGTATATTTGTGGTGGGAACATGTGAAAAAAGAGAGAGTACATAAAGAAAAAGAGAAGATCAATATTTGGGATATTTTTTTTTTGAAAAAGTTGAAGGTTAACTTCATGCATGTACATTACCAATCACATTTTTCTAGGTAATTGAAAAATTTGCATCGAAAGGATCTAAGTGTGAAGAAGTACACAAAATATTTCTATAGATTCAATACTAGATTGGTTCATCTAGAGGACGAGACATAAAATATCTCAAAGTACTTCAATGGATTACACAATTCCATTCAAGATGAGTGTATCATGATTATATTGAGATCTACGAAGGAGTCCTATTAGTTGACACTAAAGGTAGAAAAGAAGATGCCAAGTAGAAAATAGGGCAGAGCATGCTGGAAAGGAAATTTATCACACAAAGTAGAATTTTACACAATGATACATAAAATCACATACATAAGGGTGAATTTAGCTCCTTGCATAAGCAAAGTCATGCACATAAATGTAATGGTAGATGTTAATTAAAAGGAAAAGGATGCAAAATAAGTAGGGGATTTAACACAACATGTTTTTGTTATGGATATACTAGACATCATGTGTTCAAATGTCCACAATCCATGCAAAAAGGTTATGGTAGGAGAAATGGTGCTAGCAACCATATTGTGTAGCATGCAAATGTAAAGAGTAATACATAAAACAATTCCATAGAATATCTGAAGTGTGGAAAAGATATCATGATGACTTGAGAGTTTTGGCCAAATCTAAAATGCACCTGCACAAACAAATAACTTGTTCAAAATCATATCCAAATATAGAGGTAAGTGCTACAAAGTGATAATAAATAGTGGTAGCATAGATAATCTTGTTTCTAATGAGATGGTTAAGAAGTTTCATCTAAAGATGATAATGCATATAAATACATTTAAGGTGTCCTGATTATTAAAGGGACATCAATTATTTGTGATTGAGCGATTGAATGTGTGCATCAAGATTGGTGCATATGAGGATGAATTCTTGTGTAATGTAATGCCCATGGATGTATGACATGTGTTTCTTGGTCGATCATGGGCGTATGATAGGTAGGTGGTACATGAATCCTTTGAAGGAGGTGAGTGTAGAGGTGGAGAAGAGTTTTTATAAGTTATTTATTTAAACGAAAGATTTCCTTAATTATATGAAAATGGAGTGAATGTTTTGTGTGCATTCCAAGGATTGCGAAAGAATGGGAGAAGGAAAAGGCATGTAAACAAAGGAGATTTTGTGAGAAGTACCATAGATGTTAAGTGATTTTTTGGATATCATGTCGCATGATATTTCATATTCTTTACCACATACATGCATTATTATTCATGAGATATTAATGAAATTGGGATCTAGTTTACCAAATAGGGCCACATATAGCCTAAGACCTATGGAGAATGAGGAGATGCATATGTAAGTACAAGAATTGCTTGAGAATGGGTTGATCAAAGAGAATTTGAGCTCATGTGTAGTACTTGCACTATTAGCATCAAAGAAAGGAGGTGAGAAGAGGATGTTTACTGATTCTAGAGCCATCAACAAGATTATTATCAAGTGTACATTTCCATTATCATGCATGGATCATTTGATAGAATGTTTGAGTGGAGAAAGGTAATTCATAAATATTGATCTGGAGAGTGGTTGTCGCGACATTAGGATAAGAGAGGGATATGAGTAAAAGACTTTAGGATAGATTGTATGAGTCACCATGCCATTTGAGTTAACTAGTGCATTGAGAACATTCATGTAGTTGATGAATGGATAATTGAAGACTTTTGAAGGAAAATTTGTCATTATATATTTAGATGGAATTTTGATTTTTAACAAAAATCAAGAAACATACTTGGACCATTTGAAACTATTAGAGCATTTGCATGATCATAAACTAGTAGTGAATTTGAAGAATTTTAATTTCATGCAGAGAGATCCAATGTACTTGGGATTTGTGATATCTCAAGAAGGATTAAATATGGATTGTTTGAAGGTGCGAGATATTGTTGAATGTTTGTCACCCATGAATGCTAAAGAGGCTTGAAGTTTCCATGGATTAACGAGCTTTAAAAGGAAGCTCATATATATATTCAATGAGATTCGTGCACGGATCACATAAGTGGTGGAAGAAGATAAAGAGTTTGTGTAGATAAAAAATGAAAATTATGGCTTTCAAAAGTGTAGTGCCCACATTTTTATAGCTCCAGTTATCTATTGGTTCTTTTATTCCTAGACATGTTTTGATTGAGACTCTGATAGACTTTGGACATTTTTCTATGATATTTTATCCTCTTGGACATTATGGCATTTTGGGCGCGTAGCGCCAATCGGACTAGATTCGTATACTGATATATTTCTTATGATGTTGATGACACTAACAGGGTTATATGATAGACTTATTGGTTAGATGTTAGTCTCTTGTGGTTGATTTGATTAATGATATAGTGTTTTAGATTTAATGATGGTAATTTTCATGCAAACCTAAGTGTATGTCATTGCAATTTTATTTGTGGATGATTCATGTCAAACTATGTGAATAATTGTATGCATTGCACTATCAATTGTAAATTATGTTCGGACATTATAAATTTGATTGAGATTGTGATGTATAGATGATGTTTATTATATTGGACAGATGCGGTTAATGTGTGTAGTGAGTGTGCAGGTGACAGGTATAGGAGAGCATGGGTTTCAGGGCAGCTACGCAATTGTGCACAAGCGGCCCACGGGCTGAGTCCTAACCATGCTAAATGTTTGAGGCCTTAGATTAGATGTATTTAATTGGGCACCATGGGTGAACCCCTCAATTGTAATGTAATATTGTTTTGTAAAATTAATTAGGTTTAGGGTGTGTTTTATTAAGTAAACTAGCTTAGAGGTTTAATGATCTTATCTTAAGTTAAGTGTTGGTTTTGGGAAATTATGTGTGTGTTGGTAGAAAGGATTGGGGACCACATGTGAACCTTGGGTGGACCCCACACCCTCTACCCTTGTGCCCAAGCATGCCAAACCCGAAATTGGGTTATTTTGGGCATTTTTAGGGACCCCTTATGAGTTTGGGGATTCCCTTAGCATGAAAATGGGCCCTTGGACCCCACCTAATAGGTAGGGGGGCCTATTTCCAAGGTTTGGAGGGAGTTTCCCTCCTATTTTGCCTTCTTTAGTCACCATCCATGTAAGATGGTTGGGTTGTGTGGAATCGTTAAAAGTTGCTCCACTTTGTTTTATTTTAGTTTTTGGTATTTTGGGTGATAAGGGATAAAAGGCGAGTTTACTCTTACTTATTTGGTTTTTGGAATCTTTGACTCTTGAGAGGAGAGGAGGTGACACTTGTCACTTTCTCATTGGTGAGGAAACTTTTGGGTTCCTCTTTTTATTCTTCCTCATGTGGAAGGAATGGGTCTTCTTGGTTCATTTTTTTTGGAGCACTTGGAGAATTTTTGGGAGCTTGGAGGTGAGCTTGGACAAAGGGAAAGCTTAGAGTCTTGGAAAGTATTATAGAGGTAGGATGCTTAACCCTTTTCTTTCTTAGTTGTGCTTATCTTGTTAACTATGCTTGATCAATGAAATGTTGTGTGTGAAATGAGGTATTGTGAAGTGTATAGTGAATGTAGTTATTTCTTGTGCTTGTTGTTTCTTTTGTTTTCTCTCCACCATCATTTGGATTGATGGTTTTTGGAGAATGTAGGGGAAGAGAGATGTATTTCCCTCTCAAACCTCATGGTTGTTGGTCAAGCCATGAAGGTCCCTTCTCATCCCCTCATATGGTTTGAGGTGGGAGAAAGGTTCATATGGCTTGAACCTTTCCCCATTCTTGGTGAGGAAACCCTCTTGGGTTTGAAAATCCTCCCAAGAAGGATTTCTATAGCATAAAGGAGGAATAAGGAGGATGAATGTTTAGGAGGTATAAGGAGTTTTGTATATATGTATTTGATTGGTGCTCCTATGGTTGGACACCTTGATTTGGGCATCCTACTTCCTCTCTTCCCCCTTGTGAGGTTGACCTTGTTCTCCTCATGTTGTTATTTTCATTGTATAGTAGGTCTAAGTGGTTGAATTGGTCTTATGTTTTTCTTGTTGTGTGTTTAAAACCCCATTATACTTGTGCACATTGTGGAAGCTAGTTCCTCTCTCCCATGGGCTTGGGGGAGGCTAGCATGACTTCCAACCATGGAAAGGCATGTGATGATGCCTATTGGTTGGGTGGTAAATAGGCCATGTCTCTTGTTGCAGCATTCTTATGAGCACATTCAAGGTTGGAGACTCAAGGATGAAGTTTTGTTGAAGTGATGACTTGTTCTTTTATCCAAAAAAAAAAAAAAACATTGTAAAGACTACACCTCATTGTAACTATGTTATATGGTAGATTGTGGATAGCCTCTTCTTGTAAACTCATCCTTTTGTGACTTGAAAGTCTTGCTATAACATGTCTCTTTTGTCTTGTAACCTACTCTATTCAAAAAATAAAATAAAATTTCCACATAAGATCATGAGTTCTTTATTTTACTTCTCTTCATTTGTAATGATTGTTTGGTTTGAAATATGCAAAATATAGTATGCAATGTACATGCTTTACATATTGAATCTTAAATTTTAGTGTGCTTGCATTAGAGAAAAAAAATATGGCATTACAAAAAGTTGAAGAAGGTCACAAAGTAGCTAGTATTGGCCTTTTCTGATTTCAATAAAATATTTTATCTTGATTTTGATGCAAGCGAAGTAGTCATTAGAGTTGTGATAAGTCAAAAAGGAAGACCATTGCATATTTTTGTGACAAATTGAATCATATGAGGAGATATTTAGTTTATGATCAAGGGTTTTACATCATAGTGCATGCTATGAATAAGTGGAGGAGTTATTTTTTTCCCAAGGAGTTTGTGTGTTACATGTATGCAACACAATTTTCATGGCACAATATTTTATATACCTAATGATTATTAGGAGGATCTCTAAAAACATTACAAGATGTTTTGAAATTCTCAAACTACTCACACAATCCAACACTTTCCCATTTTTCTTTCTTTCCCCCTTTTCCAACTCCTTCCAAACTAATTCGAAGAATTTTTTTACTTTTGGATCCTCCTTCCCAACCCTTCACAAAATTGACATGCTACTGCCCCGACAATTTTTTCCCATACCAAAATAATTATGTTTTCCACCACGATAATTCTACTTGATGCCACAATGGTTTTGTTTTCAACCACGACCATTATGTGTTACCTATAGGTGGTTCTATCTACTGTCGTGGCGGTTGTGTAACCACCTCGTAATGGAACCGGTGGTTTCGTCATGATAGAATTTACTTTTTTCCTTGGATTTTTATTTGTGATTTTTTACTCTAATTTTAGACCACATGTGCATTTGGCCTTGTTTTTAACCCCCAATTCAATTCTCCTCCCCCACACTCCACTCGAGTTTTCTTTCTAGTGAGCTAATATTAACCATAGATCTTTGTTTTTATCTAGATTTATAATTTGAATACTTAGAAGCTTTTCCTATTAAGAGAAATTGTGCACTCATTTACTAACCCCCCCCCCCCCCCAAAAAAAATGATTTTTTTCTAGAGAATACCATTGCTTCCATTTTTTGATCTAGAGAGAAACCAATCCCAAGAGAGTTTTTTTACCATACAAATCACCCCCAAGGATATTCCTTGCTGCTGATATAAAAAAAGAGAATACATATGGTTTTAAATCAACCATGAGAAAATGTGCATGCATTGACGAAAATAGGTCTTCATTCTTATAAATAAAGAATAAGGGGTACATATAAGGGAGTGTTTTGTGACTCCCATACCTAGCTAATCATACCTCCATAATGGAGAAGATGAGTTTTACTTTTTGGAAATGGAATGTGACTCCTATATGACACACACTTACTTAAATGACATATTACATGATGGAATATGTCATAACTCCTATGACACATATGATATGTGATCTCACCTAAGTGAGATGAATCACCTAGTGAGGTGGTAATAAACCTAATAAATAAATGAAATATGAAAAATATGACTCAAACTAACACTCTCCCTTCATTGTAACTTATAATGAGGAAAGACAAGTCATCAAAACACACAGAAAATGAAAAAAGGGTCCCAGAAATTAAACTTGATGAGATACCCCTGTACAATAAATAATCTCAAGTAATGAAGGAAAAACCTAGTGAGAAAAACATCCACTTACAAGAGATAGAAAAAATTCCCTAAACAACTAAGAAGAATAAGAAGGAGAAGAATAAGTGTTATCCAACCTTCCCAAGAAGATGAACCTGTCACAAGCCACCCTGTACCAAATGAAGAAGAAGAAGAAGATCCTCAAAGTGACAAGGTGTTGTTCCAATCCAAGAAACAATGCTCCATATGTGAGGTATAAGTTCCAGCTACTCCATGAAGAATGGTGAACATGAAGCAAGTGGTGAAGAAGGAAGGTGGAATGTCTTGAAACTGTGAAGAAGAGTTCTTGATGTCCAATGAGTCCTGAATCATAGTTCTTGCTCCCTAAAAGTATGTAGTGGAAAAGAATTAGGTGGATCAAGAGACAACTCCTCGAGATGTGGTAGGTGATAAGTGGATGGTGGAGGTGGGTCCCCATCACCATGAAAATCAACTATTATAGAAGAGATGTCATCAACATCATAAGTGGGCTCAAAAATATCATCAAGTCCAGGTGAGTTGGATGAATAATCTGAAGGAGGAACAAAGTGAGAAAAGGAGTAAAGCCAAGTGTGATGATCAACTATACCAACTATAATGATAGTGTCACTGTGTAACTCTTCTGACATAAATAAAATCTGGAGTGAACTCAACCTGCATGCCCTAACCAAGGTGAGTGATCTGATAAACTGAAAGGAGATTAGTTGTAAGTGAAGGGATAATAATACACATTGTTGAAAGTACCACCACTCACTTCAACAGACTCTATCCCAAAAACATGAGTAGAATATGTTGTCACCAAGTTGTATAGAAGACATGTCACATGGATCTAATGAAGTAAACTCAATATCTGATGAGGCCATATGATGAGATGCACCCAAATCAATAACCCATGTAGGAGTATGTGGCACAAAGCTAAACTAAATCTCTTCCCTTTGGTTTCTCCTTGGTTGATTCTTTTTCTTTTTCTTTCTCTTTCACTTGCCCCTTTCCTTTGTCTTTTTCCTTAGAACATTCGTGAGTTAATGAAGATGATTTGAGAGACTCAGGAAATCCTATGTTGTTCTTCTCAAGAAGACTCGTGAGGAGGTCAATATTTTTATTCAAACATTTTTCTTCATCATGCCTACCATTGTAGTACCCACATTTGATCCATTCTTTAGGAGGTTTATAGAAATAGAAGAGGAAGTGGAAGATTTGGATTTGGTGGTGGATTGGTCCTTTTTTGTTCTCATGATCCTTGTTGTTATGTTTCTTCTCTTTTAAAACCTTGGGTTTTTCATGACCAACAATGAGATCATGGGATTTTTTGATTTTATAGTACCCATATAAATCAACTTATCATGTTCCCTAATCAAATCAGCAATAAAATCATCAAGGGAGGGCATAGTCTAACTTGAACTAAGTTATCTTTTTGTTGCATGGAAGGTAGAGACAAAAACATAATAGTTAGGACCAAGTTTTGCAAGGACAGAAAGTATTAGATTATGGGTCCTTTTTTTCTATTCCACAAGCTTCCAATTACAATTTGAGAGATTTGAATTTGGTGAAGAAGTCCTGAAGGGTGTCAAAACTACTAGGGTTGAGGCTAATCAACTCATTTTCTAGTTCATGCCCTTTCATATCATCTTGTTTCCCAAAAAAATTATCTAAGGCATCCAAAAATTCCTTGGGTGATTTGGCTGTGTTAATATGGAAGCACAATTCTGGAGACACAAAAAGAGACAAAAACCTAATGGCTTCATCACATTTGTCAAACCATTTTTATTTTTCTACAACATCTGTAGGTTCATCTTGTAATCCCATAGTTATCTGGTAGAGTTGTTTATTTTTCAAGGAGAAAGATATAGCATATTTCCATTCACGATAGTTAAATGGGGTGAGAAAGGGAACCATATTGGGATCCATGGCAGAAAAGGTGAGCAAAGAAGATAGTGGAAAGAAAAGGAACCAAAAAACTTGAAACACCCCCTGATTACAAAACTTGTAAGGGGGTCAAAAGAAGGGGCCCACTAAGCTTATATTCAAGCCCAAAATAGATAGATTTTCCCCTCAAAATTTATTGTTCCCTTAATTAATGATGAGATTAATTAGGCTTAATTAATCTGAAATTAAAAAAAGCAAGAAGGATGAAAAGGAAAAATTTTTCATTTTTTAAGTGTGAAGGACCATCTCAACTCAGTGAATCTTGGAAAAACTGGGAGGTGGCAGACTAGCTAAGCTAGGATGGCTGAAGATTCGAGTTGGGGAGTTGAGCTAGTGATCATTGAGTTGAGTTGTGGACTGGGTTGCCCTAGTTTGACCAAGGTCAAGCTAAGCAAGTGATGGGAGGTCTATCTGAGTTGTATGGCCATTGAGGTCTGTCACAAATATCTGTCCACAGGAAGTGTCAAGCCTGAAGTTACAAGATACCAATCAAAAATGATAGTGGCCAGGAGATAACCATCGAATGGTTATGAGGGATCTATAGGTTTCCATGTGGTTAGGAGGGTTGGAGTTGAATGGTCAAGTTGTAGGGTGATAGATTCTCCAGACAACGTGCTAGAGAGTTGAGCCAAATGTGCAGGAGAGGTAGTGGAGCATCCATGTGCCAACTGTGAGTAACTGAAAGGTAGCAAGTCGGAACTAACAAAGAACAATTATCTAAGGTCCACACATCTGAGAATGCAAGCTACATGTTGGATCACCAAATGTATAGGTACTGATTGTAGATGAGTGAGCCAGAGGGTGCTAGGCAAGGTCTAAGAGATGAGGAAGGCATGCAGTAGATAAGAACAGAATATATGCAAAAGTGTCAGATTACAATGCATCTAGTTAATGGAATGACATAGGTGAGCAAAGACATGATTCAAAGGTAGTAATGACCGAGTGAGCTAAAATAAACATAGGTCGATTTGGAAAACAAATGCACAGACCAAGTAAGTCAACCACACAATGCAAAACAAGGAAGTGAGGTGAGTTTTCAAATGAACCAAGGAAAAATGCAACGAGCTAGAGTTAGTCAAGCTGGTAAATGATGGGACAACTCGATTTCTAGCTCGATGAGCTGGGGCTGAGTTGATCCCTAAAAAACCCTTTTCAACCTTTAAAAAAACTCAAACCTGCACCTTTTAACCTAATTATTTTTGAACTTATACACATGGAACACCAAAAAAATTCACAACCCAACACACTAAACCAAGCACAAGAACCCTTGAAAAATGTAAGTAATACACAAAGCAAGGATTGAGGAACTTGCACATGAAACTACAAAATAGAGAGTGGTAAGCAACAACTATAGCGAGAGACATGATTTGATCCACAAGCTCTGATACCATGATGGAGTGAGGAAGGAAGAGGATCTAGAGGGAATGCATGCACATCAAGGAGTTACACTCAAACCAAGATAATGGAGTAGCTTCAAGATCAAAGCAAGAACTCAACCATGAGAAAATGTGCATGCATTAAGGAAAATAGGTCTACATTCTCATAGATCAAGAACAAGGGGTACATATAGGGGAGTGTTGTGTAACTCCCATGCATAGCTAATCATACCTCCATGATGGAGAAGAGGAGTTACTTTCTAGAAAGGGAATGTAACTCCTATATGACACACAATTACACATATGAAAGATTCCATGACAAAATTTATCATAACTCCTATGACACTTATGATCTATGATCTCACCTAAGTGAGATGACTCACCTAGTGAGGTGGCAATACACCTAATAAACAAATAAATGAAAGATGGAAAATACTAATTACATATACTTCTCCTAAAAATTAGAAAATACAAAAATCAAGTTTAACTTTAGATTTATTTTGAAATTTTTATTAGATTAGAACCACTTCATCCTAGATCTTATATTACATCAAGGTTTGACTAGATATTTAATCTTAGGATAACCCCATTGTAATTTATAATGTAGATCTTATCTTATTCATCATTTGTGTTGTCAAAAGAACATTTTAGAGTAGATAATTTAAATTTTGTGAATTGCATATGGTCATATATGAAAACTCTAGTTGTACATGAAGAATTGTAGTATTTATTTCTTGTTATTCATGTATTTTAAATCATTAGGAATATTTCCATTTGCAGTTGTAGATTGAATTTGTTTGTTTCCATTTTTATTGTTATAAAATGCTTCTAAAAAATAAAAACATATTTCCATTTGCATGATATCAAATAGAGTAATGAACAAATATTTTGATTTGTTGATTTCCCTTACATGAAATTTAGTAATAAACATTTAAGAACTTCTTTTTCAATAAGTAATCCATTTTTCATTGTTAATTTGATTTTATCCCACTTAAGTGTTTACAACCTAAACATTAAATTGAACACAAACAACAATCCCAAAACTCAACTTCCACACAACCAAACATACTACTCTCTATTCCGAACAAGTTAGAAAACATTCCACCAAACACTTACAACATCCCCAAAATGTAATTACATTGTCTCAACCTTTGAAACACATCCAACCCATATTTAAAAACTTGTTTATCCGTAGACAACAAGCTAGAATTTCATGAAGTATTCCAACAAATATATAGTACAACTTTCGTTCAATCCATAAACTACCTACAAAAATATTATTCTAGCCACCATACAGACACATAAGTCCCATTCTATCTATATCATCTTCAAAACCCCAATTCAAGCAATATTCATGTTACACTCTCGATCATAGCTAACACCACTCAATAGTCAATCCTTCTCCATTGTGCATGAATTTGGGTAGCTAGGTCTTCCCGTGTAGATTTTGACATTTCCCTCATATTCCTGCTCCTCTCAAACTAGAAAACATTAAGAATGATATTTTATCCTAGCTAAAAAATCAGTCTTTCGCTCTACACCTTCTCCCATACTCAGCATGTCACAATTCATCATTATTTATGGTGAGGCTCCTCACGAAAACCACCCAATTTGCATTCTCACGAGACAAATACTTCCCCTAGATATTTGAGTGTCCCCTTTTATACTATCTCTTTCCCTCTCATCCCTCACACGACCTTACTAAATCAAGTCCAACCATCATCTAATAATCATTTCATTCAAGTGGCCCAATCTAACATTCACCCATTCACTGACCATGAAGTAGACCAAGATCTCTGTACCACTATTATCCTTTACCGTACCATCCACTATGAGTAGGTATGTGGGAGTTTCAAAAGCCTCGACAAGTAGGTCTTATTATCTCAAGAGCACCGGTAGAGAATATTCCTTCCACCTTGGCCAAATCTTTATCCTCCCATGTCATTTCCAATTATATTATCCTCACACCATATTCATGATATTCCATGACCATCATTTTTTCATCCTATGTTGACAACCTTGGCCCATCCCACAAGGAGACAAGTATGCTTAAAATGCCCCTACACTTTTTGGAATGTAAAGTATGTAGACCACCAAAGACTAAAGTTCATAAGGTATTTTAGGCTGATTGTGATGTGAACAAAGTATTCATTAGAGTTGTGATGATTCAAGAAGGAAGACCCATCTCACATTTAGTGAAAATTTGAATGGTGTGAGGAGATATTCAATTTATGATTAAGATTTTTACCATAGTGTAGGCTCTGAAGAAGTTTAGGAATTATTTATTTCCCAAATATTGTGTTGTACACAAACCACCAAGGGGTTTTAAGGAAATTTTTTCATTATCTATCTAAATGACACTCTAGTTTTCAACAAAACATTCATTAGCTATCTAGGAAGGACACTTGGACCATGTAAAGACACTATTAAAATGTTTTCATGAGGAGAAACTACTGGTGAATTTTAAGAAATGTAATTTCATGTGGAGATAGATGTACTTAGAATTTTTGATATCTCAAGAAGGATTAAAGATGGATCCTCTCAAGGTGTGAGCTATAGTTGAATGGTTGTCACCCAAGAATGCTATGGAGACTCGAAAATTCCATGGATTAGCAAGATTCTATAGGAAGTTCATATCCAAATTCAATGAGATTTATGCACCAATCACATAAGTAATTAAAGAAGATAAATAGTTTCTCTAGACAGAAAAATGCAAAATATGCCTTTCAAAAGTTTAAGAAGGTCATAGACTAGCTAGTGTTGGCCTTTCTTGATTTAAATAAAGTATTTTAGGCTGATTTTGATGCGAAAAAAGTAGCCATTGAATTTTTAATGAGTTAGGAGGGAAGATCTATCACATATTTTAGTGATAAATTGAATGACATGAGGAGATTTCAATGTAGGATTAAGGTTTTTACGCTATAGTGCAAGATATAAACAAGTGGAGGTGTTATTTTTTGTGCAAGGAATTTTTATTGTACATAGACCACCAATGACTGAAATTCATAAATATAAAGGGGACTTTGAATCGACGACACATGAATCCCAAACAAGACCAACAAGCTCCATAAAGTATCATCATCTCCACCACTGGCTAGATATATCTAGGAATCATATAATTCCCTACCTTCTCAAAATATAGAGCAAATCAGGAAAAACGTAAACCACATGACAAATAACCCAGGTTATGTGTAACAAATACAATGACAGCTGCAACAAACCTCACACACTAGTTACACGATGTATCCAAACCTTGAATACCTCCTCAAAAGTGTTGACACACTAGGTATGGGAGTGATTTCATCCTACACCTTCTAAAAATACTCATTTGACAATAACGTTTCCGCGTACTCCATCCCACTTAACACAGTAGTTCATGCACATTATTTCACACAACCCAAGATGGTACCGATGAGACCTTCATAGGTTTATTTCCATCATATGCTAGTTTATGCCCAACCTTCATTGGATTATTTCTAACCTACATTGGCTTATGTTCAACCTACTCAATCATATGTACAACCCACTCAACAGTTCGTTGGATCCTCTTCTACAGGATTTTTGCCATCCTACATGCGTATGTATTCAAATTCCACACATCATGATGGTTTATTTCCCACCTACTATGCACAACCCATTCCAAATGTGACTCTCCTTTTAGGTGTCCCTTTAACCGGTGGCTATCCAATCCCATCGCCTTCATTAGGCCCTATAAGCATTTCTTCCACAATTTTTTTTGCATTGGGAACATATGTTAAGTACCTAAAAGATACTCTAGATTCCAATATCTGTATGGAATCCCTCCCTCACCCTCTCCATGAAATACCAAAATACAAGGGAAAAGGAGACCCTAATGCCCATATAAAGTCATATGATACCGCAATTCATGAACTACTCTCGTAGGATGGGGTAGTTATCAAGATCTTTCCCAATACCCTTGAGGGCGTATATTTTGACTAGTATTACTTCCTACATGAGGCCTCCATCCATTCATTTCATCATCTCATATCTAAATTCATTAAGTCCTGTGATGTGAATAAAATCATGAAGACTGACATTAGGGAATTTATTCACATCAATGAAGAACCCAGTGAGTCTACCACTCACTTCACCATAAGTTGGAGTCAAGTACTATATTCCTCTTTTAGTTCCTAAAATCTGGACCAACTAGAATTGTGTGACCTCTTCCTTTACACCCTTAATAGGGAAACCATGGTAAGGTGTGCATAATTTTATATATAATTCTTACAAGGAATATTTAGAAAGTTCTTTAAGGATTAGAATAAGTATCAATAGAAAATGGTCATATGACCTATGGCATGAATGGGAGACTTTGTATTCCCATTAAAAAACTAAAGGGTGCCAAAATAATAAAAACACATAAGCTCCCTAAAACTCCTACAGGTCTGAAGATACTTAATAAAAATTGCAACACCGCTACATATGAAATTATTAATCCACAAAATAAAACCAACTTCCCCAACAACTTGGCTAGCCAACCCAACAACATTAGTAATCATAAACAATGGGAATATATGTGTTAACAACAACCTATTGTGAATACAAATGAATTTAACTAGGATTTAAACCAAAACCAAAGCTAACAATAAAATAAGAATAGGGAAATTTATGACCCATACCAGAACAAAAACTTTTACCCCAACCTTGGTTACCCAAAAAATACAATAAATTCCAATTAATTTTTAATCAATAGAACCATAATCCACAAGATTATTATCTTAACCTCTTCTATCTTCCAAGGTCCATGACCCACACACTTGCAAATAATTCAATAAACTCGTCCAATACTTGAAAAATAAATTCAAATACCTTTAACAAACAAATCATAGCGATGAAAAATTAATGACTAATTAACAACTCATTTAGGTCTTATGACACCCAAAAAATCTCATTTGAGGTGTTTACTAGAACTCATTTCCTAACCATCAATAAATGATAGCCAAGCGGCACAACCTAACAATACATAACAACAAAACCAGTGGTAACAACAAAAAAAAAATCTCTAGTTAGGAGTCATAATTTGAGGCTTTGAATTCCAATGTGACTAATCTAAATGTAGCCCTATGGTTGGGATTACAAGGGAAAACATGTATGATTGGTGTCATTGAACTAGAAATTGATGAAGAGGCCAATATAATTACTCAAATAAATGAATAACAATATCTTGATGCCCCTTTTCAAGGCCCTTTATAAATCCATAACAATGGAATTCCCCAAAAAAAATGGAATTTATGACATAATCACCAACCTTTCCGAGACATTTTCACATATCTCATTTCTAGACCTATTGAATAATTCCCCAACATGCCAACTTTCCTTATTAGATGGCATGGGACTCAAACACTTAACCTACATCACACCTCTATCAAAGGCACAATTACACCATATAGATATGAACATGTTCCAAGCATGGATGAAATGATGAGGGATGTAAGTTATGTCTTCAACTTGTTCCATCTCTCCCATAGATGTGAAGTAACTATAAGATGGTGTCCTTATCTATACCTATATATTTGGATCTATAACAACTTAGATAAAGTGAGCATATGGTTAGATGACTAGGAAGAAGTTAATATTATCTCTTTATCCTTATTATAAAAGTTGGGATATGGTGAAACTAATTACTCTTTGACCCATAATACCCTTTGTATGATTATGATAACCCTCACAGTCACATATCGATTAGCGCCATCATTCTTCCCATTATCCTAGGTCCCAAAATAGTTTATCACATGAATTTTTATGCCATTAATTGGGAAACCATCTACAACATGATCCTAGTATGACCCTAGATCCATCAGATGAAGGTTGTTCCCTCCACACTATTCTAGAATATATGTTTCCTACACTTAAGGAAGATTTTTTTGGCCATGAGAGATCCAATACAATTCGATATCATGTCCAATGCCAAGCATCCAAAAGCTACCAGGGATCTCATATCCACCATGATATTTCTCTTCAATGAACTATGAACACCCAAAATCTTAGAAAATGGAAAAAATTTATCATTAAGGATGATATTAAACTCAAACCCACTCTTATTTATCTTGACCCTCCCCCATGAGAAACACTCATGGTAAATAAAATCATGCGGCAATAGAAAGGAACTCTTCCACTAGTCAAAAGGCCTCAACCTCAAATTGAGACTGTCTCCTTGGAGACCACATGCAAATCATATACATCCTATAAAATGATTCATCATTTATACTTATGTTTGACCCAAAAGGGCCTTCCATGTACTATATTCCTCTCCCTGAGAGTGGTCAGGATCAATCCTCTTCAGATATAGTGGTCGATGTGAACATGGTTGAAATTTTATGATAACTAAGTACAATCTTAATCCATCTTATCTTATAATCCCCTTCCCGAAGGTGTGACTTGTGGACCCTTTACTATGATGGGGGAAAGTGCACTACTGGATGTAGGGGTTGGGGCATGATCTTGATCTCTCCAAGGAAAATTATCTTACCTTTTGGTTTCCTATTATAATTTGAGTGTAAACAGTAATATAGCCAAGTATGAATCCTTACTATCAAGGTCCTCCTCTTATCTTAGAAGACTTGGTATACGAAAGCTTCAAATATTTAGTGATTCATAAACTCATTTCTAACCAAGTAGTTGATGTCTATCAAACCAAGATGAACATTTATATATATACAAAAGTGATACCCAAAGGTTAGTTCAAGAACTTTGACTTTACTGTCCATTTGGTTATATTCCTAGAAGCCATAACTAATTAATTAATTCCATTTCTACTTGCATCTAAACATGTTATTATTCCTTTCATGGGCTTACCGAAGGCCAACTTCATAGTATCTATGAGAGGTAACCCCTTGTTAAGAAAGAATCTTAACTTGAGAAATGTAGTGTTGAAATAGATGACCTTTGGGCTAATGAATCTTGATATAGCTTGAAAATAATGAATCCATTCTAAGAATACCTCCAGGATTATGAGCACCTTCCCCCTTGCACCACAAGAGGGGATTTTTTATGATATTCACCCTTCACCATTTCATTAAATGATTACTATGAATCTTACTATAAGTATTGAATATTATGACTATTTCCAAAGAACTATCTTGATGTTTTCCAAGCTAAAGATGAGATTTTAGACCTTCCCTTATGTCACATGAATTTTAAGAGGGTAATTAACTCTCTTATTGAAAACACCATTGACATAAACATCAGAATGAAGGAATACCTAAATATCCTAAATCTCAAGACCTCACTTTTCACCACATGAAGTAGAGGATCACAAGATTTTTCGACTTACCAAGTTATCCAAGGGATTTTCCTTCTACTATTCTGACATGAATGGATTTCAAAAAGATATCATTGTGCATAACCTGGTAATGAATCTTGATTCCAAAAATAGTTAAACAAAATTTATGAGCCTATGAAGCCTAAGATAGCACTTGATGGTAAAAGAGGAATCATCAAACTCCTCAAAGTTTGTTTCATAATTTAACCAATACGACTACATAAAACTAGTTGTCTTGTATCATGCATGTTCTCAAGAAGAATGAACAACATGATTTAAATTTACATATAACTTCCATGATGTCAACAAGGCCTTTCCCCAAGGATTATTTTTTCATTTCCCTCCATCGATTTGATTTTTTGACAAGACTTATAGATATGATATTTTTGTCTCATGGATGGCATTCTCAGAGGTACAATCAAATTCATAATATTATTGAGGAAGATCAAAACTAAAACTTCATTCACCACCCCATGGGGAACCTTTTATTATGTAAGTCATGCCTTTTAGTCTCAACCTTAATAATGCAAGGGAAACCTACTAATGGGAAATGATCCACATCTTCCTCAACCTCATCCATAAGATAATTCAATCCTACATTGATGACTTACTAGTTAAGGATATGGAAGAGGGAAGATCGTGTGGGAATGTTGCACATAATTTTTAAATGACCCCATTGTGTTTAGTATCATGTTAAATATAGAGAAATGTGGATTTGTCGGTGATGGTAATAAACATTACTAGGGTATATCATATCTAAATGAGGCATTGACGTCGATCCCACAAAAATTCATTTTATCTTAGAGATGGTCCTACTGACCAATGAAACAAGAATTAGGTCATTTTTTGAAAATTTAAGAGTCATAGACATATTTTTCCCATGCCTCATTTATGTCATCAAATCAATCAACAACTTATTGAAAAATGAGAATGCAATCGAGGTGTCATGAATACTTTGAAGCCATTACGAACTTCCTCCTATCCCCTCCTACCTTCATGGCACCATGAATCCTGACAAATCACTTATCTCATATGTAAATGCAACTAACATCTCTTTGACTTGTATGCTTTACCAAGAAGATGATGATGGAAAAGAATAAACTATATACTTCATCAATTATGTCCTCTTAGATTACAAATCTTGTTATTCCCAAGTCAAGAAATAATTGTTTCCATATTTTTTGCAATTTAGTGACTAAGGCATTATATGCTAAATCTAGAAACCAAGGTAATTATTAAGTCTCATGCCCCTTGCACATTCTTGATGCAATCGGTCCTCTCTAAGAAACCCAGTCATCTAATCCCATTTCTTGGTGAGTTCGAGTTGACATATTTCAATCAAAATTATGTTAAATGGAAAATAGTTTTCAATTGTTTACCCAAAAATCCTTCAAATTTAAGAGAATTAGTAGATATTGAAACATGTTAATGAATAAATTTGCTACATTGAAAAATCCTAGCATTTACTTCTTCCCCTTGGTATATTGATACCATCACTTATCTCATCAAACACACTTACCTAGATTATGTTAACTCTCAACAGAAGTTATGTCTTCTTGTTCTTAGCCATGAATATGTTATCTTAGATACAACTTTGTATAGGACATCCTTTGATGGCATACTCCTCCAATGTGTGGATCAATAGTAGTTCAAATGTATTTTGTTCCAATTTCATGATGAAGTTTTTGGCATCCACTTTTGTGGCCATGCAACTACCAAAAAGATCCATAGGATGGGTAACTTCTAGCCCACCCTCGAAAATGACGCAATTTAGTATGTTAAGATGTGTTCCAAATTCCATGAGTTCACTCATGTTATACATGTTTTGGCATGGTATCTTCAACCCATTGTTACATCATAGCCATTTTCCATGTGGGGCCTTGACCTAATTTTTAAAATGACACCCACCTCTATTTATGCACACAATTTCATCATTACTACCACTAATTATTTCATGAAATGGGAAGAGGAAATGCCTCTAACCAATGTCACCAACTCATTTATAGGAAACTTTGTGTTAAATTAGATCATTTATCTGGTTTGGAGTTCTCTAAGTCATTATATATGAAATGGAAACTCCTTTAAGAATCCTTAGATGCACAAGGTGTGCAAGAAATTTTACATTTCACACCACATTGTGTTGCTTTACTATCCTCCTGCCAATGGAAAAAATGAAGTTAAAAAAATAAAACATTAAAGTCAATTCTGCTAAAAACGGACAAGATCAATATGAGGGATTGAAACCTACAACTATATCCTACCTTATGGGCTTATAAGGACCAGCATACACACACCTACAAGTGCTACCCCATCCTCTCTTGTCTTTGGTGCCACATTTTTCATTCCATTAGAATCTCATCTCCCTATGCTTTGGGTTTCCCTTCAGGGTCCACAAAATGAGGAAAGGTAAAAATAATCACAATTAGTTGCACTAGAAAGTCCACACGAGAACCATATGAAGGTTACACAACACAATGAGGTATATGTTACCTATATAGCTCAAAGATACAACAAGAAATATTCATGAGTATCCTATTAGCTTAGTGATCATGTGCTCTGTCAGGATAGTCATATAGAAAAGAAATCTTATGAGGGGTCTCAAGTTCATACCAAACAATTTAGGGTAATATTTATGCATTAAGGACTTTAAAAATGGGGATTTTCACCTTTGCACGGTTGAGGGTTGATAATTTGGAAAGTATGTGAATTCTCTCCACCTTAAATGTAATTATATTTAGTTTCATGTTTTGTATAGCTCTTTGTACTTTTCATTTTACATTTTGTATCATCTTCAAACTTTCATTTTCACATAATTGTCAAAATTGTTTGAGTTCAATATATAGTTTTCCATTTCACGTGATGCATTCTTAACCTATTTCAATACTTCACCTATTTATTTACCACTCCAGATTCACTATTTATGTAGATTGTATTCACAATTGAAACTCTAGTTATTGGTTGTTTAGTTTCCTGATCCCTTTTCTCCCCACAAACCTCAGAAAAACATAAAGATTTTGGTTTGTATAGAGTTATAGAGACTCTCTCTCTCTCTCTCTCTCTCTCTCTCTCTCTCTCTCTCTCTCTCTCTCTCTCTCTCTCTCTCTCTCTCTCTCTCTGCATTAAAAATGGTGTGCATATCCCCTAGAGACCTTCCTTTCTTTTCCCATACTTTAGTGATGAGCCCTTGTATCTTACTAGTTATATGGGGTTAGGACATGGGAGAAAGGTTCCATCCTACTCCCAAAAAGAAAAGAAATACAAGGAAAAGAAAGCATACATATACCAAAAGTAAAGTAAAATAAATAGAATCATCTGATCTACTATGTTACTCTCCCTTCTCATATTTTGGTGTCGATCCCACACATCTTCTTGGTTGCATGACATTGATATTCACGAGTGATGTCATTACTTATTCGTGCCTAGCCTTTGGTGATGAGCCCATGTGTTTTCTTGATCGCATGAGGCTAGGCACAAGTCATATGTGATTTCAAAACAAAAAAGAAAATAATTTATATAAATGAAGGAAAGGTTGAAATAATGAGAGCTCCCCAATCCCATAGAAAAACTAGTTGTTCACGATCAAAAATAGAGTTTAGATCCTTACTAGCCATCTTCTCATGGCTAGCCAACACAATTTTTAAACCTATACCTCTGCATAGATCCATTGTCTTTATCATTCCATGAGATATTCCTAAGTATACATCACAACTACTATCTATTCAGTTACTTAGGACTTCCCTTATCAACATGTTTTCATCTCCATCTACTGTGATTTCCTTACTTACCTCTAGTTTTGGCCATCTGTCACTTTATCTCTAACCCTACATATTTCGTACACGTGATTACACATTTTTCTTATCTATAAAATATTTTTTCTTCATATGTCTATATGTCATCCATTTTATTACCACACAGTTGTTACAAGCCTAGTTACAAACATCTCCCATGTCCATCATGTTGTCTATTAGATCATATATATGTCTCAAATTTTCAGAGAGAGAGAGAGAGTGTGTGTGTGTGTGTGTGTGTGTGTGTGTGTGTGTGTGTGTGTGTGTGTGTGTGTGTGTCGTGTGTGTGTGGTGTATATCCAATCAAGGTTTTAGTACAATAGTTTCATCACATCCATGTTAAGAAGGGTAAAAGTGTGGGCCCAAAAATTAAAAAATATATAAAAAATGAGGCATACAAGTTCCTTCCATATATAATAAGTATCAAGTAAGCTAGCTAGGAATATGAAGGATCACTAGTGTGATTCCCCTATCAGCATGGTTAGGAGGATCCATAGTCCTCTTCTTATGAGATGAAACCATAGAGTGGAAAATAATCCTCAACATACTCCTATAATAAGATGGGCTATCACCTACAGGAATTACCTATATCACTATCTTCCACATGGATATAGTTTTATGACCCTTTTGATTGACCTAGTATAACCTCTTTGATAGGGTCTATACATTAACCTTCATTTTTTTGTAATACTGTCCCTCTTAGAAATAAATAACTTTTCTCCATGATAGTATGGCGGAAAAAACATCCTTTTTTAATCCTCTAGCACTATGAGGAAACCTCATGATCCACCTGTAACTCAATCTAGAGTCTTCCCTGAGGTTGGGGAAAACATATCTACTAGATGTGTCTCTAAGTCAAAACTACCTCCACTTGGCAGTATTAGTCTGTACACACACACAAACATGATATAATTATAAAAAACCTCCACAAAAACCACTAACACTAGAAATAGGAAATATAATAATCACAAAAATGAGAAGTAAAGTGGATACACATAATCAATCAACTCAAAAATAGACCTACCTATATCACCTTCCTGACATTTTGGGTTATACCTTGCCTCAATAGGCTCATACTCGTCTTCATCCTCCTCCTCACCTCTCTGTCTCTAACCATCTCCACCTTCCCCTAACCAACTAGGTGTGTCATCCGAACTTGCATTATTCCTTTCCCATGTATGTGTCTGATGGATGCTACCATTATAGGTTGTTTAATTGGTTTTTTCGGTTGTCCCAGTGATGGTTGTGGTTGGGGAACTACTCCCCCTCTCCCTAAACGTATCATACGAGGGTGCATCATCCCTCCTATGTATGTCGCAATGGGGACCCCTAATGTTAAAGTGTCCATGATAGTCTCCCCAAGAGGGCATCTAGTTACTCATGTGCACCATGATAAATAACTAATATAACTGGGATTGTTGTTGTAAGTGGTTGTCTAAACTCCTAGGGCACCCTAGTGACTTGGTGCACCTAAATATACAAAACATTTCCCTTGACTTTCCCTACAAGGGATTAGGCCATCAATAAATCTCCCACTTCAAGATATGACCCCTTCTTAGCCACATATGGCTCAACAATTAGGTTGTCTTATGTAAATATTGCATCTTTTTGTGGTGTATCTCTGAAGGAGGGCATGTTTCCCCACCATCGTCCTTTGATCTCCCCAATCACTCCCATTGGTATTATTAAATCATATAGCCTAAATATCTCATAAATTGAACTCATCATGAGGGTATGGAAGCTTAATTATTGGATCCACAACCTCACTAATCTATAGAGATACATGTAAATGTGATATAACATATCATGCGCCCAACTGAAATAGAGCCATTGCTGATTTATCTCCCTCACAATGAGAACACAACAATATAACAAGTGATTTGTTTCCTTGTCCCTAACCACACGCAAGAACAAGATACTTATGATGACCTTCAGGAAGTTGGGAATTTTTTCCTTCCTCTTCCCCACCAATATGACCTCCTAGTCAATGCTCCCATCAAGTGCTTGTCCATTTCCGAAGTAGTTTGTGCACTCTAGTGTTTGTGCAACCCTTATAGAGGCCACCATTGTTTCATCTCTCCCTATAATGGGATACATGTAATGTGGTGTATATTATCAAGAGTGATGGTCCACTCTCCCTCTACTAATGGAAACTAGAAAGTAATGTGGTTTGCATCCAAATATGCCAATGCATCACATAGTATCCTACTCATTGAAGCTACTAATGATGTCTTTTCTAGCTTTAAGAGTCTCGATTAATCCAGAAGCATAAGTTACTATGGAGTGAGATAATCAATAGATCCTTGAAACCAATCAAGCTCTTTGGCATGTCTCCACCACATGTATCCTCCATGTAACAAAAACACCAGAAATGGAAGCCAATTATACCAAATTTGAGAGAAAAATCAACTTTTTTGCGATCATTTGTCTTTTACGTAACCCCCACTATCTTCCAGAATGGTTGAGCTTGTGTTGTTATAAGATGCATAATTTTTTGTCTTTCTAGAAAGATAGTTCCATGATAGTGAACCTAAAAATCAAATACTCAAAACTACACAGAAACCTAAACAAATCCATTTATTTTGTTACATTTTCATAATCTACCCTTCTTACCCAACATTTCAACACCAGTTGCATACAAAATGACACCCCAAACTATAGATCTAAACAAATTTAGATCTCAACCCACCAAACATAAAAAAATATAACTAGACTATCCTCCTACCCTACCTACTATCGTCGGTATCCTTGCCATCACATTATCATCATGGTCATATAGCCTATCTACATTCGTTGAACTGTCATAGATTTCCTAGAGCTCAAAAATCACTAGTCACACAAGCAACATTGAATTCAAAATTGGGTAAAATTTTGAATATTTAAGAGTCATTTTCAACGAAAAAAACAATTTTTCTACTTTTATTAGGATCGAATGTTTTGATGAATTTTCGAATACCTTAAAAGCCACATGTCATTGACTCCAATTTTTGGATTCCCATTTTAATTTGTTATTACTCTGACAGGTGTTTTAAAAAGTGGATTTGAACCTCGCGTGAATGAAAGTTGTCAGTGTAATCGATGGTAGGGAGGAGTTCTAGTTAGGTCATTGAAGTACTGGTTGTTTGGAACCACATATTTCATTGGTAACCTTAAAAACTGGGAAAACCCTAATTTGAGAGATTGTTGAAACCATACTATATGGAATTGTAACAAGGGAAGAGATTTAGTGCACGAATATGTGGACATGTGAGAGAGAAGCTGTGAAACTAGTTGTCTTGTAGGTTGTGCTTGGTTGTATAATGAGGCGTAGGTTTTTCTAGGTATTGTTAGATTTGTAAGAGACTAATTAATAACTTGTATATGCAGGTAAGTCCAACGGAAGGCTATAACAGACTCCAAATACATCCCGCAAGCCCATTTGAGTGAGGCATCCACAAATTCATGCATCCATCTTGTTTTACATGTGTTTTTATGCTTCAATGTAGGGTTATATGTTTGTATGAAGGATGTAAATAAAGTTAACTTGTCTTATTTGTTGGGTTAGGTAGAGCAACAAATTTATACCCTATTTTGTGGGAACGGACAAAATTTCTTGTCTCTACTTGTAGATTTGGTGATTTTGGTGTGAAATCCACTGTTTTATGCTCATCGATTACATGCAAGGCATCAAAATCGACACAATTTATCGTCTTTACTTTTGGATTTGGTGATTTTTGTGTGAAAGCCTTTATTTTCTACTTGTTCATTGCATGTAGGGAATTGATTATTCTTTATTGATCAGGAGGAAACTTTTTAGGATGGAAGTTACCTAAATCTCCCTATATTGTTATATTACAGAAGTAGACTCCGTGAGATTTCTTTCGACTACAAGACTATAGAAAACAAAGCCTGTATGTGAAAGTTGTGGCTAGTCAAAGTTGGGTCAACTCTTAGACAAGCCAATGTCAACTGGCAAGTCACATTACGACGTGGAAAAAGAGAGAATCAGGTGTAGGCAAAAAATTAGGTTAGTGTTTTGGACCTTAGATATTCGGTGCTCAATATCATCATTTGGGCTTGATCGAAAAAAATATTTCCATGTGGTGGGTCCTAAAGCCACCACGTGGCCTGCTGCAACATTGCTAGAGTCCACCGAGTCATTATTTATTGAAGAATATGTAGAGGAGTCTTAGGAAATGGATGAATCCCTATTTGCATATTGAAGGCCTATATTGTATTATTATAAGCACTTTTGAAGTTTGATATTATTTTTATCAACAAGACGAAGTTAAGTCCTATTATTTAATAGGCACATCATAAAATAATTCAAGGGTTATTATCTACTAACTCACTAAGAAAAAGTATTCTCTTGTTGGATCCTAGAGACTCTCTAGAGTCGAGGGATATGACGAAGCACCAGAGAAGCACTAGAGCTTAGATCTTTAGTACGTTGGATGCATCACCAGATTGTTTGTTGTGGAGGAGGGTCATTATCTATATGGAGCTCGTTGGTGACATTTGATCCATTTAGTTCTGCATAGAAGTTTATTTTCCATGAAACAAGGTGGAAGGAGGACATCATCAAAACTAGACATCGAACCAATCATAGCTCTGTGTAGAGGCTTATTCTTTCCATCCTACTAAGTGAATGAGGATTATTGTTGTTTGCTAATAGTTGGAGATTTAGCACTGTATTGGGGAGGCGTTGAGGTCTTCTGGAAAGATACTTAGCAATATATAGTGGAGGCATTAAGGTCTTCATTATTACAGGAGTCATTATCAATAACTCACTGAAGCTGTTGCAAAGCGCATGGGATCCAAATTTGGAGCCATAAGGTATTTCACATTGGAGATCAAATCTTTGGCATCAAACACTTTTCATGAAGGAGGTTCTTATTCTTCTGGTACCATGTTTATTCTAGCTTCAATTGTGATTTTGTACTAGAGTTATGATTTAGAAGTGGATAATTAATCGGTTCAGTATTTTGAACCTGGAGACGTAGGCATTCTACCGAACTCCATTATCAACCCTTTTGCAGTGTGGTCATAATTATTACATTGCATTTGATTTAAGTTGATTATAATGGGGTAAATTCAGTAAATGAATTAATTTCCTACAAGGGTCCGTTGTCAAGAAAAAAATTATTGGATAGTTTTCGGATCAAGTTTAGTATTAAAATAGGTATTGCATCTGTAAACTTGCTTATCTCCGAGTAAGTAGATATAGAGAATTGGGTTGTCATCTATGGTAACAATGAGATGGAGATGTACCAATTCACACTATAGCCCATAAAAGGATTCTCAATTGAGGAAACGTCTACAACTCGTGGAAGAAGAGAAGCAAAAACAAGAGCTAAAAGACAGGTTTGAGTCTCCAACAGAATTTGGGCATTATTGTATTGATATATTTGCAATGGTAAGACCCTCTTGCAAGGGCAAAAATTTTGCTACAGCATATCAAATTTTCTTGTTGAATAAGTTGTCCAGGAACAACAAGAAACCAATGTCATACTTTACAGAGAGATTTATCGTGCAGAGAAAATGACAGGGGGACCAGAGCCACCAATTAAGTACAAACTATGCAAAAAAATTGTCATGCTTAGTGTTTACATGTATTATTGTTAATCAAAGATCTATATCAAGTCCTCATGAAAACCAAACGAAGATTAGTCATCCTGATTTGGAATCAGAGTTGCACAACAGAAGGCAGTGAACCAAGTGCCACGAGGTCCAGAGATCAAATAAATTTTCATAGTGGAGAAGTGGCATTTCAAAGACTATGGTATTAGTTGCATATATCTCTTCACAGATAGTGATAGGGTTCATGATCCAGGAGTAGAGAACAAAAAAAAATTGGGACAAAAATCCTCCTTAGTGGGGAGGTATGATCATGAGGAAATTTCATAGGACAATACTTCCCTAAATCTCATAGCATTACTATAGTGTGGAAGTAGACTCTGTGAGCTTTCCGTTGACTACAAGAATGCGGAAAATGGAGCCCGTACGTGAAATTTGCGGCTAGTCAAAGTTGGGTCAACTCTTGGACAAGACAAGGTCAATTAGCGACTCACATTACGACGTGGAAAAAGAGAGAATCGAGTGTAGGAAAAAAAATTGGGTTAGCATTTTGGACCTCTAATATTAGACACTTGATATCCTCATTTCGTCCTGATTGAAAAAAATATTACCACGTGGAGGGTGTAGACACCTAAATTCCACTTTTGCAATCTTATTGCCAAAATGCATGCAAATCAATCTTATTCTTGCCAAATCCTTTATAATTAGTGGTTTTCGCTAATTAACTAACATTCTTACCAAATTAGCCAATTAAAAGCACATTGTTGATTATGTAACCCCTTTTGCATTCAGGATGCCACTTTACGATGAATCGTAAGTCAAAATCCTCTTCAAAACAAACAATTAGCGATTATGAGCTAATTAAGCCTATTTTACCCTTGATTTGATCAATATACCCTAGTATTGACTCAAACCCCTCTTCCAACCACTCAAAATCACCCCATTCACCTCCACAATGTCTCAACAAGATTCAAAAGCTTATCCTAGCCTCCTAGTTGACCCTAAGCGGTTGATTAAGGCTCCATACCTCTTAATCACTTGGTAATTCACTAATTGTGATTAACAAGGCCTAATCATGATTAGCAATTCTAATCTAATTTGGGGCTTTTAGTCCCACATGCACCAAAATACAAGTTTCTCCCAAAAGGAAAACTATAAAAAGGGTGCACCTCATTCCTTTATAATTTACACCATGCTTTGATTTGCATCTCATATAATAAATATGATTTATAGCCAAGTTCAATCCTTGCCTAAAGCCTTCAATGGGGTTAGTAGATGGATATTCAAAATGACCAGGTAGTCATTTGGAGAGGCCATTTCACCTTGTTTGGAGTAGCAACCATATCCATTTGATTTCCCTCTTAGGTCTATTTAGGCCCATGTTAGGTAATTCAAGCATATTAGTAGGCATGTTTAGTTAGATTTTGTATTGTTTTCATACTAGTTAAGCATTCTTTTAAGCTTCTATCTTAATGTTACATTCCTAGACTTAGAACCTTGGCTAGATGGATGGAAAAGGTGTTAGATTTCCTTGTTTAGTCATGTAATTTTCTTTGTAAAGTTTAGGGTGCTTTCATTTGGCACGCCCGGTGGGACAATACCCCATTGCATTCAAATTTTAAGCTTTTTAACTTAGTTTCAAAGTTTTTCATTTCAAGTTTTAGATTAGTTTCAAGTTTCCTAGATTAATTTCAAGTTTTCTAGTTTACTTTCAAGCTTTCTAGTGTACTTTCAAACTTTTTAGATTAGTTTCTCAAGCTCTTTAGATTAATTTCAAAGTTTTAGAGTAATTTTCAAAGTTTTATAAATCAATTTCCATTTTTAGAAGTTGTTTCAACTAGATTAGTGGTAGAAGTTATGTTTTCATGTTTTTGTAGGATATAAAGGAGGTGAATCCCTGTCAAAATTCCCTCAAAATACCAAATATTGGACCTTTTTCAAGAAATCTTCTCAAAACAACATTCATCAAAGCATTTAGATATGTTAGAAAGGATAGTTTTCTAAAAATGAATACCCTAAATTCTTGGTTGGTAACTTTTTGCTCCAAATTTTATGTTGGCATTGTGTATTTCACTTCAATACCTTTCCAACGCAAAAAAAAATGGAGTCGTTTCGAGGTCAGGAGCAAAAGTTATGGCCTCCGGAAGATAGTTTGAGCACCTACAAGAAAAAGGCGCCTGTGCATGACTGTGAGTGCCTAAGCATGACTGTGAGCATTTGTGCATGACTGTAAGCTCCCTTACATACACTGAATTTTTGGTTATGAGTGAAAAAATTACCTGTGCATGACTGAGAGCACATGTTCCTCACTGGAAGTGCCCATGCATCATTAACTGTGTGAAAAATGACAAAGGGGCACCTGTGCATGACTGTGAGTACCTATGTATTATTGTGAGAACTTGTGCATGACTGTGAGCGCCTGTGCACTAAGAGGGGTGCCCATGCATCAAGGTAAAATTTTCTCAAATTCCATTATTTCAATTTTATGATTCCTATCAGTTTTTTTTAGGGTTTTTAGATGTTGTTTTTGTCAATTTATTGATTTTAGAGCAATATTCCTAACAAAATTGGCCTAGGGTTTGATAATGTATTTTTGATAATTGGGTTAGGGCTTGAGAAGTGATTTGTTTTCATACTTTGATTGAGTTTGGAATAGAGTTGTGTATGCTCTTCTCTTGCACCTAGTGTGATCTTGAGAATCAAAAGCACCTCTAAACCATTCTTTTTGCTTCTTGGGAGTAAGTAGGAACAATTATCCTTCATTTTGTGCTTAAGAGAATAAACTTTCATTTTTTTCATATGCTTGATCTTTTAGTTTAAGAGCTTTTTCACTTGATAAAAAAATCAAGGCTAAAATTTGTGTATGCTCTTCCCTTGCACCTAGTGTGATCTTGGGAATCAAAAGCAATTTTAGTCTTTTCATTAAAAAGCACTTGGATTAATTGGGAATAAACCTTGTTTTTGCAAATTTTGATGGTAGTTAGTTGATTTACAAGCATTTTTCATTATTATTTTCTTATGATATTGTCATAATCCTATTTCTATGAATCTTTTTGGAACTACTAACCATTTGTGTGAAGGACCTAACGCTAGTCAAAGAAAGGAGGACTCTAAACAATTTTTCTAACATAAACGTGTGATTGTAGGTTTCCAAAAGGAGTACGAAAAAAACCACAATAAGTCTAAAAGATAAAAAAAATACACCACAATCATCACATTGTATTTTCAGGTTTCAGTTAAGAGCTATGGCTCGTCCACTCAACTAGGACATAACCCCTTTGGCATAAGCCTTAAGCTACAATAATGGGGGTGGTCCTAGGAACCCTAAAGTAGTTCACCAAGAGGGAACCTTGTGAATGAAACAGGAAAGTGCTCCACACTACCGACTTGTCTAGTACACCTTAGTGAGATTAGTGTCAAAGATATCTGTATCGTGACCCCAGTGAAAGTATAACTGAATGCACTTCAATGCTCATTATACTGAAGGGGGTAAAGTAAAGTCGAGATACTCCTTGGGAAACCTTGGTAAATCAAGCTCACCATAGATATCTTGTGACACCTAGAGAGAGAACCACCTAGGAAGCTTGTTGGCTTGGAGCCATTGTTTTTGTCTTAGTTAGTATACTTGAGAGCTCTCACAAAGTGACAAATTTGTTAGATTCAAACTCTTATTTTTCAAACAAGGGAAATAATCTCTTAAAGTTGAAACCGCATGATTTTCATCACGAAATCTACTTAGTGTCATTTTGTCCTAGTTTTTCACTTGTTTTAAGACAAGGCAAAACTCTGCCAAAATAACACCAAGTTTATTTCAACACCACTTGGTCTACACCCTTGTTTTCTTGTTTCCCATTTTTGGACAAAAGGAAACAACATATATGAATACTGCTAGATATCGCATGTCCACCACTTTTGTATTCTACTTGCGCGACTAGGTTGTAATGCCAGAGCGCAAGTGTTGAAAGTGTGCATGGTACGTACTCACAATCTAGTAGGCCCCCTTGTCTCAAAAACCCATATTTGAGACTTATTATCATCGTAGTTAGGTAATTTCATCCTTGTCTTCTTTTGAGTTGTTACGCTGCCCACATTGTAGCCATACAATTGAGATATTTACGTCTTGTTTCCATTGTGAAATTAGGCCTAAATCTCTATATTGTAGGGTTACACTACTTGCATGCATAGTAAATTTCTTGATATACTTAGACATAGTTTTTTACACCCTAGATTTGTCTTGAGTTTTGTGAGTGTTGAGGTTACTTTGTTAGCATCGCTATAGTGCCATTTTGATACTAAAATCTTGCTTTCTCATAAAGTTTGATTACGTGTCCAAATAACATTGTTACGTTGCTTGCATTTGTATCATCCATTTTACAAAGCTTAGACTTTGTTATGTCTAGAAACTGACTTTTAGTATATCTTGTTAGAAGATCGCATCAACATTCTCTTATCATTTAGGCCTTGTTTGTTGCAAACTTGACCTAATTGGTGATATTGTGTTGTCACTATTTGGTTACAAACCTATCTAGACGAAATCTTATAGAAATGAAACTATTTGGTGTAACTAAATTTTGAGCATTGTACGCCATTGTATTATTCTAAGGAAAACTTGTGTCATATATTACCTTGCTAGGGTAGCTTGTTCATTTTTCTTTAGTTCACACATTTTGCTTTGATCTATCAATTTTGTGGCTATTCTATAGTCACCTTGCTTTGACAATTTAGCGTCGTTACGCTGCAAAAATTTGACTAAGGTCCCTTTTTAGTAAACCTTAGTGGAAATTCTTCAAGTTGTATTTCCTATCTCGAGTATGCCTACTATGATGATGGGATCCCGAAGATTAGGAACTGATATATTTGGAGGTGACAACCCTCTTTTAGAGGATAATCTCATGGTTGACCATAGTGGTGGAGAGGAAGATTCTCCTCGTATGAACATAGAGCATCCTCCTGATAATTTTGACAATTACATTTTTCAAAACAAACATGAGGTTCTTATGCGTGTTATGGAACTAGGAGCTAGGTTACCTCCCATGGTGGACCCTTCTCTCATTGTTGAACTGGTTCGAGGGGAAGAAGAAGTGGACCGTCCTCGTCACCATATAGATGAAATATTAAACCCAGGCCACACCTCTACTTCTGCACAACAAAATAATGAGGAAGGAACCTTTGTGAAAATAACGGAGACTATCGTTTACCTCCTATTAAAATTATTTTCAAAGGCCATGAAAAACATGTTCATCATGCACAACCTCCCCCTAACGAAGATCGCAACGAAATACCTGTTCAAGAGGTTACGTTAGAACAATAGGTCCAAGCCCTCACTCACCAATTGGCAAGTTTGGATTCGCATATACCAAAGGAACAACCAAAAGTTTTGAAACAAGCCATACCAAAGGCAAAACCTAAGGCTTCGTTTCACGAGTTCCCAATAAACACTCCTCAACAGAAGACACAAAAGGATCCTTATGAGGAATTTTTCAAAAAATGGGGGTGGGCATACACCTAACTTAACCCTTTGTATAGACCCACACCACCACCCACGCAAGACCAGCTCTTCCACCAAGAATGGTCTACTATGAAGAATACCCTTCAAGCGTTACAAGAGGGCCAAACCAGTAACAAAAACAAGAAGTATTGGTTCAATGAGTTATGTCCCTACCCATTCGAAAAGACCATGTTACAGGTACCTTTCCCAAGACACTTTGATTTTCCAAAATTTGACAAATATAAGGGAAAAGGTGACCCTCGTGACCATATTAAATATTTTTATATGGCATGCCAAGAGGTGGCATTCAATGACAATTATCTTATGTGCCTCTTTCCACGAAGTTTAGGAGCAACAACGCTAGAATGGTTTGTACACATCCCTAAGGGATCCATATCAACATGGCCAGAACTAGCAGAAAGTTTCGTATGACACTTCTCATTCAATATTGAGAATGATGTCACCATGTTAGATCTCTATAATGCCAAGTAACGAAATAATGAAAACTTTGTTGTGTTTTTACAACGATGGAGAGGATTAGCTAGCCGCTTTCCTTGCTCCATACATAAAAAATAGTTAATCAGTATATTTGTTCCCAACCTCCATCCAGACATTACATTCCACTTGCAAATGCATTGTGGCAACACATTTGAAGAGGTAATTGAAAAAGGGAGTCAAATCGAAAAAACATTGTTAGCTAGGGGGACTCTAAAATCCTTTCTCCACAATCATAATGATTCTAAATCTAATGATAAAACAAAGTTTTTCCTAATAGAAACAAAAATGTCGTTAGTGATGGGATAGTAGATTCTAAGTGGTACAAGCCGTTCAAAACCATGCACCTTTGAAGCTTGCAAAGGGAATCCACCTACGGAGTATAATCATCATACTTTCACTCCTCTATCTGACTCAATGTCATCAATACTAAAATATCTAGAGGTGGTTAATATGGTTAGATATCCTGAAACTATGCCTTATGAGGATGACGTGCCTAAACCATCATGGTTTAGAGATAATGAATATTGCCAATTCCACCACGTTAAAGGTCACAAAACATAGATAAGTGTTTGAAGTTGTAGCACTACATCCAGGACTTAATCGAAAGTGGTGATGTGGAGATGGATTCATCCACTCCTAACAAATCCCCCAATACGAAGACTTTTCCTAAACATAATCAAGACAAGAATGCTAATTATGTGTCTAATGAGGAGAATCATTTTGATGCTCTCATTGGTTGTGTAGATACACCTGTTGAACATGTCAACACAATAACCCCTGTGATATCCCCTAGACTATCTATGTCTAGGCATGTGCCGAAAAAGACTGATTATCACGTAGTTCCACATACTTATGACAGTAAGGAACCTAGGTTTCAACATTCCCATCAAAGGATGTTTATCACAACTAGACCTCGTTTGATTCTTCGCGCTAAAGAACTCGTTCACTTACCTCTTCCCCCATCTTCAACTCATGGTAAGTGGTATGATTCTAATTCTTCTATTCCTTCAAAAGATTCCAATCCCAATGATTCTAAGTCTTCTAATTCTTCTGAATATTCCAATCTCCTCTAATATGAATCTAAGTCATGGTCCTCCCTACTCTTCGTAGGACCCCATTTCTCAGTCACCTCAACGACCCCTTCTTCTGTCGAAGAGCTCTCCGACTCAAATTCCTTCTAATCAATCATCCAAGTCAACTCCCATGTCACATTCATCCAATCAACCTCTTGTGGTAGAAAAACTACCCACACCGATTGATTCATTTCAAAATGAAGAAGCAATTAGAGAATTTATGAGGGTACATGAAGACATTCCTCTAGAATTTTGTGAGCAAGAAACCTCTTTAGACCTTGATACATTCACATATTGGGAGGAAGAGATTGATGCCTTTTGTCAGAAAATAGAGGAAGACCCTAAGATCATTGATTGCCTTTTAAACATAAGATCCTCCTCTTATTCTTCCATCTTCACATTCTTCATTGGGCGATGAAATTCCTGGGTCTAGCATTGATCCATGACCTATCTTCTCATTACCTAATCATTCTTTATCTATCAAGATTCCTCCATCACAATCTTACCTTGGGTCACCACCTGGTAGCCCATCATCTTCTTCTATATGTGGGCCACCTCTGAGTAGCCCCACATCATCTATATGTGGCTCACCTCCTGACAACCCATCTTTGTCTATATTGGGGGCACCTCCTAGAATCCCCTCTTCTTCTATTCTTGGGCACATCCTAGTAGCCCTCATCTTCTTCTATAAAGGGCACACATCTAGGTAGTCCTTCATATTCTATCTATGAGACACCACCAGGAAGTCCTTCATCTTCAATCTTAGGGCCACATCCTTTATAGTCCTTTATCTTCAGTCTATGGGACACCTCCTGGTAGCCCATCCTCTTAAATTCTTGGACCGTATCCTTCACGTCCATCATATTTTTCTTCTATCAATGATTGTGGCAAACCCACCATCATTTCTCACATCAATTCTATTCGTCCACTTTCTTCTTCCACTTCTCGGGATTAGAAAATTCATGTAATAGCTTACAAGAAACCCAAACGGTTCCTTCACCCAACTACGATTAAAAATTCCAAGAGCTCCAAAGCTCACAAAAATTCAAATGATCTTAAAGTTCAAAATCAAACATGCTTCAAAAATGCACATCAACGCACCCATCAAGTATGGTGTAAAGTGCATAAAACCTCTGGATAGGGACCTCAAGCTCCCACACACAAAATCCATGTTTCATGATAAAACACAGTCATCTATTGAGTATGAGCTCACCATAATCATTGAGATCGGGGATAATATGACTCTTGATAAGAAAACATGCCTAGTATTCCTTATCAAGGAAATTGTCTAACATTATTGTTGGATCTTATCACAGTCAAGTGACCTTGTCAGTCCCACCTTTCAAAAAAATACAAAATACAAAAAAATGAGAAAACATTTCAAAAAATCAAAGGTAAACAAACACACATTGCAATCAGGTATCACATACACATGGATGTTCTTTCTTCCCTTCCTTGTTATTCTTCTGTAAGTCATCCTACCATTTTCATCCCTTCAGTGATATTTTGGTTAGCCTATTCACATGCATTTTGTGACATTTATCTCTATGGTATCCATTTGGCATTGGTCTTTTATCACCTTGGTAAATTAAAGAATGACTGACCTCTTAGAGATATTATCACAATCAACATCTAAAAAACTTGTTGCGAAGAAATTTTGGACATATTTGTTGACACTAGCCAATGTCATCATCACAATCACTTCTGCCTCCTTCCATCAAGCCATCAGTGGTTCTTAACCCCTTTTCAAATAAGAGAGCTATGGAATAAGTTTTCAGAAAGTAAAAAAGAATCAATCAAATCAAAAAGCACAAAGCTGAAAGCAAACGCTAAAAGCAAAAATAAATTGATATATAACTCTCTCTTGGGGTATTTCCAATAATCTCTACCAGGGCTATGGACACCTGACTAGCAGTAGATAAATGTTGTGATTAGAATCAAATGCATCTCCGTTAGGGCTATATGGATGTCTGGCTGAAGCAGAGCAATGTACGGATCTCCTTCCACAATCCATCCATAAAAAATCAACTTTGAAAAATAAATCATTCCTACACATTAGGCTAGGGTGTCTTCACTTATTGTCTATCAAATCTTCCCTCCAAGAGGTAATAAATTTCCACAGTGCACACACTGGATCTCTATGAGCAAACAAGATTAGTATGTTACCAAGTGTCTTTTTTTAGGACCTTGTTCAGACTCTTACTCTAGTCTATATCTTGTCTCACATTCGTGCCTTTGGCTAATCACTTATTCATCACGAGGCTTCTAAGCTACATTCACAACATTCACATCGTTCTTCTACTTCATTATAGAACATCCATGTGTATAATATTTCCTTTTTTTCATGTTTGTTGGAACCTTTGTCCCCTTTCACAAAAACAATCTCCTACTTCTTTCTATCATGTGCTTCTTGGCCAACTTACGTTGGGGGCATCCTTGCTCCTTCCTAGCATGTCATTGGGTTACGTTCATCATCGTGTTGAACCTATCTATATTGGCCCTGATCCAAATTTTGCGCGTGAAGAGTTTGCCTTTGAATATTCCCATCTAACGTTGGGGGCAATTTCACATCTTCACTTTCTTGCGCATACACATGGCTTTCTCCCTTGTACATCCCATCTATCGCTGGGGGCATCCAAGTTTCTTTGTTTCCTATACATAGCTTTAGAAAAATTCTAGAAAATAAAAAACATTCAAATATGTTTCAAAAAAAAAAAATTCAAATATGTTAGTCAGAAAAGTCAAAACATCCAAATAAACATAAAAAACCCAAACAAATTGGTAAAGACAAACTCAAAATCCCAAAAAAAATTGGTAAGAAAAATTCAAAAACCCAAATTTATCTTACCATTGTGTAGTTCACTTTGATACCTTTCCAACGCAAAAAAAATGGAGTCATTTCGAGGTCGGGAGAAAAAGTTATGGCCTCTGGAAGATAGGTAGTAATGCAGTGTTAATGTTGCACAGGCACTCGAGCGCCCATGTTGCATGCAAAAAATCAAAAAATATAAGAAGGAAGCCAACACAGGTGCTCAAGCACCCATGCTTCCTCAAAAAAATCCAAAAAATTAAAAAAGGAGGCCATCACAGGTGCTCGAGCACCCATGTTGCCTCACAAAAATCAAAAAATCAAAAGGGTAGACCAACATAGGCACTCGAACGCCCATGTTGCCTCAAAAAATTCAAAAAAATAAAAAAGGAGGCTAGTATAGGCACTCGAGTGCCCATGTTGCCTCACAAAATTCAAAAAATAAAAAAGGAGGCCAACACAGGTCAAGCGCCATGTTGCCTCACAAAACTCAAAAAAATAAAAAAGGATGCCACCACAAGCACCCAAGCGCCCATGCTACCTCACAAAAGGTGCTCCCCTGAGTAAATAGGTGCACCCAACATTGTGCAGGCCATGCCCATTTTCTCCCACCTCAGAAACGACTCTGTTTGTTTTGCGTTGCAAAGCATTATTGAAGCCAAATATTTGCTACACAATGATAACATTAATTTTAGCTTTAGAATTTACCAAAAATTTATGGTTTTTCATTTTTTAAATGGCTTGTATATAGCTGAAGCATGTATCACATGCATTATCCTCAACATCGAAATTGGTCCTACAAAACCATCTTTCTGACGTTCTTGCTTGTTTTTGTCTCAAATGACATGTAGATCATCATGATCTACCTCCATTAAAAAAGTTGGGTCTGCTTATTATGTCGGTACTCCCATGCAACAGTGAGTTGTCAGGTACTATGTCATAATGCACGAATGTTTTCCATGGGACTACTTATGTCCTCATTTTTCCCTCGCATGTGTTATTGCTTGGGGCATCATTTTTAACCCTTGTCGTTACAACACAAACATTCAAGAATTATAGCTTGATAACAAAAAAAATTGGTACAATTGTCTTGAACATTGTTTGTTTGAGTATATGTGATTGTGTTTGTTTCTCTATTAGGTTAGATTGTTTGCTTTCTCGTATTGCATCACATTCTGTATGTTGCATGGAGTTAAGCGTCATTTTACTTTCTCGTATTGCATTGCATTTTGTATGTTGCATGAAAGTTCATTTTACTTTCTTATTGCATTGCATAATGTATGTTACATGGAGTTATGTTTTTAGCAATAAACAATGTTAGTAATGTAGCTTTTCATGTTATATTATACTTTTGTTTATTTTTAATAAAGGTTGATGATGTAGACCTAGGGGAAAATGATATAAATAGGTTGCTTATTGAAAGGTTGGATGCAAAGATTGGGCTTGTCCTATATTCTCCATTAATCATTTCTTCTCCATTATCATTTATTACCACTACTAATTTTTCTTCCAAATCACCTGGGGCAATAAGCAACCACGTTTATCCCTATCCTTATTCATTCTCAATACCTAAGGTTTTTGCGCCTATTCTGACCCATTTTCTTCTATCCATTTCAAATCATATTTTCGATCATCGATTGACTTCGTCTATCACCCCATCGACACTCCAGGGGGAATCCTTCATTACTGCTAGTTTTTCTTTAAAACTTTACCTATTTATGCTTGTCTACTATATTTGAAGTGAAGTCACTAACTTCACCTCAAACAGGGGAAAATGTAGACACCTAAATTTTGCTTTTGCAATCTTATTGCCAAAACAAATGCAAATCACTCTTATTCTTGCCAAATATGTTATAATTAGTGTTTTTCACTAATTAACTAATGTATCTTACCAAATTAGCCAATTAACACCACACTGTTGATTGCTTAACCCTTTCACGTTCAGGATGCCACATTATGACAAATCGTAAGCCAAAATCCTCTTCAAAACAGACAATTAGTGATTATGAGCTAATTAAGCCTATTTTGCCCTTGATTTGGTCAATATACCCTAGTATTGACTCAAACCCCTCTTCCACCACTCAAAATCACCCCATTCACCTCCACAACGTCTCAACAAGCTTCAAAATCTTATCCTAGCCTCCTAGTTGACCCTAAGCGGTTAATTAAGGCTCCATACCTCTTAATCACTTGGTAATTCACTAATTGTGATTAGCAAGGCCTAATCATGATTATAAATTCTAATCTAATTTGGGGATTTTAGTCCCACATGCACCAAAATACAATTTTCTCCCAAAAGGAAAACTATAAAAAGGGTGCACCTCATTCCTTTATACTTTACACCATGCTTTGATTTGCATCTCATATAATAAATATGATTATAGCCAAGTTCAATCCTTGCTTAAAGCCTTCAATGGGGTTAGTAGATGGATATCTAAAATGACTTAAGTATTCATTTGGAGAGGCCATTTCACCTTGTTTGGAGTAGCAACCATAACCATTTGATTTCCCTCTTAGGTCTATTTAGGCCCATGTTAGTGTAATTCAAGCATATTAGTAGGCATGTTTAGTTAGATTTTGTATTATTTTCATACTAGTTAAGCATTCTTTTAAGCTTCTATCTTAATGTTACATTCCTAGACTTAGGACCTTGGCTAGATGGATGGCAATAGTGTTATATTTTTTTATTTAGTCATGTAATTTGCTTTGTAAATTTTAGAGTGCTTTCAGTGGGTCATTAGGTCACCACGTGGCTTGTCACCACATTACTAGAGTGCACCAAGTCATCTATCAACTCGGCAAGCCATGGGGTGAGTTAAGGGACCGAGCTCGACCGACGAGCTACTTAGAATATGGCAAGTTGAGTTCATACATGGGAAAGTTATGCACCAACACAACGTGCTACAACCTTGCACCGACTCAACCAAGCTAGGGGTGAGTTATTCCGATGACTCAGCAAGCTGATTATATATTTTGATGGAAAAAGAGGGATTATGCAGCCTTAACCACAACAAACCATATCCCTGCGGGCTATATAAATCCCTACCTTATCCCACACCCCATGCATGCGGGATAATCTTCTCACCTCGACAAAAACTTGGTGGAATCAGCGCGGACGTGACGTGACTCAACAGGTGGACACGTGGACTTGGGATCGACATAGCAGGACCAACAATGACGTGTCATGGTGGAATCAGGGGTCACAGATGACATGGTGGGACACATGGACATGGTTGGAGGTATCAAAGCTAACATGGAGGTTGACAAGGTGACGTGGCAGAAGTGGAGTGGTCGGTCACAAATACACAATGGGCGGTGAATGGAAAAGCAGTCACAACAAAGGGGTAATCGGTATGTTCAACGACTGATGAAAATGGGGGACGGGGGAGTCAACCCCACAACCTCCTCATGGAATATGCATCGACCCAACCAACTTCGCCAGCGAGTTGGTTAGGGGTATGAGTTAGAGGATGTGGTTAATAACCACATAATTTGGGTCCACTAAGGCTATATAAAGCTTTCCCCCCACTTATTTCAACACAAAAAGCTCCTCATTTGCAAGCCCGAGAGCAAGAGGAGATTAGTGAGGCCTTAAGGAAATATGAAGGCCATTTTTGGAGAAAAATAATGGAGTCCTAATTATTTTTATAGGCCATTATTTGGAGGAGAAAACTATATAAGTCTTATATTGTACTATTATAGGCATTATTTATTAAAGAATATGTAGAGGAATGTTAGGAAATGGATGACGCTCTATTTGCATATTGAAGGACTATATTGTATTATTATAGGCACTTTTGAAGTCCGATATTATTATCATCGGCAAGATGAAATTAAGTCTTATTATTTAATAGGCACATTGTAAAATAATTTGGGGGCTATTATCTGTTAACTCACTGATCAAGAGTATTCTCCTGTTGGAGCCCAGTGACACCATAGAGCCAAGGGACGTGATGAAGCACTAGAGAAGCACTAGAGCTCAGATCCTTAGTATGTTGGAAGCATTTCTAAATCATTTTCTATGGAGGAGGTTCATTATCTTTATGGAGCTCATTGGTGACATTTGATCCACTTAGCTTTGTGCAAAGGTTCATTTGTCGTGAAACAAGGTGGAAGGAGGTCATCGTCAACACCAAACATCAAATTAGTCGTAGCTCTGCGTAGAGGCTTATTCTTGTCATGTTACAGAGTTAAGGAGGATCATTGTTTTCTACTGATATCTAGAGACTTAGCACCATACAACGGAGGTGTTGAGGTCTTCATTATTGCTGGAGTTATTATCAATAACTCACTGAAACTGTTGCGGAGCGCTTGGAATCTGACTTTGGAGCCATAAGGTATTTTGCATTGGAGATCAAATATTTGGCATTAGAAACTTGTCATGAATGAGGTTCTTATTCTTCCGGTGTCAGGTTTATTAATACCTCTAATTGTGCTTTTTACTAGAGTTACAATTTAGAAGTGGATAATAAATCAGTTCAGTATTTTAAACCCGAAGATGTAGGCATTCTGTCAAACTCTGTTATCAACCCATTTATAGTGTGGTTGTAATTATTGCATTGCATTTGATTTAAGTTGATAATAATGGGATAAATTTAGTAAAATAATTAATTTCCTATAAGGGTCCGTGGTCAAAAAAAATTATTGGCCGGTTTTTGGATCATTTATTCTTCCATCAATTCAGTAATACTACCTTGTGTTTTACAAAAATGCATATTGTCTTGGTGTGTAATTTGTCTCTCTTATAATGTTTTTTATTATGTCTGTGTAATCTTGTGCGGTTAGAAATGGATACTTCTTTTGATATATTAGAAGAGGTTATTTTTTTCCTCAAACTATTTGTCTTTGGCTAATCATCTTCCTTAGCTTTTTCCCAAGGGTTAGATTTTGATGGCACTTTATTAGAAATTGTAAGCTCCATCAAACTCTTCTGAAGTGGCTTCTGATTTTTTATTCAAATACTTTTTCATTTATTTTTTTGTGTTTTCAAATTATTCTTCCTTGGTTGAGTGGCTTTGTCAAATTTTCTCTGGGACCAGATTTCTCTTGTTACTTGGTATAAGGTTTTGCATCTATTTTCTATGTTTTCATTTACATTGGCACATGATAAACATTGACTTGTTTTCCAACCCAAAGTTAAATGGTTAGTTTATTTTTAGGTATTTCATTTTATTTATCCAAGTTTAAACTCAAATGCTAAGTACATAAGAGTTGAAGGAAAAAAGGGCAAGAATTACTGAAGAGTATAGAAGTTGTAAAGTGTTTTAGTAGAAGAGATGCTAAGAGTTAGAGTATAGGACTGATTTAAGGTTGAAGTAGAAGATTACTAAGAGTTAGAGTGTTCAAGGGTAGAGAAGTTGTAAATATTAGAAGTTAAGTTATAATATGTAAAAATTTAGTGGACATATCTTGAATTATACAAATATATGTTACTTTGTTTGTAAACAATGCCCCTGAAACATTGATGATATTAGTAGAGGAGTTATGATAATTATAATTGTTCACTTTCACTTTTCACCCATTAACCTCTTACCATATTCATAACTATCTTTTATAATTAATATACACATGGTATTATTATTAATTTGAGATGTAAAATCCTTTGAGTTTCATGGGATTTGCTTTGATATTATACATTGCTCCTATGTATTTTTTGAGTTGTATTTTTTGTAGCTTTGTACATTGGGTTTACAAAATTTCACTTGGTATAGATTTCCTCTGTGTTTAGTTTTGTAGATTACTATTTAGAAATATTTTTAGGGGCTTTGAAATAAATGTTGAGGGTATAGATTGCCTTTATGCTCAAGTTTGATTTGACCAGTGAGCTTTGTAAGTTATGGTTTATAAACTTTATTTAGGAAATTCTTAAGTTTAAGATTGGATTAGTTTATAAAAACTCGGGTTAATGTTTTCTTGTTTAGAGATCAAATCTATATTTTATGTTCATTGGCTCATAAATTATTCTTTCATTTCGATGGTTTACCTTCATTGTAGTGTAGGATTTGTACAATTTAGTGGTGTAATATTTGGTTTAGGGGTTTACAAAATTATGAATGTAAATGCTCATTGATTTATAGTTTATGATTTCTATTTAAAATATCTTCAAGGATACTTTTTTGTAACTTAGGTTTCATATTTGGTTGTCTTAATAAATTTCTTTAAGTAAGATTTGCTCTTGGTTAATTTTTTATATGGTTAAGGTACTAATTTTTTTCTTCTAGTCAAATCCTCATGTTGTGTTCTTTCAGATGCCTCATCTTCATCATGGTGTTGAGGTTTATGTAATATTTGGAATGTAAATGCATATGGTTTAAGCATGCCATTTTTCATTTTAGGGGTTTAGAGGATTTTTAAATTTATGATATTTGCTTGAAAATTATACACTCATTCTTTTATGGACTTTTATGTATCTTTCTCAACAAATTGTCAGCATTTCATATTTTGGACCGTGGTCCTTTCTTCTGTTCCATGAAATTACATGTGCCCTTGGAAATATTTTTTGTGGCTTTAATTCTAAACATTCCTTTCTTAAAAAAATGAATATGATGAACACCATTAGAACGTTTTTTTTTACCAAAAAATTAGCCGCCACCATTTTCAGATCTAAAATGAAGCTAAATGCTTTCTTTTTTGTTGTCCCAAACTTCATTTTTTAGATTATTAGACCACATAACCAATTTTTCATAATATTATTTACAACTATTGTTTTTTATAATGATATGTGTCACCAAATTGATTTGTTAAAGATTTTACATATTAATGGCTACAATGTTTAGCCAATATGCTACGGTCAAGTGAGAGTTGCCCAATATGTCAAATGTATGTCATCTGCCAACTAAATCTGGGTGCAAATTAACTTACAGCAATTAGTATGTCATTTATCAATCTACAGTCATTTAATTATCAGACCAAGGGATGTAGACTTTCAATAGTTCCAATGTTGTATGCACAGTTACAGATATTTGGGAGGTATAAAGGTAAATTGTTATCACTACAATTAAGAAATAAAAATGCTTGGAAATTAACTAGATTCTGACTGGAAGTAAATACTATGGCTAAAACAAAGCATGTAAAAATAGAACAACAAGATAAAGGAATGAACTGTTGCTAATCTAATCATGCAATGAATCAAATCAACAACAAAGGAGAGGGTTAGAAAACCACAAGTGGCCCTTGCTTGGGTGTTAATCCCTCCTAAAGCTTGTGAATACAATAAATGGAAAGAACTCAGACTTTTATTTCATTAGCATGAAGATTACAATTGGAAAATACAACAAATCCTCTCTCTACTTCTCTATCTATGGATCAATCCCCTTCAGCATTAGCATTTCCTTTTTATATCTTTCATTACAGCAGAGGCATGAAGAAACAAAGTTCTACTAGGAGTTCCAGTTAGATTAAGTAAAATATCTTAACCAAACAATCTGGAAACTACATGCATGCAACAAGAACTACTCAGTAGGTGTTTACATATCAATCACATAACTTAAGTAACCGATCAGTTTGATCAACCAGTTATTAAATCATGAATTAAATCAGCTAGTTCTTTTTTAAGTTGCAATGCATAATCAAATGATGGCGTTGAGTCCTCTCCTAGTTCTCATAATTTCTTCTTCCATCGACACATGTAAAACTTAGGTGTGATGTCCACATCCTCCAAGCTCCTTAGGATCATGACTTTATTCATGTGTGTGACCTCCTTTGGCTGCAGATGCTTTTTATGTAAATTTCCTTTGGCTGCTATCAGGATGACCCCTTTGTTGTGGATGATTCCTTTGGCTAGTTTCATGTATGTCAGTTGTTGCATATAACAAGTTTCTTGCAAACAAGGTTGGCATTATACAAAAGCATCATTTAAACATCGTATTGCAATCAAAAGAATAAATGCATACTCATAATACCACAAAATAAAGTAAACTAGTAATAACTATATTAATTAATATCCATGCCATGAGTTCAAGTTATAATGAAAATGTCTAGCAGTATCACAGGGAAATACAAGTTCAGGGCTACAAATGACTCAACAGAATACAGAAGATGAGGTGTTTTAGAAAGGAAATTAAATGACTCATCACACCCCCAGACTTAACATCTTGAATTTCCTCATTCATAGTTTCTTTGGATCCTCCTCAAGTTTATTTGGCTCCTCCTCAATGATGTTGCATAAACATCTGAAATCAACCTTGGTAGATGTTCCTTCAGGTCTGTGAAGAAGTAACCTCCATTCTTTTGTATATGTCCATGACTCTGTCATGTATGTTGTCATCCAATTGCTTTTCACCGGACCAATGTGGTATAGGATAGTGGAATATTGGGGGATAATAACTAATGGGAAACCAAGTTTTTCCACATCCTTTAGAAATTTCAATGTATGCATTTACCCTCCTTAAAGTTGGAATGATATTATGATAAGAGTGCATTTATTTTCTTTGCATCTCAGGGGACATCTCTTGCCAGCGCATCCTGTAGGCATATGTTATCTCTCGTGCATTGAATTTAATGTGGTCCCTAGCTTCTTCATGAGCTTCATTTCTCATTAGTATACTCACTGTCTAATTTCCCTGTGTTCCATGTATTTTCCATACTCTTCAATAATTTCCTTTGTATTTGCAGCTTCACCTCTGATCATTAATGGTTGCACTTTTGACAAGTTCCTGTATTCTTCCATCTATTTTTCTCTTGTACAATTCGTTGTTAAAATAAGAACATAGTGCCCTAATTGGAACATCTCCAATATAAAGTATTGGGATCCAGTCCCTATCATATTCAAGGGCATAATTGTACATATACAATTCACATAACAACAGTTGAATCTCATGAGGCATTTTCAAGTATATTCTAAAGAAACTTCTGGCTGCACTAATATCAAATGGAATATCTGAGTTGATACAGGTGAGATTTAACTGTAACATCTATTCTTTTAAGAAAATGGCATAAATGTTAGAAGGTGGCCTGCATTTCAATATGTCATTAGCTACCTGAATTGTATCTTCCTACTTTTTCTTTAGCCTTTCAATCTCCTTATCCTTGGCCTTAAGCTCCTTTTCCTTTTCCTCCATGTCTTGTTGGTGTTGGAAGATAAGTTCTTCCTTTTCCCTTTCCCATCTACCTTGCAACCTATTAACATAGGTTTCAAACTGATGTCTCAGTAGTCCAGCAATGTTTTTGTGTTTCCATGTTCCTGCAAACTGGTTTTACAGGCTCTTTGACAACTTCTCTAATGATAATTTGTGGTTGCATGTTATCATGTGGCAACAATGGTGGAGCAGGCTCCAGTATGGTCTCAACTATCTCCTCAGTAACTGCAGGAAAATTCTCCATTGTACTCTTCAATCTTCTCATATGGTTGTTCTGTTTCAACTTCCATGTGAACAATATTTTCAATAATTTCTTCAACAACATGGGGCATATCATCCCCAATTTCTATTTCATCAGTTTGTATGTCTCAAGCACTGTGTGGTCATGTATTCCTCTATCCTTTCTTCTTCATTTGTGGCTACATGATTCTGTTTCTCAATTTCCTTTGCAACTCCTTCTCCTTCATGCTTCTCATGGGTTTCCCCAGCATGAACTGCCTCTTCCTGTTATTTCCATATGTTTAGCAAGGGCATTTCTTGAACTATTTTCTCACCACTTTCCTCTCCCCTCTTCTCTTCCATACCCTCCATAGGCTCCCTAGGACCTTGTTGTTCATGAATTTCAACATCAACACCTCCATGCTCTATGTCCATTGATGTCAATATTCCTTCAAGCTTCTTTATCACTATCAAGTAATATGGTTTGGTGATTTGGTGTCTTGGAGATTTTTGGCCTTTTAGTTTTAGTATATGTCGAGTGCCTAGGTGGTGTAGGAGTGGATTTGGAAGATGTAGGGTAGAATTGGAAGATTTAGAAGTGGGTAGAAATTTTCTCTTACTCCTTGAGGTGGATGATTCAGGAGTTAAAAATACAAGTAGGGTTTCAGCAATGAGAATCCTCTCAGGGGATATAGGAACATGGTTCTCTTCAGCAGGTGGTGTATTTTCAAAAAAATTTCTATGGGAAAAGAAGTGGAAACTATGGGTTCAGACTGAGAAGTGGAAGTTGCGGGTTCAACTTTATGAGTGGAAGAACATACCTGTACTTCTTCTTATTTTCCTTCTAAGCCCCAATAATTCATCAATATTCTTAACCCTTGAAAAATCTCCCCAATTTAGTTCAAGATGTTCTCTCTCCAATGTGTGTTTGATAATGAGAGTAATAAGATAATGGTGTGAAAGTGTTGACCTCCCTCTATGTGATTATCTACTCATATTTTTCAAGCTTTCATTTAAGAAATTTGGTACATTAAACATGCCTATCATTTTTCAAGTGATTGAGTAACTTGAAATGGACTATATTTAGTCTAGAATATCTACCCTCACAAGTAAAATACTTTGATAATGTAGTTTGCAATTTCAGCCCAGAGAGGTTTGAGAGAAGTGATTAGTGTACCTTGGTGATCATTTATGAAGGCATCATCCTCATCAGAAAAGTCTTCGAGCTAGTTGCTCTAGATTGGATTTCTCAGGGAAAATTTCACCTTCTACAGGAAGCCTAGTAACTATTGCCAAAATGTCATTGTCCACCTTCATTTTAAACCCTTGACCTTAGCTTCTCCATCCTTAAATGTAGCAACAAATTCCTTGACCATAGATTCATTGAAACCCTAGAATTTGCTGATGTAGTCCATCCATCCACTTTTAAAAATATTGAAATATTTGGGGTTGGTTGTGGATTTGAGAATGTTCAGTCGGCTCATGGAAAATTAAATCTCCACCCATTTGGAATTTTGCAGATTACTTTAGCTTTGATAAGAAAATCACACATTTTGCAAGAATGATGCAAGAATTCAAGTATGGGGGACTGTTTTGAGTGCTTGTTTTTTGATTCTGAAGACCAACTCACACGTAGCATAGAAAAAATGAATTAAATTGAGTTGATTACAAGCAAACGCATGTGAGGTGAAGTGGTGTGACGGAGTGGGGTGACGTGGAGTGACAAAGCTCAGAGGTTAAAGGTGACGGTGCATATAATTGTACTATTTAAAGACATTTATGACATGGCATAAATATTAATTAAAAATAATCATACCAATGATACTTTAATAAAGTGGAATGAGTGCACTTATCTCAAGGTATGCTTAGAATGATGATTGCATTTGCATTGTTGTAATTGTGTTGTTGCATGTTGATTTTCTAAGATGTTGTGGATGTTGTTGTTGCAAGCATGTGCAACATTTGTGTTGTAGGCTCCTTACTTAAATCAGATAATTCCCAGAGAGGGAATGTTGACCTATTCTGGTACCTAGTATCTCGATCACCACTCACATGTGCAGATTGTTCCTTATTTTTCTTCATGCAATCATGAGTTCCACCAAACTTGAAAACAAAGCAGATCTTTGTTGCATGTTGTTGCAAGTGGAACATTTAGTCTTTGCATTATCTCCCTGTGTCAGAGACTATGCACTTCTTGCACATATACACCAAATCCTATAAAATAGAAATTCTAAGAAAATAAAATGTGTTAGCTAAGTGTTGTTGATCACCAAGAGGGCTGATCACATCACTTTTATTCATTCCTTGGGATATTCAACAAGCTGAATATACCAAGGCCACTGAAATATCTCAATCCTTCTGAAATCTCAGAAGATGAACCAACAGGCTCAACTTCTGATCTTAACTCTGATGTCCTCATCTCCATCCTATTTTGACTTCCTCTGAACTGTTGCATGAAGGTTCTTCTATCAGTTGGATTTTTGTACAATCTCAATCTATGACCATTCACCAATAGTTTGAACCTCACAGGATCTATGGTGGTGAGTTTTACAGCTCCATTGGGAAATATTTTCTCAATCTCATATGGACCTAGCCACCTTGTCCTGAGTTTTTCCCATGTGGTCTTTGTACTTTGAGTCAAACAAGAGGGCCCAGTCACCTTCTTCAAATTTCCTTGTTTTGATGAACCTGTCATGCCATTTGATCCTTTGTTTATGTACTACCTTGTATTATGCACAACTTGTCTCCTTCATTTCATCTAACTCATTGAGTTGGAGAATCCTCTACCTTTGAGCTTCAGACAAATCTATGCCTAGTTCAAGTGCAGTCCTTAGTGTCTTGTGCTCAAATTCAATAGGGAGAAAAAAATAGTCTTACCATACAAAATTTCAAATGGTGTGAAGCTATGTTGTTGTCTTCCATGTTGTGTTGAATGCCCAAACTGCCTCTGGAAGTCTATCTACCCAATCTCTCTTGTGGAGTGCAATAGTTTTTGTCAAGATGGCTTCTATTTCCCTGTTTGTTACCTCAACCTGGCCATTAGATTGGGGGTGATAAGGTGTAGAATTCCTATGTCTGATTTCATACTCCTTAGCTAGATCAGAAATAACTTTAGCAGTAAAGTGTGTACCTTGATCAGTAACAATTTCTCTTGGTACTCCATACCTTGTGAAGATGTGGTCATATAAGAATTTGATAACTTTCTCACTCTTCTAATTTGGAAATGCTTTCACTTTTGTCCATTTAGTGAGGTAATTTGTGCACACCAAGATGTATTCCTTCTACTGAGATTTAGGATCTATAGGACCAATGAAGTCTAAACCCCATTTTTCAAATGGTTGCAATACTAACTGAGGCTGTAATGGCATCTCATCTGATCTGGTAGGCTTACCCATTCTTTGGCATCTATCACACCTCCTGGTATATAATGTTGCATCCTTATGCAGTGTTGGCCAATAATAACTTGTTGTCAACACCTTTTGTGTTGTTCTTTTTGTAGAAAAGTGTCCTCCACATGGTTCACTATGGTAGGATTTGAGGACATCATATATTTCCTCATCATCTATACATCTTCTCATGACATTATCCTACCCTGTGTGAAATAGAAATCCAGATATCCAAGAAAAATTCACACTTTTCTCAACTATGTATTTCTTTTCAGAATATAAGTAGTGTGGAGGTGTCTTACCTGAGACCAAATAATTGGCTATATCAGCATACCAAGGTGTTCTGGTGGAAATGGAAAATAGGTGCTCATCTGGGAAAGAGTCATCCACTACCTGTTCTTCATTATTATTCTCCATTCTTGAAAGAAATATGCTACAATGTTGTCCTTACCAGGTTTATCCATAATGGTGACATCAAACTCTTGCAAGAGTAGTAACCATCTAATTATTTTGTTGCTTACAACTGGTTTATTGATCAAGTATTTAATTGTTACATGGTCAGTGTGAATAAATACTGGGTAACCCGCGTGATGTAGTGCCTAAAATTATTAATAGCATACACAACTGCTAAGAACTCTTTCTCTGTGACTGTATAGTTAAGTTCAACATGCTGCAAGTTCTTACTTACATAATAAATTGCATAGTTTAGAACTCCATCCTTCTGTCCCAAAACAACTCCAATGGCATGGTCTGATGCATCAATATGGATGTGAAATGGAAAGTTCCAATCAGGTCCTCTTAACACAGGTGCAATGGTCAACATTTGCTTCAAAGTTTGGAATGTGGTCTCACATTTTTTAGTCCACTCAAAGGCAACATCCTTTCCCAGTAGTACAAATAATGGTGTTGCAATCTTACTGAAAATCTTGTATAAATATTCTATAATAACCAGCATGGCCTAGGAAGCTCCTCACATCCTTTTGTTTCTTTGGTGTTGGAAGATTTATAATTACAGATACCTTTGTTGGATCAACCTGAATTCCATCAGATGATAGATAGTGTCCCAAGACTATTCCTTCAGACATCATCATGTAGCATTTTTCATTACTTAAGGACAAATTATGCTCCTTGCATCTCTTCAAAACTTTGTCCAGATTTCATATGGCTTCATCAAAAGTACTTCCATGTACTATAAAATCATCCATGTATACCTCCATGTAAGTCATTTGTTAGATCTGAAAAGATGCTCAAGACTACCCTCTGGAATGTAGTAGGTGCATTGCACAAACCAAAGGGAAGAACAAAATATGCAAAATTCCCCATGGGCATGTGAATGTGGTTTTTTCTTGGTCCTCTGGTGCAATTTGAATTTGATTATAGCCACTGTATCCATCAAGAAAAGAAAAATATTTCTTACCAGCCAGAGTGTCAAGAACCTGATCAATGAAAGGGAGTGGAAAATGATCCTTCTTTTTGTTGCATTCAGCTCTCTATAATCTACACAAATCCTCCATTTTCCATTCTTCTTGGGTACAATGACAAGGGGTGACACCCATTGACTGTCTAAAATTGGATATATGAATCCAACATCCAATAATTTTTTTAATTCTTCTTTCACAATGTCTCTCACTATTGGGTTCATTCTTCTTTGTGGCTTCCTTATTGGCTTGCAATTGTCTTTGATATATATCTTGTGTGTACAGAGCTTAGGATGGATCCCATGCATGTCACCATAGTCCCATGTAAATATTTTTTTGTTTTTGTAGAAGAGTAATCAAAAACTACTCTTGTTGCATGCTCAGCATTTTGTTAACATTAAGTGGCTTTCCCAGAGTGATTTCCACTTGCTTAGAGAGATCAATCATGGAACATACATTATTTCTTACAGAATTTAGTATGTAATCATGTGGGAGAAGTTGGTGAAGGATGTAATTCTTACCTGGAACATTCATAGTGCTTTGTTGTGGTAGAATTTGGTTCACAGGACAACTTAGGCATCATAATCTGTCATCTACTTCTTCACTCCTTCCATAGTTATTTTGCAGGACGTTGGAAAGAACAACATCTTCTTCTTGTCCTTCAATTGCATGAATTCTCCAACATCATGAGCTACTGTACAGAGATTTGGTCTTCTTATTGGCTCCTCAACCCAAATGGTTTGATCTTCTTCATTGAATCAACATTGTGCAGGGGATAAAGCATGAGATTTTTAGTACCACTTCCATTAGAAATAATCATATTACCAGATCTGCATCCTATGAATGCATCAGCAGTGGCCAACCATGGTCTTCCTAGGATGATAGGATATCCTCCTAAGCTTGCTTTTGGCTGAAGAACAATAAAATCAGTAGGGTATTCCCAAGAGTCTACCACTACCACTACATCTTCAAGGACTCCTTCAGGTTTCACTATTGATCTATCTGCAAGTTGTAAGACTGTAGTTGTTGGTCTTAGTCCTTCTAACTTCAAATCATCCATGATTTGATTTTTCATGATGTTTATGGATGCCCCCAAGTCAATCAGAGTGTTTTTATTATTGTGCCATTAATTGTAACATTTACCAAAGGACTTCCTGGATCTATGTACTTGGGCAAGATTGAATTTCCAAGCATAATATCATCTAGTTGTCCAATAACTTGTACAGTAGATGGATCCTTTCTCTTTCTACCTAGTTTCTTTATGCATAGGTCCTTAACCAACTTGTTATAAATTGGCACATCCTTAATGGCTTGAATCAATGGAATTTTGACACAAATATCCTTTAGCTGGTTGAAAAAATCAGAATCAGATTCTTATTTGAGGTCAGTCTTCTTTTCTTGTAATATTTCAGGAAATGGTGGTTCATTAGCCTATGTTTTATCCTTGCTAGAATTCTACTCAGGTTGTTGTGGATCTGCTTGTACATCTACTTTTGTTATGGATTTGTCTATAGCGTGTTTTTTCTTTGTTGCGGATCTATTCTGGTTCATCCGCAATCTCTGTAATGGTGGGGTCCAATTGGTGGAGGAAGTTTTTTTTTTTTTATTGGCAGATCATTACTTGTACAACAAGGCTCAATTAGAACAATATGTAGGGCATCGGGGTCTAATATAACAAGTTGGTGGAGGAAGTTATCTTCCTGAGTGGAGGTGGATATTGTTGACATCAACTTAATAGGTAGGTTATTGATTGTTTAGTGGTGTAGGATGGATGAGCAGTTTTATTGTTGGGTTAGGCATTGGTTGAGCTAGTAGTTGAGTTACTTTTGGATGAGAGTTTGCTTGGGGGTTTGGCATTAGAGCTTGTTGTTGAGGGTAAGGAGGTTGATTATAGGATTGTTGGTAATTAGGAGGTGGGTTATTCCACTGTGTCCCTCCTCTCCAAGGTTGTTTCCATGATTGAGGGGGTTGTTTCCATTGTTTTTGGCCTTGAAATTGAGGTTGCCACTATTGTTGATATTGGTAGGGTATGGAGCCCAACCTTGTTGTTGATTATCCCAAGGTGGGGGTGGCATATATGGATTATTAGACCAATTTTGAAATGATGGAGCATAGGGTCTTGTGACATACCTCCTTGTCTTGGTGGCCATGGTTTTCTTTGAGAAACATAGAACACTTGTCCATCCTTTATTTCTATCATCCTGAATTCAGGTGAAGCCTCCTTTTCTTCTACAATGTTGGCTAATCCTCTGCATCTGTAGTCATATTTATTTCTTCTGCATGCATGTCAAAACTCTGTGAGTGTTTCCTCTACATCTTCCCTTTTCTTATTGGCATGCAGAGCATCTAATTGAGTAGCCATGTCATTGACAATCTCCTTGCTTCATGTTCTTGAACATGCTAACAATCTCTGACTTGGATATGTCCCCAATTGTTTTGGTAGCTGATCCACCTCTTGATCTTACATTTCTTATCCTCTTCATAGTAGCTCTTGAGTAATTTATGTAGGCTTCACATATTTCTTCAAAGGAATATTTTGAAATGTCTCCTACTCCAATCAGATCCAGGCATCCATGTCCTCCTCACTGAGTCCCTTCAAAAAGAGTAATTTGAGAGATTCAGGAGGTAGTCTTGTGTGCCTTGTCTTCTGAACACAGAACAAGAATATTTCTAGATAGTCTTCCAATGGTTCATCCTCCTTCTATGCCATCTTGTAGATTTCATCACCTCCTCTGCTACTCAGTCCTGTAATAGTCCTGATACTTATTGAGGAACTTCTCCTTCATCTGTGCCCAAGTGGTTACAACATTTCTTCCCAAACCCATGAACCATCTCAAGGTTGCATCCTTGAGTGTAGTAGGAAATAGCTTCAATTTATGTGCATCTGTGGTATAATCATAGCTCCTACATAAAACGTCAAACTCAAATAGAAAGGTGTTTGGGTCTTCAGTTATGGATCCATGAAAGTTAGGAAAGGCTGAGGGAGAAATATTCTTCATAGCAGTAGTTTCATCATTGTCGATAATGGGAAACTCAAAAGTAGTTTCCCCATTTTGAGCATTTTGGTCTACTTCTTCCACCATATTTGGTTGCTCAGGAGCAACTTCAGAAACTTTCACTTGGAGGATGTTCTTCTACTATCAAACCTTGTACATAGGAAGATATAATTTCTTCAGAATATGATATGGAAACTATGCTACTTGTGGATTGGGTAAAAATATACCATGGGCATCTCTCAGATGGTGCATGCATCAACTACTCAACTCACTCAACATATATTAGTGGGGGGTATGGAGGTGAATTTCCTAAAACCTAAACTGCTTCTAAGAAATGAAAAACCTCTCAAAAACCTTATAACTTGGCAGTATCCCCGGAAACAGGTGCCAAAAATGGTGGTGCAAATTAACTTGCAGCAATTAGTATGTTGTTTATTAATCTACAGTCATTTAATTATCAGACCAAGGGACATAGAATTTCAATAGTGTCAGTGTTGTATGCACATTACAGATATTTGGGAGGTATAAAGGTAAATTGTTGTCACTACAATTAAGAAATAACAATGCTTGGAAATTAACTAGATTCTGACTGGAAGTAAATACTAAGAAAAACATGTAAAAATAGAACACAGATAAAGGAATGAATTGATGCTAATCTAATCATGCAATGAATCAAATCAACAAACAAAGGAGAGGGTTAGCAAACCACAAGTGGGCCCTGCCTTGGGTGTTAATCCCTCCTAAATCTTGTGACTACAACAAATGACAGAACTCAAAATTTTATTTCATTAGCATGAAGATTACAGTTGGAAAATACAACAAATCCTCTCTCTATTGATCTCTATCTATGATCGATCCCCTTTTCAACATTAACATTTCCTTTTTATATATCTTTCATTACAATAGAGGCATGAAGAAATAGATTTCTACTAGGAGTTTCCAGTTAGATTAAGTAAAATATCTTAACCAAACAATCTGGAAACTACATGCATGCAACAAAACTACTCAGTAGGTGTTTACATATCAATCACATAACTTAAGTAACGATCAATTTATCAACCAATTAAATAATAAATCAAATTAAATAGTTCTTTGTTAAGTTGCAATGCATAATCAGATGATGGCGTTGATTCCTTCTCCTAGTTCTCATAATTGCTTCTTCCATCAACATGTGTAAACTTAGGTGTGATGTCCACGTCCTCCAAGCTCCTTAGGATCATGGCTTTATTCATGTGTGTGACCTCCTTTGGATATGGATGCTTTTACTGCAGATGAGTTCCTTTGGCTACATGTCAGTTCCCGCGGACGACCCCTTTATTGTGGATGATCCTTTGGTTGCATGTCAGTTGTTGCATATAACAAGTTTCTTGCAAACAATACTGACATTATACAAAGCATCATTTAAACATCGTATTGCAATCAAAATAATAAATGCATACTCATAATACCACAAAATAAAGTAAACTAGTAATAACTATATTAATTAATATTAATGCCATGAGTTCAAAGTTATAATGAAAATGTCTAGCAGTATCACAGGGAAATACAAGTTTAGGGCTACAAATGACTCAACAGAATACAAAAGATGAGGTGTAGGTTATATGCAAGATTGATACTCTTTATGTAGCATTATCTAAAATTAAGTGGCACATTGAATCTAATGGAATGTAAGATGGCTTTGGTGCAATTTTTTTAGTTTTACTTGAGCTTATATAATTGAACAATTTGAAGTAAAAGTGCATGAGAAATAATTTACAAAAGAGCTATTTGTTTGCTTTCTTTTTTGTTGTCCCAAACTTTGAATTTTTTTAGTTGTCTACTTTTCTTAGATGTTATCTAATAATGCACTCTTCCCTTTGTTAAACAACAAGTTTCTTACATTATCGTTGTATTTAGTATGAGTTTTACGCTTTTCTGGTAATCATTTACATAAATAAAATTAGTTCTTTTTGTTCTTTCTACTTTTGTTAATATCTTTTATTTCATAAAAAAAGGTTCTTTAAAAGTATGCACTCTTAGTTGTCATGAGAATTTAATTCAACTTCAACTATTTGAATTTATGTTATCTATATTTCTTGAAAAACAATGTCTCCAACATTTGAACTTAGATTTTTTTAAAACATTTATTTGCTTTTTTTTATCCCAAACTTCGATTTTTTTAGCTTTCTATATTTCTTAGATGTTATCTACCAATGCACTCTTCCTTTTACTAAACAACAGGTGCTTGCATTATGGTTGTATTTAGTATGCATTTTACTATTTTTGGGTTATCATTTACAAAAATAAAATTGGTTCTGTTTTGTTCTTTCCTCTTTTGTTAATAAATTTCGTAGAAAAATGGTCCTCTAAAAGTATGCACTCTTAGTTGTGAAGAGAATTTAATTCAACTTCAACTAATTGATTTTTTTTAATCTATATTTCTTGAAAAACAATGTCTCCAACATTTAAACTAGCAACATTCCCTTTAAAGTCAATAAAAAGAACTCTTAATAGAAAAATTAACTTCGTTCCTTCTATTTTATCCCTTTCAATTCGGTATGTGGGGGCATGTGCATTTGTCACTTCCAGGAATCGTTGTGTTATGAGGGGTTGGTTCCCTTATGAGGTGAATTCGATACGCCCCAAGTTGGGTGTCAGACTGTGTAGTGACACGGTTTTTGAAGCTTCCTTATGAAGAGAATGATTCCTCCACCATCTTTCACACCTTACCTCCCCCCCCAATAAATAGGGAGTTGTTTCATATATTAATCTTACTCATTTGGTTGGTATGTTTACTTTTTTATTTATGGATGTGCCCTCATGTTAATGTCAAATGTTGCACAAAATGCATGTTTTTTCCATTGATGTTTTTCCTTGCTTCTTCCTCAGTTTGGAACAATGAAGACTAGAAACACAATTTTTGCCCCTCTAATTGGAGTGACATTGACTATGTTGCACTTAAAAAGGGAGGAAGAGTTTTAAAGGATTCAATTTGTTGTTAATGTTTTACATTACAAGCAACCTAGGCCTGCCAAACAAGCGGTAACGGAGATTGTCAGGGATCGCCATCACTTGTTGTATGCATGTGTGCTTTACCTTTCAAAGTTCCAAACAATTGGCTCACATTCACGAGAATTTGGTTTGGCCTATGATTCCAATGAAGATGTGCAGAAATATGAACCTCCCCACAAATCAAAGAAGATGACAATTGATGTTGAGAAGGGGGAATCTATAAAGGAGCACAAGAAATGTGTAAAAAAAATCCCACATGAAAACAACAAGAGATTTGAAAAAAACTTGTGTTTTGCCTTTTTCGTTATGTCAATGCACAAAAAATTATAGTTATACCTTGTTACAAATTATAAAATTTTGAGATGTGTGCACAAACAACTTTGTAGTTTTATATGGTTTGTGGAAATAAAAAATCCCACATGAAAACAACAAGAGATTTGAAAAAAAAACTTGTGTTTGGCCTCCTTCATTATGTCAATGCACAAAAAATTATAGCTATACCTTATTACAAATTATAAAATTTTGAGATGTGTGCACAAACAACTTTGTAGTTTTATATGGTTTGTGGAAATAAATTTGCTTTGCGTGTTAAGCTTCATATTTATACTACAAAACCTTATTGTGCTTGTACCTCGAAATGAACTACAAAGTTTCGCATTGCTTAGGAAAACCTACATATTTAGTTGCAGTTTGTACATAACATTGTTACTATTGAATTTAGACAACATTTTACAAGTCAATGTTTTTGTGCATGGAAACGAATATGAATACAAAAAAAACTTATTTTTTGTTCGTGTTTATATTTGTTTCATTTTACAAGTTCTTTATTATTGATGCTTTATGTCGATTTCAAAACAACCAACTTATATAGATGTCTTCCTCTTCTTTAGATTTTCTACTTAACTCAAAAGTTCGGATACTAAAATAAGAACATTTCTTTCTTGTTATTGCTTTTCGCTTCTCCCAGAATAAACAAATTCATTTTTCTTTCTACCTTTTCTTTTTTTTACCAAACTCCTCTTTAGTTGTTTTCATATTCATCAAGATGGAATATCAAGTTTTTTTTCCTGTGTATGTCTACTTTGTTTATCTGGTCCTTTCATTTCTTTTATTGCAACCGTTGTGTTTGCAACTCGATACAAAGTATGCGGTTTCAGAGTGTGTAAGCAATCGCTCATATTTAGTTACGCTTTGTACATAGACTTATTGATGGTTTATGTAGTTTCCATAACCAGCATATTTTATAGGTCCCTTCCTTTAAATTAGACACACTGTTTTAACGCAGAAAACTGCAACTCCTAAAAATATACCACTTTTTTGTTGCGAGTGGTTTGCGTCTGATTCAAAGTAAAAAACTATATACAGACCATAGAGCTTCACATTGTTTATGCTAGGCTCCATATTTAGTTACATTTTGTGGAAGAAAATGTTGATTTTTCTTTTAGTTGGAGTTCTACAGTTCCAATTCTATCATGCACGAAAACAAAGATGGATTTTTAAGAAGTAACTTTTTATGTCCATGTTTATATTTGCATTGTTTTACAATTTATTTATCGTAAATATTTGTTGCAGCTTTCAAAACAACCAAATTATATAGATTTCTTTCTCTTCTTGAGTTCCTCTACTTGGCTCAAAAAAGATTAGATAGTTAAAAAACAATTCGTTCTTGTGTTTTAACCTTGATACAAAGTATAAAGCTTCAAAGTGTTTATGCAAGGCCTTGTCTTTAGTTAAATTTTGTATAAAAAATATTGATGTTTTATGTATATTTCATAACTATCGAATTTAATATGTGCCTTCCTTTATTTTATATTCTTCATTTTAGCGCAACAAAAGTGCATATCCTCAAAATATAGTTTTTTTTTTGTTAATGCTTTGCATTTCTTTTAGAGTAAACAACTTTGATTTGTTGTTTAGCTCTTATTTATTTATGTTTGAATTCGTAAAGCAAATGGAAGCATTTTCCAATTATTTTTTTACCTGTAAAAAAATATTGCATCAAACATTTATTGTGTTTTCTTGATCGGGCTAATTTATTTTACCAAACCTCCTACAAAAAATGGAGCGGTATTTCATATCCATGTTCTTACTATTGTTTTGTTGGTTTACATTCACAATGTACTTAAGCTTGTGGGAACAATGTGCGACCCCCCTGCTTATCTTATCCCTATCATGGACACACCATTGACTATCAAAGAAATTGCTTGCTTGGTTGAAGGTTGCTTTGATGTTGCACCTACTTTGAAATTGTTGAACTTGTGCCCCCTTCGTTTCACCTTGAACATTGAGGTGCAACATCGTGTGGACCTTTATGATGGACTGCACTTTCAAATAACACTGCTCCCCTCCAAATTTGCAGGCCGTGTGTTGGATAAAACACTACAAGAAGGCTCCATTGTGTGTTTGTGCAAATTCATTTGGAGGATCATCAAACATGAATTGTAAAATTCATAACCTACTCCGTAAGCAATGAATGGACTTTCCCCTTTAATCATTCTAATTTTATTTATGCCCTCATTTCTTTCCTATAGGACTATTCTTATCATTGACATGGGTACTATTGCTTACACACATATGAAAATTGGTGTGCCCACTCAACTTCCGGACCATGTTGCCCATGGAAAACAAACAACCCTGGAAAAAATGTTTGCTCTTGATAGGTGCTTGTCTCCACAAAACACCTTCTCCAATAAATCATGTTCCATCAACTTGTGCAACTACGGTCTTTCAAATAAGTGTTTTGAATACATCTCTGCTGTTATGGTATGTAAAAGGACGTGCCCTTGCTAAAACAACCTTCTAAAAATACCACAAGGCAAAGGGAAGTGGCTCCTTTTTGGCTTTGATTCTGTGGATCATTCCTCCAAAATTTCCATTTCATTAATATATGTATTAGGAATAGGATGTTGTTAAGTGTAATTAGTAGTAGCGTCCGATATAAGATAACGGCGCCATCAGTACGGTGCCGCCAATAATGTGGAGTACGGTAACAGTCAAAGTACAATAGGAATGTTGTAAAAAAGTAAATATTTGTCGTAAGTGGTCCAATAATGTTAAAATGTCAAAGTTTGGGTAATTAGAGAAGTAGGGTCTACATGATTAGGAATTAGAAATATTATATTGGTAATAAGGACAAGCAGTGAGGTCATAAATATTTTGTGTATTTTATTTGTAAAAATTCTAAAAATGTGGAACCCATGTAAAATGATAAGGTTTATCTTATCTTAACAGATAAGCTTACATGTACAGATAAGAGTTAAGGTATGGAATATGATTCGTCAGAGTGGATTTATTATCCTATCTTAGAGATAGGATGGATAAGCCTGGAAGTTCTATAAATAGAGAGGCCACCCCCCTCATTTAGCATAGAAAGAAGTAGTGAGAAATATTGTAGGAAGTGTGCGAAGGAAGCCATCAGTTAAAGGTGTGTTGAAGAAGCCATCGAGAGGTGTAATTGTAAAGTTTCTCCCATAGTCTTGTTGAAGAATCTCATGGGTGAGATTGTAACAGTTTCATGTTAATATTATAATTTATTGTGATATTTCAGATTTTTCGTCATTCTGTCTTATCATAGTCAATGGTATTCTTGTGTTATGTTGTTGTTTTGTTTCCAGATTACGTCCACCAAACTAAAGGCTGTGCATTAGTAAATAATCATAGCACGAGGAGTTCCCGGTGAAGAATTATCATAGTGCCAGATTGCTAATGACATTTTGGTTCCGTTGCCGGGGACCATTCCTCGTTGGTGGATTTTCTGGAGAGATATTCCCACTAAGTCAAAAATCAATTGGAGGGTAACCTTGTTTTTACTGTGCATAGTAGTTACCATGGTAAAGTTATTTTTACCGTGAATAGTAGTTACCCATGTTAAAGGGCATTTTTTCCATGAATAGTAGTTACCCTGGTAAAGTCCCTTTTTGCTGGGAATAGTAATTACGGCAGTAAGGTCACTTTTTACCATGAATAGTATTTACCGCAGTAACTTCACTTTTTACTGTGAATAGTGTTTACCACAGTAAAGTCAGTTTTTACCGTAGTAAGTCAAGTTTTACCATAGTTTACCATGGTCATTTCTATTTTACTGTAGAAAGGTGTAAAGTCACTTTCTAGTATAGTGATTCCAATTATTTGTGCACATAAGTCTTGTTAATTGTACTTGTGGGTTGGTATTTCACGGTGGTTACTTTTGAAAATGGGAAAGATTCTTGTTTTCCTCAGCTCAATCTAATGAAGATGCTTCTTCTTTCATTCAAGAGTTTAAACGATCTTGTATTTGTAATGGCCTTATAAGAAGGGAACAATGGACTGAATTTTTTCCTACCTTTTTGGATGGTTCAGCACTTAGGTGGTTTGAAACACTAGGTGATAATGTGAAAAATTCATGGGATTTATTAACTGAAAGTTTTCTTGAAGAATTTGGTGAACAACAGAAATATGCAGATCTCATGATCGAGATCACAAAGCTATCCCAAGGAGAGAAGGAGAAGATAAGGGATTATCATGCTCGTGTTCTAGAGCTAAGGAGGAAGCTCGATGCCCAGATCCGGAAGGAAGGACTAGCGGATGGGTTGATGAATGGCGAGGATAATCTCCTCTGTAAGCACTTCATTCTTGGGATGAAGCCAGAGATCAGACAACGAGTGAAGTATGACCGCCCAGCCACCATTGAACAAGCAAAGGAGATTGCAAGAAGGCAAGAAGAAAGCATGGAAGAGGAGCCCAAAGAAATTGTTGCTAAAGTAAAGCCTACACCAGCACCTTTGGTCCTGAATCCACAACCACTCCCGGTGAGCACAAATATTTCTCCTAATACATCTACTGAGTATGAAGACCTGCTCAAAAAGATGGGTCAGTTAACTATTAATCTTCTTCAAGGAAAGGAATTTAGTTCTCAGGGAGGAGATAGAGTTCCAAAGAGAAATATTTCTGAAGTTGTTTGTTATGGTTGTTATAAAAAGGGTCATTATAAGTATAATTGTCCAGATAGAGCTTCTACATCTGGTTAAGGGAGATAATGATAAAGGAAAAGCACCTGTGAATTCTTTTGATGTAGTAGATAAGAGCAGAAATAATGAAGTAGATGTGTTTGTAACAAAAAGAAAGAAAGAAAAAGATAATCAAGATGGAAATGATCCTAAGAAGATGAAAGAAGAAACTAGTAAGAAACATAGGAGAAGAAAGTTGGGTGTGCAGGATTTTCTGATTTCACAAGGGGCAAGGACCATACTCCATCTTGGAAGATCTGTCCAAAAGGCCTGCAAATATTACATATGGTCAACTCTTGGCTATGTCTTCTGAGAAGAGGCGGGAGTTACGAGGTGGACTCAATGCTCGAAGAAGGAAGGAGGTTGAGGTCCCTGTTTTGGAGGCAGAGGCAGATCCCTATGCTCCATAAGCTGAGGTATTATGTAATGGTAATTCAATTCATGATGTCTTAATTGATGGAGGTGCTGCAGTTAATGTAATAACTGAGTCTGTAATGAATATGTTGGGGTTAAAAATTGATCGCCCTTCAACACTTATGTTAAGGTCATTAAATAAGGGAAAAACTAAACCAGAAGGTGTAATTTCAAATGTGGCAATTATCTGTTATGGGTGTGGTATGTGTGGTAGACTTTCAGGTGATGAAAAATGGTACTGTTGCGTACCCAATGCTGTTGGGAAGACCATGACTAAGGAGAGTTCATGCAAGAAACTACTGGAATGAAGGTTTCATGACACTTGGACGTGGTAGAGAGAGGGTGAAGATAAACGTGATCCCTCGACATCATAAAGTAGAACCTGTGGATTCAAGTGATGAAACTGATGATTTGGACATCCTCTGATTACTCTAGTACCAGTGAAGTGGACACCTGAAGATGAAGAAAGCGAGGTGGATGTTTTAGTCATGGATATCCTGCCAGTCACACCAACTCATGACCCCATAAAATTATCTGAAGAAGAAGTTGATGATCGTCTCCAACAAATAAAGATTGGTGATGCTGCGATGGAGAGTGAGAAGGAATCCTACCTCCAGCTCTTTCGAAGGTACATACACCTATTCACTTTTGATTACAAGGAACTCTGCCAAGTAAGTTGGGTAGAACATTGTATTGAGCTGGTAGATGGTGCTAAGCCCATAAAGAAAATGCCATATAGAATGAATCCTAATTTTTTCCAAGACTGTAAAAGAAGAAATAGATAAGTTGCTTGATGCAGGATTCATATTTACTGTGGAGAATTCAGAATGGGTTTCTCCCCATTGTGATCTCAATAAAAAAGAATGGGAAGCTACGCATTTGTGTTGATTATAGGAAGCTCAATAACGCAACAAAGAAGGATCATTACCCTCTTCCATTTTCAGATCAGATCTTGGACGAAGTAGCTGGCTAGGAGTGCTATAGTTTTGCTGATGGATATAGCGGCTACAACCAAGTTCGTATAGCAGAGAAAGATCAGCTGAAGACCACATTCACCACTCCTTGGGGAACGTTTGCTTATAGAGTTATGCCTTTTGGGTTGTGTAATGCTCCAGCAACATTCCAGCGTTTAATGAATAGGGTTTTCGAACCCTACATTGGGACCTTCATCAGAGTATTTCTGGATGATTTTTGCATCTATGGGAGCAAGTTGGACCACCTGCACCAGATGGAGACAGCATTTCAAAGGTTAGATGAAGCACAAGCCTCACTAAACCCTACAAAGTGTGTCTTTGGATGTTCTAAGGTGTTTTGTTAGGGCATGTTGTATCCAGAGATGGTATTGGTACTGATCCTGATAAAGTTTCAAAAATCAAAGATTTACCCATTTCCTATAAATAGAAGTAAGTTGAGATCATTTTTAGGCCATGTGGGTTACTATAGAAGGTTCATCAAGAATTTCTCAAAGATTGCACATCCACTAACCCAGTTCTTGAAGAAGGATGTTGCTTATGAACCAGGAAACAAGGCGCATGAAGCTTTTGGACAACTGAAGGAAGCCCTGGTGTCTTCACCTGTTTTGAAGAATCCAGATTGGAGCAAGCCATTCATTGTGTACACTGATGCCTCAGATGCAGCACTAGGTAGTACTTTGAGCCAAAAGGATGAAAATGGGAATGAACATCCAATTTACTTTGGGAGCAGACAAATGAGCAGTGCTGAGGTAAACTATACTGTAACTGAAAAAGAGCTCTGGCTATCATTTTTGTTGTAAAGAAGTTTAGAAATTACTTGCTAGGGCAGAAATTTATAGTTGTAACGGATCATCAGGCTCTGAAATATATTGTCAATAAGCCTAACCCATCAGGGAGGATAGCAAGATGGATAATTTTGCTACAAGAATTTGAATTTGATATTATAGATAGGCCAGGAAAGAAGCATGTCAATGTAGATGCACTCTCTCGAGCCTATGATGGTTTAGGATCATCTTGTGATGATGATGATTTTCCCGATGCAGCATTGTTCTCCCTTGACACAATCCCTAGTGAATACATAGATATTTGGAATTATCTGAATGAATTCAAGTTTCCGGATGGTGCCAATGCAAATGACTAAGAGAAAGATTACTCAAGCCAGTCGTCCATACTCTATTCTGCATGGAGCATTATTTCGAATAGGACCTGATGGACAGTACAAGAGGGCAGTTGGACGTGATCAAGGAAAAGAGCTTCTAGAAGAATTCCACAATGGTACATGTGGAGGGCACTTCTCTGGACAACTTACAGCAAGAAGGATCTTGGATGCAGGTTATCACCTGGCCCACTCTTTTTAAAGACTGTTATAATTATTGTAAGACATGTGATATTTGTCAATCACATGGTAACCGTAAGACTTCATCAGCTCCATTATGTCCTATTCTTCCCCTTGGTCCCTTTGAAAAATGGGGAATAGACATTGTAGGTCCACTTCCAACTACATCACGTCAAAATAAGTATATTGTAGTTGCCACAGATTATTTAACCAAGTGGGTGAAGCTAGGCCATTGAAGCAGCTTCCATGGATGAAGTGGCAAGGTTCATATATGAACGCATTGTCACCAGATTTGGTTGTCCATTAGAAATTGTAACAGATCAAGGAAGCCACTTCATTAATGAGGTGGGTAGAAGCCCTAGTCAATAAGTTTTCTATCAAGCACAGGAAGGCAACAACATACAAGCCAAGCACAAATGGACAGGTGGAACGAACAAATTTTGTGCTGTGTCAAATTCTAGCAAAAGATGCAGCCTTGCAGGTACATAAATGGGATAAAAGGATTCATGCAGCATTGTGGGCATATAGGGCAACATCAAAGTCAGCAACAGGATACTCCCCATTTCAGTTGGCCTATGGCATTGATCCAGTTCTTCCTATTGAGTTTGATATTCCCACTGTGAGAGTTATGAAAAATGAAAGGATGGATGAAAGTGATTCAGTAAAAGAAAGGTTGGTACATCTTCAGTTGCTAGAGGAAATGAGGGAAATAGCAAAGGATACAGGCCATAAGAAGAAAATGAAGCAGAAGGAGTACTTTGATCAAAAGATCCGGTGGTCTCCATTTCAAGTAAATGACTTGGTTCTAGTATATGATTCCAGATACAAAAAAAGAAGACAGAGAAATTTTCTTCCAAAATGGATGGGGCCCTACAAAATAGCAGCTGTGCATGAAAATTGTACGTACCGACTGGAGGAATTGGATGGCACTCCCATTACGAAATGGGTCAACCATGACAAGTTGAAGATTTTCCAAGCACCAAAATAGTCTACTCCGAGGACGGAGTAGAAGCTAGGAAGGGGGAAGATGTCGACACTAAAATTTTCCTCCAAAATTTCCATTTCATTAATATATGTATTAGGAATAGGATGTTGTTAAGTGTAATTAGTAGTAGCGTCCGATAGAAGATAACGGCGCCGTCAGTACGGTGCCGGCAATAATTGTGGAGTACGGTAACAGTCAAAGTACAATAGGAATGTTGTAAAAAGTAAATATTTTGTCGTAAGTGGTCCGGTAATGTTAAAATGTCAAGTTTGGGTAATTAGAGAAGTAGGGTCTACATGATTAGGAATTAGAAATATTATATTGGTAATAAGGACAAGGAGTGAGGTCATAAATATTTTGTGTATTTTATTTGTAAAAATTCTAAAAATGTGGAACCCATGTAAAATGATAAGGTTTATCTTATCTTAACAGATAAGCTTACATGTACAGATAAGAGTTAAGGTATGGAATATGATTCGTCAGAGTGATTTCTTATCCTATCTTAGAGATAGGATGGATAAGCCTGGAATTTCTATAAATAGAGAGGCCACCCCCCTCATTTAGCATAGAAAGAAGTAGTGAGAAATATTGTAGGAAGTGTGCGAAGGAAGCCATCAGTTAAAGGTGTGTTGAAGAAGCCATCGAGAGGTGTAATTGTAAAGTTTCTCCCATAGTCTTGTTGAAGAATCTCATGGGTGAGATTGTAACAGTTTCATGTTAATATTATAATTTATTTTGATATTTCAGATTTTCGTCATTCTGTCTTATCATAGTCAATGGTATTCTTGTGTTATGTTGTTGTTTTGTTTCCAGATTACGTCCACCAAACTAAAGGCTGTGCATTAGTAAATAATCATAGCACGAGGAGTTCCCGGTGAAGAATTATCATAGTGCCGGATTGCTGATGACAGGACCAAATAGGAGGGGAAATTTACATCATATGTTTCAATGAGGTTGCATATAAATTATATGAGCAGATTGAAAGTGGCAAGGTGTACAATATCGTGAATGAGCGGATCAAAAATGTAAACCCATGTTATAACCACTTTGAACCATTCTCTAGAGATTTATTTGCACCCCTCCTCGTTTGTTACTCCTCTCCTAGAAAAAGATGAAGGAGTACCTACACATCACTTTCACTTCAAGCAAATCAAAGAAATAATTGTCATCCTTGTCGTCTCTTCAATTGATATGATTGGCGTTATTGTCATTTCACCATGCTCTACTATTCGTCGACGCGACCTGTCAAAGACTATAAAAAAGATCACTTCGGTTAAAAGATATGTTTGGATTTGGTGTTTATGTTACTTTGTGGGGACAACATTTTGATGGGTTGAGTAAAGAGCTTGTAGACATTATTTCGATACCTCATGTTCTTGTATTGGTAATAAATGTTACTCGTGTCTCTAATTTTAATGGCTCTAACTTGGACACTATCTCCAATACCAAATGCTTTTTCAACCCTCCAATTGCATAAACTTCTACACTTTGCGAGTGGGTTGCCTCAGATGGTTACTCCCTTTCATGCCATCTATCACAAACAAATTTATGGGTACTCCAAAAAACTTGACCTCCATTGCAACAATATCGCAAATAGTTCAAATGGGAAACTCTGAAAAAAATGAATGGACCACAGTTACAACTGAAGTCGCAAACATCATCAAGGATAATTTCTTTTACATGACTTTCCCTTTTATAAAAGGTGATAGTGCAAGAAAAAAGTGCTAGAAAAGGAAAATGGCATGTGGTTCTGTGCAAATTGTAACATAGATGTTGTACAATGTGATTATAGATATGCACTCTAAATTGATTTGAAGGATGTCACTTGGGAATTATATTTAGTTACAACCTTTGATGAAACAATTGAATCAATCATGGGTATCATATCTAGGGACCTCCACTTGTTTTCCATAGATGATGAAGTGAAAAATGAAATTGCAAGGCATGTCATCAACCACAAATTCATTTTTCTCACTTTCCCTTGAGAAAGTAACATATCGTGGAAACAAACAATTGAAAAGTGTTGTTTTGAATTCAAATAAAATGGAAACTTGCACCAGTCCTCCCTATCCTCTGTTGCCAAGAAAATTTCTAGCGCTCCCCTTGCAACATTTTCTTCCCCAACCCATGGAATCGAGTCATTTCTAGAGGGATTTTTGTTTACTTGTTTTTGTATGTTAAAAACTATTTTCATCCCTCTTTGCTTTGCAGGTTCCTTTGTTTCTCTTCCAACAGAAAAGGACCTCCTTTTGGGCCTCCTCGTCTATGTAAAAAAATGAAAATGCTTTATAATTAATATTGTGATTTGCTTTTTCAACCTTTCAATATTGTGATCAACATTATTAGTCATTGTCAGTAAAATTTAAAGGCATATAGCTTTGTTCTTAATTATATCTAATAACTTTCAACAAAAGTACATTTTTCATTTGTTTGGCATTTTTCTAAAGTAAGAAATGACAATAAACATTATCACTAAAAATGTGCTCTCCTTATTTTGTTTATTTGAATGTACGCAAGTCTCTTAACAACTCATTGTTTCTTACCCCTCGCTTGAAATGTTTTTTACAGTTCATTCTTCAAAGGTCATAACCTTCTCCCAATGTCATCTCTTGAGAAACGAGCCCGTCGATGAGAACTATATTCATGGAATACGTCCCAAAATAATTACACACAACGAAAATGTTACCACGCCTGGAAACAAGCAAGTGGTAATTGTGCCTGCCAACTTCCAACTGTTCAACGCCTTCCCTTTTCGGTCTTCCCTTCCTTGGCTTCCACTTCAACTATTGGGCAATTGTTGAACACGGTTCAACGCGAGGAGTATGTGGAGGCCGACTTTCACAACCCTGCCCATTCTGTCCTTCCTTCAATGTTTTCATCTTCATAGTTTACAAATGTGCTACCACAAACTGCAACCTTTGAACCCTTGTTCAATGGATTAGGAGAAACTATTATGGGGGCGTCCTTCCAAGCATCCTCCTCTATAAGCACTCTTGTATTTCCACCCAAAAGCTTCACCAAACATGTGAACTCACCCACATACCTCATACACATAATTCACATTGCCCTTCTCCTACAATTTCCTTTCCTCTTTGTCAAACAACATACCTTCATGCAAAGAATCCCACCCCTTCCCCTCAGTCTGGAAATTCCACATGCCCCCAACTTGGATTTCACTTCTAAAGATCAACACAAGTTTCAAAGAAAGATATATTTATTGTCCAAGATCCACACCTTCTCTATTTATTTATAAAACTATATTGGCATGAAAAAAAGTTTGTCTAACGGCTTGCATACATACAACAGATGCAAAACTGAAAAAAAAAAAGACATCGTTTCTCCTTGTGGAACAATATGGACCCAAGACATCAACCTTGCGTTCTAAATTCCTTAATCCAGGGGGGAAGAAATGTTGATCGTTTGAGTGAATCCAATCTTGCAAATTAGTCAGGCCGTGTGGGGAGCAATACAAATATATAGACCACGCCATAACCAAATATGTTCCACACCATCTTGGTAATGTGGACATTGTAAGTTTGTACAAAGGAAAGGGACCCAGCTAACAAAGTATGACTTCTATGTTAGTAGGTCATGTGTCTAGGAAGGCCCTGCAATTTAAAATTTCCCATGATCCATAATTCAAAGACATTTTAATCAATGATGGTGCTCTTGCCTCTTTTCCATCTGCATCAACAAATGTAGCCTCCTTTCTAAACACAATCGCATTGGATCTTTTAGAACCACATGAAGATCGTATAAAGATTGGTGACTATGATTCTTATGACTCACCCAAATCAGCATCTTTTGCGTCTTTGATTCCAAATATAGGTACACAAGAAGAGGAAAATCAACATTCCTTGCTTGTGCATGACCATGAAACTCCCCTTCACCTTGGCATGGCATGAATGACCTTTCACCAATAAATGAATACAACACAGAAGGCATGTTCTCCATGGTTTTTCCAATTTTTTTTATTGGAGGGAAAGTCACGTTCAAACAACCGTGAATTAAAGAAGTCCATTTGCATGATTGCACTCTTCATTTGATGTGCTACCAAGATGGCCACTTTGGATCTCATCCACAGTTTAGATACTTTCTGCTCCACCTCATAATTTGTCACAGAAGCCAGGAAACTGCTGCAATATTCATGAGGCAGAATATCGAGCATGGTATCCCAACAACTATAGGGGCTCTTTGCAAAAGACTTCAATATTTCCCCAATGATGGCCTCCTAAATTATTTTTTGTGTTTTTAGAAAAAACCTTCAAGGAACACGCTCATTTTGGGCAAAAAAGCAAAAGTGAGGTTTTCAGAAAAGATTGAAAAATTAGGTCCACCAACTTACAGAAACAAAATGGTTCGACCTCCACAGTGTTATGCCTAGTGATCCCTCCATAGATGTTCATGTTGCACAACAGTGGAGGACCCTTAATATTATGTCCAACCCTCATTGTGTTTATACGTACTTGCACAAAATATTCACAATCTTTTGTGAAGAAGTTTTGGAAAAAACACCGAGGGGTGCAAGATTATTGGTACATGTGATGTAATTCCCTTCTTTGACTACTTTATTTTGAACTTTCAGGGTTTTATTTAAGGTCCTTCTTTCTCACAAGTATGAATGATAGCATAGAGATTCCGCACACGTGCATACTTTCTTATGGCTTGAAAATGTACCCAATGTTGATACATTGCGTTGGAGGGACCTTACATTTGTATAGGTCATTAGAAAACACTTTGATAGATACATATCTGCTTGGAACCCACGATATACCTGTAATCAATCAGATTTTGTATGCCAATCAATTTATGATGATCCTAGCTTCTTGGACACGTCACAAATATTTTCTTCTTCTCCACTCATAGACCTTGAAGAACCACTTAATCATGTTTAGCGCCATACTAAATGTTCAAAACAGACATGCTTGTGGAATAAACAAACTCACCTCCAATGTCGGTACAATGCCCTATATGAGACCCACCCTTGTTCAACCTTATTCATTAAGGAATATGGGACAATTAAGTACCCCCCCGCCTTTTAAGAAATGATGATAGGTTGAACATCCACAACCAAAAAATTCTTTCAATATGGATATCCAACGTTGAATGTTAGCATGTTCTTTCTCGGCATGTGGTTCTAAAAAACATTGTAAAATATATTTTAAAGGCATAACAATGTTCTGACACCTATAACCAAACGCTTTCCAAAATTTTAAGAGATGCTGACCCAAATTCTATAGCACAAATTTCCATTCGTAAAATGCTTAATGAGAGTGTCATTGAGCATGATATTAGTGCACAGGAAACTTGCCACAAGTTGTAGAAATTGCCACTTGTTCTCTACACTCATTCTTTTGTTTCATTGAATGTTGGAAAGAAGGTCTTGAGGTGGGTCACCAAATCAGAGTTTCAAATATAGGAAGCAACTCTCTTTCTTGATGTCTATCAGGAAAGACATGCAAATATGGAACCACGTTCTCTTATTCAATTGTCTCAAGATTATACTTACAACAAATACCATATTGGGAATAAATGGAAGCTTCGTGCCTCTCTAGCAGTTATTCATGTCCCCTCGAGATTTTTCCAAGTCTCCGCACAAGAATCAACGTCTTTTGAAATTTTTTGTTGGAGTGAACTCCTTTTACACATACCTTTTCACATTATTTCTTCAGATATTGGCACTACCCCTGAAGAAATTATTTCTAATTGGAACATGTTCAAGAATAATTAGCATCCATAGCACGTTTTTCGCTCCAGCACAATCCCAAAAACAATCTTCAAGTGATGAATTTGCATTTAAAGATGAGAGCATGAATACTCATGCTCATTTTGATGAATGAAAATTTTTGTCGCTGCTCCATCCCATAAAAATCATGGGTCTTGACAACTTAGATATGTTTAGTCGCTAAGAGTTTGACATCCAACATAAATTCGAGCAATCATGGTGTTCCACATTCTTTACAGGAGTTTGGCCAATACTTTATATAGGTGAATAAGGCCACAACAAATATGAATCACGTACGTGTGTCCTCCAAAACACATGCTTCTCCTTTATCACCATAAAAAAAATTGGCATTCGATGACATTATCCCCAATTTCTCACACAAATCTTATCACCCTGCATTAAGATTAATAATTCAAGGTACCGTTGGGACAACGAAATCATATCTCATAAATACTATCACGTCAACAATCACATTTGCAAGAGCTACAAATAATTCGTCTCTAATTTTACTTGCACCTATTGGTGTAACAACATTCAACATTTCTAAATTCACGATACATGTTAGCCTCAACATACCTATCAAAGAACTCAAACCCTTAGAAGGACAAGTTTTGTCATCTTTTCAAGACTACCTCAAACATGTTGAGTATACTTTTATTGATGAAATGAGTTTCGTTGGACCCAAATTGTTCAGCAAGATCGACTTCTGGCTCCGTGAAGCTTTTCTCCACTTTAAGACATAGGAATTCGGTGGAAGATATATCTTCCTCGTCGGTGACCTAGGTCAACTACCACTTGTCATGGACATTCCATTATATGTGAGTCACTCATATGACGTCAACCTTTAGAGGGCATTTCATACAATTGTATCCTTGAAAAGTTTATTGTTATTTGGGCTCCACCCACGCACAAGTTTCCTTTCGTTGGATACTTCTCAAGTGGTGTAGTTCCTCGCTTCAAGGATGGGGTGCTCCTTATGTCGTGCACTAATTCCCACCTCTCGCAACAATAAATTCGTAGCTTCAACAACTCACTCCATTTGTTTCCAAAGAATGACCAAGTCGACCTCCACAACCTCAATATCTTGAAGGCGTTGAACCTTCCAATCGTTCGTTCCATTGCACAAAGTACTAGATAGGTTAATTTAGGGGAACCCGGTGATGATCAATTACAACACATTTCTTTTTGCAAAAAAAAAATCATGCTTGCATCTTTAGAAATTTTTAGTTGAGGTTGGCCTTGTAATCATTCAATAGGCACAATCGTCAACATTGTTGATGACAATTCCACAACACCCCCCAAAACTACCTCTTTTTTCATTTTCAAATTCGACAGATATATTGTGCAATCTTGGGATCTCAAGAACTCCTTATATGTTCATCTGCCACCAATTTCAAGACAGAGTCCCAGAAAAATGCCAATCAAAATGGCTTGGGCATTAACTATCCACAAGTCTCAAGGTCTTACTTTGCACAGAGCCACTGTTGACATTGGTAACACCGAGAGACAAGGTTTTATTTTTACTGCTATCTCCAAAGTCCCCTGCCTTGTAGATCTTCGCATTTCACCTCCTTTCTCTTTCGAGCAGTACTCAAAAATGGCTCGTGGCCCTCTACTACAGTTGCATAAAAATGAGGAAGCTCAACTAAATTCTCTCGCCTCTTCCCACCCTTTCAAAAAAAATGTCCTTCCCTCTAACACCACACTACATTTCCAAACACTTCATTTCCTTAAACTACCCCAAAAAAATATGTATCCCTTCCATATTGCCCTTCTTCTCTCCAAACCTGATCGCTACAAATTTCCCACATATTCTATGGCTTACTAATACTACTCATTTTTGTTTTGGGATTTCATTTTGCCTTTACTTGTATATATATTTATCTTTTTATCCTCCAACAATCTATACATGTTTTCCTACCTTTTTTCCCCAAGGTTTTTTGCAGTTTTGCATGAGATGCAACCACATCATTCACAATATACTTTCTTTTCAGGAATACTACAGTTTCTATATTTTTGGTTCCATTTCTTTGTCTGACTATTCCATCTTTTCATTTTTTTCATGTCACCAACAAAGTTCGTGCCTAAATGTTCAATCCTTGATGTTTTCTCGTATTTCCCTCTTCCATCGCAACAAAAAACTACCACTCCCCCAACTAGTTACTTTGATAATCTCCTCCACTCTTAATTCCTCCAACTATTCCCTTTTGACGTTCACAATACAATGCTCGTGTGCTATTGCTAGTTATATAGTTGTGTTTTCTCAATTTCGTAGGTAACGAGTACACAAACGAAAGGTAGTATTTTTCAAACCCTGCTCAAATGGTAAATCCCTATTTTCAATTTCAATTACATAGTCATTTCTTAACTTTTTTCTTTTTTTGCACTTGATTTTCCCTTTGTTTCATTGTAGGTGGAAGGGAGCCTCTGTTGCTTTCGTTTCATTGTAAGGTACGAAAGGTAAGAGTGGTAGCTTTACCCCATATTTCCCCTTTTCAATTAAGTGCTTACTTTTCGAGCTTCACATCCTAGCCCATTTGTGGCAAGACTGCTTCCCTGAAGAGGCAATTTGTACACACCCCATTTTGCACGGTGCAATATTTAAAATGTTCAATGATAACTATGAGGATCTTCAAAAACATGATTCAAATGCTCAAACCACCCACAAAAGCCAACACTTTCCCATTTTGCTTGCTTTCCCTTTTTTCCAACTCCTTCCAAACCAATTTGAAGAGAATTTGTGCTTTCTAGTCATTTGCAAACTTCACACGCTGCCACTGCAGCGGTCTTGTTTGCCACCACGATGATTCTACTTCACACCCAAGTGTTTCATTTTTTACCACGGCGATTTTGTGTTACCTTTCGGCGATTCCATCTTCTATCACAACAATTGCATAACTACCTTGTGTTGGAACAAACAATTCCATCACAAAAAAAATACTTTTCCCCTTCAATTTTTGTGCATGGTTTTTTGTTCTAATTTTAGACCAAACACGTGTTTGGCCTTATTTTTAACCCCAAATTTAGTTCTCCTTCCCCCCACTCCACTTGAGTTCACCATTGAGTGATCTAATCTTAGCCATAGATATTTGTTCCGATCTAGAGTTAGAATTTGATCACTTCGAATTTTTTCTATTAATAGAAATTGTGTGCTCATTTTCTACCCCTCAAAATTTTGGAGTTTCTCTAGATAATCTACTGCTACCATTTTTTTCAGAGAGAGAAACCAAGTCCAAGGGAGATCGCTTCTGTATAAAGCACCCCCAAAGACCTTATTTGTTGTTGTTATCCAGAAAGAGAATACAAAGGGTTTTAGACGAATCTTCTGAGCTCCATGAACCAACCACATATTTGTTGATTATTCTACTTTCACAATATATATAGCTTCTAATCTATCTTTGCTACATTACTACATCACACTGGTCACATTAAGTATCAACTGAAGTAGTTTTTTCTAAGAGTATAGACATGATAATCCAAGCTCAACCCCCTTTTGTTTACGGAAAGAGGTTGGATTCGTATTCAATTTGTTTATTTAGATAGTATGTTTTAGCTTAGATTTCTTCGTTTAGATCCAGTTGGAAAATCACTTTAAAATGAAAGGAAAAAGAAGTTACATTAGATCTCATTATGAATTTTATGTTTTGTAGCTTATGACTTTGAGATTCCCTTGCTCTGGGCTCTTCTCATCTCTGTGATTAATTTTCAGATTTGTTTTACTTTGTTATTTACCTATACTTAGGTTTTGATCAATTTTAATTACATGTACTTCACCTACAAACCAAAAAAACAAGCTTAGCTCTAGATTTATTTCAAAATTGTTATTAGATTAGAACTACTTTATCTTAGATATTAGCTTACATTAAGGTTTGACCAGATTTTTAATCTTACGACAACTCCATTGCAATTCAGATCGTAGATCTTATCTTTTTCATCATTTGTGTTATCAAAAGAGCATTTTAGAGTAGAAAACTTGCATTTTATGAATTGCATATTGTTAAATCTGAAAAATCCAATAGCACCTACAAAATTGTAGTCTTTATTTCTTGTTATTCGTGTCTTTTGAATCATTAGGAATCTTTCCATTTATAGTTTTAGATTTCATTTGTTCCTTACCCCTTACATTGATATAAAACACTTCTAAAATAGCAAAAACGTAGTTCCATTTGTATGCAATCAAATCAAGTAGTGAAAGAAGCTTCTAATTTATTGATTTTCATTGCATGCAATTTAGTAATAACATTTAGGAACCATTCTAGCTAGTAATCCATTTCTAATTGTTAATTTGAATTCATTTCACTTAACTGCTTGCAACCTAAACAATAAATCCAACGCGAACATCAATCCCAAAGCTCAACTTCCACGCAACCGAACATAGCTCTTTATTCCAAACAAGTTAGAAAAAATTCCAACAACTTACAACATTCCCAAAATGTAATTACACCATTTCAACCTTCGAAACACTTTGTTGATCCGCAAAAGAAAACGTTTTCATTTCATGAAGCATTCCAACAAAACATCCCTTACAACTCTCACTCAAGCCATAAACTATCTACACAGATATCCTTATAGCCACTATACATGCATATAGCTCTTGTTCTAGCAATATCATCTTCACAACCCCATATCAAATTATGTTCATGTTACAGTCCCAATCATATAGCACCACAAAAAATGGTCTTCAAGGGTAGAGTTCAACATTTCCTTGTGTTCCCACTCCTCTCAAGCCAAAAAACATTCAAGACAATATTTTACCCGAGCTAAGATGATAAGTCTTTCACTCTACACCTTCTCCCACACTCGCTGTGTCACAAGTCATCATTCTTTATGATGAGGCTTGTTAAGACAACCACCTCATCTACCTTCTCATTAGTCAACTACTTCCCCCAGAGATTTGAGTGTCCTCTCTTGTTGTATCTTTCCCATTCATCCCTCACATGACCTTACTATATCAAGAACAACCATCTCATTCGCATGGCCCAACCTAATATTCACCCATTCACCGACCACAACATAGACCAAGATCATTGTACCGCTATTATTCCGGACCATACCATCCACTGTGAGAAGGTCCATAGGAGTTTTGATGCCCTCGACGAGCGGGTCTTGCTCTCTCGAGAACATCGGCATAGAGTCTTCCTTTCACCTTGCCCAAATCTTTAGCCTTCCATATTCTCTCAATTTATGTTATCCTCACACCATCGTGGTATTCCCATACCATAATTTTTTCATCCCTACATTGACTGCCTTGGCCCGACCCACGAGGATTCAAGTGCTTATAAAAGGCCCCTACGCTTTTTGGTGTGTAAAATACATAGACCACCAAAGAATGAAATTCACAAGATATTTTAGGTTGATTATGATGTGAAAAAAGTAGCCATTGGAGTTGTGGTGAGTCAAGAAGGAAGACTCGTCGCATATTTTAGTGAAAAAATGAATGACGCGAGGAGATTTTCAATTTACGATCAAGGGTTTTAAGCCATAGTGTAGGCTCTAAATAAGAGGAGTTGTTATTTGTTTCCTGACAAGTTTGTGTTGTAAACAAACCATCAAGGGGTTTTAGGAAAGTTTTTCGTTTAAAAAAAACCTTCATATTGTATGTATTCTACTATGTCATGCCTGAAAGTTATTAGTCCAAGCCTAGGCATTATGTAGAAAAAGATACATATTATGATTCATTGCGACAAATCATAAATCAAGTATCTTCCTCAAATCCTCTTGAAGCTTGGTTGACCACCTCTAAGGAGGCAAACCATAACAAGTAATGTTGTAATTATCAAGAGCCCAATTTGCAAGGCCATCTGATGCTTTGTGTGTTCTCTGGATACATGGTTGAATTGAACCTCCTGGAACTTATCTTGCAAACTTTGAAACCTCCCCATCTCTCTTGCTATTTTCCAATTTTTACTATGAATTTCTTTAGGATCAGATAACAAGCTAACGATTACCTTGAAATCAGATTCAATTTAGAGTTTTTTCCACCCAATTTTGAAAGCCTCTTACATCCCTTTATAAACAATTATGATCTCCACTAAGTTATTAGCTATATGTCCCAATTTCTCAACAAAGAAGAAAGATATTTATTTATCATAATATCTACCAATGCTTCCCATATTAGCATGACTCGTATTTCCCGTTGAGGCACCATCCGTGTTTACCATACCCAAAAGGAGGGGTTGTCTAATATCTATCCCTCAGAGTTTTCTTTTTAGGTCAAAAGGAAGACATTTTTGAAGTCTGGGTTGTACAGAGAGTTGATACATAAATGTTCTCATTTCGGAATAAGAATTTGAGGTAGGAAAATCATATGCTCGATAGATTCAGCTATATTAATTTTGATCTTCTCCCAAACATACGTGATATCCCTACTGTTATGTTGGAAAATTATTTTGTTTATCTCCTTCCAATTGTTCCAGAGCATAAGGGAGAACCCAGATCACAATGTCAGGAGAAGGTTCTAACCCTTAGGTAGTTGGTTTTGCCAAGCTCTAATCAATTGTTTAAAGGACAAAATGTTGGCCAATGGAAATCTAAACACTTGGGATAAACGTTGACATAAGGAGACCACCCATGGGCATTGGAAAAATATATGTATGATAGTTTCCACATTATCTAGACATAAAACACAGCGAAAGGGGCAATAAAAGTCCCGTTTCATGAGTCTACCTCCTCTTAAGACTCTACCCCTTAATAGTAGCCACACAAAGAAGCTCACATTGGGCCATAAAGTAGGCTGCCATATGTGTTTGAAGATATGCTTCAATGAATGAGGAGTAGTCCTACTTAAAGAAGCATGCCCTGAAGATATTTTATATTCACCTATAGGGTTGTTCCCCCAAGCTAAGGAGTCAGGCATAGGGGAGGTTGTTAGAGGACGGCCCAAGAGAGTTTTATTTATTTGTGTTCGTTGCTCTTCCCCAAATTGGATTGGCCATTCTAGAGGGGGAGTCTAGCACTGCCCTATCTCCCAAGGATGAGTAGTGCATTGACAATAGTGAGCAAATTTAGTCCATCTTATTTCATGAAAAAGTATCCATTATGTTCTTTAACTTTGGAAACTGAGTAATGATTGGTGGATGCCCATCCCAAGAATCAATCCAGAAGTTAGCATTTTGACCATTATGAATAACCCAAAATAAATGTTTTTTATGAGAGCTTCCCCGACTTTAAGAACAACAAGAATTGGTGCTCCCTTGGAGGGAAGAGACAACCTAATGATTATCTCAGGGGACTTATTTTCAACATACTTGGCGTGAATATTAGCAACCCACAACTCAGTTGCATCCATAAGCATTCTCCAGTACAGTTTAACTGACATAGCCTTATCGTGTTAGGTGAAGGATTTAAATCCTAAACCACCTTCCTTCTTAGGTTGAAAAAGAGTTTCCCATTTGATAAGAGACCACTTTCTTTTTTCATTATTTATCTAGATGATACACTAATTTTCAACAAATTGTAGGAAAAACATTTGGTCCATTTGCATAAATTGTCAAAGCATTTGCATGAGGAGAAGCTACTTGTGAATTTGAAGAAATGCAATTTCATGTGGAGAGAGTTGATGTAGTTGGGATTTGTGATATCTTAAGAAGGATTGACGATGGATCCTTTGAAGGTGAGAGCTATATTTGAATGGCCATCACCCAAGAATGTTACGGAGGCTTGAAGCTTACATGGGTTAACAAGCTTCTATAAGAAGTTCATCCACGGATTCAATGTGATTTGTGCACCAATCACAAAAGTGATGTAGGAAGATGAAGAGTGTGTTGACAACAGACACAAAATATGGCTTTCAAAAGTTGAAGGTCGTGTAGTAGCTAGTGTTAGCCTTGCCCGATTTCAATAAAGTATTTAAGGTTGATTGTGATGCGAGTAAAGTGTCATTGGAGTTTTAATGACTTAGGAAGGAAAACTCATCATATATTTTAGTGAGAAATTAAATGGCATGAGGAGATATTCAATTTACGATCAAGGGTTTTACACCATAGTGCAAGCTCTGAAGAAGTGGAGGTGTTATTTTTTGCCCAAGAAGTTTGTGTTGTACACAAACAACTAAGGATTGAAATTCATAAATAGCAAGGGGAAGTTGAATCAAAGACACATGAAATGGGTTGAATTCTTGTAGAGTTACTCATTCATCTTGAAGCACAAAAGTGAGAAGTCAAATAGAGCTCAAGAGGCATTGAGTAGAAAATGTGCCTTAGTGAGTGAGATGCAAGTTAGAGTTGTGATATTTGAAGCAATGAAGATGCTTTGCATGGAATATGAAGATTTCAAAGAAGCATGGAGAGCATGTACAAAACAAGTGAGCATCGATTGCATGCCTTGGGTAGACGACTTCTTGTAGGAAGGGTTGTTGGGCACAAAGTTGTATGTGTCATGAGGGCCAATGAGAGAGAATTTTATCTAAGAGAAATATTGTGGAGGATTAGTCGGGCACTTTGGAATAGATAAGACCTTGGCAAAAATAAGTGAGATATTCATGGCTACAAATGGCATGCAAATATGTTCATAGATACAAAGTATGCCAATTAGCAAAGGGGAAGAGTCAGAATGCAGGGTTATATCAACCACTAGCAGTATTTGAGAAACCTTGGGAGTATTTGAGAAACCTTGGGAATATCTGAGTATGGATTTTGTTTTGGGTTTACCTAGAATGCAAAAAGGTCATGATTCTACCTTTATTGTTGATATAATCTCAAAAATGACTCATTTCATTGCCTCTAAGAAAACTAATGATGTTACGCATAAAATCAATTTTTTTTTCCAGGAAATTGTGAGACTGCATGAATTATCCTACAATATTATATCTGACAAAGATAGCAATTTTGCAAGCCACTTTTAGTGCACATTGTACAAGAATTTAAATACAAAGTTGTAGTTTAGTTATGCATATCATCCACAAACAAATGACCCAACAGAAGTTTTCAACAAGAGCCTCGACAATTTGTTACGATGTTTGGTTGGAGAGAAGAAAAGGGCATAAGAATCCATTCTTGTGCAGGCATTATTTGCTTATAACATTGTAAATAGGAGCAGTAGGAAATCACCTTACCAAATTGTCTATGGAGCGAGCCCAAGAAAAGTTGCGAAGTTACAAGTCTTGGTGCGAAAGAAGCATAGAGCTAAAGACTTTGTGCAGTACATAGAGGTGCATGAGCAAGTACGCAAATGGCTAGAGCAAATTAATGTGTAGTATAAACAACACACCAAATTGAGGAGGAGAGTTGGAGTTTGAGGTTGAATATATGGTTCTTGTGTGCTTGCGCAAAGACAGGTTCCCGAGAGGAACATATGACAAACTCAAGTAGAATAAGATTGTACCTTGCAAAGTCTTAAAGAGGTTTGCAAAGATCGTGTATGAGATCGAGTTATGGGAAGGAATAGACATTTCACTAATGTTCAATGTAGCGGATTTATACCCAAGGAGCAAACAACACAAAGTTGTATTGGAGATGACAATTACCAGAGCAGAGACGTGAAGAAAGTGCAAGCATTTTGGATGAACATGCAGTGAAGACAATGTGTAAAAAGGAGCACAAAGAATATTTGGTGAAATGGAGAGAAGTCGAGGACGTGTCTTGGCTTAGTGAAGCAAAGATTGCTAGACTTGGTCAATCCATTGATGACCATTAGAAACATGCTTAAGCAAGGGCTCAAGTTTCTTCTTACCATGGGTGTTTGATGTAGGAGCATCCGGGTTCACTTGTAATCCTACATCAACCAAAAATACTTTAATTGAATAAAGAGTGGTGCAACCCCACGTTGCCTTACATAGTATAATGCATATACCATAAGGATCTTAGTCATGGTGCACAAAATTATTCAATGTTTCATTTTCCTATCTTTTTCGCAAAGGCTTACTTCTCATCACCCAACATTGTCGATGTTGTGCAAAACTGTCATCCTAGTCTTGAACGCCTTGTCTTGATCTTCCACAACCGCACATGCCTTACGCTAGCCCATTCTTGTACGTAGAATCCGCAAAGTCTTGCATAATGTCGTTAAAGCCTTTGCAAATGTCGTGATACACTTACCTATGACGTGAAGTCTTGCATATGCTTCTTAACCACTGCCTTATGTTGCCATGATTGGATCTCGTGTGGGTTGAATTTCCTATACAACTACAAGGCCACATATGGGCCTTGATCTACTTTCCTTGCCTAAGGACAAACTACACATACTAGTAAAAGCTTGATCTAACAAAGGACATTCCATGGGAAGCTACCTAAAAAACTGGTTGAAGCAATCAATGGTGATTTGGGGCAATCTTGAGGAATCTTTGCAAGGGTATCTTTACTTGTAAAGGTATCTTTTTTTCTCCTACCTAAAGTCAAAATACACTCTATATATAGAAGGTAGCATCAAATGTATAAGGCATCTTTTTGGAGAGATCAAAGCATCATCAAGTTTGAAATTGTGAATCAGACGACCATCCAATAGAAGGACATTTTGAGCATTGTCGAATCGAGCTGAGTCTAGTTATGTAGAAGCTTAGCAAAGTTTGCAAGATTATGATAGGATAGGGTCGTACGACTAGAATTCCTTATAGAAATCTTCCAAAGTCTTATCATAAAACTCTCATTGAGTGTTGAGCCATTGTGCCAAAGTCTATAATCTTCCCTTATATTAATAGAAGACGCTTTCATTATTTCTTGTTAAAGTTGTTCTTGAGGTCTTGCTTCAGTAAGATCTAACTCTAGATTTGTGAGCAATGTGGTCTAAGGCATCCCTTCATTTGGACCCCCTAACCACAAACTAACATCAATCATAAGAATTGTGTTTTATTGTAATTTTTCTTTGGCATTCTCTTATTTTCTGGGCCGTGCATACCAACCAATGGCTTTTTGTTGTAACTTAATGTTAACTTATTATTTTTGAAATAATATGATATATTGATGGGTTGCAATAAAAAATTCAACTTCATAATCAATTTGATAAGACGCAGTCAATATGCCTCTTACATAAAACTATCACCCATTCCAAATTAAGAATGGCTCAAGCTTCTTCCAAGCTCTCTAAATTATATTCTCATTGCAATGAGTCACATTAATCCTTCAAAATCCATATTGGTAAGGTCCAAATATAGGGTTGCTTGATAACTAATCTTACTCGTATTAAAGACACTTCAAAATTGAGGATAAATTTCTAGATTGTTTTGTATTTGGCAAGAGAAATTTAAATTACCTTTCTTTATGGGCTGAAAGGGGCTTTGGGCCATTATGAAGATTTCAAATTTGAGACTACTAACACTAAAAAAACTACATGCGCTGACTCAAATTGACATGCAAGGTGATGAATATCAATCATTAGAAATCCAAAATGCTCATCATTAATGATAAGCACTTAAATCACACCACCCAAGAAAACAAAAAACTCCACAGCCTTCAGGCCTAGAGGTTCAGAGCTTCATGTCTTCCTGGCCTACAGTACACAGCTCCTTAGAAAGTACATTAGTATTGATCACATCTTTGGCTACACAAACTAATCTTCCTCCTACATTACTGATTCCATAACAAAAAATTGTCAAGGAGAGGACACAATTGCATCAAGATGAATCTAGAAATGCATATCTAGAAGATGGATCATAGAAATGTAACTATGTTGGTCAATCTAATTACTTATAGAATTACATGAATCAACATTGCAAGATAAATATGCATAAATCCATTTTTTATTGCTACAAAAGTTTCATGAGTTGCATTATTCTTCAATCCTCTGATATGCTAATGCTCCAAGGTTGAAGAAAGGGGGTGTCATCCTAAAGCATGATGGCAAAAGCAATGTCAATGTATTTGAAACTCGAGATCTTCTTTCAAAACCAGTCTTCAGGGGACTGGTGCTTCACTAGGTTTGGAAGTCAAATGACAACTCCACAATGTTGGCATTGAAAGTTATGTATTCATTCTGAGGTTGAGAGGAATCAGAAGTTTGCATCTTTTAAAGATATACTTCTGCCAAGATATTTTGTGCATGGTTACAGGGCGAATTCAACCATTAATACATTGTCCCCCTCTACATGCGAGGTCCTCTTTCGAGAGACACTTGGATGATAAGAGAGCTACAAAACTTTATGGCACATACTTTTTATGAGGACACCTTCCTGCCAAGCGTAGGGGAGTTTAGGCTTTTGTAATTGGATTTGGGTAAATGTTTATTAAAGCCAAAGTTGTTTGCTTTCATAAAGATGTTGAGTCTTTGCCCTCTAAGGGCTAAGACTCGAGAGTTATCTTTTTTAGCTTGTATACAGTGAGATTTTCCTTGTAATTCTATTGTTTAGCTGACGGAATTATCTTTTTTAATGATGCAGCACAAAATATATTTCTCCAAAAAACAAAGTTGAAACACATTAAACGTTTCCTTTAGGGAAAATATCCAAACCATTTCTAGAAAAATCAATCTAAAATATTGGACACAGGCTCACAATATCATTATGCATTAACTCAAGCTGGTTTTGAAGTCACCGAGACTTTTTTGAGACATATCTCTATGATGTTCTCTAATACAAAAAATTCTCTGTATCTTCTTGAATGAATACCAACCATCTTACCATTTTGAACATCCTCAAAATGCCGAAATATGGTCCTTGAAGAGCCTAAATCTTTGGTACCATAAACTAACTATTTTGATGTAGTGTTGTTTGAAAGACATGAACAGAGATTGATGTCACAAGTTTGATTAACCCTTATTTAGTCAATTCACCTTTCTCTACGAAAGATCAATTGTTCAAGTTGTCTTTGATTGGGCATTAGCCGTTATTGTATTCAACTTCATAATCAATTATATAAGATGCAATCAGCATGCTTCTTATATAAAACTATGACCATCCCAAATTAAGAACGGTTTAGGCTTCTTCCAAGCTCTCTGAATGATTTTTCCATTGCAATGAGTCACACAGAACCTTGACAATATGTATAGGTAAGATCAAAATAAAGTGTTGCTTGATAACTAACTTTTCTCATACAGTGATTCAATTAAACACTTTAAATTTTGAGAATCAATTTCCAAATTGTTTCGTTTTTCACAGGTGAATTTAAATTGCTTTACTTTGTCGGCTGAAAGGAGCTTTGGGGCACTATGAAGATTTAAGATTTGAGAATGCCAACACTGTAAAAGCACGTGTGCTGACTCAAATTGACATGCATGGTGATTTCTAACAATCATTAGAAATGCTCTTCATTAATTTTAGACACTTAAATCACACACCCAAAGTAGACAGGAACTCCATAGCATTCAGCCCTAAAGGCTCAGTGCTTCATGTCTCCCTAGCCTACAGTACACAGCTCCTTGAAATGTAAATTAGTTTTGATCAAATCTTTTGCTAGACAAACTAAACCTTCTTGACTACATTACTGGTTCCATAACAAAAAATTATCCTTGAGAGAAAAAATTGCATCAGGATGAATCCGAAAATGCATACCTAGAAGACAGCAACGCACTATGTTGGTCAATCTAAATAATTATAAGAATGGCATGAATTAGCATTGCAAACGAAATATGCATAAATCCATTTTTTATTGCAGCAAAGTTTCCAGAGTTTAATTATCTTCAATCCCCTGATATGTTTTTCCAATTTTGGAATATTAAAAGGGGTCATCTCAACATTTTAAATGGGTAAAAGTGATATTTATCATGTTATCCGATGCAATTTAATTTTACTGTTTGCTAAGTAAACAAGAATTTTTAAACAAATAGCCCATCAAAAATTATGTCACATGAAAAATAACCAAAAACAAGTTATAACTTAACTAGTTAATTAAGGCATGTGAAAAAAATCAGTGAGAAATTTAATGTAGTCATTCCCAACTTTTAACTATCTTACATGATGAATTTGAGAACAAATTAGCTTAACAAGTGAGTTGCGGGATTAGTAAATTAGAGGAGTAATCTATTCCACATTAAGGCAAATAAAATGAAACAAAGGACCTTGGTAGAGATACATTAAAATTTTATGAAATAATCATATAATCATAATTGCATCTAAAGGTTAGTAGTGTAACCATCCATATAACTTCATCACATTAGGGAAAAAAGTGCAACTTCACCATATCTAAAGGAACCACAATGTCTTATACTATCATTTATCCCGAGTTGATTCATGAGTATAATCCTTGGAACAATGTTAAATATAAATTCAATGCACATACTTCTTTCACAGTGTTTTGTGATAATTATTATAAATTCTTACCAAGGTAACAACTTCGAGTGTTGATGGGATATGGTACTCCGTTCACACTTAGTGACAATGGTAATACAGTCGGGAGAAACAAGTGTTTTTGAAATGAATAATAATGTACATGGATGAGTACAACCCTAACGCACTTTAATTCCAAATAAAATTAACAACTTTCCTGTTTGGACAACTTTACTCATCTTGCACAAATTCTAAAGCATTTCCATCAGGGTCACGAGCAAATATAGCTGGTCTTCCGGAACGACTCAGAGTATAAGGTATACCTGATATTATAATAAGAAACAATGAATGAGCATATATATCTCTTTCAACATGTAAAAAACATAATATTATCTTGTCAGCAAACAATTGTGAAATTTATTTCAACCCAGCAGAACAGGTCTTTGAGTGAACGCAATAAACAAGCTCATTTCTTTTTGGAAGTATGTTTGCAGTGTTGCTGTGATTTTAGGTACAATCCAGCCATTCACATGCATTCAGCATGCTTTATGCTGCCAAGGGCGTGAAATGTCTCATTTTCCCAATCCATTGGATATAAAAATTCAATTTGATGTTTTTTCTTTTCTAAATAAAAAGAAAAGCATGCTTTATTCATATCCACCCTTATACAAGAATGTTTCGCCTTGTAACATGGTGACTCTCTCTGGGCTAACTGAGTTGTTTGTTCATACCACCCTTATACCCTTCTTGTCAAAAATGTTATATATATCCAAAAAGTAATGTCCACAAGTTCCTACACTGTTATGTTTTTATGCATTCATCCGAATCTTCAAACAAGTGAAAGAAGGTGCCTCTGAATAAGCCTTCGATGTGGCCCGAAGATTTCAATGTCTATACAACCATCCATCTCTAGAGAAGAGAAGTATGTGTATGCCATTTGCAATTATCCATCTTTAGAGAAGAGAACTAGCTTAACACCGGGAAGAAAACATTAAATTTGACACAAATGTGTAGCAAATTCTACCTTGAACTTCCCATTGTTGGTCACCTCATTATTCTAGTAAATTAAGCTTCTAATATAGATTGAAATATCCAATCAGAGGACTAAACTATGTTGATACAAGAGATGGGGTAGATGCAGAATAATGGGGATCAAAGGGGGAGGGGGTGGTCGATAAGTGGCCACCTTGTTTAAAAAATAGCAATTTATGAACTTGGAGAGACTTTTAGAGGCACCTAGCCAAATTATTTTGTGACGACGTAAGAAGATATGTGACATTTTGAATTTAGTTTCTACATACGTAATTTTTTATAATACTCAGATGAGATAAGTATGTGAAATTTACTCATTTCTAATAGTGACATGGTAAGGTTTTGTGAAAACATAAGAAAAATGCATATGTACAGACACTTTTTTGGAGCAAATAAATGGATTTTTAAATGAAATTTCATACAAGCATTCAGAAAATGTTGAAGATTGTGGAGAATATTTTTCATATTTTTAAATTAATATAATAATTTTAAATGATTTTACAAGTCAAAAAGGTACAAAAAATGAAAACGCAAGTGTACAGACAACTTTTTTAGCTTAACTTCATATCTTTGAATTTTTTCTTTTTTTAAGCATTATCCAACAATGAGTAGATTGTTGAGATATAAGTTTTGTAATTGATGTCTCCAGATTTTACCCTGAAATCTAAGACTACCCCATGTTTAAAAAATTTCGTTCTTTTAAAATAACGGGTTTTTTTGTGTTTTTATTGCCAGAAGATGTTTGTATTATGTTAAGATATTCCCAGTGAACCATATGAGCCAATTTCAACAAATACCCAGATGTTGAAACTCATTTTATCCCTCTGCCAAGTTTTGTCTGCGGGAAATTTTTATTTAATTATTTTTTAGATAAATAAAGCCCCGTTTGAAATAAATTGTGCTCCAGTTGAATCTTGTTGAAGTTTTGCATGCTAGTATCCACACATTTCAATAGGATTTTCGCCAGGAATGAATTCATAGCTTTGTCTGTGACTTCTGGCAACGTTTTTCGTTTTTATTTATTTCTTTTGCATTTTTCTCCAGTTTTCCCCGTGCTCTTTCTATTTAATTCCTCTGGGTCCGTTCTTTGTCCTATATAGTCTGTTTATTTGCCAGGAGCATCTGGTAATCATTTACGGCCGCTGCACCAGAAGGAATTAGCCTTAAAAAGTAAACTTCTAATCAAAAAAGATGAAGTCAAGCACAAAAAGCCTCTCCTAGTTAAGTCGCACTTTTTGGAATAAATAGATCTAAGCTGCAATGGGAATTTTGGTAGTGGCAAGCAAGTGGGAATTTCTTACCTGCCTTGCAGGGTACTTTTTTCCATGAAGTCAAAGTCACTTAAGCTGCAATGGGAATATTAGAGGTGGCAGGCAGGCGGGAATTTCTTGCATGCCTTGCAGGGTAAAAAATCTCATTATGAAAGTCAAACAACTTAAGTGAAAAAGGGGATTTTTGGAGCTGCAGTGCAGGGTGGAAATTCCCATCAAAGTTGACTTCCTAATTGTGGAAATTACCCTTGCTAAAAAATGCGACCCACCTTGGGTGAATAACAATGCATTTAATAATATTTATTAATGGTTTATTCACCCAATTTTGGCGCCATAAATAGAAGGAAAGTCAATGCAAGTGGAAGAGCTAAGGAGAATTCAAGGATGCATGCTAAAAATAAATAAAATAAATTATTTAAAAAACAACCAGCAGCATGCATAATTGGGCACCCAAATTGGATGAATAGACATGGCTATTAATTAATTAAATTGCCAGAAATAGGAAGAGGCAATTATTAAAAATAGTATGTTGAGGATTATATAAGCATGCGCTGCCAAAATAAAGAAGCAATTAATTCTTTTTGCCAAGGATTGCAGCCCAGACAGATTTTGGCACCAAGGAAAGGAGGTTTTTGCATCAAAAGGTGTTTTTCATTGCCAGGTAGTTTCAAGGTTTGGCGTCTAGGGTTGGAATGGCTTGATTCTTGCTATGATAATTATCTGCATGTTGGTGTAAGTGCTCTAGTGAATTAAATAATATTTTTGCTTGCTTTGCATGCAAGCAAAGTCTCAAATTTTAGGGCAGCAGGCTTTATATGCAGATTTTGGTGATAAAAATTAAGTATTCATGCCCTGGACTCCATCTTTGTATGACTTAATTGCAGGTATTCATCACAAGTGCTCATATAAGTAAAAAAGAGTTCAAATCAATGTCAGGTACATTGAATATATCTTCCGAATCTAAAGAAATTGTCAGATCTACACAAATTGATCCAATTGCAAGGGATTCCAGTATAATTAAAAGAAAAAGAGCTCAGACAAAAATTGTTCCAGTCATGTTGAAGCATGATGAAAGAGAAAGATCAACAAAATCATGCATAGCTTCCAGATTTGTTTAAGTCAATAATACAGACATAGGCCCTGAACCTATCACCAATTTAATTGACAAATCCAGATATCATAATTGCAAAGGCTTCCGACAAAGATTCATCCCCTTGTTTCTAACGCAGTCTGTGTAGAAGTCAGTGCATGGAAAATTCCTTCCAGGATCTTGTGCATGTGCTCCCAATCTTCCAGTTGAAGCCTCATTGAATTTACTTGTACTTTCCTTCACCGGGAGTGCTTTCTAGAATTTTTAATCACTCATGCAATTAAAAAATAAAAAATGATGAGTTTTGTCTGAATTATTTACGACAAACATTGCACTGGTGCATGTACTGGAGAAGAACTGCAAAGGCTTCAAGGATAAGAGGGAAGACAAGTCAAAGGCAATACCCGCAAGCAAATCACAGTCAGCTGCTTCCAGATCCAGTTTGGTGAGAATCAAAGGCAAAAGAGTCAACCGCATGCAAAATATGGAAAAAGAAGAAAACTGAGAGTGTTGCAGCTTTCTTCTAATTTATTTTTCTCTTTCTTCCTCTTTCTCTTATTTTCTCCGACAAAGTAATTGAGTAATCAATTAAATTGTAAAACTTAAGTGATTGGTTTAAAAGTCGTTACTTCAAGTTACTGGAAGAAGTCAATTACTTGGAAACAGGTGGCAAACATGCGAAATAGAAGGTTATATTTTTCAGTTATAAATCATGCATGTCATGCAAAGAGGAATTCCAGGAGGAAAATTGCCAGTTGTTTCCCTTTTCATAGCTTCTACATGCGGGAATTCATTTAAAGCTTCCTATTTGTAATTGTCTTTTAGACACTATAAATAGAGGAAGAACCTACGGGTTAAAGGATCATAATTGGTAATCAGCATTCTTGTGTTCCAGACTTTGAGCTGAAACCCCTGAATAGCTTTCTGCAAGCAGAGGAATAGAGAAGAGATTTCCAAAGAACTTTGTGTCAACGGTGCATTCGTCTCTCATTTATTTATAGATCTATGCATAAACTTTGTGTATTATTAAATCTAGATCTGAAACTTTCCTTTGCTTTGAATTCTGCATTTCTAGATCTATTTGTTTTGTCTATGTGTATGTGACCAACTCTGTCAGCTATTGGTTAGGTTGCACATCTCCTTTCCTTCTCGTATTTAATTATTTCTCTTTCCTGCACATTTCTTACAGCTGCTTACTTGCTGCAAAATTGTCTAGCTATGGTCCATGAGCTATGCAGTTAAAGTAAAACCAACAAATAGATACTAGGAAATATAATCGACAAGATCTTACACAGGAGCCTCACCGGTAAATGAGGGAGATTTATCTCATGACTACCTAGGTTTTCAGTTATGCAGAAAATCTAGCCAACAGTAATCCATTGGTTGATAGTTAAAAAGTCACTAAACTATTGGTAACGCTAATGAATCAATCATAATAAGCTATAGGTAGAAATTAAGTAATAATTAAACATAATAATTTAATCTTTAAAAAAATAATTTTTTGAAAACTAGATTCTCCCCTCTACAAACTCATATAATTTTTTTTTTTAAATACATAAAGTTGGATATTTTGTGCCTACGAAAGCAAATAAATGTTTAAAATCCTCCAAAAGAGTTCTTGTCTGATTTAATGTAGGTCCAGAGCTTAGGTTCAGATCCCCTAACCAAAATTCAACATTGATTAGGAGGGAAGAACACTAAAAAAAATTGAAAATAAACAAAGGGCATACCCCCTTTAAAACGGTATTTTTTATTAATTTATAGCACTTCAAAGGTCATACACCCTTTGCATTACAAAGGGCGTAGGCCTTATTTGAATCATTTTATAAATTTTACCTGAACCTATTCAAAATAGGTCGTTTTTGACCCCCAACTTTGTGCATCTACCCAAATTGAATACTTCGATAGCTTGAATGTCTTTTGTCGAAAAACAAACCAAGAAATATTTGCACACTTAACTAATGATATTATACTAACCTGGAAATCGAAGCCCAACATGGATTCAGAATTTGAAAAGAGTTTGAATGTGGCAATTATGTGAAAGAATTTGACGCAAATTGTTTGAGTGAATATACATACATTATATATGTGTGTGTGTGTGTGTGTGTGTTTTGTTTGCATAATGTGGAACTTATAGATAATTAGACAAAATAGGCTATATTCCATGGAATTTCTAGGATGGGGATGACTAGAAGTGGGGGAATGAGTTTCCAGTATGGAAAAACTTTTCACAAGATTTCGGGCATAGAAGGGGGCAAATGTATATATTTATAGATTAAAATTACAAAAAAAATACAAAATTTATAGCTTTTTTTGTAAAATTAAGCAATATCAAACATTCTAAATATATTGATATCAATGAAATGAACATTTCAAATTTGAAACATAATGAGTTAAAATATCTCATTCTTATTCATTTATGACAATTAAAAAATGAATGTTTAATATCATTATACAAATAGCTATAACAAGAGTTGAAGCCTCAAAATGATAGTATATTGCACTCATCTAAGGCATGAAAAAATGCTAAGCATGGAGTAGCAATCTCAATCATCTGACTTATCTTCCATGCACACTAATAACTCGTTTTCATCAGCACTCTTGAAATCTAAATCATGCAGCTGCTCCAATGCTGCCCCAACCAATCCCAGTTGTACTCCTAATCCTCATCTATCTATCTTGGCTCCTTGTGTTCAATTTCCCATTAGGTGTTGTCATAATCTCTTAATATCAATTCATCTTGTGATTTAGAACATGCAAGGCACCAGTACTGCAACTAGCTTCTTTTCTCTTCGAGAGGTAATACTATTCCTCTTGATAGAGTGGATGAAGCTATAAGTGAACCAAGTCCTCTCATCAGGAAAGGAACTAATAACCTAAGAAAGGAGGTAAATGGCAAGTGCCCATAGTATTGTTACACCCCATGTGGCCGCCATGATCCAAAGGGGTCATCCTAAGTAAGAGTGGCTCTGTCATCTCTAGTTGCCCACTTGTAGCCATTGACATTTACAAACGTGATAGACTGCCAATTTTTTTCAGCCTCCTCTCGTGTTTATTTTCTTAAAGGCCTTAAAAAAAAACCTTTTTTCAATTCCTCATCATCGATAGGAGATAATCTCCCATGCCTCTCCATATACCATTTCAAGTGTAACTACATACATTGCCATTTGTAATGGGGTGGTCAAATTCTCTCATCTCTGCTGCACAATGAGATAAATATGCTTGTCATAAAATGTTTAGGAGGAATCCCTGTCATGAATTGTGGCTCTCATTTGGTGAAGCATACTATTAATAGTTTTATAGATCTTTCCAAGGTTAGGAGAATCAGTGTCACCATACCGAATGATGTTAATAATAGGTGCTATGAATGACCTGATATACTTCACATCCACCCAACAACATAGGTGCTAGGTGGATAGAAAAGTTTCACTTGTAGGTTGTGTATCTACGAGGTGATAGGTTGCATCAGTTCATATCGACCATTAGAAACTAATGACACTCAATTAGGTACATAATGTGCTCTAAACCAACATTCTTGCTTTCACCACACACTAGTTGCATATATGATTGCCTGCACTACATTGGAGGGCTCAACAACCTCTGCTCTTAAACTAAAATTTTGCCTACTTGCACATTCCAGAACAATCAATGGCTCTAGGTGAATAAGGACCTATTATGCATGTGACAGTGATATTGATGACTGATCAATGCCTAATATTTGCCAATTCGTACATGATAATGGATCACCTTGTCGTTACCCATGTCTCCTTCGTTTCCTCCATCAAGAAGTAACCTTTGAGTAGTTTTTTCAAGAAATTATGTTTGAAGTTTGTGTTCACATGGAGGCAAATGCAATTGGCCTGCAATACATGCCTGCTTGAATGTCTCCTTATAATAAAGAGGACAGGAAACATAGAATGGAATACCGATGGCAAAGAAGAATTTGTGAATTGCATCATCAGCCTCCTCATGTGCGTACAGGTTATACATTTCTGAAACTGTGCTTGTGGCTTTCCTTTAGCTTTGGAGGACCCTTCTCCCTTCTCTACATTAACTGGAAGTATATGAAAAGCAACCTAAAAGTGGACAATGCTGATGCATCAGCAGCAGAAGGGATTTTATTGCACACAACCTGGTCATGTAAGCCCGTGCTTCAAGAGTAATTTTTCACAACCTCACACCCCTTGTCCAAGTATGTGTAAGAGATGAGCACTAACTGTGGCAATGCTCCCATTAACACCGAAATTGAAGAAATTGCATTTGCAATGGGGTTTCCCCCAGCAGTGTTTTGCTTGATTGTGTCAAGAATACTCGTAACTTGAAATAGGAGTTTAGATGAATCAAACAGCCCCCCCCGCAAATTCCTTTAACAAAACTGAGGGCAATCAAATTGAGAGCTACTACCAACTGAACTTTCTCCATCACCCACCTGACTTCCACTCTTTGTTTCCCTCATTTGGCATAGCAATCGCGTATGCATCTCTACATCACTGCTAATGCTTATTTTTGTAGCTTGCTTAAACTGAAAAAATAAAACCAAAAAAATATTATAAATGCAGAAAAGAATAAAAACAAATCCAAAATAAGTGGCCAAAAAAAAAATGCAGAATATCTCTTCTATGTGCTGCCGGTGTGTTGTAGCTCGACTCCCTTAGATGCAACTTCTCTCTTCTCCTCTCCTTTCCTCACAAAAAAACAGAATGCATCTATAAAAACTTAGAGTGGTGTAATAGAATGGAGGGACTTGGTGGGACATCCCTTGAGACATCACATGGATTTCTATCAACCCCAAACCAAGTTGGCAGTATCTAGAAGTCCCCAAGATGTCTCATGCCTTAGCATCCCCAAGCCATCCCCAATTAGCCCAAACATCTTGCAAGGCAGCACAAAAAGTGAGTGTCCTTGCAACAACGCCAGGAGATCCCAAAATGCCTAGGGATGGCTATGGAATCTTGTATGGTAGAAGGGGACAAGGGGGAAATTTAATCTCCATTCCCAAGTACCCCATATGTCGGGTACACAAAAAATAGTATCATTGGGTGTCGGGGACGTGTCCACATGTTACTTACAAAAAATTGTCAACGGCCAATACAATGGGTGTTTGATTCCCACTATAGATAGTTGATGCATTAATGAATTCACACTAGTGGAGGCATAATCACAAAGTCAAAAGGTGACTGACAATATATTTGGAAGGAAAACTGATTAGCAGGAAATACTGAAGGCCTAATGTTGCCACGATACGGGTATGGGTGCTGGTTCGGGTTCTGGTATGGGTTCGATATGCGGATACGTCAATTTTAAAAAACCCTTGGGTAGGATACATCTTGGCTATGTCCGTACATATATATTTAAAAATTTATATATATATATATATATATACACAGACACTCAATTTACTCTTTTTTTAGTCCATAAGAAATACAAAACTGGAAAATTATAGTAGGATCAATGTTCAGAACATTCAATATACTTAAGACTTTACATTTTCATTGATCATGTGGCTGTGATACATATTATAAGTCATCGAGTATCATGTCAACATGAATACAAAAAAAAAGATGAAGAGCCTACTTGTAATATTAATACTATTATTGATTTAGTATAATAGTTACTATACACTAAATCAACTTACTATATTAGTTAATTATACTTAGTATTATAACTATATAATAATTACTGAATTATTACTATGATAATAATATATAGTTAATATTAACACTATATATATATTATATTATATAATTAGTACATGTAGGAATAAATGAATAAGACTTCCCCTTTTATAATTGTTTTGTATGGTTATGCGGTTGTAACGGCTAACTAATTTTGTAACCGTCTTTGCATAATAAATACCCGGGGACACAACCCATTTGTACAGTGTGTATTCCGGTTTTCTCTTCAATCATTCTTTACACATTTATTCGGTTTATTCTCTCTCTACGCGAATTCTAATAGTGGTATCAGAGCGTGGGGCAAGCAAAGAGAGGGAGGAAGAAAGATATTTTCGTGAGTCCCATTATAGGGGCACGCTGTAGAAGGATCACATTTTCGTTTATGATTTTCGACAGAGATATAAGTCAATTCAAAGAAGAACACAGTCTCGGAGGGCCAGTCACGTTTTTTTTTTCACAAAAACACATTCGTTTTTGTGAGGATAAGTCACGAAAGGGAAAGAAGAAGAGTCCAACTCAGAAACACAGCTAGGCGGGCAACGAAAAAATCACGCTACCCAGTTACGAATCAGAAGAATACACAACGTTTTTTCGAAAAAAAAAACAGTCGCGACAGGGCATCGGAATACACGTTAGGGGCATCGCGAATAACAGTCGCGTTAGGGCATTTTAATACCTGCTCTTGAAAACACAACCCATTTCTGTTGAGAGATAGAATTTTTGTCGTGATTTTTGGGCACGAAAATAGCCATAAAAAAAAAAAGGTACACAGAAACTAGTTAAAGAACAGGCGCAAATATAAGAAGAAAGACGGTGTTTTCAGATGTAAAGAAATCGTAATGGCTGGAAAAGTCAGAAACTGAGGTCGATGGTAGCAAAAAACGAGTCAGATTACGAATTCTAGGGTTTCACTGCATTTTCAAAACCTTCATGGTACTCTGCTATCTATTTTTAAGCAGTCGCATTTATTTTATTTTATTACAATGGAAATTTCTATAGAAAAATAATTCTAGTCTAAATTTTCATACATGGAGAGTGAAAATACAAATGCAACTTATGAATAAAAAATTTGTGGGGCATTGTAAACGGGAAAGAGACAACACCTACCGATGCATCGAAATTGTTAGAATGGCAAAAGCGAAGATGATAGAGCGAAAGCTATTATTGGCCCTTGCTCTCTCTGTTTCTGAACTTCATCATGTAGACCCTAGACAAATCATCGAAGGAAATTTGGGATACTCTAAATAAATTATTTGGAGCGAAAGCAGTCAATGCCAAATTTTCCCTAAAACTATACAGCTTCATTATAGAGTTCAAAATGGATGAAGGAGTCTCTATGTCAAGCCACATCAATAATCTAAGGTCCTTGATCAGACAACTAGCAGAAGTGAAAGCTACAATTGAGGACGAAGATGCCAAAGCTATCCTATTAAATAGTCTGTGTTCAAAATATAGCAATGTAGTTTTTACCCTCAGTCAAATTCAATCTCAATCTCTGGATGATATGATAGCAGCTCTTCTAGCTGAGGAAAAACGAAATACAGAGGATGCAGAAGGGTCATTCCCAGCAAGAAAGTGCATTCTATTCTAGAACCAGAAAATATCATAGAAGATGAGATAAGTCGGAGATTGAATGTCATTATTGTAAGAAAAGAGGTCACACAGCATGGGATTGTCGTGTTCGAGCCAATGATGTGCTCAAGGGTAAAGTCATATCAAATACAGCCAATATAGCCATGGTTGAAGACCCACTAGATGCAGAAGGTAGTGAGGACAGTGACGAATACGCACTATAAAGATGCTCTAAACTTTGAAGGCAAGAAAGGATATAGGGTAGATGAAACTCGGTATGGATGGTTGTTCAGATAGTTCGCGGAGACTGTGGATCTTGGGAAATACACCCTCACGAGGGGTCATGAGACAACTTGATGGAGCTTGTGGATGGCTCAGTATGGATGGTTGTCCAATAAATTCGGGAGATTTGTGATTTGGGAGTTCGGGGAGGTGGAATCCGGGAACTCGGGAATTCAGCTCGGGAGCTACACCTTTACGAAGGTCATGAAGCAACTTGATGGAGCTCTATCCTATCATAGCATTGCTTTCAAAGTGAAAGTGTTTGAAGATAGCGTAGTTCTGTTTTGTTAGATTGTTTGTTTTTGAGTTATGTAGGGTAAGTCTTAAGAGGGGGTGTAGGAATAAATGAATAAGACTTCCCCTTTTATAATTGTTTTGTATGGTTATGCGGTTGTAACCACTAACTAATTTTGTAACCGTCTTTGCATAATAAATACCCCGGACACACAACCCATTTGTACAGTGTGTATTCCGGTTTTCTCTTCAATCATTTTTTACACATTTATTCGGTTTATTCTCTCTCTACGCGAATTCTAACAGTACATAGTTAATATATAACTAATTATATATTATTAATATTATTATAATATTAGTAGATGTTACAACCTAATAAACTATAACTATTCTGAATATAATATAGTTTGGTATACCTATAATATACTAAGTTATTAATGACCTAGGGATAATGATAGTATTAATTAATTAATTCTAATATATTTATAATTATAGTAGTATTAATATGCATATATAATATACTAATAGTATATTATAACTATTAGTAATTATATATAATATACTAATAGTATATTATAACTATTAGTAATTATATATAATATAATAACTAGTATTAATAATATCGTACTAATATTATTAATCTAATAATTAATTACTATTCGTTTTTTTGTCATTGACCAAGTCAAAAAAAAAAAAAATTAAAAGCTTTTTGGTGTCCAAACCTGTGGATCCACCTGGGATACGTCCCGGCTACATCGAAACATACCGGGACATATCCCAGGCGGATCCATACTCGTACCGGATATGTATCAGGCAAGGTACGGGGGTAGGGGGACGAACCCTAGTAACATAAGTGAAGGCACATTGCCTAAATTAATGTCACTACCTTAATGTATCAACAAATATGGAGATTGTTTGAATTATGCTTCCCAAATAAATAGTAGTTGGGGGCGGCAATCTAGCAACAAGAGCTAGGATAATATAAGTTAAAGGGAAAAAGTAGAATACAAGTAGGCGAGAAACGAAATTGATCTAGGACTAGGAGCTTACCTGGGGGACAATACCCTAAATGAGGATTTAGATGTGTTATATGCGTACACCGAAGCTATTTAGAAACTATACAGGGAATCAAGAGAGAGATGGAGAGAGAATAGAACTGAAACAGTCAATGTGTTTATTTATCTATGTATTGTGTGCATGGCATAGTCTTGAGAAAGATGTATGTTTGTCTATCCTCTACTCTGATTGCTAACTAAAGCTACAATGTGTTTACATATATTACAAAGTCGTGAAGGCATAAAGAATTGTTATGGAAGTTGGACCGTTATTGACTTCCATGTGTAACTCTTAAACTTCCAACCATTACGTGGCTTGATTGATTAGGTGCACACTATGCTGAAAGGTCCTCTAGCATAGCGGCAGAGTTGCGCCAAACAGCATCAACATGATCATCAAAAATTCGGCATGGAGCAAGGGGGCACTACCCCTTAACCCTGCATCGGCTAAGCCTTTGAAGAACACACACTTTGTCCCTGTTAGGATGGAGGCAACAAGTGTCAGCACCTAGCAGTACCATGCAGTGTGAGTTGTCTTTTGCAGTTGAAGCCAATGGTAGGTACTACAGAAGGTTTGACACGCACAAAGTTTGAAATGCACATGGGTGGCACTAGGTCTGATCTGTACAAATTGCACTACACAACTACAGCACTGTGTGTGACATTTGTTGGAGATAGATAGATGGTCTTGGAGGTACCACGATCCTGTAGATGAGGTTCTGGAGTACCATAATCCATAGAAGAGGAATCGCAAGCTATGAGAATAGGCTTTGCGGTATCATGGAAAACACTAATACTAGATCCTCCTGGATCAGAAATAGGCAACAGAGATGAGAAATAGAAAAGAATGAAATTATATTGATGTCCACAAATAACCAAATTCATTTGATGGAACTGCAAAGGTGCTGCAAAATACATGCTACAATATCAGACGCAAAAGAAATCAAGGAAGACACCCATTTAAAAAGAAAGCGACAGAAATAGAGAAAGGAAGATATTATATCAATGTCCACAAATGACCAAATTCATTTGATGGAACTGCAAAGGTGCTGCAAAGTATATGTTAATGTATCAGAAGCAAATGGGATCAAGTAAAACACCCGTTAAAAAAGAAAGAGATAAGTTTTAGACAAACAAGCTACAAAATCCTGAAAAGTAAGAATCATGAAACAACAATGTAATCAAACCCAAGCTACAAAATCCACTCCATAGGAACACTAAGGCACTATTCAAGAGTTTTTGTAGCAGCAAGAGAGTTGGCAGGATTCTCAATGACTAAGTAATCCCTGATGTAGGGTATCATAATGTCACATATGGACTGACCAAGGAACATGTGAGCTAGTGAATATGTTAAAAGAGAACGCACAAACAGACGAACAATAATCACTTATGGTTTTTGTTAACTAGAAAACCTCCTCGGACTTGACCACTTAGCATGTCCCTGGTTTGAAAGGTCGGGGTGGTAGTACTTGATCCCCGGATAATCCAATCTGAAATGTAGGTTATCCAATACAATCAATGGTAACAACTTGTTGCCATACCTTCCAACAAATGTTTCACACTACAAGGTCATTGTATCAAACAACAAAGCTAAGGCATGGCCCTTTTTCCTTGTACTGGGAAGCCACGATACATTTATGAATGTTTATGGTATCATATGACACCTCAATGTGCTTGTCCTAAACATCAAAGACCAGAGTTGCACAGATATGGATACAGTTAATTTTTCAGACCCCCTGATATGGATATGGTTGGATACGAATATACATACATAGATACATATATACATAATATAATAATATAGACTATAAATTAAAAGAAATATATTTATAATAAATATCAAACAAATTTATAAATTAGATTAAAATTACATTCTCCTAGCGGACAAGAAAGGTAGGAAGTTGAGTATTTCATGGATTAAAAAATTGCAAGTGCTGTAACGCTAAACGAAAATACACAAAATAAAAGAAAAGAGGAGATTAGGCCAAAACAAACAAATCAAATGAAATTATAGAAGGTTGATCAGAGCCAATGTGAAATTTTAAAGGAAAAGAAAAAATCAACACTCATTACAACCTTGCCCTAAGTTGTTGGTTCTGAAATGTATTTTAGAAGGTCGTATGCAGTTTTTTTATTATCTTTTTACCCTTTTGAAGGGTTTTAACTTTTATTCATGTTATTTTTTTAAAATCAAATGCAGTTGCAGCTGGCCCGCATACCATATCTAGTTGTATCTGATGCAGCCCAGTCACAAATTCATATCTAGATGTGGTTGGGTACGATATCTGAGCCAGTATCCATATCCAGCACATAAATATGCTCGCCCTAGCAATAGAGGTGCCATATCCTACAACCATGTTGAAGACTAATCAGGGATGCCTTCTTGTCATAGTGGTTAACCATAGTATTGGGATTTGAAATTTCTCTAAAATACTTAGCTAGTCTCGATTCAAGTAAACCAAAAAGAGCCAGCTTGATTGCGATCCTCATCAAATCAGTGTTGAGTCTAGGCAAGTCTGGCAACTGTGAGAAATCTGGGTGAGTCTGAGCAAGTCTAGAGAAATTCATAAAACTATTGAAGTTTTTGTTGGAAGTTGCATTTCAACTGTCCGAGTTCTTGCGAAGTTCGAACCATGCCCAAAATAGGTTTTTCAAGTCTAGGTCAAGTCCAAGTCTTCACAATATAGTTTAAACATCTTCACCAACACTTCCCTGTGAAATTGAGTGTTCTTTTTTAACACTGGCAAAGAAATCATGCAAAGAACTTGAACCTTCATCTATACTTATTCAAGAAAATAGTCTTTTTCATTAGACCACCAATGCTTCATCAATGACCCCATACTAAGATACAAATACATCTGCTCAAGAAGAATCTTCTTCTCTTGCTTTCCTTTTCTCTTTCTTGTTTTCTTGGCACACCATCAAGAGACCTCATAATGAAGGATTGTGTACTCATACAGTGGGAACAAGTTCAAATGCAAAGAAGGGTAGGGTATGTACACCCAACATGAACAATGTAAATGGAAAAAAAAAACCCTTGTGGGATTCCACAAGGAGGTTCTCATACGCAAAATTGGTGTCTCGATTGGTGATGACCTAAAAAAAACTACCTTTACCTTTAACAATTATGGTCTTCACTACATCCTTCTTTATCGATGGGGCATTGATGATGACTCCCTCCATCAATATAGCGGGTTGGTTTTCAACGACAATGCCTTTTCAGCAATGAGGTGATATACCTCTAGGAAAGGCACTCCACGATAAAGATTGTTGGCACTATACCAACCTTGCCTTTTTTGGGTCCAAATGTGAAGTTTGACTCAACTGATTTGGAATCGTACACAACTGATATAACCTTCCCCTACAACTCAAACCCAAACAACTCCACAAAACTTTCAAACAGTTGGTAAAAAATTGAAACAAGATAACAAACGTACGATTCAACTGAGGTACCAGATGACACAAAATACAAGGTAGACAGTTGAGAAAAATGGTAAATGGTTGGCCCCAAATCAACTCGAGTTCGCGAACACACCTCCCATACAAGTAAATGACCTCACAAAGGATCCGCCATGAATGATTGTTGACCCTTCCAGTCGGATGGTATGGGTGGGACTGTATAAATGAGAAATGGAGTAGAGATGGATGGTACATATGTGGTTTTACAAATAGATGATTGAGAAAGAACAGACAGAAGTACCAAGTCAAATAGTGCATCCTTGAAAAACATACATTTGTAGGAAACTCCCCTTCTGAACGAATAGACTTCCAAGCTCGAACGGACAATACAAAAGGAAGGCCTTGCACTTGCACATAAAATCAACTCTTTAGGCAACTCAATTATTGAGGCAGCCACTTAATCTATTTCCTCAGACTATTGTTTTCTCCATCAGCAATTGCTTCTCTTTTCTCATAAAGTTTGTAGGACGAGATGGATGATGAATCCTATTGACAAACCACTCAGCCTTTGTCAATTAAATTTTATGCTGAAATGGTAGAATCCTTTGTCAAACAAAAACCTTTCTCAATAAACTTTCATACTCGAATAGTGACCCCCTATTTCATTTGTTGATTATAATTGGACACTAAAATATTTTGCTACTTTTCTTGATCCGGACATGCCATTCCATGTTGTCACCTTGAGTTCTTGGAAATTTACACAACTTCCGGCAACTTTGTGCTTCGAGCACCATCGCATAGTTCCATGCATAATGGACAAATGCCAAGATGCACATTGCACATCTCAAAAGTTGGCATTGCCCCATTCACTCAATATAGTGTGGATCCCCAATATAAGTCAAGGGGTTCCACTGGCAGCATCGAGAGGCAGTGTTCCCGTGGGGTGTGCGGCAATGCCTTGAAGGCTAGATTTTGATTGTCAATCTCAAAACCGTTCAGCACAATGCCCCTTCCATTTGAATGGTACGAAGGGGGTCATACAAACAAGAAATTGTGTAGAGAGAGATGGTACAAATGTGGTTTTACAAATAGATGATTGAGCAAGAGCAGATGAAATTACCAAAACAAATAGTGCATCCTTGACAAACAATAATGAGTAGGACACTTCCCTCATGTACGAATAGACTTTCAAAATTGGAGGAACAATACAAAAGGAAGGCCTTGCACTTTCACATACAATCAACTCTCTAGGTGGATCAATTCTTGAGGAAGCCAAAATTAACCTATTTCCTAGAAACTATTGTTTTTTGTAATTGCTTCTCTTTGCTTAGAAAGTTTGTATGATGAGATGGATGTTGACTCTCATTGATAGACCCATTTGCCTTTGTCAATGAAATTTTGCATTAAGATTTAGATTCCTTTTTCAAACGGAACCCTTTCTCAGTACATTGTCATGGTAAAATAGTGGCCCCTATTTCATTTGTTGATAATAATTGGACACTCACAATATTTTTCTACTTTTGTTGATCCAAGCATGTCAATTCATGCTCTCACCTTGAGTTCCTTGGTGATTTGCACAAATTCATGCAATTTCGTGCTTTGTGCACAGTTCCATCCACCATGTGCATTACATGCAACACCAAGATACGCACAATGTAGCTTAAAATCCAACATTGCTCTCTTCAATTAAAATGGGGCATATCCCCATTATAAGTCAAGGGGTTTCCCTTGCGGGATTGAGAGGCAATGACCCAATGGGGTGTGGGTGCGGAGAAATGACCAACAATCCAAATTTTGATGATCGATCTCAATGTCATTCAGCACAACTCCGCGAATAGTGTGACACCCCATCACATGCAACCTGCACAACACTGTGCTCGCACGACACTCACATCCTCTTCACAACTTCAGTCATCTCTGCAACACCTACAAATAAATCATGCAACTTAATCCATGCACAAAACATCCAAAATCTATAATGGCCACGTGGACACTCCATGCACGTTGCACCATGCTAGGTTGCACTTCTAGGGCTCGCATCATACTAGTACATTTGTCAACATATTGTGCATCTAGAAGTCAAGCCATGCAACCATTGGAGAGTGAAGAGTCACACATGAGAGTTCAACCATTTCAACTTTCGTAACAATTCTTTGAGCTTTTGTGGCTTTGTAACCTATGTACACATATTTGTAACATTAGATATCAACCAGATAAATGGAAGATAGACAAATACGCATCTCCCATGTACAAAATCTACAAGTTAATATAATAATTTGTTCTAGTTCTATTATTTTTCTATTCTAAATCTTGTTCACATTGCTTCCACATAACGCATTTAAAACATCTAAATTCTCATTTAAAATGTTCTCCCCCAGACCCCCAATTGTTTCTCTCCGTGGCTTATTTTTACTTCAAAATGATTGGATCTATTTTTTTCAAGCCCTCATTACCCTACAATTGGTGAGAACTCTTCTTGTTTTGTTTTGCTTTACTTCATCTACTTTGTCTTCTCGGATACTTGTTACTTGTGTAATAGATTTTTAATCAGTTGACGTGATTGTTTTCCAATATTAGAGAATTTATTTTTTCCCTTCCTAAAATATTTAATTACCTTTTTAACTTGTCAATATAAAAAATTCATATAAAACTTGATCCCTCCACCATTTGTTCCAATTCTGAGATAGGTTCATTTTCCAAGATGTCCTTTGTAATACTACCTAAATGTTTTTTTGATAGTTGCCTCCTAACACATCTATTTTTAGCAAGCCTATTGTTGGCAACCCAAGCCCTATTTTTAGCAATTTGAGCATTCTCCTCTTCTTTGATCACATACCTCATTTTCTTCAAATAATGCAATATTTGGCCCCTATTTTGACAAAAATCACATGATCCTTGTGATTGCTTTGGGGATTGTATCTTTTTTATAGTCTTCCTTGTCCATAAACAATATTTGTAGCGAAGTGTAAATAGGCTCTTTGTTAGGCCCAAGTTTAAAGTACGTAGGAGCTTTAGGGGTCAATTGTCCATGCTTCCTCTCTTCTTGAGACTTCTTAAATCCCTTATCGTTGTACAAATCACTATCACTCAAACACAAGTTATATTTAAATCTGGAAAACCAAGCACCTAAGAACACAACTTTCCAAACCCAAATTGAGATCATACTTTTCATTTTAGGGAGATGAGAAATCGATTTGTACACCATTTTTTGTGATTTCCTATTAGTCAAAAGGAAGAAACAATAAATGCATTTCGACAAAGGAATCCCCACAATATCACCATAATTCCAATGTTCTCTCTAACACATTTCCAATCAAAGATCCATCACATAGAGCTCTAACTGGATCTTCCAACTCATTGGCTTAGTGATTTATTGTCTTTTTCTGCTATAAATGCATCTATGACAAGGATCCTCATATGAGGACAAAGTATCTGAAAGATCAAAATATTTCATGATCCTTTTTGAAAGATCCACACGGTAGATAGATATGTGAAAGAGAGATTCTTTCTTTTCCATTATTTAAATGTGTGCCAATAAAATATTGAAATTTTGGTCTACACAAGACTTAGATTAGTAGACGGACCAATCTTGATATATAAAAAATTTCCAAATCCATCTACATTAATGATGGATTTTGACCAAAAAAAAAAAATGGTCCGTGGTTAATTGAATCATTATAATTCTTGATATAAATATCCTTCAAATTCATTTTTATCTCCATAGATATGGCATCATTTATTTTTAGTATAGCTTTAATCTCTTTCATGAAGATAGGTGGCGAGGCTCTATCTAAATAGAATTAATGGCATTAAAATTAAGAAATCTAGAAATTTGATTAATGGAATGTTTCACATGGTATAAAGGATAAGTGAATCATGTTTAACACATAAGCATAGTATCTTGACCAAATTGATGAATAAAATATGAACAACCAACTACAAAATCTGTGTGCTAAAATAATATTCAATTTCTATAACAAAGTGGTTCACCAGTCTTGTTAATATGGATTATGAGAATATAAGAGGACTTGATAATTGAAGAGTTTGGCCAATGAGATGTAGGTGGGTTGGTTAAGTAGGCCGGTTTTGCCTAGCCCTGCTCGGATTCAATTTTTGCTGGGCATTTGAGGCCGGTTGTGTCTGTTTGTAATACTGGTTCATAGCTTCAGTTTACCGAACAAAAAAATGAAAAGTTTGGCAACCAATAAAATTATAAAGAACGAGAACCTGGGTGACTTTTGTGGATGACATATTGGATGGTTGACGTTGATTCCAACATGCACCTGCAAGTCTTCATATATTCCACATTTTAAGACAATGCATCACCTCTCTTGCAGCTGCTTCCACGTCATATTTCAGGCAGTGATTTGTATGGTTCCATTTTCCCATTTTTCTATAAATTATGCTGAACTCTATGCTATATATTTGTAATTTAATTGCACTACGATCTTCTCGTGTCATTTTCCTGTTAAGCATCTATCACAATGTTATGAAGCCCAAGCCCTAGCACATAAAATCTAGTGCTTAAGCAGAATTTCACAGATCCATTTGTAGCAACTCTCATACGGAGGACCTAAAATATGGAAAATATACAGTGGGCTGGGAAAAATGCAATCAATAAGAAAAGCAATAATTTATATTTAATAAACTATGATGATTTTCTATATAATGTATACAAAAATGTATATTTTTTATTAATTTTCAGAAACATAGAAACTGTATTCAAATCTAGTTATTTATAATTGTAATATAATATAGTGTTTATATTTTCAATGTGTTTGGAAACCACTTTTTTTCTGTTTTTATGCAGTCAACCACAAAAATATGAAAAATACTCGTCTTACAACTGTTTTTGGTAGCCTTGATGTGGACAAGGAAGAAAAATGAATAGGCTCCTATCATATAGATGTTAAGAGGGAAAACCAAAAAATAGATATACACAACTCCTTGCAGAGTAAGGTTAAGTAGGTTCTTCTTATGCTGTGAAGCAGAGTTATCATACTTGCCAGCATAGCTTGCAAGTATTCCTAGTATGGCATTGGAGGAAGTATTCAGCCTAATCCCCATATTTAATCAACCCCAGTATTGGCCAGTCGATGTTTAGGTGCTTTGCATACACGGAAGCCTACTTGAGGATACTTTTCTTACCTTATTTTTCTGCATTTTTCAATATCAGCAAGTATTCCAACTAGGTCGTATCACCTGCCTCGACTAGTATAGGTTAAGTAAAAGTATTGCAAATTTGATGTGAAGTGAGAATCTGGATATGAGGTGGATTGGCAAGTTCAATTTTGCTACTGTGGGCTTCCACAAGGGAGGTTTTATACACCAAATTGGTCTCGCTTGGTAGTGACTTACCACCACGGTTGCAAATTATAATATCCGACCAGATCTGCACCAAATATGGTTTGGACTGCGTTTTTTGGCCATCCCAGTAAATTGAATCTGAGTTGGTCCTTTTTGTTAATTTTTTACTGTAAATTTATTTTCTAGCAAAAAAATGATTGATTTTTCGGTATGGTATAATCATATTATGTTATAAATTTATTAATATATAGATTGTTCAATGATTTTTTATGGTACAATTACATTGTTAATTTTTTCATTGTATTTGTCAATTTTGCATATTTATAACATTCTCATATATATATGACCGGATTTCCCTAAATTTTTCAAGAATTCCAGATTTTCAGATGTTTTGCCCTCCCAGACAAATTTGGATTTCTGGACTTGGTAACTATGCTAAAGTATACATTTGCCTTTATAGTTATTATCATTCTTACTGACACACAACGTCGACCATCTTTAAGCCTGACAGTCGTATAAATAACTGTAGCTACCACATCGTTTTGATTGCCAATGTTCAGTCTATATCAAACATCAAACTTAAGAATCTCAGTCAAAAACATGGTATATGATGTATCGCTAACAGGGACAAGTTGATTAGGTCTCTTGCAAATGTGGAAATAAATTGCAATTTGCTTTCTTCACCAGAATGTGCTATGTATCCTAAATTTTGGTTTTATCTCTCTTGCATTTACTCTTGACACTTAAAATTTTCTAGTCAATCCCTTGACGCTAGGCTTTTAAATTTTTAATGTACTAGTTCAAGTTACCGACTTTTAACAGCAGTAGATGCAACTTGAAAAAGCATCTAAGTTTATTCAAAGAAAGAAGGCAAAAACTTCAGACATCTCAGAACTCAAATACTAAAAGAGAAAAGAGTCTGTTGTTATTTATTCCTAAATTATAATCCTTACAGTATTTACTGAAGACAATATGACTCGTACTTTTTTTGCAGGGAGACATCATCAATGGGAATGAATCAGTTTACCTCCTTCATCAAAGATAGACTTCAGCTTGTTCACATTTTTAATTGCAATGCAAACGTGACGATCACGCCCCCCATGTTCAGGTCGTCCAGTTATAGGATCTGGATTAGGAAGCTCCATCAAGTGAATCATCTCAGAACCCACCCATAACCATTTCCCTCCATATGGAAGCTTATCGTTTGGCCTTGCTTCATTAACTTCTAAACCTGCATATGTTGATTATTCATCAAAGACTTGAACAATGAAAATAAAGAAACTGACAACTTGATTTGCTCATGAAGTGTGCCGCATACCTAGAAGACCCTGGTAGAATGCAAGAGACTTTTCTAGGTTGCTACAGAGAAGTCCCACGTGATGAATGCTTACAACTTCAATGCCTATTTATCACAATATGAAAAAACCTTTGTAAATAATTCGGATGCAAACGATAACCTTAACCAGAGATCTGATTTTCTTCAAAAACAACAAATTATTGGTACACAAAGAAGGCCTTAGCTGTCTCTATGAAAAAATCATACTTTTCTAAGATCTGTTCGGTAATACATCCATCCAAATTATACATTTCTGAGATATCACGTTTGTAAACATCTCTTTATTGGTACTGGAGAAAATTTAAACAAGGAGTTAATTTCTCCAATTAGAGAGAATGCTAATTATTAACAAAGGTCTAGCTTTCATAGAAACACAGCTATAGAGCTCTTACTGTAGGCACATTAATAAGACGTTTTTATCTTGGCATCGGGAAGTAAATGAAGAAATAAAACATATGGCATTGGGTTTAAACCTGAAGTACTTGCTAAGTAATGTGCATGTGATGACTTTTAATTTCTAGGCAGTTCGGTGGTTGTGTATGAGATGCTCAGGCAATTGTCGCCAACCCCCACACACATCATAGCCATGTTTGTATGTTCATCTTTCAACATCTATAGAGAGAGCTCTCCTGATCTCCTTGTATCATATTGTCCACGAATTTAGAGAATTTGTACGTAACAGATTATCATAGTGAAAATAATACTATTTCCATATAATTTGTTTTTGATCTATTATTTCATCCTATTTTTTATGAATAGTATCTATTGTGTATTTTGTAGATAGTTTTGTTGAATTCAGTTCTAGAATAGTTTTCTATTGATATTTCTGGGTAACATTTTTTTTGTCATCCATGCAAAGTTGGATCCATTGATGTCAGACTAATCCAGTCATAGGATAGCCTTCTAGAGTAAGCAACCATAGAAACATGGAAGAGCAATTTCGGTGCAGATGGAATAAAATCATTGATGGGTAGGGACTTGTATCTGACAGAGCGAATCAAGCAACGAAGCTCAGTTGGTAGATAGTTTCAGTTTCCTCTAGGATTTCCATCACATATATTGCGCAACCAGAAGTAAAGGAGACACATGTTTCACCTAATGAAATCAGTGATAACAAAATACATATGTCAACCATTTGATGGCCAGCCTACTAAGGTTCTTGGCACATCATTTCATTCGAATATGAGATCATTGGTAGGAGTGGGAGATTTATCTTCGACTTGTGGAGAAAGAAACGTGCACCAAGTTCTTCAATGTAGCAAAGCCGACAACTGGAGTAGAAAATGTATGAGGCTGCAACAAGGAATGACCCCTTCTGTACAAAGGAAATGCAAGCTCCCTTTACTGTAAAGGACCTGCAATGTCCCCTTGGACAAGGTGAGTACTCCAACGGACAACCCCTTCTCAAACTAGGAATGTAATGCATATCACAAGATAATTCAGAGATTGGCATACTTGCTTGTTAGCAACAGAAAGTGACAATAAGAGGAAGTATTGCGTACTATTGCTCCATGGGTGCTTGGGAGAGGACATGAGCAGCGAACACTACTCTACCAAAGGAGGATAATCTTGCAGCCTAAGGATCTTCAAAGAAGAAGTCAAGAGTGTTTAAATCACTGTCATACTAAGTTTGCCAAAATTGACAATTTGTTGGCTTATTAAAGGAATTCTATATATCTCTTCAATTGAGGAAATATCTATTTTGCAATGAACAAATGAACGATTTGTACAAGTCATGGATTAACAACAAGAATGGCAAGTCCACCACCATCGAAGAGGAAGAAAGAGCCTATTTTCCCTGAGAATAGGAAAGAAAACCTGTAAGACACCATAGAACTTGTGCGACTAATTGGGTGGCGAATGGTGAGACCAATAAGTGTAGCAGTTGCATTCATTCACCACTACCCTTAGGGGGATAGCAATCGAGATGTCATTTTAAGACCTGGGAACAACTAATGGTTGCCTTCGAGAAAGAGTTAAGACCACTGAGGGATGATAATGAAATTGAGTTTGATATAATGATTCAGAATTCAGGAGCAATCATGTGGACTATACATCAAATTGGAATCTAATGTATTATGACATATATATATATATATAATTAAAGCAGAAGATAAAGCATAGCAATACATACAAAAAGGATATCCAACAAAGGAAGTAACAAATTTATTGATTCAAAGGTATGTAGAGCAATCTATGAGAAGAGATGTTAGGCTATTGCTCTCCTATCTTTAAAACATTTGGTAGTAGATCTATTTACAAGTGTACAATATAAGGGGAAGAGCTCCCTTATTGGAAGACGGAGTGATTCATGTTCCTATGGTTACATAAATACTGAGTTGGCAGTGCTTGTCAAAAGTAGTTTAGGATCGCAAACTTATTGTAGCCATAATCCCTTTGTTATGACTCAAATAAGCCATTGTGATGATACACCATAAGCATAACAGATGTGATTGATCTGCAAAAACAGAAATTCTCACAATTTTACTTGACTGTCCCAGTATATGGAAGTTCCTCTGGCTCTCCATCATTTTAACCTTGAATCTGTTTTGGTCGATTTTTAAAAAAATCAGTGTTCTAGTGCCCTCTAGAAAGGCCAAAACCTCACCACTGGGCCGTAAACTAGAAATCAAAGTTCCGATAATTTTTGGGTATTTGCAAATTTTCCTTGGGAGTAACCAGAAAGACCAGAAGCTTGTCACGGATAGTCATTTGATTCAAAGGCACCCAACAACAAGTGGTACCACTCTATCCGCATGTCATAGTAGGGTAGAACGTCCATCAGGGAAAGTGGTTCACAAAGAACCAGATAGCAAAAATTTCTCACATTTGCTCCACAAACTTGGCACAACAAAGGTTATTGCTTCTCGAGGGACAAATGAACCTTCCAGCAACTCTAGCAAATTTGCAAAAATCTTGAAAAACTGCCAGAACATTCTGGAGTGGGCCAACCCCGAAATCAAGAAGAAAGGATTGTACACCCCACTGCCAACGCTTGACACACCTTAAGAGTGATTTTCCATTGATTACATGTCAGGACAGCCCAATATCATGCATGGTATGACCGTGTGTACCTGGAGGTGGACAAATTTCCAAAGATTGCAATCTTAGCACCTTTTCAAAAGGAAACACAACAAAGACGCTACCGAACTCTTCTTTGAGCGTGTATGGGCCTACTTTAAGTTTCCATAAACAATTGCATCATACTGAGGAAACAAATATCTTAGCATTTTCTGGTCCAACCTTTGATTCATGATGGATATGAAGCTGACCAATGCAACTACCTTCCATCTGTAAGCTAATGTGCAGATGAAGGTAGCAAATTGGACGATAGTGCATCTCCTCAAAATGTACAAGCCAAAGCATCCACAAACATGGGAAGATAATCTTCCCTACATACAAGACAAGCACAATAGAACTATTTACAACTCTAATGAACACAGTCTATTTCAAGTATGGGGTTCCAACCATTGACATAGCTCTTCCCATTGCAATCCATCCCTATAAACTCATGTACAAAGGAGATAAGGAAACTCCTCCCATGCCTTTTCTATGGAGTAGCATTTTGCCTTTCTTGGAAGTTGCTCCTCAGGAAAAACCTACAAATTCAAGTTTTCATCTACGGGTAGGCCAACTAGGTATCCTTGATCATCTCCTCCACAGAATTAGTTGCTAGATCTTCAATTGAAGGAAAAATCTGTTCTATGTCACCATCCAACATTCAAGGTTCAAAGAGCTTCAAGTTCCTCACATTCGCAACCTAGTATATACGCATGTAAATAAGCAGATTGAACACTTATGCATTATCCCCAACCTGTTGAACCAATTCAAATGGACCATACCTGATGGTCTGAGCTTTTTACCTTACCCTTGAAGCTTATATTTTCTCAATTAAGGCCTTAGCATGTCTCAAACTTTGAATTGATATTTTTTCCTATGTTGATCATGATGTGATTTATACTTTGCTAGTGAGTTGACGACTTGTTCTTGTATTCTTTGGTCTATCAATTTGATCCTCTCAATGAATTTGAAAGCCTTTCTTGTTTCTAAATTTGCTTCCTCTCCTGTGGCTTCTTATTGCTCATGAGTAACATCAAGGGGTGTTTGTTGCAAATAGCCAAAACATTTCTCAAATGGAGACGAATTAGTGGAAGTATGAACAACCCTATGTTACAAATGTTGAATGTAGGCCAAACTTTCATCCCAAATCTTTGGAATCTTTCACTTACACATTCATGATAACTGCACCAATGGTTGGTAAACAACTTCGGTTTAGAACTTTATTTTTCGATGAAATGTGAGAGTAAGCCTCAATTTAGTGTTCATATTTCTCCACAAAGTAATTCAAAACTTGCTGAAAACTGTTATATTCTTATGGGACACTATGGATTTCAGCAGCCCAAAGTGCACCCACATATTGGTATCACGCATATAATGGAGGGTAGATGGATGGCTTGACCAATAGGAGTGTATTTGTCCAACATCAAGTCGATTATCTATGATCCACTTTGATCAGTAGCGAGAGGAAGTTGAAGAGGAGAGATGCCTCTCAACTACCATCAGATATCAGGGTAAGGGTACGTCATTCATTTATTAGTGATTAAAGTTGGGGAGGTTGGCAGATTGGTTGTTCTCCTTCACTGGCTTAACATCGGATTGTTGTGACAGGTAACTCCCTCATTGGCTCAACTCTTGGCTTAGTGAAGAAAATTTGAGCAGCTTCTTTGATCCATAGGGATCCAGAAAAACACACCACTTCATCAGTTCCATCAGCACCAAGAAGGAGAATTGAAGAAAATGAGGTAAATGGAGGTTCTGGACAGAACCGCCGCTCTATACAAAGCAGTGGTTGCAGAACCGCCACCCTGCAAGGGCGGCGGTCCTGTAACCACCACCCAACCAGGGCAGCGGTCCTGAAACCGTCAGTCTGCTCAGGGCGGCGGATCTGACACTTCTAAACAGAACAGAAGAATGGAACACGAATGGACGCGAATTTGAAGCGCCCGATTGTGTCTCTTCCCTCCCTGACCTTTCCCATTCTCCAATGCACAGAGGACATGGGAGAAGGCTATAAATACAAGGAGGAGCAAGAGAATTGGGCATTCAGAGATCCAAAGAGATCAAAGAGAAAAGATTAAGTTTAATGAGAGCAAGTGAGCAAGATCTTCAGTGTTGGAGTGGAATTGTAGGAGCAAGGTGTAGAAACAGAGCAAGCAAGCATAGAAGGGAGAGGTTTACATTGTTGTCTCCATTTTCTACTTCTTGTAATCTCTAATTGTCTATAATTGACCAATAAAAGTGGGAAGAAAGAGCGTTTTTCCCTTCCCGACTGGTTTTCCTCCATTGGAGGTTTCCAGGATAAAATTGTTGGTGTTTGGAGTTTGAATTCTTTCCTATTCTCTGCAATTTCCTTTCTATAGCACTACATAATCAGTCACTAAAGCTCTAATTCTCAAGCAAATTTGTCATTTTCCAAAGTTGAAAGTAGAACAGCATAATTGTGTGATTTCGTAGAGTTCCAAAGTAGAAGTTTACAAATCATTTTGGTATCAGAGCTTGATTATATATCCAGGACTGTGGAATTCAATTCTTTCTTGTGATTTGTATGATAGTGACAAGGTCCAAAGGCGAAGAAGTTTTACCTTGCGAGCCATATATTTCTACGAAGAAGTGGAAACAGAGAATTCGAGCTCAAATGGAGGAAGAAAACTTGGTCCGTAGAGTCGAGATGCTAGAGACCATGATGGATAGGTTGCATAGAAAACAAGAAGAGATTTCAGATCTGCAAAAGATGGCTTCAGTTAAGCAAGATTCCATGGACTCAGTGGTTCGAGCACTGGCCGAAAAATTCAGTATCGGAAAGAGCCACGAAGAGGAAGAATGGGAAGAGCATGAAGAAGAGACGTCAATTGTAAGCGAGAAGGTAAAATATGCTCATACACCTTTTAAAGTTGAAACGAAAGTGGAAATAAAGAATTTGAAGGACAAGTAGATGCAAAATTACTAGATAAATGGCTAAAACAGTTGGAAGTCTATTTTAGTGTGCATAATGTTACTGAGGCACAAAGGATCACCTTTGCACGTCTCAAAATGGAAGGTCATGCTCTGGTTTGGTGGGAAACCCATCTAGCCACTTGTGAGAAGAAGAAACGTCCTATTTTCAGTACTTGGAAAGGTTTTAAAGAATTGATTAGAGCTAACTTCTATCCTATTGGCCATAAGACTGACATGATGATTAAGTGGCAATACTTTAGGCAGGGCAGCGGTCAAAGCGTGCAAGACTACACTACGGAATTTCGGAGACAAGCCATGTTGCTTAATATGGACTTGGAGGATGAGGACATTCTGACCAAGTATTTGGGAGGACTTCACACTCACCTTCGGAGGAAGGTAATCTCCACAAAGCCCAAGGATCTCAATGAAGCTTGTATACAAGCATACTACATTGATGACGAGAAGAAGCAAGGAGAGACAGAGCCAAAGGGAGACCAATCAACAGATCAGCAAGAAAAAGAACAAGGGAAGACAAGTAGCAGAGGTAAATGGAAAGGTAAACATGTCGTTACTGCTTTGCATACTTGTAAAGATCCTAAGAATTTTTGTAAGAATTGTCATATAAATGGACATACTGACGCCACATGTTGGAAGTTGCATCCGGAATTACACCCAAAGCACCGAACCAAGCATTCAAAGAAATCCATGGCCGCTTGAAGACAGAAGATGGAGATTGAGGATGATTCAGGCTAGGAGGCTGCATGCACCACTAACGTGTACGGGGCAGCAGAAGAAGAAGAGATGAGTAAGCTATTTCAAGTTAGAATCCAAATCAAGAAGACTAAGGTAAACGCTTTAGTAGATTTTGGTTCTCAATCAAACCTAATTTCTGATGCGGTTGTAGAACAACTTGGCCTAGAGACTTACACGCATCCACATCCATACCCATTGGGATGGGTGAAGAGGGGTATAGAAATACAAGTTACAAGAAAGTGTAAGTTTCAGTTTGGGATAAATACCCAATATATTGATGTATTAGAGGTTGATATCATTCCACTTGATGCATTTGACGTTGTCTTCAAAAGTCCTTGTATGCCAGGGATGTTGTGTTCACAAGGAGGGAGAACCGGTACAGATGGGTCAAGGACGGAGTCAGTTTCAACATCCAGGCACACCAGAGCAAATCAAAGAAGGCTATGGTAAGTGCCAACCAAGCACAAAGACTTATTCAGGTAAATCATCAGTTTTGTTTACTTTCATTGGAAGAAAAGAAAAATGGACTTGAGAGCACAGATATTTTGGATAGCACTTGTCAGTTTTTGTAGAAGAAGCCACCACAGGAACTGCTCATTCAAGGAGCAAAATAAACTTCCGCTATGCAGTCACCGTATCTACCTACGAATTCACTAGACCTGACCATGGGGCAACAAGGAGAAGAGGAGATACAAGGAACAGTGGTGACTATAGGAGGAGCATACATGGAGAGGATTCGGCCAATCCATCTCAAGAGACAAAGACAAGCAAGAAGGACTAAACCACTATAGTATGGGACCTTCGCCATACTTGAGCAGGTTGGAAAAGAAAGCTTCAGGCCATACTTCATGCAGATGCACACGATAGCAACTTGCAAGAGCTCGCACCTACTAAAGCCATCTATGCATGACAAAGAAGGAAACATACAGGAGTTGCCTTCCAAAGAGGATTGTACTCGAGGCAACTCGAAGGAGGATGTATCACTGGAGCAGCAAACCAGAGATCCACAGGAATCTTGGCAGGTTGGACGAGAGAAGACACCAAGGCAGACCCAGTGGTACTCGAAGGAGCAAGAGAGGGATTCGATTCCTCTACCACTCCCCCACTAAGCTTTTGTGGGACCAAAAGCCTCCTAAGCAGGGGAGGTATGATCCATAGGGATCCAAAAAAACACACCACTTCATCAGTTCCATCAGCACCAAGAAGGAGAATTAAAGAAAATGAGGTAAACGGGGGTTCTGGACAGAACCGCCGCTCTGTGCAGAGCGGTGGTTGCAGAACCGCCACCCTGCAAGGGCGGCGGTCCTAAAACCGTCGGTCTGCTCAAGGCGGCGGATCTAGCACTTCTGAACAGAACAGAAGAATGGAGCACGAATGGACGCGAATTTGAAGCGCCCGACTGTGTCTCTTCCCTCCCTGACCTTTCCCATTCTCCAATGCACAGAAGGACCTAGGAGAAGGCTATAAATACAAGGAGGAGCAAGAGAATTGGGCATTCAGAGATCCAAAGAGATCAAAGAGAAAAGGTTATAAGTTTAATGAGAGCAAATGAGCAAGATCTTCAGTGTTGGAGTGGAATTGTAGGAGCAAGGTGTAGAAACATAGCAAGCAAGCATAGAAAGGGAGAGGTTTACATTGTTGTCTCCATTTTCTACTTCTTGTAATCTGTAATTGTCTATAATTGACCAATTAAAGTGGGAAGAATGAGCATTTTTCCCTTCCCGACCGGTTTTCCTCCATTGGAGGTTTCCAGGATAAAATTGTTGGTGTTGAAGTTTGAATTATTTCCTATTCTCTGCAATTTCCTTTCTATAGCACTACATAATCAGTCACTAAGCTCTAATTCTCCAGCAAATCTGTCATTTTCCAAAGTTGAAAGTAAAATAGCATAATTGTGTGATTTCATAGAGTTCCAAAGTAGAAGTTTACGGATCATTCTTGAACTGGTGTAATGTAGTGTAGAGGATTGCAAGCGCCAAGGGATGTGTGTAGATGTCTCCATGTGAAAAATATGTGTGTAGAATCCTCATACGCAAGAACAAGATGCAGATATTAAGTTGACAGTGCCAAGTTGTATGTTGATATCTCTACTCCTGAAGAGGGGGGGTGACTGTAGTGAAACTCCATTTTACCGTGCTCCATTGTAGGAGATGTATAGAGTTGAAACATCTTACAAGAGAAGAATGAACTCATCGAGCAAGAACTCAAAGAGCCATCAAACAGGTGTCTCATTTGAAGGTGACTAGTGTCTGCAATGATATGGCATGTAGTGACAAAATTACTGACTACACAATCCCTGATGATGTTGTAGGCGAAGGAGGAAGAAACACTGCCCCTTGACCTTGTAGGGGGAGCAAGGAAAGCAATGGATTATTTGGTCGGGCTTGGTGCATGCTGAAGAGGCTCCCTTGTTAAACCCCCGCGTGGATCAGTTTTTACAATGCACATAAATCATTGACAAGCCTTCCTTTCTTCTGTAACAATCTGGTTGGAAATATTTTATTAAGCATGAGCCAAGTGAAGATTTTAATTTTTGGCAATACCTTGCTATTCCATATTTTGTCCTAGTACATTTATATTATTGTCTTAATAAGCACTGATATGCAAGTTGCATAATGCATTCCTCATTAGTATGTGGAACCCATATTGCTTAAACAAGACGTCAAATAATACTAGAACTGATTTGTGTTGATTTGTTCGATGGTTGGGTCCCTTAATATCAGTGTTACAGGGGTACACATCCCCTAGATTTTGGTGACGTCCTAGATGTTCCGAACGCTTCGGGGACTTGGGGACTTGGAGGGGACGTACACTATTTTTTTAAATCTTTCAAAATATTTCTGATGTTTTTACTTTTAAAAAGTTGTTATTTTTACCAAGAACATTATATTATAATCTTGATTTACCTAAAATACATTAAATACAGTTCAAATCCCTAAATTTAATTGAATAAAGTTAAAATATTCAAATATTAATTTTAATATGTTATTTTAATCGTCGTGCCCCTGCCATCCCCAAAATTTGGGAAAAATTTTGCCAGGGGAGTTTTTTTGCCATCCTAGAAACCCCATCCCTTTGTCCCCCATCTCAAAACTTAGGTAACTATGCTTAATATAGAAAGCTTCCAATTTCCAGAATTGGGTGAATTATGATAATGCTGTGTATATAATCTCTAACTATGAAGTCCTTTTGACTCCATCTCTAGTTGTAGTGGCCATGATATTATATTGGTACTAAGCCTTGCTATATATGTCCAATTTTCTATTGAAAACCTTGCTTTTAGTTGTGCTTTTAATTGTTTTATATCTTCGCTTATTTGTTAAGCAGGTAGAGGGGAGCTGTGATATCCATCGAAAATCTTTTTTCTGGCTTCATCATTGACATTTTAACTAACGAGAGAGCTCTAGTCATGTGGGGCTTTTTTAAAAAGTAGAGAATTTCATTCCTTTTGAACATTCATTTTTGAATTAGAAACCTTACCTAAATCCAAGACATACTTAGCCAAAGCTTCTTCAGTGGGATCATTGCCATTCCCACCAATGCTCACTTGCTACGATTTTCCTCTTTTCTTATGTGTCTTGAACGTACTCAAAACCCAAATGCATTGATATTTTCTTTCAAAGCTTTGTACCACACTGTGCCACATTCATAAATTTCAAAAACCCATCTTCAGTTACCTCTTGATTTGATTTATCTTTGTTTTTACACTACTGATTCCTTGCCAGGGAGCTCTATATGTGACAACTTCTGCAATGGAATGGAATGCACTCAAAGCCCAACCATTTGGTCCATTGAGGTCATCTACTTGCATTGTTATTTTCTCTAGCATAGGATTATTTAAGCCTGAGATAAATAAAATCCAACCTTAGAACAGTAGCTTCTTTTGTAAAGTTGCTCAGGCCATACATGTAACTCTCCGAAGAAATTATCAATCTCTTGCACATCGTACTCATTCTAAAACTCATGTGTAAAGAGAAATAGTCACACCACAATGAGGCCTTTTCACAAAGGTTTTGAAAGCAAGGGTACAATGTTCATCATGCATTCTTCAAAAAACCAAGGGCCCCCCTAAAGGGCATCTCTATCTTCAACAGACAAAGCTAGAAGTAGAAAGATCCATCTGGGAAGAAACCGAAGCTTAAAGCCCCCTCTTAGATCTCCTATTTTTCAAAGGCTAAATCACATAAATTTGTAAATCAAGCATTTTGACAAGAGCTAAACAATTTCTCCTTCCAATGTTTCCTTTGAGAGGTTCAGCACTAGGATGGACGAGTTGTCACATTCATTGTTGCGACTAGGGTTTATAGATTCCTTCCCTTCCCCTTGATTATTTGTTTGTTAGGTTCAATCAAGCTCAAGCCCACCAAACTTGACTGTAAGCCTGCCCACCCCCACCACCCTACCACCTTCTCCCCCGCCCCACTTGGATTATATGGCAAAAGGATTACTTTGAAAATTTTGCACATGCTGGAAAGAACATTAATGCTTCCTGACTTTGTACGCAATTGTTACAGCTATTTAAGTTTTTGAAGCAAGTATTAGTAATGTGTTCCTTTCACTCAAGTATACGTTGACTCATAGCTATTCTAGTCTCATATTACTTTAATATTGGAAGTTGCTATCCTTCCAACTCCATCACCACATTTATCGTCAAACACATTTTTTATCTTATTTGATCCAGTTTGCTTCATGCAAAGCTTTACCTTATTATTCTCTATGGTATCAATGCTTTAGCATCTTCTAGTTTTTGTATGTACTGTTTTTTCGTAATATATGTTCCTATTAAAAAAATGACTGCTGATGACCACATTCCTTTCCCACAATTATACATACTTGCTAAGGAAGATAATGACAGGATGAAAAAAAAGATTCAACCATTTTTGGCATCATCAGCACTTTGTTCATCAATGACAAGATCACGTGTAATTGACGCCTTCGTGATTAACTTCTGCACATTCAGGCATTGTGCGGGTTGGTCTCTTTCAATTAACTTAGGACTGCTCCTTAGAAACTTCTTGTTGACAAAAGCCTGTCTCGAATAGGATCTGTGAAATGCACGATTTTCCTGTCAAGGACTCAGATTTATGCTTACATCAGAAGTTCCTTACAAACACATTAAAACTAAAGGAAAATTTTGTTAATAGAAGTTAAAATCCTAAACACCAAAATGTCAAAAGGCAATGTCAAATATGTGAAATGCTTTCCATGATGCCTATCATGATTTTCAATCCCGTTAACCATATTATTGAAGGGACATCAATAAACAAATGAGTTTTAACTCTTGATCAAACATTATAGGAAAAGTTTGTAGAAAAATAATTTTATAAAGCTTCAAATAACGCACAAAAAACATAAGCAACTTGGTAATAATAATAAAGGATTTTTCAGGTAACCATGCATATGGTCATGAACGGTAAGGAAATTCATAAACCATATGCAGCCATGTTAGCAATCAATCCTATATGTCATACCAGCATATTATTTATCATCATATCATACAAATCAAATATGAATGATTAATACTTCGGGAATCTAAAAATAGTTTCAACACAGGAAAATATTATTGCCAGTTTCAAATCGCATAACTGGACAGAACCTTGATGGGGATTCAGTTGATCTTAACAACCATTTTTAGCAAGCATGACATAGAAAGAAAGAAAGAAAATATATTAATGCGCACATACGACCAAAAGTAGGTCAATGGGACTCAAGGATACAGCAGTTAACAATAGAAAATTCTAAGGAGAGAGAATCCTAGAAGCAAAATAAAGGAATTAAGTATATGAGACAAAATTAAGCAGTGTCCCACTAACACGGGTGGCACTGAAATCAATACAAATAACAGTGAAGGGCGACCAAGAGCCCCCAAAAGTATGTGCCGATGAAGACTGGAAGGAAATCTTATCAAATATCTTTGCCTCTGCTTGAAGTGGAGGAATCATCTGAGCCATCATCGATCACTGTGGAGGGACCAATACAAGATCTGATAATGCTTGTCGGGGAGTACCCAAGGTCGGAGGGGCCGAGGGGGATATCCTAGGAGGAAGCAAAGCACTTCCTCTAGAATCTCCCCTAACATCCAAGACCAGTGTAGCTCCCGCAATAGAATAGAAACAAATAATATGAGTTTGCCCCTATGGTCTGAGGGGGGGTTGGTAAATAGTAGATCCATGTCACAGGATAGAGAAAGTTATACCATTTAACTCTAATATGAATGGTTCATCCACCATTTCAATTGGAAATTGAATAGATTCAAAAATTGTACTCTGCCATTTTGACATGTCATCAATAAAGAGAAAATCAATGGTTCCAATAGTCTGTTAAAGAGTGGGTATGATATTCAGGTTTTGTTAATCTGGTTTTCCAGATTTAATGAGATATTGTCTCTTAACTTTACGAGAATATTTCCAACTTCTTTGCTCATTCAATAATAATGAAAATATAACTACAAATCCATGTTCGTAATGTCAGTGGTATAGCAACATATACATGTAAAGTAGAATTTTTTCACGTCTATAAAATCAAGATTTCCAGTATTCTGTCAAAGAGTGGGTATGGTAGTCGGGTTTCGTTAAGCTTGGTTTCCAGATTGAATGAGATATTTTCTCTTAACTTTACAATAAAATTACCCACTTCTTTGTTCATTTAATAATAATAAAAATGTAATTACAAATCCATGTTTGCAACATCGGTGGTATAGCAGCATATACATAAGTACACTTTTTAAGTCTATGAAATCAAGTTTTCCAGTATTCTATTGAAAAATGGGTATGGTATTCGAGCTCCATAAGCTTGGTTTCCAGAATTAATAAGATATTTACTCTTAACTTTAAAAAATTCCAAGCTTATTTTTCATTCAACAATAATAAAAATATAATTACAAGACCATGTTTGCAACATCATTAGTGTAGCAACATATACATATGAGTACAATTTTTTCATGTCTATAAAATAAGATACCTGCCTCTACCTCATCTTCCTTTTCTCTTAGTTGTTGGATTTAGTTTGAGCACTCCTGGCTAGCTATTGTAACTTGTTGTATCTTTGAGTCCCATTGACCTACTTTGGCTATTTTTGGTCGTGGACATTTAAATTTTATATAATATATTTCAATTTTTCTTTCCTTCTTTCTTTCACAATGGCTTTTCCTTCTTCCCTATTATATGATTGTGTTTCCATTTCTCATTCTCCTTTTCCTCGCCATTTTTCTCCTTGTCTACTGTAACTTTTTATTTTCCTTTCACACCTCCATCATATCTTGAGTGCCTTGGTGTTATTTGTTGTCATTTTTACCTTGAGTTCTTCCCCTTGCATGCAATGACTTATATTTGTGATTTTCTTTGTGTTTGTGCATGTTCTCCTCTTCTCCATTGTAGCCAGAGGTCTCTTGTCTCCTATTTCTATACATAGTTCTTCCCAATCTATTTGTTTTCATGATGATTCGTTTCTGTATTGTACAATTCTTTCAAGTTTGTCCAACTTAGTTTATATCTCTTTAGAAGTGTAGCTTGGTTAAAAAATGGTTATGTTAGATTTATTTGACCACAGTTACCTGCTTCGGCAATTATGTTCAATATTTCAAATCAAAGTTGCATTTGAATCAGACTTGGGCTTAATTTTCTAACTTAGGTCAACTATAGCATCCTTATACAGTAAAGACCCAAAAAATTCGAACATCCAAACTCTTTTCTTTTCAAGGAGGAACACCTCAATTCCCATCACCTCGACAGTTCATAACCATCATGCATCAAATGCACACATGAACAACTCCTACAAGTGGAAGCATAAGGGCTAGCTTGACACAAGGGCATTCATGTCACAAGAATCAAAGCCAATAGTGATCCTATGATGAACCTGTCACAGGACTAATTACCATCACACCATACCACTTTTATTTGAGAAAAGTCATCTAAGAGTAACACTACACTAACCTGACTCGAGTCGTCAATATAGTTTCTCGTGTGCCATCTATGGGCTTTTCACATACACTAAACCTTATACAAGTCAAGCAATTAACTAGTAGCCCACCATACTTCCTTTGCATTTCTCTGATACTAGGAGGATTTGCCTAAGTATCGATATACTCATCTTACAAATTCGCCTATTATATTTCCTCTTTCTCTTTATTACCCAATTTCCAATACTTCTTAAGTTCCTCCTAATACAACAGTTGGCTAGATTTTCTGCACAGCTAAAAACCTAGGCAGTCATGAGATAAATCTCCCTCATTTTCCGGTGAGGCTCCCATGTAAGATTTCTATCAATTATGGATCCTAATAACTATCTGTGGGTTTTACTTTAATTGCAAAGCTCATGAACCATAGCTAAGCAATTCTACAGCAAGTAAGCAGTTGTTAATGAAGTACCTTCAACCAAGGGGAAATAATGGAATGTGGAAAAGAAGAAAGGAAGATTTGTAATTCAACCAATAGTTTACAGAGTTGGTCTCATACACATAGATAAAACATATAGATCTTACGATACAGAAGTAAAGGGAAAGGAAAGGAAAAGCTTCTAATCTAAAAATCCACACAGAAGTAAGAAGCAATGCACCGTTGACACAAAGTTCTCCGGAAATCCACCTCTATTCAATTTCTCAACTTTCACAGAAAAGACATCAAAGGTTGCAGCACAAAGTCTGGAACTCAAGAATGTTGCTTCTAAATTCTGATCCTTTAACCCGTAGGCTCTTCCTCTATTTATAGTGTATAGAAGGCAATGACAAATAGGAAACAATAACTGAGCTCACACATGCGGAAGCTACACAGAAAACAACTAGCAACCTTTCCCCTGGAATTCCTCTCTACATGACATGCATCTGAAGACTAAATCAAAGCTTTGCATGTCTGCCATCTATTCTTAATTAAAGGACCTTTCCAGATAACTAAAAGTAATGGCTTTTAACCAATTACTTTAGTTTTACAATTTTCTTCGAGAAAATAAGAAAAAGAGAGGAAAGAGAAGAAGAAAGAAAAGATGTCAGCCGCTACACTTCACGCTTTCTCTTTGTTCTAATACTGAATATACTTGTCAAACATGTGACTCAATGTCTTTCCATCTACCTTAGCAACAACTTCTTTCTCAGTTTTAAACCGCAACAATCCTCTAGACAAAGCAGTGGTGTTGGCCTTCACCTTCTCCAAACTAAGTCCATATCCTTCAATATATGCATGAGGCCTCACGAGTCTGCCGATTGAATCTAACGTGAAAAGTACGAAAACTTCATCAATCTTCTTCTGCACAACCAGAAGAAATTCCTCACGGGAAGCAGGCAACTCGTCTGGAATGTTCTCTGGTACTTCTCTCATCTCGTCTTCCAGCAACTGCATTCTATTCAGCATAAGCTTGAGAATCTCCATGAGGAAAGAAGCTGCTATCTCCAACTGCTTCCCCTTTTCTATCAATCCATCAAGTGCAATCTACTCTACAAGTAGCACATCTTCCGGCAATGAATTTATCTTAGCTAAGGTATCCAGGTGACTCTCAGCAACTATGTTCTCATCTTCTATATGTAATGTCCCCTTTCCTACGCCTAAGGCCTAAGGGCCAATTCGAGTCCAAGCCTTGGTCATACCCAAGAGGCTATGGACGCTGGGAGCTATTGGGTATGAATATCTAGTCCATTTTGTTATAATTCTTCGTTGATATGAGCGTAAAAAGTTTTGAAGGGGCTAGATATTATGTTTTGTCGTTAGGAAGGGGCCACATGACACTTAATATTCTAATTTTGCGTTGGGGGTCACTTATGGACCATGACGACTTAAAAGGAGAAAAGTAACTTAAGTTACTTTTATTTTATTGGTCCTTCCTAAGGAAAAATGCGACTTGGGCTATTTGGGGCTCTTTTGCCTTTGGGAAAAATATATAAGGAGTTGGGAGGAAAAAGTGAAGGTCATTCTTGCATACATAATTATTTTCCTTCATGTGCAACTGTTGCTTGCAAATTTACAGCTTGTGGAGTGAAATCCCACAAGCACCCTAGCTTCAGTGGTGAGAGATCCATCCCTAGCTAACAGGGCATTCTTCGGTAGTGAAAGATCTACCCTGGCTTGTCATTTTAGAGTTGTTTTCAGGGCTGTTTTACAGAGATATTTTCAGAGGAAGGGTTTTGAAGGTTTTGGAGACATTTTGTGGAGAAAATCAAAGGGTTTTCTGATCAGATTTACGGCAGTGATAAGAGCAAGGTTTGGCATCATTTCTGGAGACTTTTCATTGGGTTTTGATCATTTTCCAAAGGGGGCGACTTGTTTTGGAGATTGCAGCCATTATTTGGAGGGTTTCCGGGTTGTCATTTTCAGATCTGAAGGTTGGGGTTTCATTGTCCATATTAGTATATGTAATTTCCAGAATTTCATAATTTTATCTTGCTTATTGGAGAAGTTACGAATTTTTGAAGTTTTACCACTGTTTAGGGCTTTCTATAATTTTTTGGCAGCATTATATTATTCAGAAAAATCTCAAAATAATTTTCTTATGTTCTTTATAATATTAGCAAGCTCTCTTTAAAATTTCAAGTGATTTGAGTGAGTATTTTGAGAGATATCCATTTTCTTCAGTTCACTGCCCTAGTTGTTAAAAATCTGCAAAAGTCAATATTTTCTTTGCTGCAATTTTCTCTATATTTTGTGTATCTTTTTGTGGTATCCCACAAGGGATATTTCACTATACCTGTCATTAGTTCCTTCAACTAAGTTAATTCCCTGTGTATATCCTCCAAGCTAGCTGGTATTTCCTCGAACTGCTCTGAAGCTTGGTGAATGATTTACTCTTTCCATTGAGCAATAGTTTTGACCTGGTGTCCTACATCCTCAATCACTTCAGCCAAATGGCCGCATATTTGTTCTTGCACTAATACGGGCTGAGAAGAAGGTTTGGCAACCTTAGGATCTGCATCTGAAGTCTGTCTTTTTCTGCCTTCTCCTTGTCAAGCTTGAGGAATAAAGTGTTTATCAATGTACGTGTATCTTGCTTTAATCCTTCTGTGGTGATTTGACCCAACGGCACTTTGGTTACTGATATGTCTGTTGTCGTTAGCTCTTCCTTTTGCTTCCCTTCAGCTGGAACTGATTATTCAACAAACTTCTGACCTGATTCTTCAATAACCAACCTTGAAGTTATTTTAGCAGCTTTAGGCCTTTTGCCTCTACCTCCCAAGCTCATAAGCAGTTGCAAGTCTTCCTCTTCCAAGTTGATTTCTTCTCTAGCCTCTTGAACTGTCTACAAAGCCAACCAAGATGAGAAATTACTCTTCAGGGAATGAGAAACCTCAATGTGTACTACCATTTCCTGCTCAGGCTCTGCCGCATCTGAATTTACCTCCATATTATGGCTGCCTTCTCGCGTGTCATCCAAGGATAATGCCCATTCAAATTCTTTCATTTGCGCTTTTAATTCCTCCATAGGAGGAGGAGGCGAAGAAATGGGTAGCGGAAGAGAAGTATATACGAATGATGTCGGTCTCAATGCTTGACTAGTCATGACTTCTGGTGCTGTTGGAACCGCTAAAGTACTATGGGTTGACGCAGGAGAAGTTTCGTCTAAGAGTAGCACTGGTGAAGTGGATGCAGACTTATCTTTTTCTGATGTTTGAGCCTTCTTCTGCACCTTTAGCTTTTCTGGCCTTCGGCTGCTTTCACCTCCATACTTCCTTTTGTTGTTGATATTCCTTGTACCAAAATTCCCTATGATCTGGTTCACCAAGGCCTCATCCAAACAATAAGCTTTTGTCAACAACCAAAGGAAGCATTGACTAAAAATGTCGAAGATCTCTCCTCGATTGTGTGACTGCCACCCACATTCACTTGTAGCGCAACCTTGTCTCCTCCCATTTGTCGATATGAATCAAGCACTACATGCCCATCATCTGGAAGGTCTACAGGTATCCTCGCCAAATCATAGTCAGAAATCTGCTGAGCTGATAATCTGTTGAAATCTCTTTTTCTGACTCCGTATTCATTCCTACATTTCATCCAGAAATCCTCCAGCGAAGGAATATGTGCACATTCTAGGGAAATTGTTTTCCTTGCTATTTCATAAGGATTGAAATTAATTCGAGCTGGGAAGAACTCATGATCATAACCAAGAAACATCTCTGCTTCAACTCCTCTAGCTCTATGGATGTTATGACAACTATAATTACCCACTACGACCGGGAAAATAACCGTAGATTTATGATGCCTTATTTGCAAGTCGTGCAACTCTATGAGTTTCCTGCATAACTCCATGATAATCCACTTATCATTTGGATATCTCGGCAGCTTGACTGGTTCTCCTGAGAAACCAATAATCCTAAGATATGTGAAGTCGGCGAACTGGATGAAGATACAGCCATGCTAGGAGACAGTTTCCCAGGCTTCCTTGCTTACTTTGTTGCTCTTCAGATCACCGTTCAACTTGTAAATGAATCCATAGAAGAAACCATCGTTCACTGCCTTATAATCCTTATAGCATTCATGGATCGCCAGTTGTGGGAAACACTCATAAATAGGATCTTTTGAAAGTATGCCCCGTCTATCTAGCTTGGAAAATATCCCTTGTGAGGCTACGATATATACTAGGTACGAAGTCATTTTGAAATTGAAAGTCCACCTCACACTTTTGAGTTGCTCACTGACGTTATTACTGATGATCTCCGACCAATTGATTATCAAATCAGCTTTGTTGATTTCAATTGTCCTGATAAAGGCATACATCCACGAGTGGAAATTATGGGCATTGGCTTCCCCATTTATCCTGCAAAGCAATCAGGGAATATCATCAACTTCCTGCACCAAAAATGGCTATAGAAGGCTCCTTAGGAATTTTGACGGTGATCTTGGCTTCTTCATATATCTATTGTTCATTATACCCACGCAGTTTGCTTTATTCTTTTCCCATTTGTCACAAGCTTCCTGCATGCCAATTGTGATCACCACGGGCTGTGCCGGAATCATAAGGCAAAAATCAATGAATTTTAGATCCAATCTGATCATCGTCTCTCTTGCTACATCCTGGATCATCCTAGAAAGAGGATGATAAAATTTCGCACATTCCAAAACAAACTCAAGCAACTAGGCTGTAGCCGGAAATGTTGCAGCTTGAATAATTTCATTGTTCTTCATTGCCCACATAAGAGATGATCTACCAATGGCTTTGGATCTGTCAATCAAATCAAAGATAGGTTCAAGACCTATATCTGTATCCCTAGCAAAATATTTCAGACAAACATGGAATCCATGGAATGAATGCCCAATTACTTCACCAAAATCACTAATCTCATTATTATTTTATTCACTTGTACGCTCACATCAACATGCAGATAACCAAAATAGTAAAAAGAAAGCACTTCCAACCTTGGGCGCCAAAACTAGCTGCTTGCCGGCAATTAAAAATATTTATTTACTGCTCACAACTCCAACCTTGGGCGCCAAAATCCTCCAAGGCAGCATGCTCCACCTAAAAGAATTAATTGCTCTCTCTTTATGACATCCATTGTTTATATAAGCAACTGCATGCTAATTTTACCCATTACCTTTTCTTATTTTTAACAATTCCTAATAATAGGATGTGTTTTTTCTCCTTATTTGGGCACCCAAGTTTGCCTGATTTAACTTGCTTTTCTATGCGATTCTTTCCTTTATTTTTAGCATGCTTCTTTGTCTTATTTTTAGCCTCCCTGCTTGCTTTGACTTTCCTCCTATTTTTGGCGCCAACCTTAGATAGAAATAAATAAATAAAATCAGATTTTAGGCAATTGATAATGCAAGGATGGGTCGCACTTTTTGGCTATAAGCCAAGGGAAAAATACAAGGAGCGGGCAGGTAAAATTTTACCTTGCCTGCTAGGGTCCACTTTTCTGTTTTTCACTTAAGTTGTCCTATTAAATATTAGCCTGCTAGGCAACTTCCAAAAAATGCAACTTGTATGGGTGAATTTGACTTGCTTTAAGGGAAAAACATGGGGGTAGGCAAGTAAAATTTTAACCTGCCTGCTGGGGTACACTTTTCCGCTTTTCACTTAAGTCATTATGCCAAATACTTACCTGCCTGCTAGGGTCCACTTTTCTGCTTTTCACTTAAGTCATTATGCCGAATATTCCAAATTGTCGGGCAAGCCAAAAAAGTGCGACTTGATTTAGAGTCAAATAAGACCTTTACGAGAAAATCATGAGGGGCGGGCAGGTAAGATTTTAACCTGCTTGTCAGGGTACACTTTTCCACTTTCCACTTAAGTCGTTGTGGCGAAATATTCCAAAACTGCCAGGCAACTTCAAAAATGCGACTTGCATTGATAAACCTTCATTCCCAAAAAGTGCAACTTGTTTCCATATTGCTGCTTCAAAACCGGCACTTCATAACTAACTTCAAATTTGTCTAAAACCATGGATGATTTCTGGAAACTCTGTGCAATTGAACTGGCTAGACAGAACGAATAGAAAGATTACCAGACAGATTTATGGAGAAAAACTGAAAACAAACACAAAGGGGATAAATAAAAAGAAAAAACACGCCAGAAGTCACAGATGATTGCCCGAAAATGACTTGTTAATTAACCAGTCTGTAAAAACCTTCTTTGGTGAATGCTCCGTCCAGAGACAATAGTAATACGATGTGGAAATTTACTTTAGGGTTTAACTTTGGCACAATCTTTATTTATTTAATAAATAAATAAATAAAACGTTTTCAGACAAAACCCGATGAAGGAGTAGAATGAGCTTTAGCATGTGGGTATTTGTCGGAATTGGCTTATATGATGCCATGAGGATACCCTAGGGTAATGGAGACAAATGTTGGCAACACAAACACAAAACGACCTGCTACTTTGAAAAGAACGAAAATTTTTTGAAGGGATAGTCCCAGATTTCAGGGTGAAATCTCAAGGACACCAAGAACCAAATGACACTTCACATTTTGGTCCAATAGGTTCTTGAACCCCAATGATTCACAACCCTAACTAGAAATCATAATTGCACAAGAGGATTACCACCACTGTGGTATTAAACATTGTTAAAATCCTCACTAATAAAGTCCCAGTTATTACAGTTTACCCATTAAATGTATAATTGTACTATAAACCCAGTCTCATTATTCCAAGATGCCTACATATCCACTCAGCAAAATCATGGTCCAATGTAATATTTCACATATATAATTATTTTTGGCAAAAGGCACAACCTCTTTGCATTGGTTAATATCTTAACCTGAAGGTATTCTAGAGCATCTTTCTATAATCCTCACTAAGCATCAGTCTTTCAAGATTATTAACTTGATCTTTAAGGTTACTATTCTTTCACAAGACCTACTAACTTCCTATAGTTCAGTTCTGCTTTCTCCCATGGGATATGCAAATAATAATACACTTGTGCTCCACACACAACAATTTCCTTGTGCTCCACGCATATATACAATTGCGCTCCACATATACAATCATGTTACACGCACATATACAATGGTGCTCCAAGCGCATATACAATTGTGCTCCACGCACAAATGCAATTGGCATAAACAATGGTGCTCCACACACATACCTGACTGTTGGAAGCCATTTGCTCACACATGCCGAATGCTAACATTCTCAAGAAACCACAACATGTCTGATGCCCTAATCTTTAAGGTACAATAACATGCCAGGTTCCCCAAAAGGACGTTTGTCCATATTGACTCTCCCATACAAGCCACATGTAATCTGCCCTAAGAGAATGTTTACCGCATTGACTTGCCCATATAAGTCGACATGTCAAAAGTTCTCGTTTCCCCCACACATGCACTTCCCATAATTAGGAGAATATGTGTGCTCTTTCCATAAATCGAAGCACGCGTGCTCTAATTTTTTTTGTTCCTATTTATTCTATCTATTAAGAACCACTCACTCTTTATACAGTAGAGCCATTGCACAAGCTAACGTGTAGAACTATACTCTATTATGACTAAAGGTTTATTTGCTCTATTGGACAATATAGGGCTTGCACTCTGTAACAAAATTACACTAGTACTCCAATTTGAAGCAATGTAGAGCTACACTCTATCTTAAACGGTATAGAGCTGAACACCCTATTTAGTTAAATGTTCTAAGCTAACAATTTGGCATTTAATCAAGTCGATCGCTTATTCAAGACAATCACCCTATTTCGATATAGAGGGCTTTCTCTAAACAATAGTTTATTAAGCTCAATGTAAATCATTGGATCCATCATGCCATCTGCAACTAGAGAATATGTGCACATGCATGCGCTCAAGGTTTACACCCCTCTAGGGTGCCCTAGGTTTCTAACAAATACCATGTGTGCTCTGAATAACAAAAATCCTACTTTATTTTCCCATAGAGTTACAGCATATTTTTATCCAGTACCTTTTCCCATGTTTACAAGTTTAAATAAAAATTGAATCCATGTCATTCTATATACAATTCAATGGTTTAAAAATCCATGTCATTCTATATAAAATTCAATGGTTTATAATAAGTTATAGAATGAGCTCCATTGTAAACATTAGATTTTTCACTTACTTTAAAGATCAAACCTATTGCTAGATTTATCACACAACCAAAGTGCTCTAGAGTTTGTTCACACAACAAATAATCTCAATAGTCTATTTACACAATATGTGCATTCTATATACCATGTAGAGCCCATATTATCATTGTCTTTATATAAGGCTATGCGTTATAGAAACATAGTCTCTTATCCTACGAAAACGTATAGTCTTTCCCCAGGATTTAAAAACGTGTTTTCTCTATGGTTAGAGGTTAATTGCTCCCATTACTAATTGTCGTTTGCTATAGTTTTAACCATCCTTTATGTAACAAACAAATACTCTAGGGTTACATACGGAGAGCGCGTTCTTCGGGTTCAATAAACACATTAGTCTTAATTGGGAGAGGCACATGCTCAGGGATAGAATTATAGTGCTTATCGCTTTATTCAACCATACAGTTGATGCCTATTATAATTATAGAACTAATATATGATACAATTTATAGAGCTGCGCTCTAATTTATATCAGCAAAAAGCTATAATATATTTGATCATTGAACCTCTTACTCGTTCTACCAATAGAACTTAACACTCTATCAACCCTATTGAGACAATTTTTCTAAGCATGTGTAGATCAATATTCTATATAAATATAGAGTTAGTTTATCTATTTAATAAAAACTACTCGGACTGGCAAGATATTGCAAGAAATTATAACTCAAGTCACAAAACCAAGCTTATGCCAAAACTTCACAAATTAACCATCTCATTATTATGAGATAGGCGACACTCTTACCTAAGTAGCTAGGTGTTTCTAGATGTCCAGTTGAGCACACTCGCCTAGCCATACCCGTATTTTATGCAAGGTCTTACATGTTCCATATTACATATCCAAAACATGCGGGGTTCTTTCCCATTCGCCCCTTCAATGAACCCACTACTAACAAATGAATTTGACACCTTATCGACCTTGCCGTGGGCAACAATAAATGGTGATTGCCCCACCAAGGAAACGTCTATTGACGAAATCCATCCGAGGATTTATACATGGGTGTGACCCAAATGGCATTGCTCCAATATTTAGCATGCCTAATTCAAGCCAACCTCTATATCGAATTCCAGCTACAAGCATCCAGTGTTAGTGTATTGATTGTTCTATTACCGATCTCTAATCACATTTTGTGCACTACAGATCAACCATATGGCGATTTATGAGAACTCTGTTATTCATCTAATTTAAGCTACACCACGGTATCTTTCTTTCACTATCCTTCCTTTATTAATCGATGTGGCTTTTCATGATTCGATATACGCTTGTATTCAAGGGATTGGGAAAAAAACATAATATCAGTTGAAATGATTTGCCACAACAAATGCTTCGACCCAAATCTACCATGTAAAGGTTTTCTCAAGGAGAATAATGTAGTAATCCCACCTGTAACTCAAAATCCATCTTTACTTTACTTAGATTAAACTTCCCTGTTACCCGATTTCTAAGTCTTCTTAATAATGTTAAGTGATTTTATCGAGCTGGAAGGAGACTTAAATGCCATGATGGTTCCTTAGTCTCCCAAATCCATTGTTCAAATTTGGGGGACTTAAACTTCTTGCCAACAGGGTTGACAATATGATGGAGCTCAGTGACAGAAATCTTACTTATACCGTCTTTGTTGAACACCATGAGAGCACCTTTAAGCTGCATATGAGACTCGCCTCCCTGGATGTTATGTGGTATCATGCCTAGACAACAAGGAAAATCAATAGTGGCACCGACCCATATATAATGTTCCTAGTCCAAGTAGGTATATCTTCAATTGAGCATTACATACTGATTTAGAACCATCTCCACTATTTTACCAACTGCCACAAATAATGGCAACCCCAATCAGTGTCAGTCTTGAGGTCTTTTCTCATGACCCGTAGGACGTCAAAGAGCCATATGATCCGAACAACAAATTCTAGCAGAATCCAGAAAAATGTTGAGCCTAATCCTTCTGTGTGCGAGCATGGAGCTCCGGTTTCAAGACACCAATGCCGCAGGCCTGCTGTGGAAAGAGAACTCTGCATTCATGTCATATATCGGATATGACCATAACACAGAACAACTACTGATAACATTTTTAGTCCCTCTTTAAAAAAGCCACCCACAATAGTTTTCACAACAATATTATTTATATCTTTGGCCAGTGAATGTATGACTGACATCATCGGTTGTCATTCACACACAAACTCGTGCTTGCATGCGCCACCATGGTCATGACGCCAAAGAGACAGAAGGATTCTCGACCTTGCTCTCAAAAAGTTTTCCTTAAGCATATATAGTTATCTTCGCATTACCCTACTCATTAATTATGACAAAGCACAAACATCATCCTCTCTGTTTCATGTTAGGATGCATACATATTTCTGGCTTTCATATCATCAGATAAGATCATCATCTACAAAATTGAAATATAAGTAGCATTCCTTTCTCGCGTTAGATCCCTGCACCATATATCCAACAATGTCATGCAATGAATTCCCAGTCTTAAATAACATATCTCCATGAACCATAACAGCCTCCATGCTTTTCTCCCACAACTCTCCAAGCACTTACTTTTCGCATTTTCTTGTCATAAAGTAGCACCCTTGCAAAATGCATACTGGTTAATTATTGTTAACTGCCACTTGAGAGCCCCTTTCAATTCATGGAATATGAATTCACAATTTTAGGCTTCCAATTACAAATGCCACTAGGTGTATATACACACACACTTAAAACCATTAACTAAATTCTGATTCTAATAATAATACAAACGATATTCTTATTATTATTATCCTAAGCTTTTTACCATCTCAGGTTGACGTCCATGAGTAGTCATTACTCTAATGACAATTCACCTCTTGAACTCTCAGTACCAATTACAATGCTTAATGAGTACCAAGCAAGTGGACCCACTAAGCGCACAAGCATTGCTAGCTCGCACAACCCCCTTGGCACCATCATCAACCATTAAGGTCTTTTTATAGCAGCACAACCAGCCTCCAAATTATTCTCTTCTAACAAAGAAAAGCCTAACCTCAAGCACCTGACCTGATTACTTCTTTTCTGGGAAACCCTAGGTTCAGATGTGCAAACCATATTACTGAACATATAATAAAGGAAGTTGTGCCGTGTAAAGTGTATTGCGAAATTGAAATTAAACATCAAATTATTAACTCTTCGAGCTAGCTAGATGATGGCCCTCTTTTTTTTTCTTCCCAATGGCAAAAGTGTTTTGAAGTACACACGGAAAAGTATCTTGGCATATAAGAATGCTTCTGTCACAGTTTGAGTGGTCTTTCTGAAATTTTGAAATAAATACAAACAAACAGATCGGGACATTTTAATCTGTTGTGCTAGAGAATTAATTTGATAGAAGAGTGTGCATCATTCCTAAGATAGAAAGAAAAGAAAGTAGAAACAAAGTATCTGCTTTATTGAGCAACAAGAATACATGTAAACCAAACATTGGGTAGAAGAATTGCCATTGTCACAAAGATAGCCACACTTTTTCATCAAGCAGAAACATCAAATTATTGACAGTAGCCCCACCCTTTCATCAAGCAGAACCAAGTATCTTAGTTATGAACCAATACTAACTTTTATTTTAATTTTTCAACCAACACCTTCCCTTGCAGGAGCTTATTCTAATTTAAGAGGCAAGCTCAGGCAGTGTCTTTCTGCACACAAAAGCAAGTTTCTGCAACCCCTAATGAGCAAGTCATGGAACATGCTGCTCTTCCAAAGTTCAATCCCCAACATATTACAAAAGCTGTGAAATAAAACTTATGCATTTTTGTGATATGACCTAGCGAGTAATTATCTGTATTAATTGATCTTGTCATTAATGCATTATGTAAAGGAAATATCCATTTTATATCTTCAGTTTCAAAAGAGTACTAACTTTTAAATGGCATTTTCATCCATCACCTTCCCTTGCATCAAGCTATTTTGATTTAATAAGCCAGCTTAGGCACTGTCTATCTACAAACAAAGGACAAATATCTGCAGCTCCTAATGAGCATGTCATGGAAACGTGTACCTACTCCGTAGTCCAATCTTCAACATATTGCCAAAGGTGTGAAATATAACTCGTGCATTCTCATGATATGACCTAGCGAACAATTATAGTTCATTAATTGGTCTTCTCAGATTGTTTCTAATACATTAGTTAAAGGATACCTTCATCTTATAAAGCAAGCTCACAAAAGGCTAGTAGCCTGGCCATGTAGATCTGCTTGTGGAGTTTTGACTCTACTTTGACTGTCTAAGGATCATAGCAACTTAGTACAATTTGCAGACACGAATGCAGGAATAGGTCTTGTCGGGAAATTCTAAGGGATTGGTTTATGTCGATCATGGATGTCTCTATATTTGATTCAATAAAAGACAAAAATAGGAACTCATTTCAATTGATTCGTCCTATTGCACATGTTCCTTAGGCTTGCATTGTAAAGAGCTTTGTCTTTGCCATCGATGCATGCAAATAGATTCAGATGCTTATACCCAACTATCATGTTGTCCACATGGAGCAGTTATTTCATAAAAGATGTCGTCTCTTTCCTTCATTCAATGTTCCCATGATTTTAAATATTAGTTATTTTGAAACTTTATGCCATGGCATTGAAAAATAAATTTCTCAACAATTGGGACTTCATAAATTCAAAGCGAGGGGTAACGCTTTAGGAGAGACTAACTGACTATGTCATGTCCCTTTTCCGAGACAATTCCATTTGAAGACCTTGACCCATTTTTCTTCCTCATGGGTCCATGCGAACAAGCTAGAGGAAGCCAACAATGTCATCATGTGCTTAATTTTGTGTTTATTTCTTTATTTGGCATTGTATTTGTTGGTGAGCCTAGCGCCCAACAATAAATTAAAAATAAAAAGAGATTGGTGAGCATGTAGGCTCCAAAAAGTAAAAATAAAATAATAATAAAGCAAGTCTAATGGTGTCCGGCCTCATTTGAGAGCCCCAAGACTTGGCGTCACCCTCTTATTATAAATAGAGGTTGTTGGCATTAGTTTAGGACATGTTTTGGTGATTATTCATATCTTGGTGAAAGTTGGCTAGTGTAGCCCTTTTACTCTCTCTCTCAAGGACGAAACCCCTTGGATTGAGGACCTCATCCAAGGACGAAAACCCTTGGTTAGAAAACTTGTGAAGGACGAAAACCCTTCATGAGCTTTTTGTGTGCAAGCTGATTGGAAAAGCAATAAAGTATCTTTCTCTTGCATTTGTGGTCTCTTTGGTGCAATATTATATTTGTTTAGAGTGGAACAACCTACCTTGGAGTGGACTTTTGGTATGTGTGTTACTAATCTGACAAATCTGAAATTACTAGCTTATTCTTCATAATTTATAAAGCCAATACCTTGAGTTTCATGAATTTTGGAGCTTCCTAAGTTGAGTTGTGAATTTTTAAAGTAACACTGCAGACAAGGGATTCATTTAAATTCATCTCCATATCTAGGGTATTAAAAATCAGATTTTTTGCATTATATGATTGTTGATGATATATCATAATTTTAGAGACTTAAGTGGAGCTGATTAGAAGGGTTTTGTAGGCACGAAGGTGGGGTTGAAACCTCAAAACAGGTCACTGCCCTAGAAAAGGGTTTAATTTGCAGGTTTATAACAGCAGCTCTATAAATCTGATTTGTGAGCTTTTAGCCATTTCCCGAGCCCCCCTAAAAAGGGACATTAGAGACTATTGATCTTATTCATACTCCAATGTATCATTGAGGTGTTCTAAATTCTTTTGCCACTTTGAGACTTTAGAAAGGCCTTTCACTTTGTGTTGTGCACCATTGATCGGAGCTCTTTATTACGACTATCACAAGGCTCTATGAGACATTTCATGACTGATTTCAAACTTCTCACGGACTCTCTGACTTTGTAAGTGTGGACTGTCATGTCAGTATTGTCATTATCAGTGTATAAGCCAACTTAAGTGTATTGTTATTCTTCTATTGCCGGCTTTGGGTAGCGTACTAATGAGTCATTAATTATGGATGGTTGGGCCGACGGTTGTGTTTCAACTGAAATTTGTTAGTTCGTGTTATAAATTGCAAGTTAAATGTTGGGGTAAGAACGCTAATGTCACAGGTTCTCCCTATACCAAGCAATTGCACTATACACTACCTTATCTGATGAAGTCTTTATTTTCTCATGTTCTTTTTTGCTACAGTTATGGTATGTGCTTATAATTCTGCAATAGTATTATTTTAGTAGTATGGCTTTTACGGAAAACAATAAGTACCATCAGAGTCAAACAGGATTACCCTCTCTTGTTAACTTTATTTGGGATCTACGTAGACAAGTTTGAGGACATTATTAAACATAAAACTCATGTTGGGAATGGTTGTACGTTTTATCATGTCACTATTAGAATATAAGGCTTATAAATTAGCGCTATGTTAATATTAGTTAAGTGTTAACTAATACAAAATTGTAACCACTTCAACCATTTTGTAACCATCTCTCACACAATAAAATGACGGACACGCAATGATAATGTGTGCATTCCAGTTACTCTTCATTTGTTCTTTGTACATTCTATTCTTTCTCTCTCCACATATTCTAACATTGTTCAAACCAGTTCCGTTAGGGCTCAAAAGAGCAAAAGACCAGTTCAAACACTAGATGAAAGAGTAATATCATAGGGCAACGAGCAATAATGTAGGGCAGAAAAAATGTCCTTAAAAAGGGTAAAAAACGACCCAGTTCCAGTTTGAGGGCACTTACAGTGAACATAACCACAGAATATAGTTGACGCCATTGCAAAGGTGCAAACAAAACCATTCAAGGGAACAATTTTGGTTGTGTTTTCAGATGAATTGTAGGGCATTTCAAAGTGTTAGGTCACAAAAATAGGAATTTGCCATTTTTGAAGAATTTTTTGGGGTCGTTCGTGTAGTCAAGGTGTGAAAATAAGACATTTTCAATGCAAAATGTGACAGGCAAAATACAACAGAAAAAAATGTGATTTAGGGCACGTTTTTTGGCAGAAAACACAATCCAGAATCACAAGGAAGAGGGAAAAAACGTGATTTTGGAAGGTAGCTAGTGCAAAACAACGAAAATACAATCATGTATTTCCAGATTTGCAATTTTTCAAGGGTCACTCGCTGCTAGGGCACATAGTCTGTCAATTTTCAGTCACAGTCAGTCGTCAATGGCACAAACCTACCTAGTATAGTTTCCTTTCTTCATTTTACAAAAAAAAAAAAAATCAGTTTTTAAAATCTTGCTACATTAATATGTGGGTTATTCTATATTTTGGGAAAGGATTATTTTCTAAGGTATTTTGTCTGAGAATGGAAATTCCATTAGACAAATATTTTGGCCTCAACTTCATACTTGGAAAGTAAAAATCTAGATGCAAGACAAATCAAATGAAGTTAATGTAGCCATTATTGAAAATTAACAAGATGCTAAAAGTGATGAACTCGCTAAAAGAGAATAAGTATTTTAAAAGAAGCCTCACACTTTGAAGACAGTAAGGGATCTAGTGTAGGTAAAACTCGGCATGGATGGCTGCCCAGATAGTTCGGGGGTTGCAGATGTCGGGAATTTACCCTTAAGAGGGTCATGAAACAACTTGATGGAGCATTGTGGAACTACCTCAATATGGATGGTTGTCCAACAATTCGGAAGATACTGTAATTCGGGAGTTCGGGGAGGTGGAATCTGAGAACTTGGGAATTCAGCTCAAGAACTACATTACGAGGGTCAAGGAGGCAGCTTGATGAAGTTCTACATGGTAGAAGCACTGTGTTCAAAGAGGAAGCTTTTGAAGAATGCATGATCTTATTTGGTTCTATTACCTTAATATTTTGTCAGTATGTTCTATATTGTAAGCCTTAATTAGTGTTATGTTAATATCAATTAAGTGTTAACTAATAAACGGTTGTAACCACTCCAACCCATCTCCCACACAAAAAATGATAATGTGTGCATTCCAATTACTCTTCATTCATTCTTTGTACATTCTATTCTTTCCTTAATCTCTCTCACCACATATTCTAACAGTCGCAATTGTTGTATTGCATTTCCTCGATGGCATGGTCCTCCTTGGTCTTTCTCCTAAGGGTTTGCATAGGCAAATGCTCTTGCTTGCTTTCATGAGCTTCTCTGGCTAGTGGTTAACCTTAGTAAAATAAAATGACAAAACTATGATCTTCAACTTCCAAAGAGGCTCTCTATAGGTTCCAAGTAATATGAAAAGGTGATCCAATGGAGATTGCGACGACTTATGCCTAATAGGGGGTTCAACTTATATTTTCATCTACCAATCTTTCAATTTATTGACTCTATTTGGGATTTGTGTAAATGAGTTTAAGGAAATTATTAGACATAACACTCGTGTTGGGAATGGTTGTACATTTCATTATGTCTCGTTTGTTGTATTGCATTTCCTAGATGATATGGTCCTCCTTGCTCTTTCTTCTAAGGGTTTGCAAAGGCAAATGCCCTTGCTTTCATGAGCTTCTTTAGCTAATGGTTAACCTTAGTAAAATAAAATTATGGTCTTTAATACTTTGAGAGATTCTCTCTTTAGGTTCCAAGCAATATGCAAAGGTGGGCCAATGGAGATCATGATGGCTTATACCTAGTTGGGGGTTCAATTTATACTTTCATCTTGTGTAAAACGAATGGTTCCTAACTACAGTGTCCAAGTTAAAATTTATCCCCAACCTCTTCGCTTTGGGGTGAATCTTTGGGGATATTTTCTATCTTGATAATTTTGAGTCCCTTGGTGATTTAGCCTCATATCAGGAGAGGTTTCTATTTAGCTGTTTGTTCTTTAAAATGGGTTCCCTCCCAGGTTCTCCCGAGATGACAATGATGTTGGTATCCTCATATGAATTTTCTTCTTCAATCTATCGGCATCTCCATAGACTGAATTCCCCCTTCACAAATTATTTAAACACACATTCTTGTATTCTTCATCAAAGAGTACAAATTGACAACATATTTTGGTCACATAGATCTCTCTCTCGCTGTCACTCGGTCCCAAGACAACTTTCCATATGAGCATTCCTTCCAAATTGGTGATGGTGCCATCATCCATCTCAATTATCTTCAACATTATTGGTCACATACCCTTAGCATTCCCCTTGGCCAACTGAGGGTATGATCTCACTAGTAATGACTGGAAACAAGTCGGCATATTCAACAAGGCAATAGGATCCGGGATGTTTGATCTCTCCAATAAGTGGAGATAAAGGACCACTTTATTTACAAGTGTTTCCTCTAATATGAGATCCAAGGGAGACATCATTTTGTACATAGAATCTCAAGGACGTCCCAAGCTATCTTTTTTCTTATCCCAACTAGATGTGTTTGGCACTTTACCTTCATGAAGTTGTCACTTTCCAATGTTGAGATTTACATGGACTCCCAAGACTTTGAGATTGATTAACTCCTTGTTTCAGCTTATTCCACCTAATGAAGGCCTCAAGTGCCCTTTGGATGCAAGAGTTGCCTATATGGATTGTGGTAGATTGGTGAGGCAAGGTCCCTCCTTGCAAATAGCCACTACGGTACTAGTTTCCTCTTAAAGGGCATGTTCACATTAGTAATGAGTAGAGAAAAGCCTTGGTGCATATTCAACAAGGCAATAGGATTTGCTGTCTTTGCTCTCTCCAACAAATGGAGATGGACAACTTTATTTTCAAGTGTTTCCTTGCTATGAGATCCAAGTGAGACATCATTGTGTACAAAAAGGACTTAAGATGGTCCCTAGCTATCTTTTTTCCTTATCCTAACACATAGTTACCTGAGACGGGGGGACGGGGTTTCCGGGACGGCAAAAAATTTCTAAATTTTGGGGACGGCGGGGGTACGGCTAATTAAAAAATATATAGATATTTAAAATATAAAGATATAGTGACTAAATTATATAAATAAGCTGAAATAAAACCATTTGAGATTTAAATAAGGTGGAACTTGAACTCATAAACATCAAATGCATTCCTTAGGATACTATAATATCAATATGTTAATGTCATAAATTGAAAATTCATAATACATATTTGAATTTTGAATTTGAGACAAGCTGAAATTTCAAATATATTATAAAATATAAAAGTAAAACCATTCTGGAAAGACTACAATTGTATGATCAAGTGGTGATTGTTGATGTTAAGATCAATGATCTGGGAGCCATGATACACCGTCTTGATTGATACATTGTGCAAGGATCACCATATTGACAAAGGACAACTACATGGATCAGCCTAAAAATCAGAAGCAGCTCAATATTACAACCTTCAGCTCAATATGTTATTTATGGCTAAGAACATGCATTCAAGAACATATTGGTGTCTTGTGTAGACACAAAGATTGTAAATTTAGGGTTAGAGAAAGGTTTGCAATGTTGTTGAGATCATTGAGTAAGTTGAGGCTAACAACCATTCAACTCGGAATTTTTTCCCCTAGTTGTTTTTATGTATTTGCCTTGAAAAAAGCGACAGACCATGTTTCCCCCGTCCCCCCCATGTTTCCCCGTCACCAGGACCCCAACATCTTCAGTTTTTTGGCAAATATTCGCAGTGGGAAACTTTGGTGAATATTCACGAATATTCCCCCAGTTTTGGCAAATATTCATGACGTTTTTGGAGGACTTTTTTTTTTATAAATATTTTGCTTAACAATTTATGTTTTCTAAAGAAATTTGCGTATTTTTTAAGTTGCCGAGTATTCAGACTTGAAGATCTTGCCAAGTTTTTTCCAAGCCTTCAATTTTGATTAACTCCTTGGGTTTGCCATCCTATTTGCCGAATACGAGTATGTGAACTATGGTGTCAGGTGGAACCTGTATCAAAGTGTCTAGGTGATTTATCCAGGTACAAAGTTTGTGTTTTTTTAGTTTGGTAAGTTTTGTTTTTAGGTGACTCTTTGAAACATGGCAACTGCGGTATCCATTGGCCACTTAATCTCATAGGTAGACACTGAGAGTCTAGAGGATATCTAGTACATGATCAAGCTACTCAAGACGTATTGGCATCTAGCTACTTGTGATCAATGCGATTTGACCAAAGGTCGAGTTACTATGCTCTTTCACAACGCATGTTATGGGGAAAGGCCAACACATAACCTAATGCTTCATTGCTCCACTTGTGGACTTTTTTTCGGCCTTGTATGTAATGAAGAGGTTTTGAAGTGTTTTCCCTTTTGTGTGTTTATGTTATGTTTTCGAACTATTAGGTTTTATATTGTGTTTTTTATTTTTTTGTCACTGTTTTAGTGTTGAGAAAAAGCAAAAACTGCCAGTTTTTACCTGGAGATGTATGGGTATGCCCGGATTTGTCCATAGATGAATATGAAGTTATCTAAACGCATGGACGTATCCACAGAAGAATCATATACGATTCGTGTCTGTAGGGGGAGCGTATCGACATCCTAGATGCGCACAAATAATATGACACTGAAATTAATAAGATAAATCTTTATTACGTCATCTCTCTTGATGTAAAACCTGTCTTTTTGGTTTTTTTTGGTCTAATAAAATACATCAATGCTACCAATCAAGTTGGCTAAATCTCATTGATCACAACTTTGGCCCACTATGTATACTTATGTTGCACAGATATGCGTCCCTTGTCTTTGTTCCAATTCCCTTATTCATGATATTTTCTCATTCAAAATATTGTTTGTAGGAATTTTGGGTTATTTCTAGGTACTACCCTTTTTCGTGTTTTCTTGTTCCTCCAAAAGGATACTCGGTGGAACGCTTGCACGCACACACACGTATGTGGGTGCATTTGTGTCTGTCATCATATATTGGATATTTATAATATTCCATTTCTCAGTTTCTTATATATTCAAAAGGTCCATTGTTAAGTTAGTGATATGTTTTGGATACGGGAGTGGGTACGGAGTATCCGATACGCGGAAACGGTAAATTTTTTTTGACCCCTGGATACGGCGTAGGATACGACAGTACAAAACTATATAAAAATTAAAAAAATATATAAATTTCAGCCTTTTAAATAGAAATTTAATTATTAACCACATATTATGCATATAAAAGACAAATTATAAGCTAAATAAGTGAATAACCACAACAAACTACTCATAAATTCATAATTTCATTTGTCCCTACCATATCTAGTTGAGGTGTTTATTACAATTATGATTTATCAGACTATCTCATACATGCTATTTTTATCCATGTTTATGATGGCTTGTATTTGGTACCTTCTGTAGAATAATGGTGTTGTGAAAACTGTAATTTCTATTATAATGATATATTAAATTTAAACTAGAAAAAAAATTATAAAAAATCAAAGTTTTGGGCCTGGAAATGGCCAGGATACGGTAAGTCCGGGTACGGCCGGATACATCTGCAGACATACCCGGCCGTACCCGGACCTGCGTGGCCGTATCTTGGCCGTTTCCGGGCACGTATCTAGGCCGTACTTGTACTAGGTATGTTTCGTAATGGTACCAGGTGCCCTATGGGTGTCGTATCAGCTACTTAGTGTGTGTGTGTGTGTGTGTGTGTAGAGAGAGAGAGAGAGATGGAGTGAACTAGCTAGTGAGGCTCAAGTTCAAACAGTGACTCATGATTGCAAGGTAAAGGTAAGTTTTGGTAACGTTTTAGGTCCTATTCTGACCAACAAACCTAGTTAGCACAAGAAACACCCTTGCGGCAACAAGAGAACTTTACACTTTACACAAACACTCGCATATGTGGTACATGAATCCCTAAATCAAAACAATCAAATGAGAGGATTCGTCATAAAGTTTTACAAACCTTAGCAAAGTATTCTATCTAAATAGATATGCTTCAATGGGTCCAACATACCTATTACCTAAAGGGCGTTGAAAATCATTGTCATCATCATAATTATAATAAAACACAAAATCTTTTGGGTCCTTGCAAACACCCAAAATTGTTTGAGTGCAACATTTGCTTCTGTTGATGCCACATAGATCTCCAAATATTAAATCGTGTTGCGGTATTATTCTGTTTATTTTTAGTTGTTAGTTGACATTAGAGTATTGTTTTGTTTTCATTCCCAGCTGTCTGTTCTAGCTGACCGTTGCTTGTTTGATTGGGATCTCACAGGGTTAGAATTAAGCTACTTCATTGCTTCAACCTTGAACATGTTTATGATGATCATATGGCTATCTACTTTGATTACATTACCAGTTACAGCTTGTTTCCATTGTTGTTTTGAGGGTTGTTGGCAGGTTTCAAAAGGATATTGGAGATTCGGCGTCACTTCTCCATATAGGCTACCGCAGACTCTTAAAACACCTAATACCGGATGTGTACCTTTCTCTTTTCAAATTTTGCTTGTTGTTTTGTCAAGCTTTAGTCCTAGGTAGTTTGCTTGCCAACTGTTTGACAGAATTCCTCCATTGCATTCTTGTTCAATCACTTCTTTTCACTGATATACCTCATTGTCTCAAGCTATATTTTTCTCCTCCATCTTTATCTTTCTTATTTGAGTCATTCCATATATTTCCTGTTTCCCATTTCTCATTCTCCTACAAGTTTGACAAATCTTGCATATCTTGCTTGTTTCCATCTATCTTGTTGTACGTTCATTTTCAGGTGTTCTCGTCATTTTTATTAATCATTTCACTTCATATCTATCTCGTTTCAGCCTTCTACTATTGCTTTTACATTGGCATTCATTCCTCTCATATCATAGCAATATTGACAACATTTCAGCCACTTTGAAACTTTTTGTTCTTTGTTGAGTTCCTGTTGCTTTGAATGTTTACGGTATTTTTCTTAGTTCTTCTAAGTTGGTTTCTGCTCCCTTGGGATTTCGTACTTTCAGTTTCACATTGCTTCAGCATATTTTATTTATTTTGAATCTATTTGGAGTGTTTCCATAGCTCTTATTGCTGTTTTGAGGCTTTCTTGAGTAGATTTTTGTGCTTTCATTGCTCTTGGCTTGTTTCTTGCATGCTTTCGGTTTTCCAGGGTGTGTTTGAATCAGTTTGTGTGTTGTTCCCGTACATCATAAGCTGTCCTACGTTCATCTACATCTTGCTTTTCAGTATGCAATGTGTCATTGCTTGCATAAACTTGCATAATTGAGTTGTAGTTAGTTTAAATTAGCTTTATCTCTAGCTAAAACCTCTCTAGTATTAATTTTGTATCATTATCTTGATCTAGAAATTGTTTAGAGGATTATAGAATTATTTTGCAGAAACTTACAGTGCTCTCATCTCTGATTTTGCTATTTATATAAAAATAACATAAAAAGACCACGTATGTGTTTGTTACTCTCTTTGTCAATTTCAAAGTAGAAGTAGTTCTTGCTTGTGTGGATTGAACGAAACTAGTGTTAGCTTAATCACACAATTTGTTTGTTTCCATTTTTCTTTTTGATCAAGAAAGAAGAAACTTTTATTTCATTTGCTAGCTTGTTTTTGTGTGTGTTTTCTTGTTTCTTGTCCTGTAATAGTCTAAAATTAATATTCAGCATTTCAACGTGTTTCAAGGAGGCATAAGCTATAAGAAGTATGAGATACTCTGCCTATTACTTGTTGCTTCTTTCCAGCCCATCCCTTTCTATCTTGTTCTCTGGTGGGGTTGGCTTGTAGTGTGTCTGCTTCTATCATTCCAGTCATTTGATGATGCTATCTGGTCAGGATCGAGCCCTCAAATTTGGGAGCATCCCCCGTGCTATGCAACCACACCTTGTGACTTCTAACAAGACAGTGTTGACCAGCATCTCTGTCAACTTGTCCTGCACTCTACGCCCTAACCCCATCTCCTAATCCCATAGTTTCAAGTCCTCGATGTTCACTGTGAGGCAGCTGAGGACTTCTGAGAGCAACAAACTTGTGAGCCAAAAAAAAGAGATAATAACAAGCTAGCCAACCCTGTTGCTCAAATCTTTGAAGTGTGTTTTTCTATTGATTTCAGTTGCCTCAGCCCAACTTTGGGATATCGAGTATGTGAGGTACAACATGTAGTTTTCCTTGCATAAAGACACCAGCCTACCCACCATGCTTCCTAGGTATCTGTGGGACCTTAGCTTTTGACGTTATGACAAAACTTGCAAATAGATTTACACCTTAAGATCAAATTTGAGATGGCGTTAGCTTAGGAAGCCGTGCTAGCTAGGTTGGAACCTAAAAGATTACATCTAAGGTAGTTTTTTTAGGTCACCACCAAGCGAGACACCAATTTAGTGAATGAAACCTTTCTTATGGAAACCCCAGAGGAGATGGTTTCCCATTCCCCTCATATTTTGTTCAAATGGTGTACCCGTGAATGACCTCATAACCAAGGTAATAAATTCAAACTTACACACAGTAAATGGAAAAAGGACAGGTAGTTCAATCGTAATTCGCCAGGGTATGCTGATGAGAGGTCCTCGACTCAATTGTCACCTAGTCCATGAAAAAATATCATAAATCGCACCACAGCTAAAACTATTGTTAATGGGATTCACTAAATAATCGAAATAAAATTCTCTGTAGCTGCAGAATGGCTTTTTGTAGAATGAAATTTTGTAATTTCAAATATATTATTCCAATTCCAAAAGCCTACACACAGTTGGTCCTACACCGAACAATACACAGATGCGAAGCAAAGCAATTGAGTAGGAATACAAACACTTACAGTAAAAGAAGAGGCAACTAAGGATATGGATAATGGTAATGCTGCAGCAATAGCCATGATCCCGCTTTGTTAATTTCGCAGCGCAGATGACAGATCACCGGAAAAAAGAAATATAGAGAGAGCTAGAAGACGAAGCCAAGAGTGTGTGGCTTAAAATATTTTCCACTCTCCCTCTCCATTTTTTAAAATTAAATTTGGTTAATCTTTCCCAAACAATATATATTATGCTACAATTATGTTTTTTTAGGACTAGTTATTTTAATTAATTAATTATATAACGGCTAAAGCTCCCATAGATCCCTCTATACAACGTATAAAACTTTAATGGAATGAATGAATGAACGATTTTAATAATGTTCGTGATATTAAGCATTTTAGGGGATCTAAAGTCGCAACTAAAGTATATAAAGTCACTCCAAGAGCTACCCTCACAGTTTTATGCAGAATGCATTGCCTTTTTGATGTTACATCTCTTGTTGTGGATCTTGACCAAAAGATTCACTGTTTTGACAAGTCTTTCTTCCTCAAACAAGAATGGTAGGTTGTCTACTTCCAAATTGTTCTCATACTTGATATGGATGTCATTATATATTGTGCACTCCATGATGTAGTGTCATTTTGTTTCCACCACCCCTTTGTTGCAAAACATGCACGTTCTTTCTTCCCACTCTTCTTTAGGAGACATCCATCTCCTGATTTCATACCTAAGATGGTGTGAACTAGTCATTAACTGGGCCATTTCCATTTGATTTTTGCCCCTAAGTAGGCATTTTCCCACTAGTCGCAACTTGGATTAAATTCTTTAATGTGGTATTCTCTTAATTAATATTAGTGGTCACAAGTTGGAATATTGTGCAATGATCAAGGTTGGGTATTAATTTATTATCATATATATGGGAGGCTCACCCATAATTCATAATATCGTCTTCTTATTTTTATTTTTTATTTTTATAATTTTTTTAATAAGATCAAAAAACATCTAATAGATATGAACATAAAAAAATTTGTTTACATCTATTAAACTAGCAATTACAAGTGAGTGATGCAATGGATACATCTATAGGGAGGAGCAAAGGAAAAACATTGTTAGATGAAGTGGGGTGACGAAGAAGGAGATAGGGGGAGGAGAATTAAAAGGGAAAGAAAAATGTTGGAGGGAAAGTAAGTGATCCTTTTCTTTGTTTTGTAAGTCACATATGGACTGTGTGTTATTTGTATGAACTATGCGGAAGAGAAAGGGGGTGTGAGACACAAATCCTTTAGGCAACATACTTTGGAAATAGCTCTAGAAATAAGCCATTGGCATGCAATACTCCCAATGCCTAAGCCGACTTTTATGTTGATAGCATTGTTACAGCAAGCATTTGAATACACGACATGGGATTGTTTTTATTATTTTCTCATTTCTCGGTGGAACTCATGGCTCTATTCACCTTGCTCCTAGCCTAACATTTTTATTGGGGATTTAAAATGCCACCGGCAGATTGTTTGTCATGTGAAATGGAAGAATAAAAGCATGTAGAAGAAATATTTACATGATTCTTCCAGTTTATTGCTTTTATTTCTCACAATTGTGTTGATCCATTGAAATAAGCGATAACTTTTCGAGTCATTTGATTATAGACAACAATAAATTTGCTAGCGAAATGCTTGAGAATTTTCACCTCAAACTATATTTGAAACAAAGTGTATCACACGTGGCACGAGACACACACAGCATGAGCATATTTAAAGGGGATACAACCGGCGAATCCAAGGGAAATGGTTAGCCCAGTTAAAATCCCCCCAACAGCTAAAATCCATCCTTTGTCATTTATGACCCTCTTGTTTCTTTTGCTAGGTCATGTATGGACTATGTGTCATTTTTGTAAATCGCTTAGAGGAGAAAGGAAGTACAAACTACGTGAAGGACATACGGAAAAATTTGTTGACGTTGATATCAACTGTCCATATTCTATATACCATCATTTTTCCTTCCAACTGTAAATGACAAAAATGGATTCATTATTATTGTGACTATTTGTGATATCAAATGTCATTCAAACATGGGACCCGAGAGCATTTGGAGTGATTTTCAAAAAGGGCCTTGAAATTATATGGAGTTCTAGTATGGGACCACAAATTATACGGTGAGATTTTTTCGAGTAGGTATTTTTTGCCCAAATTTTCAATAACAAGAATGTATGGTTGGCTTCTTAGGTACAAGAAAAAAGCAAGCTGAGGGAGCTAGCTTCACGCCTTTAATTATATTCCCAATAGAGCCTCTTACACATGGCAAAAGGCATGTAAAACACAATTGTATTCAAAGGGGGTTCCTGCATGTGAAGCCAAGGGAGATGACCAGCCCAATTAAAAGCTTCCACTAGCTCAAATTCCCCCTCCTCCATCGAATCCACCTATACTATAATAGAGTTTGCAAACACTATTTATTTATTTTCCTTTTGACATTTCCATTATAGTTGATTTTTGTTCTAGTAAGACATTCTTGGCCTCATGTGCACATGAATATATAAATTAAAATTAAATCGTAACTGCACAATTACAAACTTAAATATTAATAATTCATATGAATAATTCATGATTATTAAATATGTCCCAATAGCCGCCAACCTAAAAATCATTGTTTTAATGGCTCTGCAACTTTTTGGAATTATCACAATCACATTAATATATCATTTAGTAACTACCATTGAATTAATGGAGAAAAAAATGTAAACACAAAATAGAAAATAGTTTAGGATAAGAAGAGAGGGATATTAAGAATAAATTTTGATGCATATTGTAAGTGTCACAACATAGTTAATAACTTTAGATATTAAATTTGATAACTTTAAATATTATCAATAAAATATATGTTGATCACATTGGAGCGCAGGGGACATTAACTCCTGGCACACAACCAAGCCAAAAAAAATGTTTTGGCCATTACAGAAGCGAAGCTACCAAAGCAATATTTACAAAATTAAATCTTCAACGTTACTTACAAATTTAAAAGACAAAACATGTGTACACATATTCACTACCCCAAGAACTTACATAAATATTGTTTTAAACAATCATTAAAGGTAATACTAACAAAAACACAAAATAGTTGATACCTTTAATAATGTTTACTTTTGTTATTTCTATTATAACCTATATAAGGGAAGAGACCCACTAGTTAAATGCAGACTAATAGTTGGCATATGTCATGTCTTAGAAATGTCTAGTATTTATTTTTGTAATCTCCAATTATACTTGTCATAGTACTATGTAATATTGTCCAACTTTTACCTCACAACAATTAATTACATCGTGACATATCATCAATTTATTAATTAGTGCACCTATGTATAACATATGTACAGAGTATTGGGCAATAAGTTTTTTAAATGCATTTCAAAAATATTATTTTAAATTAATTCAAATTGTGACTCTCCCACCATTTCAAAATCCCAAACAAAAAATATAAATTACAAAAATGTTAAACTTTCAAATGAATTACTTTTTACATTCCTATGTGGCTATGTGACCCTACAAACTTAGGGGTAACAACTAATGGTACCTCTCCCTCAGCGCCAACTGCTTATGTGGATTGTTGTAAGCGGCATAGAATGGTGATCCTTCATTCACTCGTACAAAGCCTACACATCAGTGTTGGGTAAAATTTATACAATTAACAAAAGGATTCTAATCTAATTGTTGAAGAAGATACACCCGAATGAAATAAGAGTAGATAAGGCCGGTAAAATATTATAATTACTCATTTAAATAAATCCTGTTTCGAAATATGTTTTATTTTAGTGACTCATTGCAAATTGGTTATCTTTATTTTAAATTAACAGTATTATTTTTCTTTAAAAAAAGGCATACTCTAAGTAAAGGATTTCGCAATCCACTTTATAAATGAAAGAGAAAGCAACAAAGAGCAAGTGAAGGTGTTGGTCATATAACTAGACGTATATTTATTGTTTGGAGACTAAAGTGCAATTGCTAAAAAAATTGTAAATGCAAGAAAATAGAGAATATTTTAGAATAGGAAACATGGTATATTAAGAATTTGTAGACTAAGCATAATTATTGGAAAAAATGTAAACATAATAAAAATAGAAAATACTTCAAAATAGAAAACGAGGTATATTAACAATAAATTTTGACAATTGACATGTTATAAGGGTCACAATAAATTCGATAACTTTAGATTTTATCAATAAAATACATGTCAATTACATTGTAACATAGGGGACATTAACTTCCAACATGCAACCAAGCAAAAAAAAAATTATCTTATTGTTGCAAAAGCTAAAATGTCGGAGCAATATTCACAAAATAGAATCTTCAGTGTTGCTTGCATATTCAGAAGTGTCCATCATATTTGTGTAACATATAATTGAGCATGAAAAATAATAACTCAAAATTTGCGTAACATTACTTAACCACTTTTCTCTACACATGACAAGATTTATTCTTAGCCTTGAACCAGAACTACCCAAAAAAAATTAAGGGATTTCAAAATCCTATAGGAGTGTGCATTATCGTCTAAGACTCCCCTGGAGTTGATGTTGTATATATCTTTCCCCCCGGGTAGATATAGACAAGCAAAAGAATCTAGAAATCAGAGAAGCTCAAATCCCTGACATTTATCACCTTGGCGCACAGAAGAGGCGCATGACACAGAGTGTCGACACGAAGATAGATGCGCCAAGGCGCAGGTAAAGGGCGCATGAAAATGAGTGTTGACACTAAAATGTATGCGCCAAGGCGCAGGAAAGTGGCGCATAGAAATGAGTGTCGACAGGGTAAAGGATGCACCCTTGGCGCACGGAAATGGCGCATGACAATGAATGTCGACAAGGTAAAGGATGCGCCCTTGGCGCACGGAAATGGCGCATGACAATGAGTGTCAATAGGGTAAAGGATGCGCCCTTGGCACATGTACGAGGATGTCAACACACACATGGATGTGCCACGGCGCACCTTTAGGAGGTGCAACATTTTGAGCGCTGACAGAAAGCAGACCCTGGCGCAGATATTCAGATGGCCATAACTTTTTGACTGGGAGCTCGGATTCATGCAAGGTTGGACTTTTTGGAAAGCTTACGAGGTCCTCTGTCCAACTACGACTGGATATCTTTAATTGGGTGAGAAAAAATTCTTAAAAATGCAAAATACAGTTCGCCACTTTTGGGTTCGCTGGGGTTCTCACCTACCATCATTATGAGATGAGTTAAGTGCATTCTGGAGGTGGTTGGGGCAGATTTCGAATTCCTCTCTTCTCCCTCTCTTTTTCCTCCTATAAATTGTAAGGAGGGGCTTCTTTCTAAACGTTGGACATTCTTGTTTTGCCCCTCCCTTCTTCTCTTTGGCAGGCGAACTTGTGGAGTTAAAACCTCCCATTTGAAACTGTAATGCAATCTTGCCTCTTGGCATTTTGCAGTGTGTTGTATCAATCTTTGGAGCAAATTAATGCATGACTGTGGATGATTCTCAACCCTCTCTGTGTTCATTTGCATCCTCCTGATCTTTCACTGTGAACCTGGCTATCTGTGCATGATCTTGCATTACATTTTAATGATATGTGTTTACTAGCAAGATATATGTTCTTCATTCCTCGGTGCATCACCTCTGTTAGTTTAGGTTTTATTTTTACGCATCTTCTTACCTTGTCTCCTTGGAAAGTTAGTTTAGGTTTTGAGTAAACCCTCTGCATTTTACGTGTGCATCTGAACAGAGGAATAGGAACCGGCCTTCATCTGGAGAGCTTTTCCAATTTTGCAAGGTCCCACACTTAGGAAAAGCTCCATGTTATGTAATCGCACTGAGAGTCTCAACCCATCGTGTTGCAGACATTCAGGGGTGCTGTGATTCGCCATCAACAGTTGATATTGGCTCTGATGGCATAAGAAGAATATGGACATGTAACTTTGAAGGCTTAACCCCAAAGGATTAATGATTTAGTAGTAACTCACTCCTAGTAAGAAATAAATGAACCAAGTGCAACCAATAAATCATGACCTCTTTAAAAAAAAATATCTCGTAATATCCCTTTTGGGGGAAAAGAACTAAAAAATGTTGGAAATTAGCTCAAACCCTCAAAATAAGCAAGTTTGCTTTTTTATGACAACAATTAAATAAGGGTACCGAACAACACTCTCAAACCCTAGCGACTAAGAGATAGAGAGAAAACCATCGTAGAAACACTAAATGATTATGAGAAGTTATTCCTTGGATTGCCCTTGATTTTAGAAGCCATAAAATGCGATCAAATCATTAAACTCATAATTTTGGAATTTATTATGGCATAAAAACAACTGAAACTTGTAAATTCAATAACTTGTAGAAAACAAGGAATCTCCACACATATGAATACTCAAAATGATCATAAAAATATCAGCAATCAAATGAGACCAATATCCTAATTTTGCAACAATGGGAACCCTCTCCAAATTGATCCCGAAATATCTAAATGAGTAGATAAAGCTACCCAATGCCAATAAAAATCTAAATATGAAGTATTCTTCTCAAATCTGTAATATTCTTCGATACCAATGTTGAAGGGTTTTTGTCCTCCAATAAAACCAGTAGAAGGGTTTTTCATCCTTCTAGGAAGCCACACAAGAGGGTTTTCGTCCTCGAGTGGAAGAACATGGAGAACCAAGCTCACAGTGCCCGAATAGAAAAATGAGCCAAAATCTAGATGCTCCAAATGAGCTCTCTAATCTTCTTTTATATCCTCCTTTTGGCGCCTCATAAAGGGAAGGTTAACGCCTAATTAGTCATTATAACTTTTATTAATCCTCATTAAAGGCACTAAACCCAACCAACCCACTAAGAATGGGTAATATAAAAATAAATCATGAATATAGATGATGAAAACTGAAATATAATCCATGATCTTCCATTGTTCAATTGTCGTTTGCTAAGGAATCCTTTATTGTTGGTTAATTCGAAAAAAGGGGACATTACAATCCTCTCTTCCCGAAATTATTTGTCCTCAAGAAATTGTAAGAACCCAGATCCCAAATGGATCTTATCTTCTTCTTCTTCGTCATACATGCACATGAAGCAAACATATTAAAGGAAACAAGAGTGTTTAACAACACTTTTACATCCCCCTTGTCATGCCTTAGAAACATGACACCTAGCTCTCTTCTATTGTTTGATGTCACTTCATGATTTTTATTCAGATGATGACTTCGCAAAACTTTAGCCAGGTTGTGCCAAAAATAGCTATGAGCATGCATTCTTCCTTCAAAAATTAGAATCCTCAAATCTGAAAATAACTCACCACAACCTGATTTATTTCCTCCTTCCAATTGGTATTTTCCTTCCTCAATTTTCCATGATAGAATGTTCTCAAAAAATGAAAACATATTGTTTCTCATGACTGAAAATGGTAGCCCTAAATCTGATTTTTGCGAACTTAGCCTTATAGCCATAACATAACAACTACCAAATTGAAATCTTATGGAAAAAACAAAAATTGTGAATAGCATAGTACTAAAAATTGTCTTACATGGGCTAGAAAATGAAGATCAACAAGCTCATGATTGAAATAACAGATATGTTAGACCTTAACACAACATTCTTGCATTCCTTTCTTGTCTCAAAAGTGAATACTTAGAACACCAAAATAAGTATTATGAGATGTGTGCTTACCGATTTCCATAACCCCCATAATTTGTCCAGCTCATTACTGAAAATGTGCACCCTATCATACAATTCAATGACAACAATTGAACATTCATTACAAGTGATTAGAATAGTCTTGAAAAACAGAAAATTACCATCTCTAATGGCTGTCATGAACATGATTATTCTACCCTCCATGCATAATGGAACATTTTCCCAAACTTATCCAATGATTTTTTGGGTCTTTGGAACCCAAACCATAAACCTAAGTGACAAAACATTATGCATTTGTGGCACTTATATATCTTGCAAATGGGTTGTCCTATGATACTTTGAAATGCTCACCATACTATTTTCCATTCTTCCACAATAATCAGCTTTAACACACATATGAGGAGGCTACAAACAAGTATGTCTCAAAATTGAAGAATAAAAAAGATTAGCTTGTTGTAAGAGACCCTTTGATTGCCCCAAGTGGAGTGTTTGGAACACCAAAACTTGATTTCTAGGCTACATACCAACTGTTATATCTAACCTCTTTGAATTGCTCAATCTATGTCTGAAAATATGCATATCACTCCCAACTGAAGTGACCATAGCTGAGAGTACTTCAATGGTGACCCATAATGCCTTGAAAAACTGAAAAGTATCTTTCATTATGGTTGTCTTCTTGTGCAAATCAGCAAGTATGATGAAATGAGATATGAAAATGATGTTCTCCATATTACGAAAACTTGTAACAACAAGCTTATAGTGCCAAAAATCAAGTTTTGCATCATTTGCAATCCAACCTTCTTTGTTAGGAGTTACAAGATTGAACCTTTTTTGCTCAACTTTCAACATGGAGCATACAAATTCAGTTTCCATCCTTGTTATGGAGATTCCATTAGGTTCGTGTGCAAGGCTTGGAAAATAAACATATGTTATGTTACAAACCATATCCATCTCTCTATCATACCTCTCATATTGATCAACAAATTGACATGTTGTAAAAGATGAATTTGAAAGACTTTCATACCTTAAGTTGATCTCAAAATGTTCATCTTTCTTTGTCACAACAACATCACCCAAACATGACATATGATCCTTAACATCAATTTTTCCATAATGACATAAGTATGGCAGCGATATAAAAGGGGATAATATTTCATCATACCTCGATTTTTTCCCCACATGTCTACCTTCCCATGTTGGATGAGGAGTGATTGAAACATCCTCCATTTTCCCAATCTTATGAATCAGTATTTCTGAGTTGAAATCAGCTTTCTTCTTCTCCTTAGATTCAACAAATGAAGCCTTTTCCACCTTGGATTCAACCATATCTCGATGGTGCTCACATAGGGCATCTTCCTAGCTCTTACCGTGCTTGTGGACACCATAAATCTACCTCTTATTGTCTGTTGTTCTGAACAGACCAGCAAGATTATTGTCATCATTTTTCATTGGAGAAGGGTTTCCAACCAACCCTTCCTCTTCCCCAACATGCTCAATACCCCTTGCTTCATTTATGGATTCATCACATGTTAAAACATTTTCATTATCAACCATAGAATGAGCAATATTTACCTTATGAAGTTGTTTCTTCAGAGTGGGTGCAAGCGTCATGGCTCCATCTCGTATTTTCGTATGGAAATTTCTTGGGCTATTTACTTCACCCTCTTATTCCTCAAGCTTCCCTTCAACCTTCCCCTCATGCTCCCAAGTTCCCTTAGTCTTTCCCAACATGTAACCATTAGAATTCAAGGAAAAATTATTGACAATTAAAATTCCTTTAATTTCCCCTTTTCTTGGCTCTTGCTTGGCCAATTCTTCCTCTTCTTGTGCTTCCTTAGGGCTACAAGAAAAATCAATGAAGGGTTCACCTTTGGCCATGGCAATGGGGGCTTTTAAGGCTCCCAAGGGTTGCTCCCTTTTAATAACCAACTACTACAATACTTATTCCTCCCTCTTCTCCTTAGGGAAATAGGTATTTCCATCCTTGCATGGCGAACTTGGGGTTTGGTCCCCTCTTCAAAAATATTTTGTGTTTTCTTCATATTGCTTGTGTGTTATGTGATGTCTAGGCTTGGGCCTAGGTCTGAGTGAAATAGCCTCATGAATTTCCCTTGGTAAGGTCATATACTCCTCATAACTTGCAGCGATGTTTCGTCCACCAGTGGGCCTTGTTTCTTCCTTTGAAATAACATCTTCCCTAGGAAGGAAAGTGGGTTTTCCAACCGATCCTTGGGTTGATCCCATTGGTTTTTGTGTACTGTTAGCCCTAGTCAAGCTATCATCACCACTTTGAACCATAGGTTCAATTATCTTTTGGAGGGATATGGCTAGAAAATCCATTGTGCTTGCAAGTCTCTCTTGGTTGGCAATTAGCTTGTCAACTTCGGCTCCTTGAGAGTTTTGGCCCGCCTTATTGTCTTCTTTCACTGAAACCTTAGGCCTTTGAAGACCCGAACTCTGATACCACTATAATATCCCTTTTGGGGACAAAACTGAAAATGTTAGAAACTAGCTCAAACCCTCAAAATAAGTAAGTCTGGCTTTTTATGACAACAATTAAATAAGGACCAAACAACACTCTCAAACCCTAGCGACTAAGAGAGAGAGAGAGAAATCCATCGAAGAAACACTCAAAAATTATGAGAAGTTATTCCTTGGATTTTCCTTGATTTTAAAAGCTAAAAATGTGATCAAATCACTAAACTCATAATTCTGGAATTTATTATGGCACAAAAACAACTGAAACTCGTAAATTCAATAACTCTTAGAAAATAAGGAATCTCCACACATATGAATACTCAAAATGGTCATAAAAATATTAGCAATCAAATGAGACCAATATCATAATTTTCCAACCATGGGAACCCTCTCAAAATTGATCATGAAATCTCTAAACGAGTAGATAAAGTTGCACAATGCCAATAAAAATCTAAATATGAAGTATTCTTCTCAATTCTTCAATATTCTTCAATACCAATCAATGTTAAAGGGTTTTTGTCCTCCAACAAAACCACTAGAAGGGTTTTCGTCCTTCTTAGAAGCCACACAAGAGGGTTTTCATCCTCAAGTGGAAGAACATGAAGCAATAAGCTCGCAATGTTGAAATAGAAAAATGATTCAAAATCTAGATGCTCCAAATGAGCTCTCTAATCTTTTTTTATATCCTCCATTTGGCACCAAGGCTCATAAAGAAAAGGCCGACCCCTAATAAGTCATTATAATATTTTATTAAGCCTCATTAAAGGCACTAAACCCAACCAACCCACTAAGAATGGGTAATATAAAAATAAATCATGAATTTAGATGATGAAAACTAAAATATAATCCATGATCTTCCATTGTTTAACCATCGCTTGCTAAGAAATCCTTTATTGTTGATTAATTCGAAAAAATGGAACATTACATATCTCTTAAGAGCGTGGATTATCACCTCCAATGTTAGGCATGGAAAATCCAATGTGTCAAATCACTGGGTAAAGACATTAAGTATTTGTCAAAAGACACCAAGAATGGATATCATGTTGCTAAGAAGAATCTTTTAGGGCTCGATGAGTAGGAACATGTTTACACCCTAAATAAATAAGGGTGTGGTATGGATTTTTTCCCTTATTTATTAAAGGGGGAGGTTGTACGAGATGCATAATCTAAATTAATTAATGAACATTAACATGAAAAATAAAATATAACTTTTAATACAATGTGTGAAATAGAAATGATTGCTCAAAACCCAAGGAGGACAGAGTACTTATTTGAATAAAGAGGTAAATAATTGATCTAGGTGTGCAAACTATATGTGAAAATTGGAAAATATTTAGAATGCTTAATCTCTGGAACTATGCACGTAAACTGAACTTGTATGTAATAATACAAGCTTTTTTCGGTGTATTATGGTCTCATACGGGGATATCTTAGGGTTTTATGACTTCTAGTGGGTCATTAATGTCCTAGAAATATGTTTTTTGTCTAGTGTTATGGTTTGCAAATGTGCAAAACCTCTTGTAGTAATTTACAATAGAAAAAATGCTACATACTTGCACTAGTAATTCATAAACATTGTTAGATAAGAAAATGAGAAATCGGGGTGTGGTGGAATTGGATTGACCTTGATGATTTACCCTTGTTGAACTAATTCAGGCACAACACTACATTCCCTCGCAAGAGAGATCAAACTTCATGTAGTTCTCTTAGTGTATGTATGATTGTGTATCTTAATCTAAGACAACCCTTATTGTACCCTTGTGTATATCGACACAGATAATAATGGATGTAACTATAAATAAAGTAGAATGTACCCTACACGGAACTGATATAGTGTGTCATGCTTTATATGCTAAATTGATTCTCTATGTCCCTTAAAACTTTGACAACACTTTGTATTGACTTGTTCTTGTTTAGAATTGGATCTAAGACATTTGGAGGCTTGTGGATGGGTAAGTTAGACTCTTGAACCTGGTTTGAGTGCTTATGATCTAAGTAGTGGCTACTCTTAAATATGTATAGTTTCTTTAGGAAGGTTTAGGAGAGCCTTGAGTGATTTAGGAATGTAATTTTCAATAGGTTCTCTCGAGAATGCCAGGTGATTTCTTAAGTGCATTAGAATTTCTTATAAAAGCTTACATATGTTAGATGTTATATTAAGGTCTACCTTAGAGGTATTAAAACAAGAAAAGAGTCGTTGGAGAGTGGAAGTCAAGATCATATGGGTCAAACCTAATATGGCTTGGTTCCAACCCACACAGTTTTAGACAGGAAGTTCATGATGTTTGAGCAATATTCTGGATGAGATGTTTGGTAGTAATGCATTGTTTTAGATAAATGCAACTAACTATATTAACAACCAAGCAACGTGTGTAGTAAAGTAAGTCAAGAGAGAAATATATGTCAATTGTGCTCAGGGCGTGTGCATGATTCATAGAGTAGAGATAAAGTCAAACTTATCATTTTCAAAGCATAAGTTGTCAAATTTATATGTCTACATTTAACCCCCTTTAAGTATGAAATGAAAATTACGTACATAAAGGAAAGGATACCTAAGTGTGCATACACACATTTTATTTTCTTGAAGTTGTAAATTTTGTATGGTCCACGATGAAACTTACCGTCATGTGCCTTATATATATATATATAACGGGCTACCATTCCCGCTATCAGAGGGAATACACTTTTTTGCTTTGTCGAGGGATGAGCTCTCATTTGTTGCACTTCAAGATTCATATTTGTGTTGAACTATTGGAGGATTGCGGGTGATCAGTCCTTAATTTTGCTAAAGGAGAAACTGGACTCAAAGAGGATTTGAGTTCACTTGACCCAAAACCAATAGGAAAGGTGTCACTGAACATTTTTCCCAAAGAACCATAAAAGAAAGAAGAACATTTTACAAAATATCTAATTACTATGATGTATTCTGGTGAAAAGTGAGATGGAGGATGTTATAAGTTCTCTTGGTCACCTTGATATCCCAAAATCTCACAGACCACGTCACTACCGACAAATCTAGGCCCAGTGTAAAATAACATAAATTCGAAAGGGAGTTGTATGTGTCTCATGTCCCCACTATGTATTATAACTATTGAGTCTTATATATAAAAATGTTGAATATAGAAAGAAGAGAAGAAGGCCCATGTCCTCATACCCTATATCTAAAATTGTGTCTAAAAGTAAAGAGGGAAACCTGGAAGTACTGAACATCTGACCAAAAGTGGGGGTCTAAGGGCGAGAAGCCCCAGTAGGTTCGACGAGCAGCGCCTCTTGCAAGGTTTGGTGGAAACACCCTGAAATGATATGAGAAAATTTGCACAAAATAAATTAAATAAAAGAACACAAAATTGTAGTATATCATCTTTCTGAATTCATTAAAGTTATATTACAATATCGAGAACTCCATATATAGGATTTTCTTCTCTTATTATTTAGTAGATCTATAAACAATCCTAAAACTATACAAATGTATTTACGTGGGTTGTTGTAACTCATAACAACTCACTCGCTCGCTCACTAATATTAATCTAGGTTGTTTATTAAGAAAATTAGATACATAAATAACAACATCGTAAATTATTATCGATTATTTACATGAATAATTCTCACATTATTACAAACACATATAACTCATATAATATTTAATATTTTCTCACACAAGTGAGTACTAACACAAGAATTTCCTAACATCCCCCCTTAGTGCAAACATGGGGTGAAGAGCACCTAAAAAATAGAAGCATATGCCAATGCATACTTTTAGGTTTGCATATTGTTGTCTAGATCTTGTTTTCCGGATCTTGCTTCACATGATCACCTGCTTCACCCCAATGAACTTATCACCACCCGATCATCTTCCAACAAAGTATGATAATCAGAGGATCTCTACAGTCAGTGGCCCTCTTATATAACTATTTTTATAGGCGTACATCTTCCATGTCATACTATAATATCTTACTCATTCCAAGTGAACATGTATATACTTTTGTTCTTATTCTCCATGCCACAACATAAAGCAAACGACTGAAAATAAAAGATGCCACTAATGTTGCATGCAACCTCGTCACTATTGGGTGATGAGAGGTCATTGAATGACCTCCAAGCTTCGTTGCCTCCATCCTCCGGTTTGGCTTTGTTTCTTAACTCAGTCAGATTTGATCATGAGGTTCTATTGCATGTCAAAGGGTGTTGAATTTCACTAATAGTGAGTCCAATTGAAATGCAATTTTTAAAAAAATTCTAACACTATTTTACGATGACTCACACTTAGCATTGACAACAATAGACATTACAATACGAAACGAATTCAAATTTTTATAACTCAAGACTTGATTGATGATTTTGATTCTAACAATATGATATGTTGACAACTTAGATGAACATATAACTTTTGATGAAGGAAAACTAACACAAATTGATGACTATTTTGATAGTAGATAAAACTTGACACTCTTATAATGATATGTATTTCAACGACAAGACTGACATGAATCTTGATGACTTTCAGTGGAATACACTATTTTGACAGAAGATACAACATTTATCATTGACAATAAAAAATGATAATTAAAAAATAATTAAAGATTGCATTTTAACACAACTATAACTTTGAACGAAAAATAATTTTTTTAAAATCACTATGGTTTGAATAACCATAAAAAAATGACAAATCACTCTAAAATAAAGTTACTTATAACACAAACTTACTTCAATGTTACATCCACAAAACAAGACATCTTCTTTTCCAGATACTTGTTGTAGTTTCCATTTTTCTCCTAAATTGTAGACTGAGTTGAGATGAAATTTTAATAGTCTCTTCATAACATGCCTACCTTCAAACCCATTAAAATTTGTAGAAACCCAGATCATGAAAACAAAATTACGACCTATTATTTAAGACAAGTTTGGCTGGTTTTCTGCAAAACATTTTGCTCCCAAAGCCCATCATATACTGAAAGTTTCATAGATTCTTTCAAATATTAAACCAACCTTGATACCAAATGAAATGGTATGAGCATGTTTGCACAAAATAAATTCAATAAAATTGTTAAGCACAAGATAATACTGAGAGGGGGGGTGAATCAGTATTATGCTATTTTTAAAATTTAACACTTAATCTTAGAACCGTAATCACAATTAATCAATTTCATAGTGAATATATCAAAGCAATCAATAAATGCAAATCAAACCAACATTATGCAAATAGACACAGATTTACATGGAAACCCTTTCGGGAGAAAACCACAGAGAAAATCTTCTTTATTATATTTCTCAAATGTTTATAGGCACTAACCTATAGGAGACACCAATCCCCAAATTACAATTTTGTAGGCACCAACCTACAGGAGCACCAACCCCTTTTTGCTAAGCACCAACTCAGCAAGAGACACCAATCTCTTTGAATATGAAGGCACCAACCTTCCTTATGAAAAAAAAAAAACTCTTTTCTATCTTTTATGTTGTTGTTGCTTCAACAAATGATAGAACACTTCCTTTGCTAACTCAGATCAGCTGTACTTTTCTTACAAAATTGCTGCTCAAAATATTCTTCTTATTTATTTCAGTCCCTTCACATATATCAATCGTTGCAACTCTTCATTTAAAAGGTTTTTAAGATCTGCTCCTTTACTTCTTATTTTTCATTTTGAATTTCATACCATTTCTCCCTCAAACATCTTTTTTATATAGTCTTTCACACCCTTTCGAAAAGGCATCTTTTCTACCAATCGACACTCCCTTTCATTTAATTTAATTAACCATCTTTTATTTTAATAATGCAAATACAAATGTCGGCCATAGCTATAAAGTGGCAGTATTTTCCAAAGGGGGTCGTCCAAAATAAAAACAACATTTTTATTTGTATTTTAAACCATCTTATGGACATATTTATCTCTCCTTTAATCACCCTTTATCATACTAAAACATGGAGATTTAATTATGTCATTTGAATCTTCTTTTTCACCATAAAACATGGCATATTAACACCTTAAAATGCCGATATCTCTCCTATGTACAGTTGTGTATATCTCACTTATACCGTGATAATCCTTATGCAAAAAAACTTCTTTTCATGTATTTGAACTTTCGTTTTCTGCCCTTCTATACTGTTGGCTATTTCTGTTACTTTCTACCATTTTCGTCAACATCCGTCAGCAGTTCCATCAGCTTCCATTACATGATTCTGTTAACCAAATACATCAATGATTAAGCCTTTGACGTCAATGACAATATTTCCAACAAAAATAACACCAAATTGTATTATATCCTCTTTCTGAATTCATTTGAGTTACATTACAATATGAAGAACTACATATCAGAGGAGTCTTCTCTCTTATTATTTAGAATATCTATAAACAATCCTAAAAGTGTAAAAACATGTTTACATGGGTTGTTGTAACTCACAACAACTCACTCACTAATATTGATCTAAGTTGTTTAAAAAACAACTTAGTTACAGAAATAACAACGCCATAAATTATTAGCTACTTTTTTCATGAGTAATTATCACGTTATTAAAAACATGTATAACTCACATACTATTTAATAGTTACTCACACATGTGAGTACTAACCTAATAATTTTTTAACACACCCCAGGCGCGTACCCTGTCGTGATATAGGGTGTGATAGAGGGGTAACACCCCTGATGCTAAGCACAATTTGGAAGGGCAACGACCTTTATAATTGCTCAAAATTTCCCTTTTACGACAAAAAAACCCCTTTTTTACAAACAAAATTCCCATTTTCACAATATTTTCCCCTCTCTTAAAAAAAGGATAAAAAATTGCCTCAATAATATTACCACCTTACAATTTTGTAGCCCTTTTTACAAATATTTCCCACTGAAATTTGTCCTTATGAAAAATATCCCAACAAAAAATTACCAAAGTGGGGCTTGAAACCTTGACCTTTGGGTTGTTAATTGAAAGTTTTATCAAAATTATAATATCCAACTCACCTATACCACTTAATAAACACATATATGGAAAACTAGTATATCAATATTACCTCGACAAAGTTTGAAAAATTAAAAACAACTGGTTAGGATAACTGAGACGACATGTGTGTTCGTGGGCTGACTAGTTGGGGTGTGTTTGACTAATGTCGATGTGGCTCCACATTTTAAACTTAGGGTTTCCACCCTAATTAATAAACTATCGTCATTGAAAAGGGGCATCAAACTAGGAATGGAGCTTGAGATAAAGAGGCTAGGATCTGAATTGATTTTCAATTTTCAGTCAATGTCAAGGTTAAAAGTTCACTCTGTCATCGAGTTAGGCCTAGAATGTCACACAACAAAGTGGGAAGAGAAATGTAGGGTCCACCTGAGCTTCACAATCTAAGATTTGAGCCAAATCTACTGTCAATGTTGAGAAATTGTAGAGGTCATGCAAAGTTAAACAAGAATGGGATGAGCTAATTAGTTGAACCCCTAATCTAGAGGGCCAAAATCGAACTAATCAAAGAGCTGAGCTTGGATGCCATCGAGTGTAATTTGCAAGGGGAAAGTGGGCTCGTTGTTTCAAAAGGTCAATTATTGAATTGAGCCCGATATGACATATGAGCCTCGTTGAAGAGATGAATAGGTGAGCTAAATGGACTTGTAAAAAAAGGCCATGAGATGTAAAGATTAGGCGAGCTAAGTTCTAAACAAGGCTTTGTGTGTTGGAAGGTTAGAGAGTTCCAAGTTCAAGATATGCATATTGGACCCAATTGAATGTAGGGTTATTAATCCACAAAGCACACTTGATTAACCTAAAGGAAATTAGGCTGAGTTGATCTTGAGATAGAACAAACCTTTCCAAATCTGGGATGAGACTATCCCGCCTTCACACGATAAAGATATTGATAGGAACTCATCAAGATGAACTAGTCAAGGAGGTAGCTCGCTTGCCAAAGCAATATACGACTCACCAAAGAGCTCTACATTTTTTCTTTGTAATATAAACAATTTTTGTGATAAATCATATCATGCACACGTTTTTCCGCATATGATCAAATATAAAATCTAGGGAGGGTAAAAGTTTCTTGATTCCATTTGCTCTGATACCATGTTGGAGTGGAGATTGCTCTCTCACCAAGAACACTCTAGTAGCATAACTAATTACCACGATCATAAAAAATCATGCACATAAAAACACATTACACCAACCCAAAAAAAAATCACACATCAAATCAATCAATAATTTCTCCTCACTATTGTAGCTCAAATATAAAATCTAGATTATCAAAGACAAGGAGGGAGTGCCTATTATATAGGCATAAGAGGTGGCTACACAATAACTAAGAGTTTTTTGTGAACCCCTTAGAAATAAGAGAATCCCCTAAGAATGTGGATCAAAATAATTCCATGTACATGCAATGGGTTATCTCGAACAATATTAAACAACTACCAAAATAAGCTTAACTTTTAGTTGTAGTGTGCACTAATACTAAAGTAGGATAAATAGATAATGCCTAGATAAACTAGGCCTAGTGTGAACACACTACTCTAATAGAAAGTGAAAAAGGGCCACAAGAAAATAAGTCATAGGATGAAGGAAATTCATATCAAGGAATCGAGGTATCCCTATTTTGCAAAGAACACAAAAGAAGATTCCAAAATGGGCCACTAAGACATTGAAATATGTCAACCCTGATGAAGTAGGAAAAATAAACACTTCAAATGCTTATGCAAAGAAACAATAAAAAGCAGACAAGTTCCTTGAAAAATTCCAAGACAAGTGTAATGTCCCTTTATTCAAACTTGTAGTGCCCACCTTTTTCAATACTCTCATTTTGGTCGTGTGCGACTCATTGTATCTATAATATCATGATGACAGGGACATTATTACTTTTTCTTCTACTTTATTGGGACATTATTATCATGACATGGTTGTTTGGCAGGGATATTACTGTTTTAGTGCACTATTAGGATATGCCACTATTTATGATATCGTATTGTTAACATTAGGATGTTAACACTTGTTCGCAAGGCTGACTATGAGGCACACGATGCCACTATTTTTTGCAAATATTGTGTTGTGACGGTGATATCATGAGTTATTATTGACATGTTTTGATATTGATATTTGATCCATATTTGACATTTTATGATGATTATGTCATTTAATTTTGTGGATGAGTCATGTTTTGATATACTGCTAGCTAAGCATGGCTTGTATGGATGTTGATTTCGATGCATATCATCGTATCGTACTTTATTATCATATTGGGCAGATATGAGGTTTGCATTGAGTTGTATAGGTAACGATAAATAAATCATGAGGAAAACGTGGGACTCAAGGAACACACACCGTTTAGCACAAAAGGCTTAAAGGCCAAACCTCCTCTTATTCTTATTGATTACAACACCCCCCTTCTCTTGTTGTGGTTTGTCATGTTGGTTGCTTGGATTTGGTATTGTGAACCTTATTTGTTCCTCCATCATGGTGATGTTATTTCATGTTGCTTGTCTATTTGTTCAATTGTTGTCTCTGTAGTTTATTGTTTGCTAATGGTTAATGTTACCCTTTATGTGGTACTTACATCTTATTTTAGTTGTTGGATGGTGTGTTGATGTTAGGTGGATTAGGCCACCTAGTCATCTATTAGGTGAGCCTAATCACCCCTCCTAAATGCCACATTTTTCCCAAACTCGGATTTCAGAAAAATGTGCATTTAGGAAGGGTAAATGGCAAGCAAGGGACCTCATTTGCATGGAAAAGAGGCCCTAACCCCCATCCCTATATGTGGGTTGGTTCTTTCCAATGCAAATGAGGCTCATTGGCTCATTTTGCCTCCCCACACACTTCATAATTTATGGGCTCTTTGATTTTTGGGGATTGTATGGGATTTGGGAAATTTCCTCATCATTGCTTGGGCTATTTTTTGAAATTTACTTTAATCCTTTTTGGGTGGAAAAGTTTGTGGATTCTCCATTGGTTCGGGTTTTGGCGAAAGGTGACATTTTTCACCTTCCCATTACTTACTTTGGTTTTCTACTTCTCTTTTTAAACCCCCACTTCCATAGGAAGGGGGTTATTTTACTTTGGAAATTTTGGAAGGAGCTTGGAAGCTTGGTAGAGGGTTGGGCTATTTGGAAGGCATCTTTGGAATTTAGCTTGGGAATACAAGGTAGGTCCTTGTATCTCTGTGTTTTTTATTCCTTTTTACCTTGCATGTGTGTGAGAGATCAAATTGTGGAAATGTACATTTTGTCTTACTCTTTATGCTCCACCCACCCTCGAGGGGTGTGGGTTTTGGGAGCTTGTATGGGAAGAGGGAGGAATTTTCCTCCACTCTATTTGGGAACCCTCCTACATTTGGTTTGTAGGTAGGGACGAATTTCCGTTTGTGTTGAAAATTCATCCCTACCCTCAAGAAGGAAACATCTATGTTTGAAAAGCCTACTTGGGGGAGTTTGGAGGGATAAGGGGAGTTTTTAGAGTGATAAGCGGATGGTGAAAATATGGAGAGATAAGGGGGATTTTTATGGCTATTTGGTATGGTTTATGGAACATGAAATCAAGGATTCCCATCCCCTCTTCCCAAAGCTAGAAGCTTGGAGCTTCTTAACATGTATTTAGTGGTTGCATCATGTTTATGAATGGCTTTCAAATGGTGTTGAAATTATTATGTGTATTCAAACCATCCCTACGTGCTAAGTGGAGTGAGTTGCCTCTTTCCCATGGGCTTGGGGGGAGGCTATCATGCCACATTGGATTCCTTGGTGGCATGTAATGATGCCATTTGGTTGCGTGGTCAACCAAGCACCTTCTTGTGATTTTGGAGATACCTTGCATGTTGATTTTGGGAGCTAGGTGGAGTGGATCAGAAGTGCAAAGTTGCAGATTTAAAGTGCATTTTTACTATGTTCAAAGTCAAATTTTTGGCATGTTATCTCCTCTTGAGAGGAGGGCTTGTATACTTGCATTTCAACTTATTTCTCCTTTGTAAAATGAATATTTTAATCAATTATGAGAGATTAACTAATGTAGTTTGGATGGTTGGAAAAGATGGCTTATACACTCCTATTGAAATTGTGTTATCACTGAAATTTCAAGTTGTAAAATTGTCTCTTAAAATATTTGTAGTGTCTTCATTTTGGAATGAAAAGATTGAAATTGATAAAAATGAAAATTTGAATATTTACTATTGTTATCATCGTGAAAGGCTTATGTAAATAAAGAAGGGGGATAAAAGAATTGTTGTATATGTTAAATGTGTTGTACTTCCTGTCTGAAATATTCTTTCTTAGTTCAAGTTTAAATTCTTGAAAAACTTACTCTAAATAAATGGTTTAAAATTTGTCTGATATTCTTGCTTAGGGAACTTGAAATAATTTCTTCTTGAATGAGTAGAAGTGCTTGGAAATTACACTTTAATAAAACATTTCTTTTGTTGTAATTTTATTTCTAGAAAATCACCTTCTTCTACTTAGATAATTGTTGTTGTTACATAACTTTGAATGTATATTAAGCAAGTAGTTGTACTTTTTTTTTTTGTTTGTGTGTGTGTGTGTGTGTGTGTGTGTGTGTGTGTGTGTGTACACATTACTCATATACCTGTTTTAAAATAACGTCATTCTACTAAATAAATAAACTAATTTTTTTTTAAATCTCGACTTTAAAAAAAAACTAGAAATATAATTGTGTTTGTATTAAATTCAAGTATGGAATTTGTATAAATCTGGTTGCATATAGACGTGTAAATATATTTATATGTATATGTATATATGTTTAAATATATTACAAATCTTTTTACAATAAATATAACTTATAAATTTGTTTAAATATATTAAAGATCTTTTTAAATAAAGTAAGTTTTGGAATTGTTTAAGTAATGAATGAGTTTTGGTAAGTTAGCCTTAGTAAAAGAAAATTTATTTTTCAATATGGGGGGATATATAGGAGGGGGTAAGGTGGGATGGTTGTCCCACGCTCCCTCCATGTCTTTGTTCTTTTTAATGGAGGCCCTTGCACAAGCCATATGGCCTTAAGCTTTGTGAGTCGCCCTTGTGGGTTGTTTGAAACAAATCGCCATATATATATATATATATATATATATATATAAGCTTTAAATCTCCATTCTATATTAAAAAAAACCAGAGAACTTTTCTGATCTTTGCCCTGGATGTGGGTTTTCAATAAAACAAAGAAAATATTAAACAAATCCTTAAACCCTGCAAAAAAACATTTCGGATCTTGGAGAAATGTCGTAGAAGTATGGAGGAAGAGTTTGAAATCCATAAACCTGGAGCTTGAATCCATTCTTGCATAAACACAAATAGAAGAAAAAAATTGTAGAGAGACCAGGATGAACCTGGAGAAGGAGAAGAAATGAAAATAAAATAAATCTAAGTTTTAGAAATTATATCATCTCTTTTGGGTTTTATGGTTTCTGAAATAAGGGTTATGCTTGAGTGTGCACAACTTAAGTGATTCGGGGTCCTTTTTTATTTATTAAAATGTTTTCGTAAGGGTTAATTAATTAAATGACTTTAGTTATTTTCGGGTAAATTTAACCTTAATGGTCTAACTAAATTTAAAGAGCTTAAATTTATATATTTTTAATTTAGCTTATAATTGTGGAATACCCTTAGCAAAATAATTTTTTTAAATAAATTAAAATGGTTGTTAATCTGCATATCCTTCTTCAAGGCATGGGTCCACTTTACGGGGACAAATGGGATCCATGACCCTCTTAATTTAATTGCGGCTTTCTACCACTTGAAATTAAAATATTAATACCTATACATATTAATTGTTCTCGGAACGATTATTAACCTTGTCGTTGTCACGATTTATCATCGTCGGCATTTTAAAAAATAACTAATATTAAATATAATAATAGTAGTAATAACCATAAATAGTTTAATCTTGTGGAAGTCGCGACGTTAAGCTGACTTCTTGTCCCTCATGTTGCATTTTGTGATGTTGTTTTAACGGCGCGATTATTGTCACCCTCGAGGTTGTTCACGATTGCAGATTGGTTCCACTTTGTCGAACTTTGTGACTTAGTCGTGTTACCTTTGTAATGAGTAATCTTAACCATTGTACAATTATTTAACCTTGTTTTAAAAATATTATGACCACTATATTACCTTTCCCATCTTCGATCGGGATATTTGGTTATCTTTTTATCGTGTTTTAGAACTCGCGTTGAGTGAGGCACGACATCTGGTATCAAAGCGAAGATTCAGACACTTAAAGCTCAGGTATAAAAACAAATAGTTAGAATTGTTGTATTTGTCTATGTGGGTGTCATGTCAATCCCGATTGTTGGGAAATGTGGGTTCATAGTGATATCCCTTTGAACTTCTTGAGTGTTGGGATTTAGGTTCCTCGCGAAGTATGTTGGTTAATGGGTTCCTAGCTCATGGTTATGGTCTGGTAATGGTGTTGACCCCCACAAAGACCCTCCCATATCTGAATTTTTATTCTAGTTTGAGCAACACTTGGGAAATAATGTTGTTTAACTCTTAGGGACCTTTGTGGAGGAGATCTGGAGATTGATTAATTGTCTTGAGTTCCCTTTTCTTCTGTGGATAGGCCAGTTGGGTATGGTTTGGCATTAGCTGTAGACATTGGTAATTTTTTTTTATGCCTCGAGGACTTACTTCCCCATGGGAGAGCAAATATCACGTCAAGATGTCTTTTTGGATCTAGTATTATATTTACCTTTTGAGAGGTGCGCTTGATGTTTAAGTACAGCTATCGGTGGCCCACGAAAGGATGTGAAGTATTTGTGATGTAGATATTTCCATATGTGATATATTTGTAACTTGGAAATTTTGTCAAGACCAACATTTTATTTAAGTGATTTATTAAGAAGCATTTAGGCATTTCTTGTTATTTTTGTTTTATCGTGAGATTTTTGGTGGGTTGAAATGCAACTACTTTGCCATTTCTTTTTTGCTACTGAGGTTTCTTTGATTTTATCTTTGTTTGGTGACTTGGAGCTTGTTTTTCTTTAAGGCCACTCGGCTAAATGTCTTCAAGAATGTTATGTGATTTTTCTTGTCTGCTGGTGAGTTGGTTCTATCTTGTTCGTATTGTGTTCTCATGTCGTATGGGGGTACACCCAAGGTGTCTTGATTGCTTGCTTACGTACTTCAAGTCACACCCTTGGTTTTGGGGTGACGGGGCTATGTATGTCTAGGACCATGGAGTGACCAAGCCTCACTTAGATGTTTGATATTTAGTCCTCTTTGGGTTGGAATGACCTTTTTGACTCTTAGATTTTCATTGGCAGAGGGCCCTCTGTGTCGTGTAATATAGATGGTACTTTTGACAGTGATTGTGTTTCTTCTTGCACCCCAGTATAAGATTTATTCATCGTCAGGATAAATGTGATATTCAATACGAGCTTATTGATTATGCCAAGGACGGATTAACTATTTTATAATTATGGTTTTCTGGTGGATGGTGTACTGTTGAGATATGATGGTTCATTAATGGGCATACCGGGGTTCTAACTTGGTTCCTTTAGTTTATTTTGGAAAAGATCGATGTTTTGAACTGTAAAATACCTTGGGTAAATATGGATATACTTAAGTTCCTTTGGCATGGTGCTTAAAGAAAGGTGCTTACTTTAGTCTTGATGACCCATAGATAGATATACCTTTGTATTTTTCTCTCGGTTTGTTTGAGGTATACCAAACTATAAGCTTTTGGTATCAAGTGTATGTTTAGACAGATATAGATGCATTTAGGGTTCTTTTGGACTTTGTGCTTGGATATTTTGGTTTCATAGGTCTTGAGGGTCCAACTTTAGCTATGTGTATGTCATACTCTTTCATCCTAGGCTATAACTCTTGTCCTTGGAGGCTGTGTATTGGGTAAATCATTTTGATTGCCCTCTTGATATTTGGATGTCCTCTTGGTGAGGAAGTGTGGTGTCTATGGGGTAAACCCCCCCATCTTGTCATCTTAGCTGCTTGGTTAAGGATATCATTTTGGAGGTATTAGTTTTTGGGAACTCTCTTGTCTTGTGGTTCTATTTTGGGTTTAGACCATAAACATTGTTTTCCCCCTCATATTGATCAACTTATGGCTTCATAATTTATACCTTCATGGAATATCTCGTTGCTACTTATGGAGACTCACCCCTAGTTCTCTAGAGGATACCACTCTTTCGTCTAAGGATGCCTAATCGAGACTCACTTGGAATGCATCGGTGATGCATGTAGCTCCTAAGAAAACCCCTTGTAAACTTGGTATGTTCTGTTTTGGTTAATGACCTCATATTATCTATAAACTCATTATTCTTTGATATTCAAATTTATCATATTTTATAAGGTTGGAATCTGCAATTTAGTAATTTTTGGAGGAGTTTATCTACCATTTTCAGCCCTTGTTTGTGGTTACATTGTTGTTGTCATAAAATTAATTATAGCTAGGTATAATCTCCTGTTTTCTCCCTTTCTTTGATGTAATTTGTATGGATAAATGTTGTCGTGCTTGAAATAATTGTATAGAAGTGTTTTTAGTTGTTGTTACATGATTGTATGGTGAGTTGAAGTCCCTATAAAGTTTGCTATTAGGGTTTTATGATATTTTTAGAATTTTTGTTATAAAAATTAGAATTTATTTTGCTTGGGGTTTGTGCTGGGTAAGTGCACGAAGTGGGGAGGGGGGGGCAAAAAGAGGGTAAATTTTTTATTTGAATTGAAATGTGAGTCCGTTTTGGGAAAGCACAATCGCATTATGAATTATTAGGTATGGTAATTACCAAGCCTAAAATGTGAGCGCATTATAATGCATTCGCATTAAAAGTATAAGTTTTTCATTTATTAATCTTTATACTTTATTATTTCTTATACTTTAAATTTATTTTAGTAAATATAAGAAGTTAGGGTCACTTTGCACCTTATGGAATTAGTCTCACAGCTCCATTAGTCACAATTTAGAAGATAGTTTTTCATATTCTAATTTGGTCAATACATAGGAATTTTTCAGGATTTCAACATTCAACCTAAAGTTTTTAGGGTTTAAATTCTACAATCAATGTCTATTTTGGGAAAAAATATAGTCATTTTTTTATGGGCCTTTTGGATTGTTTACTAACATTTGTAGGAGTGTTAAATGTGTCAAAACTATATTTTATAAGCCTCACAACTCCTAAAGGTAACAACAATTGCTCCTATATATGGACTCATGAAATTCCTTATAACACATAGTAAACCAAAACACATATGTAATTTTTTATCGATTTAAATAATCAATGGAATAGTCATCATGAGGTCTTTGAAGGATCTAAAACATCATGAGGACAATGGGTACAAACAGAAAAATCACGAGGTCTATGAAAGATCTGAAACATCAAGAGCTTCATCGAGATTCAAATCATCAAGGGAATGGTCATTAGGAGCATGACAAGAGAAGCTCACCGTGAGTGATTGTGGAAATCATCTCGGGCTAAAAAACAATGCATATTTTATGAGAGTTTTTCTAAACACTTAATCAATGTTTGGTAATGAACTCACATCTTGCAAGTTAGAGAGGCAGAATTTACAATGTTTCAATACAGTGTGGAGGTCAAGAACACAAAATTCATTATCAGACATTCCTCTAAGTTTCATTTAGGTATCAATCCTTGTATCAGGATGAGGAAACCTATCTCTATGAGGAATAATTGAGATATAGGATGTCAAGACATCATAAGCATGCTTCCACTCAGGTGGCATCTTGGGCAGGGAGGTGAATTATGAGATTAATAAGAGATCATCATGTTTAAAGGTGAAAAGAGGCTCGAGGAGTGAATTAATGATCATCATATCTTGACTCTACGATTGTGTCCAAATATCTTCGAGAAAAAAATCAAAATGAGCTAATCAGGATACTGAGGCGTCCAAAACCATCATGTGTGAAGGATAAAAAAGTCACCTATTCTCATGAGAGGGATATGAGAAAGAAGTATATGAGCATCCTAAATACGATTCCATTCAAGCATGTTTTTGAATCCTGGAAGGGTAAGAGGATGATCTTCATATGGATATGTTGTCATGTAAATTTAATAACCCTAAAATGCAAAACTTAAACCATGAAAACCAACCCACAATGTGAAATCTTTCTCCCAAATCTTCTTAAATCGCTCTCTGGGCCAACCTGCCTCTGGTGTCATGATTAACTTATCCTTGAAGATATTCCTAAGTCATTGGGTGAACATGTATAAGTTTACAAAAAGGTTTAACAAGGTCCATTATTCCATTCATTGAAGTGCAGTAAAAGACTAATTCTCTGGCAAGCCTAGAAAGGCCAATTTTGGTCATTTCAGACCCTGTGCGCATCCTCCGTGAGGGTTATGAAAAGTTATTAAGTATCCAAAGGTGGTATTTTAAATCCTTGAAGGCGTTGGAATTAGTTTAAGAAGATTTAGCAATTTTTTTATCATTCAAGGATAGTCTGTTCAACAACGGGTTTTTAGGTGCAAGGAATGAGAGTTTAAATTGTGAACCTTGACTTCTTCGGCTGATTCCGGGAGCTCCGTAAGGAGTTAGGAGGAAAAAAAATAGGCACCAAAAATCTTGAATAATCCTTTACATTATGGGATCATCCATTTTGATCCAAGGCCACTTAAGGTGATGCTAGAAATCATCTCATACTCTTAAGCAATATATACCTCCCAAGAGTGTTTCTAAACATTTAATTAGTGCTTGATAACGAGATCAATACATTGTGGAGGTTGGGAACATGTCAATAACCTTCAAGTTCTAATTCCATGTGGATAAAATTAATCAAAAGGGTGTGCTCCGCAATGGTATCAAACTCTTCTCCGCATCTACCTTTTAACCTTACATCTACCTTTCAACATACTCATATACCTTACTAAAGCACACCTCAATGCTCCATTACTCCTTTATCCATCATCTTGCTAGATTTTCAACTTTAGGATTTTTAAGACTTCTTGTTTACTAAATCTCTAAACAATCTTCTCAAATCCATTTTTCACCTTCACCTTGACTTTTAATCAATCTTCTTTTCACTCGTCTCACTATGCTTACCCCTCTCCTAATCACTAATGCAAATCACTCAACTCTTCCTCTTTAACTTAAGGATTTTAATAAAAACCCTTACTCTCTCTAGAATTCTTCATGGTAATATGCATGACAGTCAATTTAGGTCTTCTTGATTAAATTTGTATAAGTATTTTTCTCTGTTACTCAAGGATTCAAAACATTTTAACACCACTCCCTCGATGATATATACAACTTCCTTACGAGTTTCTTTCCTAAGACAACTATTTCTCAATGATGGTCTTGACAATCACAAGAAATAAGCAGATTGTACATTGCTTCCTTTACCTACTAACCACTAAATACTCTATCCTTATGCCCTGATTTTATGAGCCCTTAATGCCCGTAGGCCTTCCTCCAACTTGTTAGAGACTCTGACAACTTCAAACACATGGAATAAAGACTATTTTTTTCGAAAAATACATCCGTCCTAGCCCTCAAAATGAGAATTAACAATGTTATACTATATTTGCAGATTCCTTTTTTTAATTCTTATTTTAACCTAAACTAGGGATTTTGAAACTTTTGGTATTCTTATTGCCTTCCTACACACTTATCAAGGACTCTACCAATCATAAGTATTAAATTTTACAATGAATATTCTACTCTAGGCCCTTAAGATTGGGCACACACAATTAGGATTATGAACACAAATTTAATTTAAGAAATCCTCCTTTAGATGGCTTATTACCTTTTCTTGACTTTTGCAACACCAAGTCCTCATGATCAATGCCCTGAAATAGACTCAAGGATTCCATAGAATCATTATGTCTGTGTTACATACTACTAAACTTTGAAAACAAGGTATAGTTTGGTCTAAGTAAGTCTTTCTATCTATTTTCCATTCCTTGGACACTGTGAGGGTTACATGAAGCTTTGAACACCGTTATAGATAAGAAGACAATCCAAAACAACATATTTACATGTGAAAATGCTTTGTAAAATAGTCTTTAACCTCCAAATATGATATCTCATTCTGAGAGGACTGTGCAACTTAGCACCTAAGCCTATAACATACTTAGATCTTGTTCAAATATTCAAATTATACATTTGGAGGGAAACTCTCTATTCTTTCATATGGAGTCAAAATGGACTAGTTCAAGTTATGACCATATCAAGTGGACCCAAGACACCTCTAGTCACCTAAGAAAGCCAAAATTGATTATTAACAAGATGCTCCTACATCACCAGAGCAAGATTGCACACTGATTGAGAAGCCTTATTTTCAATTAAGGGCTTAGTTGTCATGTTGCAAAATTTTCAATTTCCATGCTAGTTATTTTGGTCATTCTAGAGCTAATAAAACACGCTCTAAGAGAGTTTAGGAAAGATATTAAGCATCAAGAGGTGATGTTGGGGAATATTGGAAGCGTTGAAGGTAATTTAGGAAGATTTAGGGAAGGTTTGATCATTCAAGGACTATCTGCTCAACAACGGGTTTTCTAGGTGTAGGGAACAAACACTCTAATGGTGAAACCTGGCTTCTCTGAAAGATTCTAGGAGATCTGTAAGGAGTTAGGAGGAAAACAAATAGGAATTGGAAAGCTACTTGAATCCTCTATATGTTGGAGACATCGATTTTTCTCTAAGGCTTGAAAGTGTCATTGATAATTTCAAAAAAAGTAAAGATGTCCATTTTGGTTCCAAAACAACACTCCACCAATGCAACACTTCATGAAACCAAAACAGGGAACTTACAATCAACCTTCATGCTTCTTGATGATTGAAACCTCATGATGACTCCTATGCCACATGGACACCTTTTACCATAAATGCAACTTGAAATTGATGACAACACACTGACACTATGTTTAACATATGTGTTTTGATTTGTTATGTATTATAAGGCATTTCATGAGTGTATATATTTGAGCAGTTGTTGTTTCCTTTAATAGTTTGGAGGTTTATAAAATCTAATTTTGACACATCTACCACTCCTAAAAATGTCAGTAAACAATCAAAAAGGTCCCAAAACCTAAACAATGACTATGTTCGTTGCCAAAATAGACATCGATTGTAGAATTTAAATGCTAAAAGCTTTAGGTTGAATTCTGAAATCCTGAAAATTTCCTATGTATTGACTAGATTAGATTCTAAAAACCCATCTCCTAAACTACGACTCGTGGAGCTGTGAGACTAGTTTCATAAGGTGCAAAGTGACCCTAATTTCTTATATTTACTAAACTAAAATTAAAGTATAAGAAATAATAAAATATAAACAATAATAAATGAAAAAATTATACTAAAACATTTATTTTTGTAAATACAAACTACCACAAACATAAATAATGCCTATACTCTAAGGAACGCGAGCACATTATAACGTGCTCGCGTTCCCTTATGTTAATCCTCCAAACCAAGATTTTATAGGGTTGGAATAGCTTTGGTTTCACAAACTTGCACCTTGGACCTATAACAACACAACAACTTGCGTGTTTTTGACAAAAAATGCAAAAACTCAACTTCCACCATACTAAATCCTACAAAAACATTTTCTATCTTTCTTAAAACTTTTCCTACAATGTCAAGAAAAGTATCCTCTTTCTAAATATATGTTTTTATATATTTTTTGACTATTCTAAGGTTTCCATTTATATCTATTTTAAACTATGTCTTCTATGCCTCTATTTTAAGGGATTGTAAACACTTATCTTTTGTCTTGTATCTTTTGGTTCACTCATCCAAATTGACTAAAAATTATAAAGTCAGAAACTAGGACTAATTCTACACATATTAAAAGATAAAATTTAAATTTTGATATTTTTTTGAGGTAGTTAGGGGGGCACGGTTGGTTATCCCTTATTTTTCAAAATTTAAAATCTTTGTACTTGAAAAATCATAAAAAATTAAATACTCACTAAAAAAATCTAAAAGAAATTCTATCACAAACTAGATGTCCCTATCTATCTTTCTATCGAAGGGTTTTCAAAATTATTAAATAGTACTCAAAAAATGGTGAGGCATGACTGACTGTCTACTATGTTTTTGTAACCTATCGGTATTTTAGTTCTTTAACCCACTTACACTTAATCATTTTTATAACAAATTAGTAGCTTAGAAAATGGACTCAAAATGCTACAATTCACGTTCTTATAACATCTTCCAATTTTGAGTGTAACTATTTGAAATAACTCGTAGAAGTTGAAGATTTTTTATTTTTCAGAAAAAAGTGTCCACTTAAGACCCCCTTTTGCCCCCCCAACTTGGTGCACTTACCCTATTATTTCCTTGATTTTCAATTTCAGTCCTAGAAAGGGACATTGCAACAAGATAACGCATATTACCTTGAATGATCCTCTAAATTACAAATAACTTTATGTTGCATTCAATTCAAAACCAACCTCATATAAAGAACTTGTGAAAAGTGAGGCTTGGGGAAATTTGATGCTCTTATCAAAATTGAAAATTAGATTAGTGGATTCCCCACTAGATTGCAAACCAATTAGTCACAAGTGGATCTTTCCTAACAAGTAAAAGGTAAATCACTCACTTGAAAAACATAAATCAAGGCTTTTCGCAAAGGGATTTTGCAAAAAGGAAGGCTTTATTCGCTTTGACAACACAAAATAGGCAGAAATTTCATCAGGTGGACATAAAAACTATTTTTTTTGAATGAAGATCTTCAAGAATTAATGTGCATGACTCAACCTAAAGGTTTTGTGGTTGATGACCAAGAACACAAAGAGTGAAAACTAGAAAAATCATTACATGGTTTGAAATAAGCCCCTAGAGCATGGTATGAAAAGATCATCGCATATTTTGAACATGAACTTCAAGTGCTTTGATTTTGAGAGATGCAACTCTGTCTGTCAAAACAATTGATAAGACAATTGTATATTTGGTGGTGTATGTGGATGATATGCTCATCACAAACAATAACGAAAGATAGAATGCAATAATAAAAATAGGGCCAACGAAGAGATATGAGATGATAAATTTGAGTTGTCTTCATTAATATTTAGGCATTGAATTATTTCAAAAATAAAAGTACATATTCATCACACAACATAAATATATTGGTGAAATTATGAGCAAATTTTAAATGACAAATTGTAGCCTCTTAGTACACCCATGGAACAAAATTTGAAGTTAACATCAAAATATTTTATAAAAAAAATTGGTGCCACTAAATATAAACAACTCATTGGAAGCTTGATCCATGTGACCACAACTAGATTACACATTTCCTTTATTATCAATGTTCTTTTTAGATTCATGTAACAACTTAGCGGAAGCCACTAGGTAACAACGAAAAGAACTATTAGGTCACATCCTATGGGTCACATCCCCATCAAACCCATTGCAGTTTTTCTTCCGACTGTAGTGGATGTGGGAAATCAGGAATGGACTGTGGTGGATAGGGAAAAGAAGGGAAATGCCAAATCTAAATCCCCCACCATGTCAGACAAGGTTTGATTCCTGTCTTTTGGGTGCTTTCATTGCTACATTTAGGCAAATGGTCTTATATGCAGTTGCTAGGTAGTTGTGTTGCTGTTATGTTGTTGTTTATTTGTTGTTTTTGTAGCAGCTGGTTTGCTTTTGTTGGTTCTTTCCTCGACAGATTATTTTCACTTGTTGGGCTTTTCTGGGATAAAATCTTGTTGTTGAGCACTTTTGTATAAGGGTATAGTCCCTTTCAAAAAACTATTTTCCCATAATAAAAAAAAACAACGAAAAGAACTCTTTGATATTTAAAAGGAACACATCATTTTGGCTCAAATAATGCATGGTAGAAAACTTCAAACTTGTTGGATATTCTAGTTCTAACTGTGGTGGAGATATTAAAAATGGGAAATCAACTTGGGGTTTTCTAATGAATTTTAGAACAACATATGATTAGTTGGAAGTCAAAGAAGCAATCTGTTATGACAATATATTGAACAAAAGTAGAATACGTTGTAGCTTTAGAGGAAACCAAATATTATTTTTGGCTCAGAAGGATTTTTACAGACTTGCAAGAATAATGAGTTTCGTTAACACCACTTATGGTTGACAGCTCACCGAAAATTCAAATGGAAAAAAATCTAGTCTTTCATGACCAAACAAAGAACACTAATAAGCAGTGTCAAAGTGCTACATTGTCCAACTATAGAAAAACCAACAAATATCCCAACCAATGTGCTTGGAAGAGACAACATTGAAAAGTTCAGGTGCACGCTTGGTCTCACCACTACCCCTACAGATTCAGGGGGTGTGATATTATTGTACACAAAATTGGTCATCCTAGGTAGGATCTCTTTTATCTTGTAGTGCTAGGTGAAGAGCCTTCTCTAGAATATGAATAGTAATGGAGAATATGAAGCATAACAACCATTCTGATGGATTTATATTTGTAAATCCTCTCATTTGTTCTTGTTGAATTAATAATACAAAGTTTGCTTTATACATTTTATTTCCATTTTATTCTCTTTCATAGTCCATCCAATTCTTGTCTTAACATGAACAAATGGTTATGGATGGCAATGTTTTCCATCTCCGTAATGAAGAGGATATCCTTTAGATCTACATGGAAAAATCCAAGTTGGCAACAAGAAAACACCCAATGGACTTGGAGAATTCATCCAAGAGTTGGGCATTATACATGTTTTCTTTATTGCATTACAAGCCGAGGGTGATTTCTCTTCCATGTCGAGTAACACATGATATACCATGAAACACTATCCTTTTGAGTTCAACCTACTGATCATTCCCAAATGTCACAGATTACTTCCACTCATTTCCACCAGTTCACATTTATGTGATGAACCACCCCGAGAGCTTGAAGACATCGCATAACACATGCGAGTCATTTATTCCCTCGGGTGGTTACATACTTTAATGCTTGATTAAATATGATGCAAGATGATGTTAGTTCAATATTATACAACATAAAATATTCTATGACGAAATACGATTCAAATTGTTGTTTGTCCACTTTGGGTCTTTTATTGTAAGGGACAATTCACCATCCTTCATTCATGGCACTCTATTACTCAAGTCTCTTTCTTCTATATTCTATAGAGAGAATATCTTGCTATGTATTTGGCGGTTCTTCTTCTTCTTCTTATTTAGAATTCATTTGAATTACCATCTTTTATGTATGGCATTTTAGCCTCTATGTTAATGAGTGTAATGCATCTAGGACCTTATCGTGCAATCTAATGTAGTTTTGTATATTTGAGAAATAACAAAGTTCTTATGGCTTGTAACTCGCCTTATATTTCCTCTTGTCTTTTTAGATCGCTTGTAGATCACCATCAATTACTATTTTGTTGTGATTTAGTGTGTGTTGACTATAGTTACATTCATCCAATATTATGTGTTATCCTCAAACACAAAGAGGATGGAAGATCCCTATTTCAAGCTTGGCGCATCACCAACCTTTTCTTTTGTTTCCCATATCCCTTTCACCATGTAGTTGTTAGATTAGGATAAATACGTGGTCGCACTAGGAGTAGAATTAAATGTGAACTACCTCTTTGGAGGTTTTCTTCCAGTCACAAGTCCCACACTTGAGAAGCAATCTCATGTTGTGTTGACGACGAAGCAATCTTCACAGGATAACACTTTCAACTACCAAAAAATTGCATCTAGCTCTTGAGTACCATCCTTATGACACTTCATTACAAACTATTGTCTCTGAAACCAGATATGATTTTAAGAAATTTAAAATTTAAGCGGGAAAGGAGCCAAAATTAAAGATCGTCTATTCTAGATCTATCATGGGAACCATGGATCCAAACACTTCTTTAAATACATATAAGTAAACATTGTCATGTGCAAGTTTCTTCTAATATCTTGGAGAATGGAGAAGAAGTCTTAGTTGATGATATCAAGGGAGTTTTTTCTATCATTATAACAAAATCTACTCGAAATAAAATTTTCTTTATGATTACTAGTCTTTTTTAGAAGATTGGTTATGGGATTGTATTCCTTACAAGATGGATCCTGCCACTAGTCACCTTCTTGAACAATCACGCACCCTAACTAATCTAGATGATGTTCTATGGGAAATGAAAATAAAAAAGGCCCATGGATTGCACACCCTCCCAGTTGAATTTTTCCAAGCTATGTGGCCTACTCTCAATATTTATAAAGAAACGAAGGCTAATGGCTCTATGGGAACCATCATTAATCACAAACTGGTCAAAATTATTCATGAAATTGCAAATAGGGACATGGTCAATGATCAATGTCCCATTACTTTACTTAATGTATCATACAAAGTTATTGCCAAGGCTATTAGTATGAAGCTTAAATGTGATTCTCAAGATATAGTTCATCCGGAATAAACCAAATTCCTTAAAGGTAGATACATCCTTGATAATTTATTATATGCATGGAAAACAACTTAATGGGTCGAAGACACTCACCAAGATGCATTATTGCTCAAGCTTGATCTTGATAAAGCTTATGATCAGATCTGATGACACTTCATTCTAAAAATTATCAGTGGATGGGTTTTGGTCACCGCTTCAGAGAGTGAATTCAATATTTTTTTGCCAAGGCACAAGTTCAAGTCTTTGTCAATGCGGGCTCACAAAATATTTCAACCTCCACCACTATATTTTTCAAGGATGGCTGCTAGCCCCCTCTTTTCATATGTGATAACAATTGAAGCTCTTGGCTACATACTCCACTGTTCTCACTACCAAGGAGACATGAAAGGAATTTCCCTTCCATAGGGTGCTTATGCTTTGAAATCTCATTTTGCAAATGAAATCTTGCTATTTTAAAATAATACTAAACAACAGATAGCTAACACTCAATTACTTCTCGATGTTTATCTTATGAAGTGTTTGGGTCCAAATTGTGTGATTACAAAGCTAAAGTTATGCTCATCAAAGGTGCTCCTAAGCTTACGTGGATACCCCCAACCCAACACATCATCCCCAGTGAGAAAATTACTCATTAATTTGGTATCCCCTTTGATATCCACCTCTCACCCCATGATATGTAAGACTGGGGGCTTGCTAAAATTTAACAAAAAGTAAAAATTTGGTGGTACAAGCATCTCTCGCTAGCTAAGACGGTGATTGTTATTAGTCAATTTTTTTCCAGCAATGATTATTACTCATCTTGTTAGTTCCCCTTTTAATCAACTTACTACAAACTTCTTTAGGTGATCCATAACTTCATTTGGACCAATAAATTAGGTAAAAAAGAATGATTTCAATTACTTGGGAGATTGATACTCATCCTAAATCTGTAGGTGGTTTGGAAGAGCTACTTAAGGTAGTGAACTATGGAAGATCCTTATCCGAGAACATGTTAGACTTGGCAATTAGAAACACTCTTGGGCCTCCACCCCTTATGAGGATAAAATTCTCAATGCTTGGTTTTTAAAATATTTTAGGGTCTTTACCTCTCTAGTGTAATTGGGTGGTTTGACAAGAAATGGACCCCCTTTTACAATGGCACCATCATTCTCTTTAACACGGACTCAACATCCCCAACTCTAGCTTGTGGTGGAATCAAGTTATTCAAGCTAACAATCTTCATCCTGTTGTTAGGATTGAATACAAAGCTTGATCCTACTAGGGATGTCTTGGATCTAGACACTTATAATTGGCTTCCTTGGCTTTTGTCACAATATTTTTGGGTTGCCTACTACCCTCAATCACTTGTATGTTTTGTTCATTCAACTTATTCCTGCTGAAATTTGTAAAACTACCACGAATCTTACATCCCTATGGAAATATTGGTCATGGCCAAACCAAATGGTCACAAGCTCTCCCACATCTAGACTTTTGTATCAACTCACACAACCTCCTCTTTCATTATAAATTTCTAATGTTAAATGGTCAATGCCATTCCCCAACTCTCATCTACGATGCATGGATTTTTTTAGTATTGCCCACGAGACCAAACAATCTATGGGACCAAAAGTTACAACAAGAAAGTTCCAAGCCAACAAAATTACTTGACCATTTTGCCTTGGGATGCCTTATTAGTCTTGCAAGACGTTTTTCTCTTTTTAACACTCGTCTACTATGATTATTGATCAGGGGATTGATATTTTTATATAATTGGAATGCATCAGTATATTAGCAATAAATACAAGATGATTATAATAAAAAGGTAGCCCAAAAAATCATGACCCAAAAAATTCTAGAAAAATGACAACAAATTGACGCCATAAGTAACAAGCCCCAAAACACACACCAAAAGAACACATGACACTAAAAAGACCAAAAATGACAACCCACCATAGAACACATTACATTATATTTAAGAGAAAAATATTAAGTACAAGCAACAACACCAAGGGTGGTGGTCGATCATCATTAAGAGGGAAGACCCCAAAGTTCCTCTAGAGGGGGATCAACAAATTGAGAGAATTCAAAAACATATGATCACAAACAAGTTCAAGATAAAAATTTATGTCCCTCATGAGATTCTTTTAGCTAAAACAAGTGTAGTTCTAATCGAAGTCTTTGCTATGATTCAACTTCTAAGATACCTTAATAAAATTGAAAAGATTACAACAAACAGGTGGCCCAACATAGTCTTCAAAGAGCCATTATGTAGGAGAAAAAGGTCATGGTGAATGAAAACATCAAGTGGATGAAAAGATGGAATATTGAATGGAATGCATGGCCTAAGGACACTAAAGAAATGAAAGCATTTGTAATAGATAAGTTCCACAAAGCTATGTGGGAAAAAATAGGGAGAAAAAAGAGATACCACCTCGAAGAATTTAACTACACTTGTGATCATCAACAAAAGGCCTACATAGGGGCCCTCATCCCTTGGAGAGCTAAGATTCTCATAGCTCAACTAAGGACTAACTCTCATTGGCTTAGATGTAAAACAAGTAGATGAAAAAGGCATAAAGAAAAATGGGAAGAGAGACTCTATGTCTTTTGCTCTGACGAGGCAGTGAAAATAGAAAAACACTTTACAATAGAATGGAATGCTTATAATGACATTCGTTTGAGATATGCAATCAAATTTCACAACATTGTCATTATAGGATATGTTTAGGGAAGAGTTGATAGCTAAAATGGGGGAGTTCATCACCAAGACTAACAAAAGAAATTCAAAAATGACGACATTAAAACGAACTGGTTTTAGTGTCTCATAGACTATTTTTAGCCTCTTGAACGTTAAAAAGTTTTCATTTCATTTCATTCAACAATTGTCTATTATGACATGTACTTTTCAGCTTTCCACAATGCCAATGGCTATCCTCCCCAAAAAATGCACCACATACATCCTAATGACCCATAAAAATAGACCATGCACATGCATGTACATGCTTTGGTGGGGCCCCGTGCATCAACGGTCACGTCAACGTTTAACAAAGTGCAATGCAATCAGAATGCAACAATGTGGCAGGCAGTAAGGTGGACTGGTGGGTTTTGAGCGTTTGAAACCCACAGGTCACTGATTCAACCCCAGTTGGATCTCTCTGCGCGCTGCTGAAAAACTGCACTGTATTTTTCATCTAAAAAAAAAAAAAACTAAGTCCTAACTGTTACGCCATGTGGCTCTAGATGACATCACGGGTAGCAAGATGGTTCGCAATGGTCGTTGGTTATGTATGGGGTGCATTCTCTCGGAGTATAGCCCTCGCCTAAAATATACAGCTTCATATTAAGTAGTTAAATAAAAAGTACTTAGAAATGTTAAACTCCACTGATACATAACATTTTGACGCCCTGTAAAATGGAAGCTCGACTCCTGTGAAGTCTCGCGAGAGAGACCAATCCAGGTACTTCGAAGTGAAAACTAGAAGTTACAATGGCTTCTCTACTGCGCAACTGCAGGCCAAGGCTTATTCCTTCTCTCCATAAGTTTACAGTTTCTTATCCTCCCATTCCCAGGGGAAGGTCCGTCTTTCAACCAAGACAAAAGAATTGGAATTTCAATGCTAATATATGTTGTGCGGTTGGAGGGAATGGAAATAAACAAACACCCACAGACCATGATGCTCAACTTAAGAAGGTAAGACCCCCCTTTTCTCAGTTTTTGTTGTTTGCTTTGTGCTTTCTGCTATCTGAAAGAAACAGGACACGGCATTGGCAGAGCATGAAAAGAGATGTTTCTGTAATCATGTGGAAGATGAAATGTATATTTGCTTGATTGGTTTCTGAACAAGCTAAATGAATGATTGAGTGTTGGTAAACCTGGATAATTTCAGTTTTAATCATCAGAAGAATCTGTGAAATCATATTATTAATGCCGGCAAGACCAAAATAGTTTATGGGACGCCAAAGCCAAAAACTGGGTTCTGATGTAGGCTTTGAGTGCACAAAGAGTAGAACACGAGTAGAAAGTTCAAATTTGCTGCACTGTAGCTTCCTTTTGGAGGGTGTTTTATTTTTGGGGTTTAATAAGGAGAATCAACTAGTCAGTCCATTGGTATGGGATGATGCTTTCATAATCGGCCTCGTTTAACCCCGTACAACCCCATACAAATATAAACAAATTCTGCAAATTACTGCAAATGACTGTAAATTGGTATTATTTTACCGCTCTTTGCCTTGGAAAATCAGAAAATATGCCTTAGCTGTCTGCATCAAAAACTCTGAAGTCTGCAATATTTGTCTGCAACTTCACCTTTTTTATTAGCAGCAATCCTCAATGACGTCTCTGCCTTGTCCTTACAGAATGGAACTCAAATCATGCAGGGTCTGCAATCGGCACAATCTGGTTTTTTCTGTTTCTCGAATCTGTTTTCATGATTTGTGGTCTTTTTCTGCTTTTCCACCTCTATTCAATCGTGATTTTTGACTTTGAAAAGATCTGCCTCTGCACTTCAACTCGTGTGCCCTAGCATCAAGATTTGTCTTCAAATTCCTCCTTCAAACTTCTTTCCCACAGTCTGTACTCTGTACCCTCTTTTAGGGCTTCCTTGAACTACGAACACCTTGAGCACCAATGGATCTGATACCAATGTTAGAAGATACGAGAGAGAGAATGAAGAGAAACTTAAAGGCACACTTTGGGATAGTCCATTTTATTATGTGTGAAAGAGGTTATATACTAGTCCAGGAGGTTACTATGGAAAATTAATTAGCAGATAACTAATGGTTCATTAAGTGTTAACTAATATATTTTAATAATTCCGTCTACTGCATCTTCAGATGCAAATTGCAATGTTAATTCCTTATACTGCAAAGCTACTCTGCTTATACCATCGGTATGCATCTTGCTATTAAGTAATGGAAATGATTCAACTTTTCTATTCTATTTGTGGTGTGATATTGATGTATGGATAAATCTTTACTTGTGTTTCATGCCAAACATAATTAGGCTGTAACACCTAAATAACACAAATATTGATAGTTTAACAACTACACGAGCAATACAGAGGTCGGGCTTTGTAAATGAACATATAAAACAGGCCACATTGATTCCCATTTAAAGATTGCAGTATAAAAATGAAATATTGCTGCATCCTAAATCCAGCCGCTACTCTGCTATCAAGATGCCCCTCTCTCTGCAACAAAATTCTCTCAGAGATAAGAAAATATTCCAAAGTATAGGAGCCGTGCACATTAGGAGAAACTAGCCATGATCTGATGATGAAATGAAGAAGATTAAGGGGTATTTATGTGGTAAGGTTTTTTATGAGGGGTCACCACGGCTGGCTTTAATGCACATATGCAGTGCTCCTACATAGGTGTCTTCGTCCTCCATATTCACCTTAACATTCAGTATTATTCTAGGGGGCTTCCTCCATCACAACGCATTCTCTTAAGGGCCTTTTATCCCTTACTATTCCTTAATACCCAGACTCTGCGCCGTAAGAAAATTCCACCACAAATAAGTTTTCTAATTATTCTAAGCTCAGTTACTATGAGTTTGGCATTACATATTGATATCATAAATTCAACCTTCAAATTATATTTTTCATTCAAAACACTCTGTTTTGCCCTTTAAATTATACTATAATCTCTAACTTTATTTACCCTCTTTCATGGTCTCTCCAACAGTAATTGCTGAGAAAAAACACAAATATGCTATAAACTATAAACTCTATTGAAATATTGGATGCTTATTACTAGCAGAACCATGATGCGAATGGGATAGGAGCTTGGCTTACAATTGTTTATTTGAAGGAACTTTATTGGGCTTTATGTTTTTTTACCTTTCAGGGTTGTGTCTGTAATACATATTCATCTTTGACATGCTGGAGATAATGACTTTATAATGGTACGTGGGATTACATATTATTTATGTACAATAAAGTCGAAGTCTGTAGACGGGATATGGTTTCAAAGGTTACATGATGTAAGTTATTTGTATTTGTGTATAACCAATTTCAATAAAATTGTGGTTGCAGGCAATTTTAGATAGTGGATTGTATTTAGTGGCAACTCCTATTGGCAATCTTGAAGACATAACTTTACGGTACAAATTTATGAGCTGAAGTTTTGATGGAGATCACACTCTGTTTTTATCTTTTTGATGTAAAATGATGTTTTTTGAAAAATTAATAATGTTGACAAACTTTTACTAATATATTCCCGTGACAATAGGTAATCGATAAACACACAAATTTGCTTGAGAGCATTTAGAACATAAAAATGTCCACCATATATGACCCTAGTATGTCAAGGATGGATTCACAGTCCTGTGCACCTCCATTTGTGATTTGCACTCATCACCATTACCTTGGAGTTTGGACAATTCTATCTTTAACTGCAAATCACACTACATATTTGCAGTCTGTTGTGAAATCCAGATGTGGCTTGCAGTGTACCCTCATCACCTTGCATCTCATATATGGCTTTGTTTGTCAACTGCGAATGGTACTATGACTTCATAGGCCACTGTGAAGTCCACATCAGCATCTTGGGTCCTACGAGCACTAAAAGACAGAATCAGGAGACTGGACAGACAAATGGATTAGGTAACTGATTGGGCAGAATCTTTGACACCTAGAGGCCACATGACACATCATCTTACATATCAAGAATTGGCCAGGGAAATTGAAGACGTTACAACTTGGATGTTTCAAGGAACTGAACCAAATTGTAACAGAAAATCCTATAGTTTTATTCGTTTGAGTCTCATCAGGTTGGACATTGTTCATACTCCCTGTTCACTTCTTGACTAAGCCCACATGGATATACATCACTACTCTTTACAATATTGTATTCATATTTGTTCTACCCTATTCATGACTAACATAAGAGCTATGTTTACTATATCTTGTATTTCATTGAATGTGTAATGATGCTTCTGCATTTTAAAACTTTTCTATTCCATATTCAATCATAACTTGCTGGCTGGTTGGTTAGTTCCATCGGCTAGCTAGTTTGTGAATTGTCTGCTACTTCTAGGCTCGAAATGGATCAATATACAGAGATAAATCTGTTTTTTAGATGCCATCCTATTTTTTTACAGCAACAAGTTCGTGTTGTAGCTTATCTAAATTGGCCTTTATGTTTGACCATCCTTTTTATTACTAAGAACGAATGGTGGCGAACATACCTTGAAATCTTTCTAATGTCCAACTTGGCACAAACTATTAAAATCAACTAGTGATCTTTTGTGTGTGTGTGTGTGCAAATAATGGAGCCATTATACAATAAAGAATAAATTTGCAACATTAGGGTCTCTAAAGAACATTTGTACCCCCACCTACCTAGAAAAGGAGAGCAAGCATCAGAAATCGTTCCTCAACATCTGGAGATATAGTATACTTTTTATGCTATGGAGCTTGGTGCGCGCCTGAATTACTAAGCTATCTGAGAGTATCTGGAATTATTTTTACAAGAATCTCTGGTATGGCGGTCAACCTTCCAATAAAGGATAATGTTGCAATTCTAACAAGATACTAGCAGGTCCAAGCCACTTTTTTACAACACTGTGTCTTCAAAAGGAACTTTCTGGTAAATGTGACAGAAGAAAATATTCTGACATCTTTGAAAAATCGCTACCGGCAACCGTCTAGCAATATCGTAATCATAGAAGCTGTGTTTGATGTCCTCCTCTTTTTTTTCTGTTTTGGAAACAAATTTCATTTGATAAGCTAGTTTCATGTAATCCCTGTTTATTGGATAGCATTTGATATAGGGTCAGCCATTCTAGGAGCTTGGCTTTTAAAGCACAAGGAGCATTCCAAATGACGCTAATTCTTCAAAGCATTTGATTTCACTGTTCCTAAACTTCTATCTTAGGTTTAATTTATCAGCTAAACAATATTCCAGCCTGATCCAACTCTATGAAGAACTAGATTCACACTCATGGGTTTGCGTTCCAGTCAAATCCAATCTCTTTAAGCTGAATCCTTTCAACATGGGTTAGCTTTAGACCTACTTCCTAGATCTACAATGCTGATATGCCCAAGTGAGTAGGTTTTAATATGTAATGAAGAACCGATATCCTAGAAATAGTTCGTAATTTTCTTTTCTTAGAGAGCCAAATAAAGTGTCTTCAAATACCGTGAGTTCTTTTTTAGCGGATTATTTTTTGGACACTACCTTGCCGGTGTTATCCTAACAGGTTGTACTTTGTTGTTCCATTGAATGGCTTTGGTTATTTGTGGATATTAATATAATTTTTTATTTCTTTCTCTCTTGGAAAGCAAGTCATGTCCACATATGTTCCACAGATGATTCCAGAGAAACAAAAGCTTTATATTCTAAGCTCTAACATTTACCATCCAGTTTGGGGATTGACTCAAGTGATCTGTATGAAAATTGGAAAACAAGGCACCCCTTTCATCATTGCGTTCACACTTTTTAAGAATATTACTTTGGTTGAGAGAGTGCAAATTGTTATGATTTACTGTACAATCCATTATAAATGAACAGTCCCTCAAAACATTGTTTGTGCTGAATTTGCAATCTCTTCATGTTGAGGGCATTTATACACTTATTTTCTTTCATCACATACTTATGGCTATTAGTGATTCACTGTTGAGTTGGAAGAGATTTGTATTTAGCGCCTTGTTCCTTATAACAAGTTGCCTCCTTGGGTCCTGTTAACACTTTAAATTGCCTAATTGTAAATATGAAAAAAAGTGCTCACAATCGAAGTGTGCAACGGGAATCTTTAGCTGTTTTAATATCCTCCTCGTGCTTTAATAGATGCGTTTGATATCCTCTTTTGTTGATGTTTTGAAAATGAAATCATTTGATTGGATAGTTTCACCCATAGTTCAAAAAATCGTTATTGGTGATTAATCGGCAGGCCAAATTTTGACTCGGAAATCGGGAATTGGCAATTTATCGACAATTTATCGGCATTAATCATCAACTTTATTGCTACTTTTAAAAACATTTAAATTCATAAAATAAACTTAAATTAAATGTAAAAACAATGTTATATGATGCGAGAAGTGACTCTATGAATTTTTTTAATCTATAAAAATACTTACGAGTTACAATTAAATGCATAAAGTCACTATTACAAGTTAGAATTTAACAACTAAGTATTTAATAGAGTCACTTAATATTAAATTAATATTACAAGTTACAATATTAATTTATTAAATACTATACAACTAAATTAATATTACAAGTTACAATTAAATACATAGAGTTAATATTAGAAAATTCATTTAAGTTAATATTACAAGTCAGAATTTTAGTTACTAGTTACAATTAAATTCTAGTTATACTTTAAAAAATTAAATACAAGTTACAAGTAAAGTTTAAAATTTACAAATTGGACTGAGAAATCATGGGAATGACTGTAAATAAAAGAATTGAAATCGCGAGGGCAAGGATTTTTTCTTTTGTGAGTTAGGATTTATTGAAACGAGTTAGGATTTATTGAAACCACCTTGGAATGGCAAGAAATGAGTCGCAGGAGGAGAAACGAGCCACGCAAGAGAAAATATAAGTCGCAGGAGGAAAAACGAGCCACGCAGGAGAAAAACCGAGTCAGATTTGGGCTTTTTTTTGCATATATACCTAAACTTAACGATTTTCCCCAATTTTTCAAGTGAGTTTCCACGATTTGTTAGGGCATTTATCGCTGGAAATCGCTCATTTATTGGCACTAAAAAAATCGCGATTTATTGAAAGATTAATCATTTTACATGTTCAAAAAGATAAATCGCGATTATCGTCTGATTAATCGTGATTTTTAGAACAGAAGGTTTCACCTAGCCCCTGTTTATTGGATAAGATTGGATATTTTATCAACCATCCTAGGAGATTGGCTTTTAAAGCATGATGAGTGTTCCAAATGGCATGGATTCTTTAAAGCATTTGATTTCACTATTTCTCAACTTCTATCTTAGGTTTAATTTATCAGCCAAACCATATTCCAGCCTGATCCAACTATATGAAGAACGTAAATCATGCTCATGGGTTTGCAATCTGGTCAAATCCAATCTCTCTAAGCTGACTCCTTTCAACATAGGTTAGATTTAGACCTACTTTCTAGTTCTACAATGCTTATATTCCCAAGCAAGTAGGTTTTGTATTTTACAAAGAACCAATATCCTAGAGATAGCTCCTAAAGGTTTTTCTTAGAGAGCCAAATAAAACGTCTTTAAATGCCATTAGTTCCTTTCTAGGAGGGTATATTTCGGACACCATCTTGCTAATGTTATCCTAATAGGTTTTACTTTATTGTACCGTTGATTGACTTTGGTCATTTGTGGATATTAATATAATTTCTTTCTTTTGGAAACCAAGTCATCTCCGCATCAGTTCCATAATGATGCCAGAGAAACAAAAGTTCTATATTCTAACCTTTACCATCCAATTTGGGGATTGACCCAAACGATCCATATGAGGTTTTGAAAATAAATTACTCCTTTCATCATCATGTTCACTATTTTTGAGCATTTAGAAATTGAAAATGAAAGAAGCTAGGCTTGCTTTTTAAAAGTTCTGTTTCTTTGGTTGAGAGAGTGCGAATTGTTATGCTCTAGAGTATAATCCGTTAGAAATGAACAATCCCTCAAACCAATGTCTGAGCTAAATTTGTGACCTCTTCATGTTGAGAGCATTTCTAGGCTTATTTTCTTTCATCAGAGATTCATGGCCATTGGTGATTTAGTGTTGAGTTGGAAGAGATTTGTATTTAGCACCTTGTTCCCCATAACAAGTTGCCTTGGTGGGTCTTGTTAACACTTTAAATTGCCTAACTATAAATATGAAAATGGCACCCACAATCAAAGCGTACAATGGAAAACCCTGGCTATTTTGATATCCTCGTTGTGCTTTAGAATACGCATTTGATATCTTCCTTTTTTTTCTGTTTTGGAATCAAATATTATTTGATAAGCCAATTTGATGTCCCTGTTTATTGGATAACATCTGATATTTTATCAACCACCCTAGGAGCTTGTACTTATAAGCACAAGGAGGGCTCCAAATGGCACTAATTCTTTAAAGCGTTTGATTTCAGTATTCCTTAACTTTTATCTTACGTTTAATTTATCAGACAAACAATATTCCAGCCTGATCCAACTATACAGAGATCAAGAGTCACACTCATGGGTTTGCGATCCGGCCAAATCCCATTTCTTCAAGCTAAATCCTTTCAACATAGGTTAATTTTAGACCTACTTACTAGTTCCACAATGCTGATAATCCCGAGTAAGTAGGTTTTGTATTTTGTGAAGAACAAATATCTTAGAGATAGCTCCTAAAGATTTTTTTTATAGAGCCAAATAAAGTGGCTTCAAATACCTTTAGTTCTTTTTTAGGGGAGTATTTTTTGGAAACCACCTTGCTGGTGTTATCCTAACAGGTTGTACTTTGTTGTTCCATTGATTGACTTTGGTCATTTGTGGATATTAATTTAATTTTTTCTGTCTCCTGGAAAATAAGTTATCTCTGCATTGGTTCCACAATTGATGCCAGAGAAACAAAAATGTTATATTCTAACCTTTACCATTCAATTTGGGGATTGACCCAAGTGATCCATATGAAGTTGTAAAAATATGCTACTCCTTTCATCATCACGTTCACTGTTTTAAGCTTTTAGAATATGAAAAGAAAAGGAGTTAGGCTTACTTTTTTTGAAAGATCTATTTCTTTGGCTGATAGAGTGCAAATTGTTATGCTCTTTTGTATGATCCGTTATAAATGAACAATCCCTCAAAAGCATCGTTTGTGCTAAATTTGTGACCTCTAAATCTTGTGAGCATTTCTAGGCTTATTTCTTTCATTATAGGCTCATGGCCATTGGCGATTCAATTTCGAGTTGGAAGAGATTTGCATTTAGCACCTTGTTTGTTCCTCATTACAAGTTGCCTCCTTGGGTCTTCTTAACACTTTAAATTGCTTAACTGTAAATATGAAAAATTGTGCCCACAATCAAAGTTTTAATCAAGGACAACCTCCAGAGAATGCGGGCTTCTCTATCCTAATGCTACCTAACATTTAGTAGGGAAAAGAGGGAGAAAATAGTGCTGAAAGCATAACAAAATGATACTCCAAGATGGATTTGACCATCTCTCAAAGGAAAGAACAAAATAAAACAAACATCATCCCTTGAGTTCAACATAAGCAAGCACAATTAACCATATGCAAGAGGTAAGCAATCCAATGCTTAAAGAAAAACTTACAAATGAAACCATCCACAAAACCTTCACATAATGTTTTGGAAACCATACAGTTGCATATAATGCTAATAAATATTCACAATGGGAGAAAATCAGTCTCAAAATGAAAAACATCCGAGAGAGATTTACATAGATATTTTTCCTTATTTATCCTACACTAAGTTGGTGGAAAAGAGAGTGCCAAAATGCAGAAACCCCAATCCATTACAGACAAAACACCTACGATTTGCACAACATGTGTATCCACAAAAATATGCCCCAAATCCTCATATGTTTCATCCTTATCTTCCATCTATGGTCCGTATTTCTCTCCATAAACGTCTCATTCAAATATATTTCATTGAAATAAAAGGCACACAGCACACATGCCCTAATGTTTTAAAGCAAAGGCTTTAAAATGATCTTTTTAATACAAGGGTATGCCTTTTATTCAAAGTCTTATAAGGAATATTCTTATTTCCTCAGTGAGGTGTATTCCTTTATGCCATTTCACTTTTCCTTTACGTGAAATATCTCGATTCTCCTCACTTCCTCTATAATATGAGGCTGTGAGTCCTTAAATTTATTTTTGAGGACTTGCCTCTTTTTATGCCCCCCTTTCCTTATTTAGAGGTACTACCTCTCATCTTATAAATAAGGGTGTATAAAATTGAGATTATATTAAGGGATGGGACCCCGCAATATTCAAGATAAAGGCAAGATATTCAGCCTTTTAAAATGTTCAAATAAAATGAAAGGGTTGGCCTTTTGGTTTTTGCTTGCCTTTTTATACAAAAGTTATATTTTCCCACACAGGAAAAGCTGACGACAAAATTCTTTCGAATTGGAGAAATTAAAATGACTAATTTTGAAGGTAGTGAAAATTCACAACAGGTCTCTTTGGACAATGATATTGTTGGCATTTCAAGGCAGCTTTGTTTCTTCACTCTATGTTATCTCAATAGACTAACTTTCTCCTTTCAAATATTCCTTGGATGCCCTCCTCACCTTCACACGAAGGGGGAAATAATAGAGTTGTTAGAGAGGATATATGCCAACAATATGCTCAAGTCACTTGGATTTCCACCCTATAACCTCTTAACCCTGAGATGGATTTCTATGTTGAGCTGTTCTTGTATATTGTCAATGTTGCCATAGTCTGGCCTGAACATCTTCCTCATCTTTGGTCAGATGGCCTAAGGATCCCCTCTCTCCAGTTGAGAGTATGTTCTCATTAGTTATGAGCTTAGACAAATCACCATATTTTGTAGAGGGGATGTCTTTGGTGCAGACAAAAAAATACTTCGTCATAAAGGTGCCTTGTTTATCATAAGATCTAAGCAATATTTTAATATGTTTACACAAAGACTCAAACAGGTCCATTGCTACTTTTTTTGGTCATCCTTATAAGAGATATTTGCCCTATTGCCTTTAGAAAGATGTTAGATGTCGGCCTCTCTAGGGTCATGTGTTTTTGCAAGGGCAAATTTCAACTTGAAAACAGGACAACTATACCCTAGTGTCAAACAATTTCATTGTAAACCTTCCCAGACACCCCTCTAGACTAGTCCATCCCCTATGTGCCAAGCCTATCCCCATCCATGTAATGTTCATGTCTGTGGTCCTAACCTTGCCCATGTGTTGATAAGAGGAAAACAAGTTCACGGGATTCTTTTGAGACAGTGTCTTTCAAGGCGGATCTTTAAGCAGGCTTGGGAATGGCTATTTTTAGCCTTTCTCAGGCTGGTGCACATTCTTTGGAGCTGGAGTTGAAGTCCTAAATTCACCAAGCAACTGTATTCATGAGCCAAGATCATTGTGCAAGTGATTAGGAAGATTAGGGAAGATTTGGAGATTCAGGAGCAAGTTCAACAAAAGCAGGTTTTTGAAGTCAAAGGAGCTTACATCTGTAAAAAGGCACCTGAGCTTCAGGAAGATGATTCTGGGAGCTCCATAATGAGTGAGTTGATTCTGAGAGTCAAACAAAATATCAATGGAAAGCTGATTTAATTCCCTACATGGTGGTAATCTCATATTTTCCACAACACCCATGCATTTCTTTCCACAACTCATTCTTCGCAGGCACAACTGGCGATCCCGATAAAAAAAGGCCATTTTTGAGAAGGTTACAAGCTGAATCAAACCTTGAGACCCATCCCATCCTTCTCCAAATGATGTTTCCAGTCAAAATCATATAAGGAAGTGCCTAAAAAGACCTCCAGGAGCTCCGACAACATCATTTTCAAGCTCCTCTCCAAGGTACAAGCTCCGTCCTTAGCCAAATTTTTCAGTGCCACGTGGCAGCATGAGGCTAAGGCACACTTTTGGTGTCCCTTTATCCCTTTCAAAGGGGACATGGGGGACAAGAAATTGCACCCCCCACCTTGGAGCTCTTGGACCCTCACATGACCCCGTTAAGCTCCGTGAAGCAAGTTAAGCTCTTTTTCACCTCATTCTAGCTCCCTCCATCACACAATCACAAAGTGCTCACTTGTCATCATGAGACTGAGGCGCACTTTTGTGTCCCCTTCCTCCCTTTTCAAGGGGACAAGGGGGACAAAAAAATGTGCCCTCCCCCTTGCTTCCACATGGTTTTTCATATGACCCAGTCTCAGCCCCCGAGAGTAGAAGGCAATCAAAATAGGTACCCGATCTTCATCGGATGATTGCGGGAGCTTTGTAAGGAGTTAGGAGGCAAACAAGCACTCATTGGAAAGCTAAGAGGATCCTCTACAAGTTGGAACATTCAAATTTTTCACAAGCCCTTGGTGCTTCTCAGGGGAGCTCATTTTTGGCGGGTACACTCTGTGATTCCAAGGAAGAAGGTCATTTTTGAAGGTTTACAGTTGCAGGCAAAACTAGACCTTGAGACCCATCTCATTCTTCTCCAAATAATGCTTCTCCAAATGATGTTTGCAATCAAAATCGCCGTATAAAGAAGTCCCAAAAATGACCTTCGGGAGCTCCGAGGCGCACTTTTGTTTTCAAGCTCTCTCAAGGACACTCTCAAGGGGAACAACAAAATTCAGTGCCACATTCAAATGAGACCTCCGAAGCTCACTTTGTTTTCAAGCTCCCTGTGTCCATTTGTCCCTTTCCAAGGGGGACATGGGGGACAAGAAATTGTGCCACCCCCACCTTGGAGCCATTAGATCCACCACATGACCTTGGGAGGTCGCCGTAGGCACCTTTTGCTCATTTTCCAGATCCTCGCCTCCACCAGTGCATGCCCGCCACTTGTCACCTAGGGGCTAAGGCGCACTTTTGGTGTCCCTTTGTCCCTTTCCAAGGAGACAAGGGGAACAAAAAAATGCACTCCCCTTCCCCTTCCCTCTCTCTCTCAAAGCATAAAACCCAACACTTAGCCATTTTTTTTACTCTCCCCACTTTTTCTCCATTTCTACCCAGAACTCTAGCGAATTTTTTCCAGATTCTTCGATTCCATTTTTTCCCTTGCATTCATCCATCTCCATGATTTTAGAAGAAATATTCATGAAAATTACAAATCAATAAAGCTCCAAGTCCATTTTTTCCCAGATTGACTTCTGTAGCCGCGAAGGAAAAATATTCGTATCTTGCAAACCGGTGCATGGATTGAAGTGGGGTTTTTTGCGTTCTTCACCATTTCCAGGCGCCCTCACAACCCAAGTGATAACACTGACATGCACGGCCTGGATTTTTTATGGCGAAAAAACCTCGACTTCGTGCCCTCATTTTATAAAATTTTATTTCCCGCTATTTTGGAGATCAATTTGAGCTAAAAATTTGTATGTGAGATTGTGAGACAAAACCTATCTTGGTGGAGGTGGTTTCATTGAAATCTGAGGTAGGGAAAGCTACTTTCCAAAAATAGTAAGTCTCTACACGAGCACTTACTATAAATAGTAAATTCTCATAGTGGGCAAATTCTTCAAGGTGAGTGTTCACAAGGAGCAACCAGGACAACAAGAGAGGGTGGTTGAAAGTGAAGAAAGTGAAAAATGACATTTTCTAAAAATAACAAATCCTCATTTTGAGTGCTGGAAGTTACAGTTGTTTCTATCTCCATTCACCTCTCTACTTTGTAACATCTTCACAGGGGTGTGCGGCAATTGCAAAGTTCAAACGAGGCAATTCATCCTCCACGGGGTATCCCAAGACATCATCGTAGTCACAGTAGTGTACATGAGCAAAGAAGGACATTGTAGGGTGTAGCAGTTGCAAACGAGAAGCATCGTGCAGTCCAAGGGGATATTAAAAAAGGTTCAAGAGCTCCAAAGATCATCATTGTAAATCTTCAATCGGGTTGAAGGCATCCACTCTCCCTCTGTGAGCAAGTTGAGTGAGCTCGGTGAATTGTTCAAAGTGAGCCAAACTAGTTGAACTCAGGAGGCTAAGTGGGCAAGTTGGTTTGAATTTCTCAAGACAAGAAAGCTCCACCAAGCGAGAGTAATTCATTGCAGAACATTCAAGTATCTGAGTATGTCTCCCCGAAGGTCAAAACTTCCCTGCGACAATTAAAGAATGGATTCCACAATGAGCTCTTGAGGATGCTCCGGTAGGAAACATCATGGTTGCATTGTGCAAGCAAGTTCTCCTAAGTCTTCATTCATATGCATGATTAGTTACAAAGGAGTGGCAACTGCTCATGGTTTGTTCAAGTATTTTGAGGGCATCCTTCATTGTCTACAGTAGTCTAGTGATCAAGTGCTTCTCACTTCTTCACTCGATGTGCCTGAGGGGCTGCAGTTGTTGATCATTCAAAGATGCAAAAGAGTTCAAGGTCGCAAGTTTTCACCATTTAGGAGGAGGCTTCTTTGAGTATGGAGTGTCAGAGTTCTTCACTCAGAGTTCATGACTGCATCAAGGCATTCAATTGGATCATCACAAGGAGTGGATTTCCTTCATCTCCTCCCTCCTTCCTCTTTCTCCCTCTTCCTTCTCTCTCCTTTCTAATTCTTCGTTGAGCATAATCATTGTATTTTGTCCTATTCACTTAAGTGACATAAATTGGAAATTGTAAAAGTATTTTCTCAAAATTATAAGAGAAATACTTAATTTGTCTTTTCCGATGGGAAATGAAAGGTCACAAGTGGAATAGGAACATGAAGAGTCATGTGAGGGGAGATGAGAGGATAATTCACATTGCTATAAATTCGAATGTCTTCTCCATTCGAAAGGATCCTGAAAATTTAGTTCTTTGTAGCAATAGTGGATTGTGATTTGTTGTTGAGCTTTGTATCACCAATGCACTTTAAATAAAAGGTACATTTCTTCTATTCTTCTTTTCCTACTTTTCCTCTATTTCTCTCTTATGCACTTTGCAAGCATAGTTATCCCAAAAGAGCTTTGTATCTTTGATAAATGAATCCAAAAACTTTGTGTCGGGTTTGTTCTTCTCACTAGATAGCTTCATTATTGTTTTCCACTCTATTGAATGTTGAACTACTCCGGTTACTGGGTGTGAACTCTGCAATTGGTCTACTCACGACAGTAATCTTCCTTTCCTAATTTCTCTCCTTCCCCCTCATCACCGTGATTTCCTCCCTTGTACCCCGTACAAGCACTTTGCTCCAGGTTCAGTGGAGTGTTTCTGTTGGATCCACGACCTATTTGGCCAACCCACAATATTTAGTTTAGGATTAGATTAGTTACATTCAATAATGGGAGCTGCACCATTCAATGCAGAGGGGCGTATCCCCGTGAATGTTGGTGGAGACACCTAATTTTCCCAACTGACAAATTTTCTCACCAATAATGATATATATGTGAAATTGCATCCATTGTCCCACAAGAAACTGTTAGGGCAACTCAAAATTCATACTCTTATCACCAATGTAAGGGGTCTACTACACTGTATATCTCCAATTTTCTATTTAGGTCTAGAGGATTGTCTGTCATGGGTATTAGGTGTTACTTGGAGGGACAACCTTGCATCCTAGGATTGCTGGATTGGGCCCTCTTAGCCCTAATCATTCTCTCGAGAACACCATTAGTCTTTATACTGCCCCTTTTAATGTGATCATTGAGGATGGTGGTCCCTCTACTCCAAAATTTGATGTAGACTTGAGGCTCCTTCTTGTTTAGATCTCTTTACTTGGTTCTAGTGACAAATCTCTTTTAAAATGGAACTTTCCTTGCACATGCTTTTTGTATTATATGCCTTAGGATATATTGATTTGTCTAAGGCTTATCCATTTGGGCTACCCCTCTCTTCTTAGGTTCTTTTGCTTCCTAGGTATAATTTCGGTTTTAGTTTTGTAATTTATAAATGTTGGAACAACTTTAGCATTTCAGATTAGCAATTTTGACTTGTACTTTTGAGTCAAATTGATCTTCTTTGGTCACTCGTGAAACATTGATATGATTTTTTTTTCCTTTTTGCTTTCATAGTACTATTGTCAAGAACTTTCTTCTTTTGGGATATCAACTAGTCTCTCCTCATTTGATCTCATTTTACACACTTTCTTGATCATTTAGTGAGGGCCATAATGTTATCTCACACTTCACATGGTGGTTTAGTGAATTTGAAGTCATATGCATGCCGGTGCACATATATTGTGGAACATCAAATAAAAGATTGTACCTTGAGGGACCATACTTATGTTAAAGAGATTGGAGTAGTAGGTGTTGGGGACATCAAGTGCTGAATCTAGGGTCTGTTTGTATTACACATACAATATCCAACCAATATTATTTCCTAGTCGGGCCAACGAATGTCAGAGTCGGAGAAACATAGAACTGGCCACACCCACCTCGGGAACAGGAGGGAGTGTTGTGAAGTGAAGCCCCAAAGCCGATGGATATTGATCTGGATGTAGATAATAGATTCTCTATGCTCCTCTATCTTGACCGATCAATGGTATTCACGGATTAGTGCCGATTATAATACTAATTTAGTGGTTGTACTCATTGAGGACTTATCACAACTACGACTTGGAAAAATGTCTCTTTCAACTAGAATGGCCGAGAGTATACCATTAAAGTGCTTCCAGTTAAGTTCAAAGAAACGAATCGCAGCTATAACATCAGGAATCATTGCTGATGCCCACTTGTAAGGTCATAGGTATCACAAGAACAAGTCTAAAAGGGAAGAAAATGTTATAGAAATTGGGAAAGAAAGCCAAGAAAGTGAATGAGAAGAAGCACGAGGGAGGTAGGGGAGAGAAATTAAAGCAAAGTTCAGATCTTATTTCTCTGTAGCTAACATATTTTCCCTTTGAAAAAAGCATAGTACCACACTTTTGTGAAGACTAAAAATAGGTCTCATTTTTGTGTAAATATTTTAATACAAAGATATCTTAGGAGTATAGTGACTGTGGCTCCAATGTTGCGAGTAAAGAATTGAGCTCAAATCTTGCCCTCTCTAGTTTAGTGGATGTAGTGGAGTAGATTATGGTTGATGTAGCATTTCTATGGATTTATTCCACATTGTAGTCCCTTTTGGCACATGTTTTTGCAAGCACAATTGCTTCAAGAAATTTTATGTAGTTGTACATCATGGATGATTGAGGAGGATAACCAATGGTCAAAGCTTTGTTTTTAAGGAATTTGAGCACTCCTCAAGCCAAGAAGTATGAAGCATGTTTTGTATATAGCATTTCTGGAATCTCGCCAGCATTTTGAGCATGCACCTTTATTGTTGTAGATCTCTTTTTGTCTAGCTTTTGGGACAAAGCTTCTCAAAGGAGCAGGGCATGTTGTGTACCCAGACACAACGCAATTTTGCTATTTAAATGAGCTAGTTTATTATAAGCATAGTTACCTACGACTCCGGGATGGGGTTTCTAGGACGGATTTTTTTTTCTAAAGTTTGGGGATGGGGGAATGGCTAATTAAAATAATATTTAAATGTTAAAAATTTAAAAATAAAGTGAGTAAACTATAAAAATAACTTGGAAGAGACTTAAATAAGCTGAAATAAAACTATTTAAGACTTCAATAAGTTGAAATAAAATCATTGTGATTGATCAATTGACAATATCTGATATTCATATCATTAATTTGAAATTAAAATACACCAACAATTGTCAAAATTACAAAAAGAAGAGGATAATTTACATCTCAAATATCATAATCATCATCTGAAACAACATCCATGAACTCCTCATTGGAACTATCATCCTCATCTTCAATGGAGATCTCAATCAATCCCTGTTGCACAATATTGTCCTCTTCTACCTGCCTCAGCTCCTCGGGATCTACATCCCACCATAATGTTGGGGTCTGGTTGTACTTAGTTGTCTTGCTATCTAGAAGATGCACAACATTTTTTACAACTACAAGTTCTCTGCTCTTGTAGAGGTAAAGTCTATTCCTCTTAACAGAGTGGATCCAACCATATGTTGATCAATTCGTCTCGGAGGTAAAGGAAATAAAAGATGGGAAAATGAGGCAAATTGCAAATGTTTGTAGCGGTCTTGGATGCCCATATAGTCTCCACCAACTCACTGGCTTCTCTTGTGCCAATGTTACCCTGTCCATCTTTGCTAAAGTTTTGTAACCATCAAGTTCAGTGAAGTTGAGCCACTCCAATCTGATTTGTAAAGCTTCCTTTGGACTATACATTTTTTAAAGGGCCTTCATAAAGCTCTTCTTCACCTCCTTGTCATCCAAAGGGACAACTCTACATGGCCTCTCCATATACCATTTTGGATTAAATGCATATGCAATCATATGAAATGGGGTGTTCAACTTCTCCCATCTATGTTGAATGATGTGCTGAATATATTCATGGTAGAACTCTAGAGTTGGGTACCTCACCCGAATAGCTACCTTCATTTGCCCAAGCATATTGTCAATGCACTCATATATGTCACCAAGATTGGGGCCATCAGAATCCCCATATTTGATGACGCTAAAAACCAAAGGTATAATTGATGTGAACCATATTTGATGACACTAAAAACCAAATGTATAATTGATGTGATGTATTTCACATCGTCCCAAAATGTATTCCTCTCCACCACTTTCTTCACTCTCTTCCCTTGTTATGTCTTGGACTCATGCCACCTAGTCAAATCCTGTGTCATGATCATAACTTGTAGGGGTTTCTGCAACTCAAACATTCTTTCCAACAAAATAAAATAGGATGCAAAGAGGGTATCAACTGGTTTGAGGAATTCTTTCCTCGAATAGCTTCGAAAGAGTGCCTATGATGTGTGGTGATTGCATATGAACATGTGCACCTCCCTAGTCTCAACCACTAACATTTTGACCCACTAAATCTTCCCCATGTCTTTTAGTGCATTGTTTATGGCATGCATGCAGCACAGAGTCCAATAAATTTGATTGTAGGTACCCTCTACTAGCTTGCTCATTGCTTTGCACACATAAGTTACATTTGTGATGAATTGTACAACATTTGAAAGACCAACCTCCTCAATGGCTTCCTTAAAAATTTGAAGCTGAAACCCGACATCTTTCTACTTCCCAAAACTATCAATTGCTCTAAAGAAATATGGCCCATCATTACAGGAGACAATGATGTTGATGAGTGGCCGCTATCTAATATCCATCCACCCATCCATGATAATATTGCATCCACGTGACACCAATGTGAACTTTATCTCGTCCATTACTAAATTAATCTTGGAATAATTTCTATCTAAGATTGTTGTCTTAAGTTTGGTGTCTGGAAGGGGTACATAACTTGTACCTGCTTTTGCTACCTTGGCCATAGCCTCCTTGTAATAAGGAGAGCGAGTGGTATGAAATGGGATCCTAGTAGCATAATTTTTTTCCCAATAGTATCATCCACCTCTTCCCTTGCCTTCGAATCAAACATATCTACAACTGGATTGGGGGCAACCCCCATAGCCTCTCATCCATTTGCTTTCCACTTCTGTCATTCCAAAACTAGAACTAGCGAAAGTATTCTTGCTAGTCCTAAGAGAACTAAAAGGTGTGTTAGCATCAATGCTAGTACCACATGTATGCATGCAAATGAAAATAGACAAAACTAAGCTGGGATTCAACACCAAGTAAACCCTACTCTATTTTCAATTACAAATACATCAAGATAAAGCTAAGAAAGGAAGATAAACAAATTGCCAAACATAAACATTGTAAACGCAAACCTCCCTTCGTTGTGTGGATTTGCTTTAGAATGTGGGTATCCTTGTGAGCCGAGTGCAAGCCATGAACGGTTTTGATCGAAGGAGTGAGCTTGGTGAAGGAATAGATCTCCTCAAAATGGCCCAATAGCCATGTTTGATTCTCCTCTTACTACTTCAACAAGGCAAGGGTTTTCTCGCTTTTGCAAGCTTTCTAGAGATAGAATGCTCCTTTGAGAAAATGAGTGTATATGTCTTGCACGGACATGGTTTTTTTTGGGAGGGGAGTACTAGGCTGCTTTTATAACTTTCCTCTTTGGGAGAAGTGCATCTCTTAGTGAATGTGGGATAATGGATATGTAGAATTATGAGTGGGTAAGCATGATTAGAGGCGATTAATTAAGATTAAAGACCCGTGGGATTAATTGATAGGACAAGATTAATTTGTAGAAGCTATTTAGAGGAAATATAGAGGAACTTTAGTAGGTTTAGAGGGGTTTGAGAGGGGTTTTTAATTAATAATGGGCTATTAATTAAATAGAAAGACGGGGAAAGGGGTAATTAATTAATGACAGATAATTAATTAATTAAAAGGGGATTTTAATTAATGAAGCAATGTTAATTGGCATCCAAGAGGCAATACATTAATTAATTAATAGAAGGTCAACGACGACGAGTAATATTAGTTAATTAACCGAAAGTCACTAATTAGATGGTGGTAACAGAAATGTTGTTCGTGGTATTTTTATTATAGAGCCTCACCATCTCTGCTCTCTAATCAAGTTAAGGAGCTTTACAAACACCTACCCCCCTTCTTGTAAGGTGCAACAAATGTGCATTCGTATTTGTGATGTTGCCATGCCAAGTCTTTGAACTTATATTGCACTTCCATGGTTTAGTCCTGCTCCAGACTTAGGGTTCATAACTATGTGAGAAAATTGTTGTGATGGCTTCTTTTTATCGAATGGTCCCCCGACGAATGCAACCAACATTTGAGAGAGCCCCCCCAATAATGTCATCACCAACATTTACACCTATCTCAATCCTTTCCTCCGATTCATAATCATATTTAGAAGAACTCATTGTGATGATTGTTGGGGCTGCAATGAATTAAAAAAAACAGTTATAACTACATGCAAAAATTATTAAAAAACAATAATGAATCAACCAAGAATCTAGAGTTTTATTTTTTAAAATAAAAAAATCATGACCCTAACAACCATATGCATTGATTTAAAAAAAAAAAACATAACTACATGCAAAAATTATTTAAAAAAAAAATGAATCAAATTGTCAATCAATAATCAAGAGTTTTTTATATTAAAATTAAAATTTTAATTTTTTTTAACCCTATCAGCCAAACTATATTAGATCTATATCTAGGGGGGAATCCTTCGTTCATGAACTCGGCCCAACTAGACATAGATCACCTCCCTCACTCTCTTCGCTTATGTGCACGAATTCATACTGCTGGATACACCCCCCATAGAATATATATAGGTGGGGTGGCCGAGTACCTAATTCATGTGGGGTGCTCATTGTACTTCGTTCCTCTATCGCCATATCTAGAATCTATATAGGGGGGCCCTGTATATATATATATATATATATATGGAGATTGAGTAGGGATCAACATGCATTTTGTAAAATCCTAAAGACTATAAATAAGATTATAGTGTGAATGTAGAACAAAAACTTACAAACAACAATTAAAAATACAAATACAAACTAAATTTTAAAAACTAGAGAGTATCATCAAGTATGTATAGAAATATAATTATTAATACCTCTTGCTTGATCTTGCCCTTGCTCTTTTTGTTGAAGTTGCCCTTCCTCTTCCTCTTGCTCTTGTAGTTGCTCTCGTCTTCTTCTCTTTGCTTACTTTGCTCAAGTGTGAATATTGAATGTGATATGGAATGAAGCCATAGGGTTGTTTTATAACTTAGAGTGTCACTTTTAGGGTTAGGGTTGTGTTATTCTTTTTCTTTTATGTAATTTTAAGTTCCCATAAATTAAATCTTGCGAAAAAAGTGTTTTGTTTTAAAAAGTAATTGTAAAAAAAAAACAGAAGCTGCCGCTGGGGACGTTTGGACGTCCCTGGGACATCCTACACTCGTCCCGGGGACATACAACCGTCCCCAGCATTTCTAAAACAAAGGGGATGTCCCTGAAATCGCCCCTAAAATTTTCAGCCTTTCGGAGTCGTGGGGGCACGTTTCAACCCCGTCCTGCCATCCCGGGGATGTCCAGGACGTCCCACACTTGCTGGCTGGCTTGGTGGGGCATGTGTCCTTGCGCAACACTAGGTATAAGCTCATTGTTCATAATTCTAAGTTGCAAAGCTACAGCCCGTGTCCTTTCGAGTGTTACATTTTGTGAATGATAGGGGTTACTACATGTAAAATTACAGCCCGATCTTTAAAACTTTCAATTTAATTCACAGTCGAGTTTTATTGGCTGCACCGTGGTACTGTAACATTCCTCTCTTTGCATAGTTACATAAAATCACTGAAGTACTAATAACTGGAGTGGTGTGATTGCGCTGTTTTCTTGCATTTATTGAACATTCTTTTATCAGTCGTATTCTGTAGATTTGGAATTTTTCTGAGATAAAGGTTTTATATATTATTAAATACTGCAATCATAGCTGAGCACGATAGTCTTGTACAAAATTTGCATGCTTCAGTTTTATTGAGTTTTACTTTTCTTCTGTTTAGTGCATTACGTGTTCTGAAGTCAGCAGACCTTATCCTTTGTGAGGATACAAGGCACTCTGGAAAGTTACTCCAACATTACAGTATTGATACCCCTCTTGTAAGATAATGCTCTTCTTATTAAGTTTTTGTCTTAGATACCTAACTTCGATTTATTTTTGTACTGGTACATGTTCATCTGGTGTATGTTAGGTGATTGGACAACAGATCTTATGTTGTCCCTGATAAGTTGCATTTCAATAACCTGCAGTGTTTTTTCACAGATGAGCTACCACAAGTTCAATGAGTCTCTTCGGCAAGCAACGATATTACAGAGGCTGCAACAGGGTCAGATTGTTGCTCTCATCAGTGATGCTGGAACTCCTGGCATCAGTGATCCAGGTGCCGAAATTGTAAGTTCCCACTTCTTTTTCATTATTATGTCAAGCTGATTAATCAACTGATGTCTACTACACAGTTGTTTCTGTATACCAAATCATTGATATTAAAGCATATAATCAAGGTAATAAATTGGAAGATGATGTTGGTTCTTGCTATTCAATCCTTTGTGGTCTAGGAAAGTATTGGCTTTACTTATTTTTAATTATTTTAGTGGCCCGCCTTATGTCCACCATAATTTTTTGTCTTGGGCATTGTGCACATAGAGCTGTATTGGCGTTATAAATATGGGGTGCACACTATCTATTATTGAAGGATTTACTGTAATCAACAAATGTGAAAGTGATGAACACCGTATTTAAAATAATAAAGATCGTTCTTAGAATATTTCTTAGCCATAATCCACCCTTACGATTTTTAGACAGTCTGATAATTAATCATGTAAGGTATCCCAAGTCATCTTGATACTTAACCATGATTATTATTTTTTATCTATGACACCACCTCTTGTTAATAGGCCAATCTAGGTCAGTTAGGAAAAACCATATTAAACTCGAGGGTCATATTTGTTAGAATATTAAACATCTTTACAGGCCCCTTTGGTCACTAATATATGTGGCGTTCCATGGGTCCGTTGGGTCCAAGGGGTTAAGTGTAACTTGTGATATTTTTCTTGCATAGTGTAATGTATACCTTGCATGTGTAATTATAATATCTTGAGGTTAGTGCATTACCAAAGGTTGGCCTACCCTTTTATCTATTGATGGGTGTGATCTATGTTGCCAGGATACGGGTATGGGTATGGGTTTGATACATGGATATGTCAATTTTAAAATACCCTTGGGTGCGATACGTCTTGGATACGTCCGTACATATATATTAGAAATTTTTAAAAAAAATAAAAATAATTATATATATATGTCATTTTACTCATTTTTTAGTCCATAAGAAATACAAAACTTGAAAAATATAGTACGATCAATATTCAAAACATTCAATATACTTAAGATTTTACATTTTCTATGAGATATGCACATTATATGCCTTTGTGTTTCATCCATTTCGTCTGAGATTAATTTTTGTGTTGCGATGGTGGCCATAAAAGATGTATATAGGGAGCTCCTGAAGGACCTATTTAATTAGGCTGACTCTAACCTGCGAATGATAACTAAAGAGGTCAGTCCAATGGTTGGTGCTTGCATTCATATTATCCAAAATCACCTTCTAATCCTCCTTAAGTATGCAGGAAGGAGTCAATGTTGTGCCTTAATAGTTTCTAGGAAAGGATGCTCTTTGAAACTTTAAGCTATGCAATTTGCGGTTCCAAATTTTTCTATTAGTATTGAAGATCACTTGAGATTTGATCTCATAAATAACTTGTACTGAGGCTCATATATATGTCCAAATTTCTATGAATAACTTCTTTCCTTGGCCAATTGTGATGATCCCAAATAATTACCTCAAAAATTCTTAATATCCTTTGAATATTTTCTCTTCAATAAACTAGAGGGATTTTAAACAATCTCCAGGTTTCCTTGTGGTTGCGATGCCCTCCTAGTCTAGTCCTCAATAAAATTGAAGTTTGTTTGAGTTAAAATAAAATAAATTTAGAGCCCCCCACTGCTCAATGGTATTAATACATCTCAGGTACGTCCCGAATATGTCAAAGCGTACCTGGGACGTACCTAGACGTATCAGTACCGTACCCGAGACATCTATACTGGGTACGTATCCAAGGGGGTATGGGAGGGTAGGGGGTGAACCCTGGTAACATAGGCTACTGATTATAGTCTCAAGGGATTTGATCAAAGAAGAGTTTTCATTGCTTTCCTTAGTAGAGGCTTTGGGGTTTGGAAAGATTTCAGATAGATTGAAGAATCCTACATGGGTTAGGGGAAAGGTCAAAAGAAAAAGGGATACTCCATTTACTCTGAGTAGGAGAGGCATGGTACCCTCCTTAAGAGGGAAAGGGAGGAAGCCCATAATTGGCACCACAAATGCTAAGTTCTTGATAACGTGAGTGCAAACTGAAAGAAAGGTGCCTCAGTTGGGAGAGTTGCAAAGGTCAATAATGGTGAACACTTATTTTGGATGAGAAGGGCTAGGGTTCAGGGGAGGGTGACCAGGCCTAGGATGGTAGAAGTAAAGGAGGAACATTACTAGATTGAGCAAAAGTTCTCAGGAGGTGACATCCTTGGTGCATGAATTACCCCCACTATAGACAGTTTGGTATGTTGAGTGGGGTCTGGTACATTGCTCGGGTGTGGGGATTGGGGGCCAGTGGTCTCCATGTGGAGGTTCGGAGGTGGGAACCCTCAAATTTTGTTTGGGGTCACTATATGTGGTTTCGGGTCCATATGGGTGGTTTTGGCCCATAGTTTATGACCCATGTTATGGTATGGATGGTTTCTAACTTCTAAGCCCTTGGTCTCTACCCATAATATTGAAATATCGCTTCAACCGTTTCCTATTGATATTTGTACAAACATTTGCACATGAATTAAGATAAAGCAATAACTTTGAAGTACGTGATTGTATTGTAAACAGTTGAATTAATACAATAAGGAAGAAGGTTGTTGTGCTGAGTTTTTTTCCAAAAAGGTTTTCTCAAGTGAAAATTTCTTGCAGGTGTTTGTGTGCCATTTTTCTTTTTTGATATATTTTAAGACTTTGTTAGCATTATTTCTCCTGCATAAGTTTATCTTTCTATTTCTCTTTGGCAGACACATTGACCATTAGCTCCTCACCATCAATTCTAATGCATTGATCCTTCTTTTGGAAATGAGCTCTCACTTTACACCATCTTCTGACCAAATTTCTTCATGGCTTTTTGCTTTCTTTTTGAGTCTTTTCTGTCTTCTCTGTCTCTGATATACTTGCAAAGAGCTATGGGGATTATTCAAACATTTACATTTGTAGTGTATAAGTGTTCGTTTTATAACCTTTTCTAGGAGCCTAGGGCTCTGGTGCTTATGCTTAGCTATCACGACAACCATTCCCAAACTCCCACTAAAAGCCTGATAAATATTAGGCGTGTGTGATAATAAGCTCACGAACCCCTATTAAAATCTTTATAAATATTAGGCCTTAAGGATGAGCCTAACAATTGACCCTCTCTATTTTCCCTTAGTTGCGTCATCTTACAGAAAGTTGTTGAGAATCCAGATGATTATATTGTGCCCCTTGAACATTCTCCATTATGGAAAAATTCAATTTCTAAATATCTACTATTGATGCGTAGTTAATGGAACCAATCAACACCCCTGACAATGGGCGAACGAGATTAGAGTGATTTTGGATTTGAGGCTCTTGGCCCCATTTGGAAAGGTATTAGTTGCCAATGGGTATATGTTCCTTATTGACTGCGATTGTGAAAACTACTTAATCATCTTCAATTTAAATACTAGAGAATCCCATCTCAAGAACAATTTTAAGTTTGTTGAGTGAGGATTTGATCTAAGTTGCATCATTTATAGCTGTAATGTCCCCAATGGGCATATTTCTGACCCCAAACGGATTATCCACAAATCCAAACCAAAATAGCAATTTATAGGAGATACAAAAATTATAAAATGCAGATCTGAATTAATTCCAGAAAATGCGACTTGCATAGAGGATGGATATCATTCAAAACTGGATTAAAATCACTCTTTTACTATCAAGAACAGATCAGCTGATTTTTTTTATTGCAAAAACACTTAAAAGTACCAGATTGGATCCAGATAGAAGGCTGAAATATTTATTATAAATTTGCAGATGACAGTCCTCAGACACAGCTGAAAATACAAATTCCTTGGCCCCAAAAATATGCAAACCAGCGGATTTTGGCCTCTAAAAATCTGACAAAGATGTTGGTGATGAGATCTGGGATGGCCATCCCGTAGAATGTGTCACTAGATATGACTGAATCTGAAGGTAGAAATCTACCCCAACACTCGTGTCTTCAAACCCTAGCTCGAAACAATATAAATCTGCAACTTTAGCCTTCAATAACTGCTGGAAATCTGAATTTGACCCTTGAAAATCAATGAAAGCTCCTGAATAGAACCTCCTCATATAAGGGAAGAAGAGTTTTCGTTCTTCTTCCAAGGCTAAAGAGGGTTTTCGTCATGTAAACCAGAATTACAAAGGGTTTTCGTCATTTGGAGTTGAATTGGAAAGCATGCAAGCTTAGACCTAAATTCTGAAATGATAAGATGTAAAAAAGATATGCTCTCGTATGCATGGTGACCTTCTTTTATAAGTTGTCTTGGCCTTTTTGCCACCTAAAACAACCAACCAACTCCTTTTGCCTCATTGAATGTTTTCCACTTGCTTTATTTCATCCCCTTATGGGTTGCATTTTTCCCTTAGGGACAAATGAAACGTGAAGTTACTTTTTTTTTCATTTTATATTTTGTCATTAATAAATTAACTTAAGTTCTTATAATAATATTTTATGATGCACTTTATAATTAATTTATTATGACCTAGTTTCCCTTTTTTTCTCATCCCTTAGCCATTGGGAAACAATGAATGGGCAAAGGGTCTTCGACAAAAAAGGAGATATTACAAAGCTTTGGTTATAATTTTTGCCCCAATTTTTTGGACCCAAAAAATATGCAACTTAGCTGATTTTGGCCTTTAAAAATATGACAAAGATGTTGGTGATGAGATTCGGGACAGCCGTGCCCTAGAATGTGTCAAATTCCACTCACAAGGGTGTAGATAACCCTAGATCTGGTTGAATCTGAAGGTAAAAATCTGCCCCAACACTTGTGTCTTCAAATCCTAGTTGGAAACAATATAAATCAACACTTTTCTCCTCAAATATCATTGCAATTCTGAAGTAGAACCTTGAAAATTAGTAGAAACCCCTGAGTAGAGCTTCCTCTCAAAAGAAAGAAGAGCTTTTACTCTTCTAAGCTTAAAGAGGGTTTTCGTCCTCTAAAGCCAACTTCAAAGGGTTTTTTCGTCCCTTGGAGTTATGCAAAGCATACAAGCTCACACCAAAATTCAGAATTTGTCAAAATGCAAAAGATGTCCTTCCCGTGCAAGTTGACTTGCTTTTACAACAATTTTTTGGCCTTTTTGCCACCCTTATCAGATTTCTTTGCTTCTACATTTAATAGGTTTTCCGCTTTACCGTTTTTCCTCCTCCAAATGGGTCGCATTTTCTTTAGGGAAAATAGAATAAAATAAAGTGACTCTTTTTGGTAGGGGGAAGCTAATTTTATTTTATCACTTATATCTTTTCTTTTCTTTTTCTCACTTTGTCATTAACAAATTAATAAAGTGCTTATAATAATATGTTTATATGATGCACTTTATGATTAATTTATTCTTGACTAAGTTTCCCTTTTATTCCTCCCTTAGCTTATCGGGAAGCTAGAAGCGGTGGCATCAGTGGGGCATCGACACGAGAAGTCTGACATGGATTACAATCTTCCCTTCCCCAAGATTTACTAGTGGGATCATAGGCTAATAATGTGACTCATATGTACAAGTGCTATTTGCACTAGATAAAACTTCCTATAGTGCTCCAATATTCCAGAACTGGAACTTGTCAAGTGAGAGAGCTCTTGACCCAAATTGCCAAAGCATAATAGCTTTCTTGATGCTCACAATCATGAATTAAGAACAATGTTTTCATATGCTCCATATGTGAGAAAGAGTATTAGCCATACTTAGCACGAGAAACTAGGCCCCCCCAAGTAGAGTGCTTACACATGGTCTTCCTTTTGTGCAACAAGTATATAAAGACCCATTATTATTCTCTTGATACCATTTCGAGTATCATCGATATCCTCATGATCCTTTGGGTCTCCATGATAACTTGACTTTGTTGTATTAATTCCCTAGCATTAAAATAGCCATAGTTACATGTGAAATCCGGCTGGATTCTGCACAAAACTCCCTTTAGCCGGATCTCGGATTTTGCCTCAGCCGACCCGGGTAAATGTCAGATCTGGGTCGAGAAGCTCTCCAAAGATTGAGCTGAAAAAAATTAGATACGAGATGTTTTAGGGTAGAATTTTCGGATGTAGCTTCCTTCTGGAAAAAACTGGTCAACTATCAACCATTAGTATATTAAAAATATCAACATTCTGACATTAGCAGAGATTTAAGTTAGATCATTATATGTTGTCACAATTGTATCATGTTCATTTGTAAAATTCCAACTCATATATTTCAGACTGGAGTTTTCTGTATACTCTGTTTCAAGACATTCTCGGTAGAATTCAAGATTACAGTTGGGAGTATTTCCTATATCTCGAACGGATCCGGATTTCTGATACCTGGTAACTCATGCATAAAAACATTGATTTATTGGCCACTGGGTTTTCAAGTAAAGGTTACCTGTATCGAGAAAAAATTCTCCGTGTATTGGTCCTCTTGTCAGATCCCTGTTTGGCACTTTCAGGCAACAGCACTCTTAGCTTCTTGAGTCATTGGGGACCAGAGCAGAGTACTCATCTTGCCTAGTGAATTCTACATGATAACCTTGACAGTCGATTTCGTACATGTCTAAAGACTCTAAACAATCGAAACATGTTGTCTTTTCCTGGTTTATGATTTGAATTTATCTCTATGAGGACTTTGAAACCAAGATTACGTAGTCCCATATTGTGCTCCCAGTTTTCCAGTTGTCGTTTTTGTCTTCCTCTGAGAATAGATTCGTCGAAAGGACTCCCCTGATGGCTGCCGCAGTATGAGGCCATTCCACCCCTTTCTGTTCAAAAATTCCTCCTGTCAAGCATTTCGTCACATCCTGTCAAGCAAGCAAGCAATTTGTTATAGTTGTCGAGGCAATCTGAATGCATTGTTTGCGCTGGGATAATGCTATTAACTCATGGATTTTATCAATGGTATTTTATCTTTGGAGATGTGACTGTGACAGGTGTTTGAGAATTCAAAGATCTTGTGAATGATAAATGTCTAAAATGTATTGGTAGACAATAGCTATATTTTTGGTTATTGGACCAGTCTTACATAAAATATGATCCAGAAAATATTTGTTTTTCAACTTCAGTGTTATTTAATCAACATTTTCAACCATATGCATTCCTTATAATGGGACTAGAAATTTCTTCACAGACACATTCAAAAAATATTCAAGAGTCTGCTACCTTATCACTAGTTTAGTCATTCTAGACTGAAAAAGTTTTGAGATTTTCGCAACAATCAATAGTCTTATGTAGGTTTTTTGATCAGTGAAGAGGATGAATTGATAATCGATCCAGTCCAAGAAACAGGCCATATCTGAAGTAGCAAACCCATTTGTCCCACTAGTGTTAACAACCAGTAAGGAGTTTTGTACTCGGTAATAATACTTGTGTATTCGTAGTTGTATAAGTCCATAGCTACTGTTTACCTGCAAGAGAGCTTAACCACTCCAAATTGCATTGTTCATCAAGTGAAGAAGTTTATTTAATCGGGGATAAGCTATCAGACATCAAGCTTTTGAAGGAATGTGTCTCTAGGATAATATTGCCATGCCCTGGTATTAAATACTACCCGACATCTGCAATGTGTTTGAACCATTGAAAAACAATGGGTACCAGGATATGCAACGGGTAGTTGCGTAAATGCGAGGAGGAAGCCCAATACTGTGAATGCAATCATCTCAAAGCAATAGTACCATTGTTTACAACCAAATATGTATTCCAACATAGAAACCCAATATATGGATGTCTTGCAGATTTGAATTTTAGAATGGTCACCCATGATGAGCAGGTTTTCATGTGATGGACCCAATTGGATAATAGTGACTAGTCAATGTTCCATTTTAGAGTAACCTGATTTCAGCAATTTGCAATATTGTTTTTATGAAGGTGAGACACTAGATTAGTCCTTGGTGCCTAATTCTGAAAAGCTTAGGCATTTGACATGTTGTGTGTCATGGTTTAGTATTCAATTTTAGTTAAGAAGCTCCATCGCGAAGGACAAATAATAAATTTGAAGTTTGCCGAATATAGAAATGTAAGGTCAGTTTATACTGAATCAAAGGAGCTAGTGTGTTAATGTATGGACATCATTAAATTTTGATTATACTTATGATATTGCTAGAGGAATATGGGTTGCTGGTGATGGTTAGTTCCTCATATTGCCACTTCCTTACACTTTAGCATACATACGGCAGCCATGGACTGTTAGGGTACATAATGCAAAAAGTGGCCTAGACTTCGATCAGGTCTAGATCTATGTGTCAGAATTTTTCCTGTCCCATACAATGTAGGTACTAGGAGCTTTGCTATGATACAGTTGATATTGTCGCTTCTATGCTGAGTTGCTCTCTATTTTTCATATAAATAAGCATTGTTCATATTTATTTCTGTAAGACAACTGTATTGATGGGTTTTATTGTACATTTAGACTAAGAAAACTACAATTTTTGTGTTGTTATGGTAACATGACTCTTGCAGATTTCCCATGATAGGAGATGACACAAGGGAATCCGAGTCTGGAATACAATTGGCTCAAAGATGGTCCTCGAATAAACTGACAGGCCCATGGTTTTTGCACCAACTTTGGATATTGTCAAATGTATCGTCTATAGAGGATTATGCCAACCAACGATAGTTACAATGTAGTTGTATGGTTACAATCGAATATTAGTTACATGTGTAACTAATGACGACTAATGTAACTAAAGCCTTATATTCTAATACCCCCCTCTCTAAGTCACCAGGTTCGTGTTCAAGTTCGAGTTCGGCAAGGATTAAATTCGGATTAAGTTCGGGCGAGGATTAAATTCGGCATTAAAAAATTCGTGATTAAATTCGACTACTGTAATTTGCAATTTTTTTAATATAATTAAATATTTAAATATAAGTAATAAATAGAATAATATTGCTACAAATTTAAATACATTATGATAAATTTGAAAATATTGAAAATATAACTAAATTTTAAAAATTAGTTTAACACACTGTAAATTTTAATTATAAAATGACCAAAAATATAAAACGTTATAAAAAATTGAAAAGTTAAAAAGTTAAAACATTATTAAAAGAATATGAAATGAAAAATAAAAAATAATAATAATAATAATAATAATATTATAATTTATTATTACAAAGCAACTTCAAAAGCTCCATATTCTCACCCACTCTATCATTAATTTAACCCCTGGTGAACCCCTAATCTAACCCCAGTCCTTTAAACCTCGTTCCAAGTCAAACGTGGTCAGTATATTTGTTATATAATAAATAATCCAAGAAACACCTTCCGGCTTTGAGAACGGATAATATTGGACTTCACGTGATTTGCTCTAATGGTGCTCATCCACGTCTCGAGGTATCTGAAAGTTCAGTGACAATGCCACACTACGCCACGCCACGCCAATGTCCACAGCGACAAGTCATAGAGTGGAGCCACGCCCATGAAGAGCCAATCAACCCAGGAAGACACAACTCTTAGGGCACGAATTCGCAAAATAAATTCAGACTGTTGACATTGAAAATCCGATTGTCTTAGTGTTGATTTCTTTAGAAAAATCCAAAAACCCTAGTCGAAAAAACATTTTTGAAATACCGTTCAATTAAAAAAAAACTAAAGCCCTTTTTCGTACGAATTTTAGGGCGAACTGCAACGATTTTTTTCGGTTTTTAGTTAGTTCGCCGGATTTTGAACTTTTTACTTGAAGTTCGGCGAACCTTGTGACATAGGATGACACATTGCATTGCCCGCCTATAGGCAACATGTCTACTTTTGACATTCCGTGGTGCAAACTAATGAATCCTTATGCCTATTGGCACAACTTGATGATTGCATCTATTGGTGCATACCAACAATATCTTTAGTCAACCGATTATCATGCTTTGCAATCACCAATTGATGAGCGGTTAACATTATCGGCCAAACAATGAAGGAGTGTATCTAGGTGGTTGGTATACGTAAAAGCAAATCAGATATGGATCAGTGGCAGGCAGATTAAAGTAGCATGTCAACATACAATCGAAAAGTCTATATATGGCGGCTCACTAAGTCAATTAGACATAATGTCTTTAACATAGAAAGTTTCATTATTTAGTGAATGAAAACAAACAATTTTGATGGGCTTAAAAAAAGTTTATATTTGTATACGAGAATTCTAAATACATCACAGAGCATGGTTGGTGGTGTAAGCCTATTTAGACCACAAAAATAGTTTAACATTGTGAAGCAATTAAAGAAATTATGAGAAAACATTGCATTATATTTTGGAATTCAAAGAAAATATCAACCTTAATACATAAGGTGACCGTAAGTTTTTTGCTATTTCGCCACTCTTTTACGGGTCAATGACAGATTTTATTCATGTTCAAGAAGAATCAAACCCACAAAATGAATTAATAATATATTGGAAAGAAAGTCATATCTATTTTTTGGCCATCAATAAGTACATTGCGCCTTCACCCATTGACCACATCCACGAGGTTGGACTTCAATTAACATCCTCAATGTTAATAAGATTTCCCAAGACTTCTTTAATAATAAGGAGCTTTTGTAAGAGCATTAACTAAGACAGGGTTGTTTCCCTACAGGGCTGTTGTGCATGCAACCATTCTCAGCGACAAGGGCAATGAAATGGCCCAGCATATGCTGCTACTTGACATGACACTACTTAGCCTATGTCTCGAGACAATTGACGGGTCATGATGATTTTGATTTTAAGGGAACACGACAATTCTGACATGGAAAGAGCAGCTATTCTCTACATTCCAAAAACTAGTCGGTAGTACTCATTTAGGTCTATGAGTACAAGCAAACTCAAGTGCGGGCCCTATGGATCCATTACAACATGATGCCTCAGAATCCTTCTATCCTATTGCAACCAAGCCTCGAGGCATTTGGATACTTTTATCACCAGAGACAAAGTGGACCCAATTTTGTTTCCTAGAATTGACAAAAATGGTATGGTGTGTAGGAATAAATGATAAAGACTTCCCCTTTTATAATTGTTTTGTATGGTTATGTGGTTGTAACCGCTAACTAATTTTGTAACCGTCTTTGCATAATAAATACCCGGACACACAACCCATTTGAACAGTGTGTATTCCGGTTTTCTCTTCAATCATTCTTTACACATTTATTCAGTTTAGTCTCTCTCTCCGCAAAATTCTAACAGTGGTATTAGAGTGTGGGGCAAGCAAAGAGAGGGAGGAAGAAAGATATTTTTGTGAGTCCCATTAGGGCACGAAAAATCACGTTGTACAGTCGTGAATCAGAAGAATACACTCGCGTTTTTCTAAAAAAAAAAAAAAAAGGTCGCGAAAATATAGCCGCGAATGGCACATTTTTCAGGAAATTAACAGTATTTTCGAGCACGAGGTAAGACGTGAATAGAGTCGTGATTCATAAACATTTGAAGGCCATTATAGTTAGTATTTGAGCCAAAAACAGTCACGAATTGGAAGGGCACAGACGTTTTCCACAGACATAAGGCAGAAAAGACGCAGAAGCAAAAAGAATACCTGCGTTAAGGCAACGAAACAAAGTTACAGTCACGTAAGGAGAAAAACCGAGTTTTACAGTTGCAAATCAGCAGTAAACAAAGTCGCATTTTTCAGGTAAACAAAAATCTTGTGGGCTGGAAAAGGTAGAAACTGAGGTCGAGGAAGCAGAAATGAGTGGAAATTCCTGCGCTAGGGCACAAAAGGCATGAAAAACAATTGTGAGGTCAAAACTCCATTGATTTGACTGATTTCAAAGGCACGAAATCCTGCAAACGTGAAGGGCATCAGTCTAAAAGTGTGTTTAATCTCTTCCACGACCAGGTGTATTTGGAAGAGTTTTTTTCAGCCAACAATAGTCACGTTTTAATAGCCATGAAAAGTTGTGATTTTAGACTGTTTTACAGTCACGAGAGATGTCACGATTTTGGATAGCTTTACAGTCACGATTTGTAGTAATATGGAGCATTATTGCAGTCACAAAGTTAGGGCAGCATGGGAATTCCTATATTCTGTTGCAAATCAAGAACTAGGGATTTTATGAAAAAGCTTTATCAAGTTATTGAGCGAAATATTTTTCAGGAGATGGATAAGATCGTATAAAAAAATGATGAAGGGAAAATTTCAAGAAAAATACCAATCAAATAGTGTTGAAGACCCGCCGGATGCAGAAGGTAGTGAGGACAGTGATGAATACGTGCTATAAAGATGCTCTAAACTTTGAAGGCAAGAAAAGGATACAGGGTAGATGAAGCTCGGTATGGATGGTTGCTAAGATAGTTTGGGAGACTGTGGATCTTGGGAATTATACCCTCACGAGGGTCATGAGACAACTTGATGGAGCTTGTGGATGGGTCAGTATGGATGGTTGTCCAATAATTTGGGAGATCTGTGATTCGGGAGTTCGGGGAGGTGGAATCTGGGAACTCGGGAATTCAGCTCGGGAGCTACACCTTTACGAAGGTTACGAAGCAGCTTGATGGAGCCCTACCTTATCATAGCATTGCTTTCAAAGTGAAAGTGTTTGAAGATTGCGTGGTTTTGTTTTGTTAGATTGTTTGTTTTTGAGTTATGTAGGGTAAGTCTTAAGAGGGGGTGTAGGAATAAATGAATAAGATTTCCCCTTTTATAATTGTTTTGTATGGTTATGCGGTTTGTAACCGCTAACTAATTTTGTAACCGTATTTGTATAATAAATACCCGGACACACAACCCATTTGAACAGTGTGTATTCCAGTTTTCTCTTCAATCATTCTTTACACATTTATTCGGTTTATTCTCTCTCTCCACAAAATTCTAACATGATGAAACTTCCTCTTGCCGCTTCCAAGCCAGATATTGGCCTGAGTTATGGTAGCAACCCAAATTATGATGCAAATGTCTCGAAGGCTGTCTTGTTAAGATTTGATGTATATATGTTCTATATATAATGAACACACACACACACACACATTCTAGTTTTCTAGTTTCTATTATATATGTTCTAGTCATATGTATGTTTTCTTACTGAGTGAACGTGTGTGCACCATGAAAAACGTTTTCCCTACTTGTAGGAGAGGATTGTGGCTTCCTTGATGCACATCTTTTCCATATTGTGGAATTGTCATCTCAGTACGAACATATCAGAAATTTTATGTCGTCAACAAGCTTCATTAGGGCATGTCTTAGGCCCAACGAAGGAAAATCATAAATGAATCCAGAACCTTCAAACTTATAAATGGGTTACTATGGAGGAAACAAAAAGTATTCTAAAGGATGTCCAAAAGGATTGGTAGGTGGTCATATGGTCCCACATGCTACAACAAAGAAGGTACTTCTTGTAGGTCTCTGTGTCCTTCCTACTTTGTTTCAAGATGTTGAGAGTTGGATCATCACATATGATACTTGCCAACACACTAGAAAGCCTTCAAGACACGATTTCATGCTTCTGTTCTGGAAAAAACCTCAAGATCAATTTGAGATATTCAGTTTGGATTTCATTGGGCCATTCAATAAACCCAATCAACTCCATCGATGCAGGTAAATTATATTTGCTACTGAATATCTGACTAAGTGGGCTTAGTGCAAGGATCTTCTATATAGTTCCTACAAAGGCATCATTCATTTTTTATGTGAGCAGATTTTTCCATGTTTTGCTATTGCACAACATCTGACCATGGACAATGGAGGTCACTTCAGGAATAAAATAATCAAACATCTTACAAGTGTACTCTTGATATTTCATTCTATCGCAAGCCCCTATTATGCAGAGCTAATAAGCAGGTTGAGGTGACATAGAAGAATTTATATCAGTAATCCAAAAGTCTCGAGGTATTGAGGGCAGTGATTGAGAGGAGGGGCTACTTGTGGCAATGTGAGCTTGTATAGCAGCCTACGCTGCCAAATTGGTCATACCCTATCCCAAATTTTGCACCGCTAAGAGGAAACCATTTGGATGGAATTATTGGTACCATGCTTTAGGATAGTAGTGGAAAATAAGTTCTAAGGGACCATTAGGAGTGGCGCAGTGAAGTTGGAAAATCTAGACAGAACACCTTGTAAATAGTTGACACATAGGTACACGTTGAAGCCTTATAAGGCAAAGAGTCTAGTTAACCAAAATAAGGGTTGAGACAAAATTAAAAATGGGGGCTTTAAAGGAGAATTAAACTAAAGTTTTATGTAAGAGGCTGTATAGGCAGTTTGCCTCTCAACTTGATTTCATTTCCAGCTCCATTGTTTAGTAGGGCCAAAACCCTGTTGAGAAAGAAGACCCTTGAGATGGAAACCACTGATACCAAGATGGAGGCTAGCTAAAAGTAGAGAGTGGAGGGTGAATTCGAGGATTTCCAAACCCAATTTGTATTGTTTGAGGAATAACATGACATAAATAAGATATTTGTTTTTCAAATGCAAGAGCAAGCAATCCACATTGTCAGAATCCTCATGCAACAACCATAGATTCGTCTGAGTCTGCTGGTGATGTTAGAATCCTTACAGTCTTGTAGAAACCTACTTTTTTCCAGGATGTTTTTGATTTTTTATCTAAGGCACAAAAAATGAGGTAAACTTACAACCAATCACCATGAATAAAAAATTCAAAAGGTAAAATCATTCATGACATAAGTATGACATTTGCATGTCTGGGGAGTGTTTGGTCCTTTCCCATGCCATTTGAGGACGTTTCTTCTTAAATTGTCAAGATATCAATTGCCCAAATCTCGTTTTTGTTGAATTTCTGCTAGAGAACTGAGGTTGATGGTGTCACATCATTTATTTCCATCTAAACTTCATACACTGCTTCAATTGGCATCCTAAATTCACTTCTTGTTGGTGATGTCAGTAGGCTGTCTGCAAATGTGAGAGATATTTGCAATGCTCCTAAAGTGTTTGGCACAGGTTTCGAGCTGGAATTATTGGAAAATAAACATCGATGTCTGAAAAATTTGTTAAAAGATTCAGTGGTTATTGATAAATTTATGCATTTGAAGTCTTGTGTTCAAGATATGGGAAATTTGCATACGTTTGAAAGTAGTTCTTTTAAATCTTGGATTTGCTAAGCTCATGCGAAGAATAGGTCTAAGATAATGAGAGACATCCTACAAACGAGGGCCTTAAAGAAGAAGGTGATGACTGAAAATGTGTTGGCATTGGTGAGAAAATGAGGAAAGGAAGGATCATGTGTTGGAGACCTCCCTATGTAAGGCCCAACTGAATCACGCTTTGCAAATGCTTGTATTTTACAAATAGCAACCCACATCCCATGTTGTGAATTTACTGAAGAGTCCCAATCCTAGGACATGCATATCAACTATGATAGTTGATGGGATGATTGTTGTGATTTTGTACATGCTTCAAGATTTTCAAAGTAATGGGACTATCTATGGTTGAGTGGGGTATAGAGCAGACCTATCTAATTTGCAAGGAGAAGCTGAAGTACATAAAGGAGCATTGTACTCTAGATATGCTTGAAGAGTAAAAAGACAAGTTGGTCAAACATTATAACATAGGGCTGAAGATGCAGCACACTCAAACGCTAGGGTTAAAATGGTTGCAAGATCTAGTTTCATTGGGCTGGCAAGAGATTAATATGTTGGAGATCTTCCTGTATGGCTTGTACCTTAGCTAGAGGCATTGTCTTGGGAGTGAAATACATAACTCACACAACAGGATAAAGGTTTTTATGTGTGTTTCTATGCATTGACCTTCTTCTGTGCAATAGACAGAGTTGGAGTGAAGATAGCTGAAGACACTGTTGCATTGCCCTCTTTTGGGGGAAAGTTCACTGTTTTGAAGTGGGAACACCTTTGGAATACTTCTTGTCACCTAACGTAACACCCCCAAATGATAAGGTTCAAACAGTTTCTATGCATTTTCATATGAGGGGGGCTGAGATAATACGAGAAGACCCACCATAGCTTAAGAGGCCAAGGAGGTACCTTTCACTATAGCTAGATGAGGAAGATGACAATCCAACTACCTCCAACTCAAAGCACGAGGAGCTTGTGCAAGATTCAAATTTTGATGATGATCTAGAAGGGGACAAGGATAGTGAGTAGAGCCAATATGAAAAGTATAGTGAGAATGCAGACAATAAACTATCATTCAGTAGGCTTCCCAAACCTTGCACCTTGTCTAGGTTCCCAATTCAAACTCCTTAGGGTTATCCCTCCTTATACTTCTGTTAATATCGAAATGACTCTGATGGAGTACTTCCTAGTTCTAAAGATGTGTTCCTTCTTTAGTGACTTTTCCCCCACCCGTGGCACCAATTTCTGTTTTTACGGAGTTTGAAAGGAGTGCTACTAGAGTGGAGGTTAGCATAGATAAATCTCCATCAGTGTCGAAAGTTGATTCTCAATTTCATTAAATCCAAACAATTTCCTGGGATTGCTTCCTAATGATGCCACTGATGTAGCCAGTTCTAAACATTCCATGCCTTGCCTTGTTGGATCTTCTTGACCTATGCAAATAGATGAAGCATTAGTCCTTGACTAGACTGAACCTAACCTAATCGGTAGGATAAGTATCTCAAACCTCCTCAAATGAGGCAGTAGCTAGAGAAACAAAAAATAAATGAGGGACGATTGCCAATCTTGCTGAGCAGCAACTAAAGGTATATTCTAAATCTCTTTTGTGAACTTTAGCATGGTCAAGGTCAATTACATCCTGCAGTACACAATTTAACCCCTCCTACACAGCATAAGGGAAGGCCCAATTGTTGTATATATTTTCAAAAGGGATGGTGGGTTTTGCTCTCCAGTTGATAGATCAGCTGAAAGGCATTCATAATCAGCTCATGCAATTCCTCTCAAATGTAATCCAGAAACTTGACATTCTGATTTTTCACATTGCAAACAAGGCACAGTAAGGTTTTTTGATAAATAGAAATATATTGATAATTTTAAAGAGAATTTTTACATGAACCATGTATTGGAAAGTTGGCTTGTAGGCAACATAAGGACAGAGCATACGTGGCTTGGACCACACTGAAGGTGGTTATTTAGCTGACTATTAAAACTTGAAGACTACAATTGATGAGAACAGGTCTATTACAACCATTGAAACATGTGACAAGGACAATACATTTGTCGAATGGAGGACATAATTTTAGCATCGTGCTGACTAAGGGAAAGATGCAGTCCTTTGTCTTCGAGAGAGGCAATTGAATCTGCAACTTGCCTTCCCTTTTTTGTGGACTCAGGTTTCTCCCCAAGTCCTACGATATTGCCAGAGCTCACTTCTTTCTGGTTAGAAGAAGTGAGTGAAGACTAGAGAGGCCATTGTTGCAGGATATTGTTGTTTTGAGGTTCATCTAGGACCGAAACTGGGCTTGGTGGAATAGGGGAAATTGTTTCCTCATCTGACAAGATGGCAGAAAAAAGACCACCTTCATCATTTTCACATTGTGACCTTGTTCATGGCGAATTTTCAAGGACACTGTCAGAGATCATTGTTACCTTGTCTATTCCAAAGAGGATTTCACTAAACAAAATTCTAACTTCATATAGGTTCTAGCAAGTTGAGCCTCAGTGGCGAGGGGAACAAAATCATGGATCCCTTGATGGGCCACAGTTTGATGCAAGTTTAGCTCGTGCACCTTTTCTATAGTGTCATCCCGAAACAACTGAAGAAAAAGAAAGATTTGAAGACTGGCGTAGTATGAGAAAAAGTTATTGTGATTGAGTCCAATCAAAGGTAGTAGAAGAAGACAACGTGGTTAGGGAGTGGACTAAGAAATAAAACGGTCTACTTGATTGGTACTAACATTACCCTCTACTGCTGTATGGCACTCATTCCTTTTCACTGTACATTGACCTTGTTGAAGCATCGCACATCAATTCACCTTCTACGCCATACAGTTAACCTTTATGCAGTTTTAAATTGTCATATGGTCACCAACCATATGCTCTAACAAGCCATTTGTAAGCTCTACTCTGTTGTACATCGCCCTTACTGTCCACTTCACCAGAATCCAATGTGTTGATTCACCATACTCTCCAGCCAGCCGTTTATAAGCTCTAGTCCATCGTACATCGCCCTTTCTGTCCACTTCACCATATGCCCATCTACTCATTCACCATACAACCATTTTCCTATCCGCATCTTCATTGCACGATAATTGATTCTTGGCATACACCCCTTTTGACCGTAGGCCCCAATTGTTGAATTTTATCCGTACAACAAGAGCTCTTTTTTTCCACCATACGCAACACGCTTCTTTTCTATCACCTTTTGGGTCTGATATAGTCTCCCTACAGGCAGCTAGAGTTCACATATAGACTACTACAGTGACTGTACAGATCACTACAATGAATGTACAAACTGCTATAATGACTGTACGTACTACTATTGATTTGTGTGGAGCCGCAAAGACCAATGCTCTTACCTTGAGTGCCTTGGTTACTTGAGCAATTTTGTGCAAATATGTGCTTTGAGCATCTTTGTGTAGCGCCTTGCATCACGTGTCTCCAGTGCAGCACAAGGATACATGCCACGTAACTCAAAAGACAACATTGAACTGCATGTAGACCCTCGCATCATGCACCTTGTGCATAGCACTAGGAAATATGCTGCACAACTTAGAAAACAACATTGCTCTTTTCACTTGAAATGAGTCAAGAACATAGCCCTTCCAGGGTTGAGGGGAAGTACCTCCTTATAGAGGGCAATGTACCACAGAGAATTTTGAAGATAAATCTTGATGTCGTTCAATGCAACTCTGTATTCTGTGGAGGACAGCCACGTAACTCAAAAGACAACATTGAACTGCATGTAGACCCTCGCATCATGCGCCTTGTGCATAGCACTAGGAAATATGCTGCACAACTTAGAAAACAACATTGCTCTTTTCACTTGAAATGAGTCAAGAACATAGCCCTTCCAGGGTTGAGGGGAAGTACCTCCTTATAGAGGGCAATGTACCACAGAGAATTTTGAAGATAAATCTTGACGTCGTTCAATGCAACTCTGTATTCTGTGGAGGACAGCCTCCGTGCAACTTGCATAACACGATGCCAACATGCACAACCTTTGCACATCATCGGCCTACTGCGTAGCACTCGCAGACATGCTGGGCAAATCAGTTCCTGTATAGAACATCAAAACTCACAGTGGCCACATAGACATTGTGTCATGTTGCGCCATGCTAGGTGGCACTTCCAAAGCTTGTGTTACGCCAGAGAATCTGTCAGCAACACCGCGCACCTGGCAGTCAAGCCACATAACCATTGGAAGGTGACAAGTCACACATGGAAGTCCAAATGGTTTAATTTTCATAACAATTCTTTATGTCTTTGTGGCTTTGTAATATATGTGTACACATTTGTAGCATTATATAGCAAGTAGATAGTGGAGAATAAGCAGCCATACATCTCCCTCGAGAGTATGCCATGTACATAATGCATAAATTAATATAATTTTCCATTCCAATTCCATTATTTTCTCTATTCTGAATCTTGTTCACTATTACTTCCGCACACCCTTAGAGCATATCTAAATCCTCATTTAGACTGTTGTTTCGTAGACCTCCTAGGATCTGGATCAGCTATAGTACTGTCTAGACTGCTTATATTTTTGATCAATTAATGCAACTGCAGAGAGTACAATAGTTCTTGACACATTTTTCCTATATTTATTCATAACTGACCTTTTAACGGTGTACATAAGTGTCCATATATGTTTTCCTTATTCGAATATCAGATGCGATTTGGTAGACAACAGACTACTCACGGAATTTAATGTGTAATAGAAACAGAATAAAAATTGGGAGAACTGAAATTGCAAAAACAACAGTATTTCATTGCAAAATAATTGTAGACAAAGAGGGCATTTTCTATAGGAGAGATGTTTCCCTCGAATTTAGTGTTTTTCATTCCATCCTATCTACACCATAGCTATACAATGCAAAAACCAAAAAGTTACTAAATAGTATTGAATACAGTGTTACCTCGGAATATCATTCCATAAAAGTAGTGAGAAGTTGGAGTGAATAATATTCTAAGATAGTTGCTTCCGAATATCATTTGAAGATCAAAATCCACATACAGTTCCAATTACACCAATACAAAGGGGACACACACATCAAATACCCTTACAGTTGATTTGGGCATTGACAATACACACATCACCATAATTACCTAGGACTCCGGGACGGCGGGACGTCGGGATGGGGTTTCCGGGACGGCAATTTTTTTTGAAAATTTCAGGACGGCGGGGGGACGGCAAGGGGACGACTAATAAAATATATATATAATTTATCAATTTTACAAATATAACATGAATAATTCAATAATCTAAGACTTAAAATTGAAAGTTTGAAGATTGAAACAATTAATGATTAATCCAATTATTCATGACATAAGCCAAGGCCCAAAATACTACAACTATATATATTATATTCAATGCTCAAAACTTGAACATGACAATGAAAGACTAAATAGTAAATAGTAAAGTTGAAAATTAAAAACAAGTCTTAGTCTTACTCTTCAATAATCAACATGAGAAGAGTACAACTACACCCACATTACATATGTTATGAAATATTATGTCATGTCTCATAACCCAAATGACATTACATAACCAAAATGACAAGTGACAAGTACAACTCAAAAATCACTATCAGAGCCCTCTGAAGGAACAGTTGCGAACTGCTCCTCCTCACTAGGAGTATTTGTATCAACGTCATCTGCGTCTGCAAAGGAAATATCAACCAGTCCTCGCTGCTCCTGATCTTCATCAATTTGCCTTGCATCCTTAGGATCCACATCCCACCGCAATGCTGGGCTCTCCTTGTACGTAGGTGTCTTGTGATCCATGAGACGCAAGGCACTATGTACAACAAGTTTCTCTACTCTCTTAGAGGTAAGTCTGTTCCTCTTAAGAGAGTGGATCCACCCATATGTTGACCAATTCCTCTCAGAAGTAGAGGAACTAGAAACCTGAGAAAGAAGACGAATAACAAGTGTACGTAGCAATCCTGCATGTCCATACAATCGCCACCAACTGGACTCTCCTGTGCCAATGTGGTCCTGTCTATCTTTGATGATTTTTTGTAGCCATCCAGATAAGCAAACTTGAGCCAATCAGTTTTGACTCGTGAAGCATCTTTTGCATTATACATTTTTTTAGGGCTTTCAAGAAACCCTTCCTCACCTCCTCATCATCTACTGGGAGAACTCTGTCAGGCCTCTCAACATACCACTTCGGATTTAGTGCATATACAACCATGTGTAAAGGAGTGTTCAACTTCTCCCATCTTTGCTCAATGATAGGTTGGATATGGTGATGGTAGAACTCCAAGGTAGGGTCCCTTGCTCGAACAACAACCTTCATCTGGCCAAGCATACTATCAATACAATCGTATATCTCGCCAAGGCTAGGGCTCTCAAAATCCCCATATTTTATCACACTGAAAACTGGAGATATTATGGATGTGATATATCTCACATCTATCCAAAATGTTTCATTCACCACAATTGCTTTCACCTTCTTCCCCTGCTCTGACTTCGACCCATCCCACCTAGACCACTCTGATGTCATGACCATACACCGTAATGATTCCTGCAACTCAGCCATCCTATCCAACAAAATAAAATATGATGCAAAACGTGTCCACTGGCTTGAGAAATTCCTTCCTTGAAAAGCTACAGAAGAGTGCCAATGACGTATGGTGGTTGCAGATGAACATCTGAACATCTCTAGCATCAACCACTACATTTTTGACCCAATAAATTTTTCCAATATCTTTTAGTGCATTGTTCATGGCATGCACACGACATGGGGTCCAATATATATGTCGGTAATGAGCCTCGACAAGCTTACCTGCTGCCCTGCACACATAAGCTGCATTTGTTATAACCTGCACAATGTTGGTAGGGCCAACCTCCTCAATAGCATCTCGCAAAATGGTGAATTGGAACTCTGCATCCTTCTTCCCTGAACAATCAGTTGCCTTCAAAAAGTATGGACCCTCTTTGCATGAAACAATGATATTTATGAGTGGGTGGTGTCTGATATCTGTCCACCCATCCATGATGATGTTGCAACTGTGAGAGACCCATGTGCACCTCATTTCCTCCATTAGTAAATTAACCTTGGAATAGTTCCTATCGAAGATTGTGGTTCTCAACTTCATGTCTCCTGGGGGCACATAACTCACACTTGCTTTGGCTACCTTAGCCATAGCCTCCTTGAAATAAGGAGAGCGAGCAACATGAAATGGAATGCCAATAGCAAAAAAGAATTTTCCAATGGCATCATCAACCTCTTCTCTAGCCTTTGTATCATACATTTCAACAACTAGATTGAAGGCCACAACCTTCCTCTTCTGCCTACTACTACCAAAAGCATCCAATTTAGACACCTCGTAAGATGCACCTGTAACACTACCATTATTAATTCTCACAGAACTAGAAGGGGTGCCAGTGCCACTAACATGACGGCCACGAACTTCTGGAACCTTTTCCACCATATCTCCATTATATAGCCTCACCATTTCTGACCTCTCTTCAAGTGATAGCTGTCCACACATGTCTACACCTTTCCCCGCAATGTGCAATAAATGTGCATTCAACCTAGTAATGCTGCCTGACCAAGATAATGAGCATATGTTGCATTTCCATATTTTAATGCCCCCTGAAATATTTGATCTAGGACCCTACATAATTTGACCAAATTGTTTCAAAGGTTTTTTGTTATCAAAAGGCCCCCTAGCATACTTTTTTTAACATTTCGGAGGGGCAATTGAACTTGTCCACACTCCCTTGTGAACTAGTAGCAGTATTAGGTGTTTCTGATTGTGTTCCTTCTCCTTGCACACATTTCAACCTCATATTCAGCTTGATAATCACTATCGGAACTCATTTTGAAGCTGCAATAATTAAAATACAAAACAATATAACTATACAATACGATAAAACAATGAATACAATTTAAAAAAAAAGAGCGATGAATACATTTAAAAAAAAAAACCTACGCATTTGTTAATATGTGAAGTCAACATTTGAATAAGCAGGTTGCGACCAAGCTGGTAGGTGGGACGATTAGTCCAAGCACGGGAGAATAGGCAGTTTTGGCGAGTTTTTTTCGAGTTTTGGCGATTTTCAAATGCTTATCTTGCTATCATTTAATGTCATATATATTACAACGAAAAGTTTCATATTACATGTTCAAGAAAACCGCAATACCCATGGATGCTACTAGCATACCTATCTTAGATAAATCTATGTAAAAGACGCCGAGAGGTATCATTCTTGAGGCGCCTATTCCACTTATGTCTCAAATCCAATATGGAATAGGCGCCTCAAGAATGATACCTCTCGGCGTCTTTTACATAGATTTATATAAGATAGGTATGCTAGTAGCACCCATGGGTATTGCATTTTTCTTTAACATTCAAATGAAACTTTTCATTAAAATTTAAGTGTGTAATATATTTGACATTAAATGATAGCAAGAGAAGCATTTGAAAATCATCCAAATATGTAATATATATAAGATAATATGAAATAATGAACTATTTAACATATATCAAGGGTTGACATATGGGATAGGAGTTGGAACCTTCAATAATGGTGCATCAACAATCCATTCTCTTGTGTAAAGCTGTTGGAAGTTCTAAGAATATTATCCACCATTTACATATGATCAATATGAAAAGATGAACAAAGAAAATCTACTTTCTTAGCGAAAGGCTGAGGAAGAAAGACTGAAGTCCTTAGAAGATAAATAATTTCATTTGCTTATTACAAATATCATTCTATTAATTTGTCATTTTGCTGATGTTCATGGCACATTTTGATATATATTAAATAATTTATTATTGTCATATTATCTTATATGTATTGCATATTTGGGCTATTTTCAAATGCCTGTCTTACTATCATTTAATGTCATACATATTATAAATTTAAATTTTAATGAGAAATTTCATATTATATGTTTAAAAAAGCAATGCCCACGGGATGCGATTAGCATACCTATATTAGATAAATCTATGTAAAAGACGCCGAGAGGTATCATTCTTGAGGCGCCTATATTGGATTCGAGACAGAAGTGGAATAGGCACCTTGAGAATGATACCACTTAGCATTTTTTACATAGATTTATCTAAGATATGTATGCTAGGTATGACGCTAAGATAGGTACAACTAAGTTTACCTTTTTGATAGATTTATTGTAGGTACCGGTAAAACGAGTACATTTTTCAACTTAGATAGGTGATATGACCGCCAAGAATGTGATATAGGTGTGATCCCTATATCGAAACAAAGGCACCTAGAAATTTACATGGGGATGCCATATACTAGCTTAGAAGTGAAAATGAATGGCGATAATGGGACAAATAGCTGGATTTTGGTAGTGCCACTTGCGGGGTTCATGTCTCCTTGACTGTTGATCGGAATTTGAAACTATAATGTGTTAGAAAGTTCACAAGTGAACTAGTTAACATGCTGCAATGGTACATCTTCGGGAACCCTTATGGGCCATCCGACCAAAGTTCCAATGCCAAATTCTGCTCAAAAGAGCTCCGAAAATGTAAAATATGAAAATGTAAAAAATACTAGAAAACTATGTTTTTTGGAAATTTTCAGAATTCTGGCCGGAATGGCCATTTGGATCATTCTAGGATAAAAGAGCATCGTTAAGGTCAAACACGTGAGGCAAATTAATTAAACAAGGAAATTGCTCCTAATTGATGGTCAATAAAGTTGTCATAAAAAAATGTTAATAATTCAGTCATTCGGTCAACGATAGATGAGTTGAACCATGCAATGATGGAGAGTCAACACAGCTGCATAACAAGATAATGATTGAAGAAGAAGAATTTTAACGTCCACGAGGCTACCAAAGACAACCTATGGGACAACAGATCTTGCTAAAAAATAATTTTGACATTCAGATCTCCTGTTGGTGAGTTTGATAATCAACTCCCCTGTTTTTTCAACCATATTCTCGGTGAAAATATCTTAAAATGATACAGTAGCCATCGTGCTAGCAAACTGGGCCCTAATGTCATTATAAGCATTACACTCCAACATGAAATGTTTCTCCGACTCCATTGCACCAGATGTGCAAAAAACACAAATTCTCTCTTCCCATGACTCTTTAGGTCTTTTCCATCTTTATGTTTCACACAGAAGACGATATGAATTTGTTCTCAATTGAGCTATGCATATCTTTTCTTTCCACGGGATACTAGCCCCAATAAAAGCCTTTTGTCGATGATCACTTGTAGAGTTGAATTCCTCCAAATAATACCTCTTCTTTCTCCCTAATGATTTTTCCCACATAGTTTGATGGAATTTATCTATAACAAAAGTTGTTATCTCTTGGCTATTATTAGGACATGCATTCAAGTAAATGTTCCATTTTTTAAGCCATTTGTTGTTTTGATTCATGTATGACTTCTTTCTTTTCTCCAAATACTGATTGAGGACAACCTTCGGCCATCTACTACCTTCGATTTTTGGATTGTTTGAAATGATCTCTCCGATGAGCAGGCTAAGGTTATGAGTATATATGCTTATTGTTCCTCTAGTGATTATTGCCCAGGCTACAAGCCGTTGTTGCGATTTTTCGTGACTTCTGCCTTGTTGGATTTTTCAATTGGTTTTTTGGATTTTATAGTCTCGGCCCTAAATCCAGTATATACCTAAATGAACAACGTGGTGAGATCTTGCCCTAACAAGCAAGTGTTGAATAGGTACAATCCGGAAAAATATCTACTGTGTAACTTCATATCAAACTACTTGTGTGAACCCTCCTGGGGGTTTGCGACCAAAAATGTCCTTTTGAATGCAAATGTTACTTGAATTGAGGAATGGAGAAGCTAGGACAAATCAACCATGCCCCCAAGTACACCTCTCGTCACTGGGTGCATGCCCTCCGTATACCTCTGGGCCAGTTTCGAGTCGGCTCCCACAGACTTTGGTACGAGACTGATCACCACATTGATCAGGAGGACATACTTTGTAGGCTCTGTAGCCTTTAAGAGGTGGAGACCGAGACTCATTTCATCTTCCGCTGCCCCATCTACTATGAGATCAGAGGACGATTTCACTCTCTCTTCAGAGGGATTCAGACTCTCCCGGTCTTCTTCAGATATATTGACCAACGATGTCTTGCCCTTTGCATCCATGAGTCTTTGTTGCTCTGGGACCAGATTCTTCATCCCCCTCCGAGAGTCATCCCCACGAGACGAATTACAACCTTCTTTCTGGTTCTACCCGTAGGTGGAGGAACTGAATGACAGAGCCTTTCTGACCCAGATACAGTGCATAGATCAGTTCGTCCCCTATTGGACCTTCACACTTCCCTCGATCACCACCAATAGAATCGGATGCACACACGTACCAGAGGGCAGCCCAGCTCCATTCATCCCCCTGGCCGTCGCTTTAGTCTCAGATCTCAGTAGGGGAGGAGGTTTTCACCCCCCCTCTTCGGGTTGCCAGTCCATCAAGAGATTCTTTTTGTCGGCCTCTAATGTTAGGAGGGGTGTGGCTACCATTCCTGAGTAGACCATTGGTCCTCGTTTGCCCCCCAACCCTTCATTCCCTTCTTTGCTTCTCTTGTCTTTCTCCCCCGCTTGCTCCATTGCCCCCGCCTGTGGGAGTATTGGCTTCGGGTTTCCTCTCTGCTTTGTCTTTTTTTTTTTTTTTTTTTTTTTCTGTTTTTGGGAACTCGTTTTGAGTTGTCCCGGCTTGCACTTTGTATATTGTTTGGGCTGCAGTCGCATTGACCTACTTTTGTGGTCATTTGTTGGACATTAATATACTCATCTTATCTTATCTCCTGTGCTCTTTTTTTGGGTGCAGGAAGGTGCTAGTCTCGAGACACAACCGTTGGATCCGCATACATGCTACTGTTATTTCGAGCTGTATTTCGCGGTATCCTTTTCGTTTGGTTTTTTCTTTCTTTTCTTCTATTTGGAACAAAATCCGATTGGAACAAAATCTGGATAAGTAAAGTTCAAAGGTTGAGGAGTGGCACATTCATATAGCCTAATTTGAAGCAATCGTTGAGGGAAAGAGACTAGATAACAACTGACTTGTTGAGGATAGTTCAAGTGGTAGATCTGATTAAAAAAACCTATAAGAGACTTGAGCGACAGACGCAGAAAATAAGGAAGAACATTGATAATAGATTAAAAATAGTATCTGATTCTCCCTTGGATTCAGCATCAGTTGGTTTAATTGCAGCAGCCCCAAAGACTCTTCGACAGACCTCATATTCATTACTGCCAGTACCTTTAGTGTCTGAGGCTGTTACTGTTGCTGACCTGTTTCAGATTTTGATCCAGCAGCTACATCCAATCCTCCTAGTACTTGAGTAATGTTAAAAGGGATGCTGACCAGTCTTAGAGGGGGAATAGATAGGCAGATAACTAGACATTTTGTTGTACGTATTGCTAAATGATAGCAATAAGAAATTTATTTTTTATTGGTTTCTGAGTTAGTCTTTTTTGTTGCTTATGGGTGGTTTCCTTCAACCAACACACCAGTTGTAGCCCAAATCTATATCAACATTTATTATTGATGATAGAGGGAGCTCTCTTGCCTCACCATGTAATTGTCTTGCCTGTGTTTACTGGAGAATTCAAATTCTGTACATTACTGATATCCATAATGAAGACATCACCGTTTCCAGCAGTTGTGTCTTATTATGATTATGTTCTATTGTAACTATTGGTGTATACTATGCATGTTCTGTGCATAGATTTTATTGTTCTAAGCGCAGGATAGATGTTTCTTCCTAATTTTCCTGCTCCATCCCAGAGAAGGCATCCACTCTACAATTAAACGAATCACAAACCTAAGTTTCTTTCCTAGGTTTGAACAATTAGCATTCACTTTCTTTTGTTCCAGTAAATTATTAATTATATAAAAGCGTCTTGCCACCATTTTATTTTCTCAAATCTAATTAGAAAAATATAATTTATTAATTCTATTTTTTGCATGGCATATCCGGTCTTTATTGCATCCTTTACTGGGGTATTTTTTTGCTTGTTTCATAGGCAATGTGTTATTGCGAGGGAGATGACAAAAATTCATGAAGAGGTATACTTTGTTTTGAGTCTTGTTTGACATCATTTTATCATCATAAATGTGGAAATTTGATGCGAGAAAATTTTCCAATAGTTTCCCTAGTAATCTGCTGTAATGCCTGTGGATCTTGGAGAAGCATGGATGGGTTTTTAATGATTGTTCATGGTCACAAGGAGGGATCTAAAGTCCAAGAGGAAAAATATTTGAGAAAATCTCTCTCTCTCTCTCTCTGCAATGCTCTCTTTCTTTTTTTATAATGAATGGCGAGGTTGCAAGATTCCGGAGCCCATATTCTTTTGTCTTAATCCTTCAACACTGTGAAAATGTATTCTTTTGAGATTTTATGAAATCAGTTATCTTTCATGTACACCAGGGATAATCCGGGGTGAATTTCCTAGGAGGTTTTTGAGCATCTTCTGCAGCCTTTAATTTTAAATTACTATTGATAGGGCGCATGCTGAGGCATCTATCTAATTCGCCTGGTCTGTTTTAGTTCTGGATGGGTACACTAGGAGAAGCAAAAAGTGAGTTTGCACAACGCAGTCCCAAGGGAGAAATAACATTATTGATTCGAGGATCTGAAGACCAGTCTGCAGAATCTCCATTGGAAACAGAGCTGGAGAGTCAGCTACAAGATTTGTTCTCAAATGGTCATAGGCTATCGGAGGTGATAGTCTTTAAAAATATTATGTTTGGTGATGGAATACAAATAAGATGCATTTATGTTGTCGCTTGTCTTGCATCTATGATAACATATATTTTACACACAGAATGTCGGTAAAAGATCTTTGCATGGCTTATTTATTAGATAATCAGTATTTGAAAATGGATCCTATTTATATTTATATCTTATATTCTTGGATAATGATGGAGGTATTTTTATTTGTTACTAATGGCTTGATACTAACTTGTGTCAATGACACTCACTCTCTACTTGGAAACAATATCTTCTTGATTTTTGTGTACAGTTCTAGTCACATTATATGTTTTTATACGGGAGAACTTGGTGTAAAAAATGATCTTTTTGAACAATACAGAAAAGTATTTAAGATTTATGCAAATTCTTTTAGGATAGAAAACATCACATTCATCCTGAGGATCAAGAGAGTGCATAACACAAAAGTTGACTTTAAAAAATGTTTTTTAATAAAAAAATTCTTAAAAAAAAAAAACACAAAACGTTACTTCATAAGGAGAAGATTTGTACAATTTCGACTATGCCAGGCATGAAAACTATTAGTCCAATCCTGAGCATTACGAAACAAAATAAACTTAATGAACATCATGAAAGATTATCAAGTTTCAGAATAGCTTTCTTATCTTCTTGATCTCGTTCAATCCATCAAAGAGGGGGATCTCCATAGCATCCGATGCCATGATTGTCCAAAGGCCCAGTTTGCTAGAGCATTAGCCACCTATTTTTTCTGTCTAGAGATGTGACTGATTTGTAGCAACTAGAAATTAGCCTACAAGCCTTTGATTTTCCTTTTTTCACATTTAATCTGCCAATGTGAACTCCCTAGTTTCTTTGAAGAAGTCGGCATCCTGACAATAATCTTGGAATCAGATTCCACTTGCACCTGAGTCCATCCACACTTAATAGCCTCTTGTAAACCTTTGTAGGTAGCTCTAATCTCAGCAACATTGTTTGTAGTAGTTCCCAGATTTTCAGCAAAGAGGAAAGCAACTCTCCCATCATGCATTCTTGCAATACCCCCCATTGCCGCCTTTCCTGGATTTCCCCTGGAAGCCCCATCGATATTCAATTTACCTACTTGCATAGGAGGAACCCAATTTTGTTGTTTATCTTCTAGCTTTTTTATTGTAAAAGTAGGAAGCGGGGAACTAGTAGGCTGAAAAGATAGCAGATTACATATGTTACTCCATTCTGGAGTGAGAGAAGAGGGAAGGGATATTTTCTGCTTTATAATTTTTGCCATATTAATTATAGTCTTTTGCCAAACATACCCCTTTTCTGTGATTTCTTGCGTGAAAATTCTTTAATTCCGTTCCTTCCATATATTCCAAAGTAACAAAGAGATACCTATCCATAAGGTAGGGAGTAAGTTTTGTCCTTTTGGAATACCATCTTGCCATTCCGTAATCAGTTGCTCAAGAGAATGAAGTCCTTGGTAATGTATACCAAACATATTTGCAAGAGAATGCCATAAAGGTATAACCCATAGACAAAGGAAAAGAGATGTCTAGTTTCCTCCTCATTCCAGCATAGTGTACATTTGAAAGGCCCATAAAAAACCTCTCTTCATCAGTCTATCCCCTGTGAGAGTTCTGCCATGGGCCAAGAGCCAAAGAAAAATCCTAACCTTGGGCCATATTGCGAGCTGGCATATTTGCTTAAACATAGCTTGGAGGGGATGAGGATTACCTTTAGTTATCTCTTCATAGCCAGAGTGAACTATATATTCTCCTCGTGATGAATTCCTCCATCGTATTTGATTTGGTTCAATAGAAAAGGAAAGTGAATGTCTTTTCAGAATTTGGCTGATCAAAGCTTGTTCTGGCTGCTGTAAAAAAATAGGCCATTCATGAGTAGATATACAACATCTACCCATTTCCAAATGTTGAGACATCTCTCTAGTATAATGCATAACTCTCGTCCATCCTTTTTGATGCATTGCTTCCATCACATTACGTAAATGAGGAAATTGATGGATTAAAGGAGGTTGAGCATCACATGAATCCAACCAAAAATATGCATGATTCCCATTATTCACTATCCAAAATAACTTTGTTTTAATAATTTTTTTTTTTAGAATATAAAGAACAATGTGAAATTTCATGAAGTTGGGGAGACAACATGTGCAAGATTTTTATATGATATGAATTCAAAACAAAATGAAATTCAACTTTGTCTCCACTGAAAATAGGAATTCATTGTGGCCATGGAAAGATCCTAGTATAAGTCAAAGGGCGTGGCCAATACTGCTACAACACAGATACTACATGTACTAGAATAGGAATATAAAGTAAAAAGGAGAAGCAAAATAAGGTCAAGGCCTAGTAAGCAATAAAAGTTGATACATTTTCTTTCTTTCTGTCTGCTAGTATTGACGCTAATGACATACTCTCTTACCACTCGAGACTGAAACAAAATGGTTAAGAGTGTAGTTACTTAATAACTGTTTTTCATGCCCCAAGTTATTGGATTGATCTTATAGGAATGACATTCTCATAGGGAAATTTACGACTTGCACCATCCCAAGGCTGAGAATATTACATGATGAGCTTCAAGTTGTTAAACTAATTAGACCCTGTGTTCTATGGGGATGCATCCCCGGTCACAAAACCCCCCTCCCCCTCCCCAGAAATTCGCAAATGTCCAAAATGTTTCGGAAACATGTCTTTGAAAAAGGAAACACTGCATGGATGTCTAACGGGTCATCGGGAATGTCTGGCCATCCCCGAGGCAGCTAGGGACGTCTGAGACGTCCCTTGACTATCCCGGGGATGGCCAGACATTCCTGATGACCCGTTAGTATTGTATAAAGTTTAAACAAAAAAAACCTTCACGACTTAAAAAAAATAACTGTTTGATCAATGAAATCAGAAAGTTTATTGCTGTTAACAGCTATACAGCTGTCATGATATATTTTGAAATATTTTCAATATATTTTGAAATATTTTCAATATATTTCTGCTGTTATAAAGCCGTCAGGTTATGCTGCTGTCATCATGTCATGTTATATTGTGGCTGTTATACTGCTGTCGATTAACTTATAGAAATTTGAGTATATATTTAAAAACTTCATCTGTGTGTGTGTCTATATATATATATAAATATTGCTGTCCACCCGTCTCCCCAAAAAATGACCCTTGGAACGCGGTCCCAGAAACGTGTCCCCTTCTGTCCCACCGTTCCTGTCCCTGAAACATAGATTAGATCTATTCTTGAAAATCTTTTGTCAATGATGTGTTTTGCAGATGAACAAGGCTGACCACCTTTGATGTTCATATTGCATGAGATATATAGTGAACCTTCCCCAAGTTAGCAATATTAAATGTGTCGAGTATTACATCCAAAGATGAAAGTTTCCTTAGAATCTGGTTCTAAGGTACAGAGTCTAATACGTATGTAATGGTGCCAGGTGTTCAACGCAAAGCGATATAGAAAATAGCTCTAAATACCACATTCATTCATGATGAAAAGCCGTAGAAAATCTAAACTAGAAAAAGATGTGAAAGTAGGGCTGCGATGATTGATATTAGAGAGGTATTGCTAATAGATAAAATCAAATGGACAAGACCAAGGGAAGCATAGCTGAAACCCCTTGGTGGTTAGTCTCCAAAACTATAACAATTTTATAATTAAGTATAAAAACAAGTCTTCTTGACTATGTCTATTTGGATAGGTACCCCAAACCTCTATACATATACCATTCATGCAAACCCCCCCCCACCAAACAAAAGTGGGCTGGACTCTGCGCCCCGCATTTGTAAAATACTAAGCTGGAGAAAGTAGTTTGTTGTCATTAGGAGGTGTAACTGTCTTTGTGGTACTGTAACTATTTTAGGCCAACCGTTTATTGCTGCTATTCACTTTGCTACTGCAGTTCTGCTGGCCCAGCAGTGTCCATAGCCTGTGTACTGATTAGTCAGAAAGAAGACTACAAAGGTGTTACGTGGTGCAATATGTTCAGTGCACTGTTGAATGCATGCCAATGAGGTAAAGTATACAAATATGCTGCCGAAATGCTGATCTTGCAGTCATTTGAGCTTGCAGTTGGCCCACCTCCTCAGCCATTTTAAAACAATGCCTTGTTTATGCTTTCTTTCTCCTTAGCCAATTTTTCTTACTTGACAAGTTCATCGTTACAGGTCCTGGTATCTAACAACCAACCACCTCCTTTTGCTACCATCTCATCCAACTACCATTTTTTAGTCTAATCTTGGATTTTTTTCCTCGTGGACTTGAAAATATTCAGCAGTCTCTATATTTATACTTTTTAGATTATGCAGGTGCTATTGATTTGTGGATCCTTATAATCTTATATATTTGATTTTTTACTCCCCCTTTCTCGCTCTGCACTGTTTTCAAATTTTCGTCTCTTAGGCTTCTAAAACATATACTTTCTCAATGGTATTAACCGAGAACTGAATTTCCTTATCTTTATAGTATTCCATTTTCTCAATCATATGTTTTAAATTTCTGATCACCCTTACAAACTTTATCTGCCTGCTGACATGATAAATCACACCTGTAATGTCCCCATTCCTTCACCGAGGGCCTAACGGCCATGTTCCAATCTTAGCCTTGGTCATACTCGATGGGCTGATGACGCTGGAGGTTATTGGGTATGGATGTTTGATTACCACCTTGCTTTTTTGTTATATTTTTCCGTTGACATTAGTATTGGGCAACTCGGTGGGAATTATTGTTATATTTTGTCGTTGAGGGGGGACTCATGGTATTTTATTATTCTATTCCTTCATTGGGGGTCACTCAAGTCACTTTTGGCGCCTAGGGGGAAAAAGTAACTTAAGTTACCTTATGTTTATGTGGGACTTCCTCTAAGGGGTCGATTAGGGTTCTTTGTGCCCGTTGTTGCATTAGATGGTTATAAAAGGTGGTGGTGTTGGGGAGAAGAAGACATCATTCATACACATACATCTTTTGATATTGGAGCAATTGTTGTTTGCACTTCTTTTTGCTTGTGGAGTAAGATCCCACATGAACTCTAGCTTCAGTGGTCAGAGATCCACTCCTAGCTAGCAGAGCACTCTTTAGTGGTGAAAGATCTAACCTAGTTTACTAATTTGGAGCCCATTGGGAGCAGATTTTTAGGCAGATTCTACAGGGTTTTCAGCCAGGGTTTAGGAGGGTTTCAGAGGCCGATTTTAGATTCTGAGGGAGATCATTTGCCCATATATTTCATCCATTTGCATTTCAGATTATTCCCTGTGTTTAGGGGCAAGTTTGGCGCCACTTCTAGGGACATTTTGAGGGATTTCCCAGCCTCTTTCATAGGGTGATGTCACCCTTGGGAGATTGCAGCAGTGGATTTTAGGGTTCACGAGGGACAATTTCCAGATTTTAAGGTTGGAATCCTTTCCATAAATGTTGTAGATGTTATTTCCCCAAAAAATAGATTTTTAATCAATTGTATTCAGATAGTTGTGAATTTTTGGAATATTTCAATTGTTTAGGGCATTCTGAAAATTATTGGTAGTTATCTATTAGTCAAAAAAATATAAAAAATAGTTTTCTAGTCTTTGTTATCATATTAGCAAGCTCTCGGTAAAGTTTCGTGTGATTTGGACAAGTAGTTTGCAAGTTATCATTATTTTTTCAGTTCGCTGTCCTAAACCTAGAAAAATCAGAATTTCATCTGCTGTTATTTTTATTAATTTGTCCAATTACAAGTTATATCCTACTAGGTATATTTCAATGGTATTAGAGCTATAGTTCCCCTAGGCTGTTGGGTTGAGAAAATGGGTGACAGTGAAGATTTCAATGTGGATTTGATGAAACAATTATTCACCAATATGGTTAAGCAGCAAGAGATCACTAATCTCTATTTAAGCTGGTTTATTGAAAAATTAGCACAGGGCAGATTTGAGACTCGTGCGGATAGAGGAGAAAACATTAATATGGAACATATGACTCAAAGAGGTGAAAGTGGAAATTCAGGGCATTGGCCTCCCCGCCCTTTTACCAAGCCCTTGGGCCTTCAAGAGCCCCTCTTTGTTGGAGGATCCGGAAGCTTCACAGGTGAGGCAGCCGACAAAAGTATTGGATGAGGAGTCTTGTTGGGAGAAGTACCAGTCTTTAAGTGAGGGTTTCCGAGAGAACATAGCCATTCCCAAAGTACTGCAGAATGGAGATTGGTAGTAGGCCTAGGAAAGATCATTAGATGTAGGTACTTGAGTTATAGAGAAGATTGGGACAGATATCCATTCCACACTTCGATGGCTCTAAGAAGTGTACAACACGCAATCATGGATTCAGAAGTTGAAGACATACTTTGACCTTGAATCGCATGCGCGAAGAGGATACAGTTAAGTTTGCAATCCTACACCTTGAGGGAGATGCACATGACTGGTGGCATCATGGTCTTATTACACGGGCGCATGCATATTGGTAGCTATGCAGAGTTCACACAGAGGTTGATGAGCAGGTTTGATAGGAGGGATCTTGACAGGTATTTTAGAGAGCTGACTCATTTAAGACAGATAGGTTTTTTAGACATGTACATTGAAGATTTTCAGAGGTTATCAATCATGGTTCCTGATGTTTCAGAGATGAGATTGACTTCACTCTTCATAGCAGGTTTGACAGATGCACTGACGGGATTTGTGAAGGCATTTGAGCCTTCTTCATTGCATGATCTTATTAGGAGAGCACCAGGATTTGGAGTTATCTACTCCAAAGTCGAGGTTTCCATCTCGAGTTTAGCAAAGGGTACCTCCATCTAGACTGGATGGTTTTTTAGCAAAATGTACCTCCACCTAGGCAGAATACTAAAAGAGCAGCTACATATTTGCACAGAAATGATATATTAATTCTCTATATTCTTGCTACATCAATTACACAATGAATTAGGCTAATTTATAGCCATTACAATAGACTAACCTCTTCCTATAAAATAGGAAGTGTATCAAAACAACTTACCCGTTTATAATTTTACACGGGGTACAAACAAAACTCTATAAATAATATATTGTTGAAACAATATATTATAACAATAAACATTCAAACCTAATATTTAATAGATAACAATATTAAATATTAACTAACAAACTATAATGTAAACATTAATATTTAATTTCCTAACATTCCCCCCCCCCTTAATGTTTACATGGTAAACATTAGAACTTTCACACTTCCTTTGCAGCCCTGCCGCCTCTGCGCGCTCATGATCTTGGCACACACTCGAACTGAAGGTAGAAGAAGGAACACATCAACTTCTTATCGACCAAGCACTGTTGGGAACACATCTGACCGACGAGGATGGGAACATGCTCAGGAATCATCTGCTTATCAACTAGTCACTCTAGGGAACACATCTGACCTAGCAATGTGGGAACTCAAGCAGGAACACCATCTGAACAGCCTTCAATGGTTTTTAGGAGGCTAACCACAAACCCCAGGTACGAACAGGAACACATCTGACTGTTCTACCTCATCAAGCCTCATGATGTTGCGTTTCACACTGTGTTATTTGTTCTGTACTATGTTTTTTTGCATTTGGGGAAATAGGAATAGCCACATACTCAACTGAAAAAACTGAAAATGGAACATTGGATCATGTTGATCATGTTCCCCCCCTCAATGTGAACATTTCACTTATTCAATCCAAAACAGAAACTCTGAAATCATACTGCACACAACAAGCTGCAATTCTGAAATGAAAGAAAACTCACACCACAAACTGTGCCACCAAATCATTCTGTGCGGACCCCCGTCGTTGGTGACTGACGAGAGGTCGCTGACTGACCTCCATCCTCTTGTGCCTCCGTCCTCCAGTTGCAATTATCTAATAGAGAAAAATCTTCATCACTTTGATTTTCTGTATAAGCAGTATTTCCTTCCTCTTCATTTTCTCCTTCGTCATCAGCAGCCATGGCATTATCTTGCAGTTTGCCATCAAGTAAGTCTTGTGCTCTTTTCTTGCAATTTGAGGACAAGTGGCCAGATTGTCTGCAATAATAACAGGAGAGCCGCTTCTTTGAATCTTTAGAAGATGATCCAGGTCTGAAAGAATATTTAGATCTTTTATCTTTGTTTCTTACCATACAGGGCTTTTTTCCTTTGGTTCCGCAAACATGATTCTCTTTTCCTTCATCTAACAAAGAAGAAATAAGTTCTTCTAAACTTGGATTTATTTTACTCAATGTAAAGACCATGTTAGAATAGCATGGAGGCATGCTATTGAGTAACACTGCTTTAGCGTCGTCATCAGGGACATCTACATTTATTCCTGCTAGTTGATTGCAAATAGAACGAAACTTACTAATATGTTCCACCATGTTATCGCCTTCTTCCATCTTGAGGCCGAACAAATCTCTGCTTTAAAGATATTGCTGCACTTCCAGCTTGTGATCCAAACAATTTGTTCAATGTCTCCCAAATTGTGTGAGAGGACTTTTTTAAGTCTATATGATGCAAATAGGAATTTGATAGACCCAATCCAATAATCGCTGTAGCCTTTCGATCTCACTGCTTGCCCATTTTGCTGCTTCATCTGCATTTGTCGGTTTCTTCTTCTTTCCATCAACAATATCCCACAAGTCTTTGTTAATTAGGAACAGCTGAGTTCGTACTTGCCAGGTATGAAAATCTTTACCTTCAAATTTTTCAATGTGACTCAACTTATCCATTATGACGCTTCACAAATTAAAAAAATAGGTGTCAGATACAACTGAAAATGCACCCTTTTTTTACAAATAATTAAAATTTTAATATAGCTAAAAGCTATTGATTAAAATTTTGACATATACGAATAAAATAACAAAATGACTCAAATTTCGAATAGAATCTAGTGACACAAATAGAATTGCATGAGTCTTTTCACTCTCTCACTTCCGTTACCTTTTAATTAAGAACATATATGGAAAGAGTATGCCAAATACAATCAAACTTTAAACAAATAAAGTACTATCTACTTCTTCCATAGACTTTGAAATAACCAGATCAAAGGATAGCTTGGCGATTGTATTGGAAAAACTCGTGTATATTTGCAGACTTGGAAGAAACTCCATGGGGAGCACAACGATCTCATTGATATTTCCCATAGGTGATGAATTTTGACGGTGCACCATGCATGGACCTGCGGTGTGGATAATATGAATTTACCCCTTTTGAACAAAAAGAAACCGTGGGCTTGAGAATATGTGGCGAATTCAAGTGCAAACCAGTCCGATGCAAATTCCAAAGTCTGCACAACTTGGAGACGGAGTCACCTTTGTGGAAATCGTTAAGTTCAGTCTTAGTTTGAACCCAGTGCAAAGAAGAACAGGAGATTCACCCAGACACATGGATCAATATGTAGAAAATTCCGTTGGAGATCTTTGAGGCGGTAATACTGTCACAATAGTCGATTTAACCATACGCCAAACTGATGAGCAGATCTAATACACATTTTATATTTGACTGTACGAGCCATGGCAAAGACGTCTAGATAAAACGACCAAATCCTTGCTAGTGTATCAGCTTTAGCTCCATGTAGGATGCAATTTTTTTCCAAATGCAATCAAAATGCATCTAAGAATGACATGGGTCTAAGACACAAAAATGCACTGGAGAATTAGTGAAATCACATATGCATGATAATACGACCTTGGAAAATTTACAAATCTGTTCAGAACTTATTCACCGCTATATACTGTAAAATTTCATCTCATACTTGAATTCATATGTAGGGGCATTACAAAATTGGTTGCCCTTTCACAGATTAACTCTCCATTCTAATCCCCCCTCTGAAAATGCTCGCTCTGATGCCAAATAAAAGAGCAGCTACATATTTGCACAAAATAATATATTAATTCTCTATATTCTTGCTACATCAATTACACAATGAATTAGGCTAATTTATAGCCATTACAATAGACTAACCTCTCCCTATAAAATAGGAAGTGTATCAAACAACTTACCCCGTTTATAATTTTACGGGTACAAACAAAACTCTATAAATAATATATTGTTGAAACAATATATTATAGCAATAAACATTCAAACCTAATATTTAATATATAACAATATTAAATATTAACTAACAAACTATAATGTAAACATTAATATTTTAATTTCCTAACAGATACGACTAAGAAACCATTCATATCTCGGGAGGTTAGAGATGAGTTGAGGTGAAAGAAACTATGTTTCGATTATCGTACACCTTAGGCTCCAGGACATGATTGCATAGGGGAAGAAAAGGCCCAATTCATTGAGGACTTTGAGGAGGATGACATTGATGGAGATGAGGAGCAGGAGACTCAGGGATTGGATGATGGAGATGGAGATGCTTTTGACAGTGTTGATATTGAGCAGGAGGATGAGATTTTCTCTCAGGAGACTATTGCCACTTTGTCTAGTACCCGAGGTACAAGGCATTCAGGGTCAAAGGAGTTCTGCAGGGTCAGCGAGTAGTTGTGCTCATTGACAGTGGGGCTACCCACAACTTTATTGATGCATTGTTGGTTGAGAGACGAGGTTTGCAGATAGAGGATTTTGAGGGCTTCAACGTGGTTTTAAGCCAACAAAGAGTCTATGAGGAGCACGTAGGGAGTCCCATAGTTGAGTATTAGGATGGGTAACTTTTTGTTGCTGATGACTTTTATATTGTTGGTATTGGAGAGACCAACCTTGTGTTTGGAGTGCAGTGACTCCATTCTCGTGGTGAGTTCCGGACTAACTTTCAAATGATGGAGTTGAAGTTCAAGTCCGAAGGGAGGAATGCGATCATGAGGGGGATTATCTACAGATACACCTAGGGTGGTCACGACCAAGAGGATCGAGAGGATTTACATGCACAACCAGATGATGGTCGACCAGAGTATCGCGTGGATGTCTAGGGCCTATTGGACAAGCATAGTGCAATTTTTGGTGATATACCTCCAGGTATGCCTCCAGATAGGGGAATTGAGCATGTGATTGAGCTTGAGGACAACAGGTATGTGGTTACTACTCCCTTATCGTTATCCCCCAAACGGTTTAAGGATGGGTCGAGAGGACTATACATGAGCTCATAGATATGGGGCATATTGGACCTAGTTCCAATCCCTTTGCTTCTTCAGTAGTGTTGGTGAAGGACAGGACCATATGGATGTGCATAGACTATTGTGCATTGAACAAAAAGACAATAAAAAATAAGTATCTAGTGCCATGCATAAATGAGTTATTAGATGAGCTGCAGGGGGCAATCTATTTTTCTAAAATAAATCTGTGATCTGGATATCAACAGCTCAAGATCAGAGAGGATGTGCATAAGATGACTTTCATATGCCATTATGGTCACTTTGAGTTTCTAGTGATGCCATTTGGTTTGTCTAATGCATCTGTCACTTTTCAGTCTTGTATGAACTATGTGTTCAACCGCCATTTGCCAAAGTTTTTATTGGTCTTCTTCGACGACATATTGGTGTACAACAAGACTTGGGAGGATTACATTAGACATCTTGATGAGGTGTTGGGTATGTTGGAAGCTAACTCACTATACGCGGAAAACTTCTAAGTGCGAGTTTGGTATGATAGAGTTATTGTATTTGGGGTATGTGAATGGGGGGGAGGTGGACTCAAGGTTGACAAGGGAAAGATTCAGGAAATATTGGATTGGCCACCACCTAGGACATTAACACATTTGAGGGGGTTATTGGGACTATGCAAATACTACAAGAGTTTTACCGCAGAACTTTTCTCACTTGACTGCACCATTGACTGATTTGACCAAGAAGGGGCTTTTGCTTGGTCAGAATAAACACAATAGGTTTTTGATCATCTTAAGGGGGTGACAAGTTCATGTCCCTTTCTTGCATTGCCAAATTTCTCTTGTCCATTCATACTTGAGTGTGACGCATCAGGTGAGGGTGTTGGATTAGTTCTTATGTAGGATAGGCATCCCATTGCCTACAAGAGTCAGTAAATTGAGCCATGTGGAGAAAGGGTACTCAATTTAAGACAAGGAGATGTTGGCCATTATGCATGCTTTGGCCAAATTTAGACAGTACTTTGTGGGCAGCAAATTCGTGGTTTGTACGGATCACAACAGTTTGAGGTTCTTCCTGGGGCAGAAGGATCTCAACGACTGCCAGCAGAGATGGGTGAATAAGGTGCAAACATATGACTTCAACATAGAGTACACCAAAGATAAGAATAATGTTGTTACTGATGCATTATCTAAGAGGCCTCACCTTGCCTCTATGCTTAGTTCTATGTCTTAGATTTCAGCAGATTGGAAGGCTCACATACTTGTTGAGTATTCCAAAAATTAGTTTGCATGTGAGATCATGGATGGCATTGTACAAGATGATAAATATAGGATCTTGGATGACCTCATTTACTACAAGGTTAGGATTTTCCTTGTACCAGAATCCAAGATGAAGGAGAAAATCCTTCAAGCCATGCATGATACAACCCATAGCGAGACATCCTGGGTATTTTAAGACCTACAGGTACATCAAGGAGACATTTGCATGGAAAGGGTTGAAGGATGACGTCCTTAATCATATTAGAGAGTGTGTGGTTTGCCAGCAAACCAAAGCCGAGCATTCTTTTCCAGCAGGACTACTACAACCTCTTCCTATTCCAGAGCAAAAGTGGGAGAGCATATCCATGGATTTTATCACAGGGCTTCCCTCAGTACAAGGGCATGATTGCATATATGTGGTGGTTGATAGGTTAACCAAGTATGCCCATTTCATTTCTATGCCTAAGGGGCACAAGGCACCACAGGTTGCTCAGATATTCCATACAGGTATTTTTAGGATTCATGGTTTACCTAAAAAACATTGTTAATGACATGGAGAAAATTTTCATGAGCACCTTTCGGTAGGAGATTTTCACACTTACATGTAAGGAATTGACTCCTAGCACTAGCTATCATCCACAAATAGACAGGCAGACGAAGAAAATCAATAAGTGGATATAGGGATATTTGTGTAGCTATGTGACAGGACATCAGTGTGCATGGATTAAATGGCTACACATGGGTGAGTATTGCTACAATACCACCAACCAGATGTGCATTGGCATGTCTCCTTTCCGAACATTGTACGAGGTATGATGCTATATCATTTGCAAACTTAGTATTATCAAATAGCCGAGCTCCCAAAGCTCATGATTGGTTATAAGAGAAGCAGGACATCTTGAAGGTTGTCACAGGAGGATCTTTAGAAATCACAAAATCAACTAGAAGATTTATGCAGATAGGCACAGGGTAGAAAGGTCTTTTGAGGTGGGAGATTTAGTCTTCCTACCTTTGCAGCCCTATAAGGGAATCCTCACTTAAGAAAAGTGGTGCCGAGAAGCTAAAACCGCAGTTTCTATGGAGCATACAGGGTAACGCGAAGGGTTGGGGTAGGCGCATATGAGTTGGAGCTTACAGAGCACATCAAGATACATAATAATTTTCATGTTTCGTGCCTCAGAAAGGCACTAGGATAGCATATTGTGCATTCTACGGATTTTGCCACCATTGGATGGTGAGGGGAAGCTGGCCATGGAACCTAAATATATCATTGAAGTGAGACAGAGGAAACTCAGGAATAACATGATCACTGAGTACTTAGTGCAGGTGGAGAGACTTGTCACTTGAGGATGCCACTTGGGAGGGAGAGAATATTTTACAGCATCCTAGTTTGCATGTTTGTTTAGGAACAATCAAATTTTGGGAAGCGAGGACTATAAGGTCCCCATTCCTTCAACGAGGGACCTAATGGACATTTTTCAGTCTTAGCCTTGGTCATAACCGAGTGAAGCTAACGAACGTTGAACGCTATTGGGTATGGTTGTCTGATTACCACATTGCTTTTTTGTTATATTTTGTCGTTGACATTAGTATTGGGTAACTTGGTGGAATTATTGTTGTATTTTGTCGTTGAGGGGGAGCTCATGGCACTTTATTATTTTATTCCTTCGTTAAGGCGTCACCTAAGTCGCTTTTGGCATCTAGAGGGGAAAAAGTAAGTTAAGTTACTTTATATTCATGTGAGTCTTCCCCTAAGGGAGGTCGATTAGGGTTCTTTGGGCCTTTTTTGCTGCATTGAAAAGTTATAAAAGGTAGCGCTTGGGGAGAAGAGAGAGGATTCATTCATACCCACACACTCTTTTATGACATTGGATCCATTGTTGGTTGCACTATCTTTCATCTTGTGGAGTAAGATCGCATAGGAACCTTAGCTTCGGTGGTGAAAGATTAACACCTAGCTAGCAAAGCTCTCTTCGGTGGTGAAAGATCCTCCCTAGTTTGCTATTTGTGGAGCATCATTCAAATAGATTAGATCTGCAGACAGAGTTTTCAGACAAAGTTTTCAGATAGAGTTTCAGAGGCTGATTTACAGAGGTGGATTCAGTGCAAGAAGGAGATCGTTTGCCCACATTTTAGCCATATGCAGTGATCTCGGAAAATTTTTTCCAGCACTTAGAGGAAAGATTTAGCGCAGCTTTTGGAGGAGTGTTTCGAAAGTTTTCCCAGCCCCTTTCTTATGCTGGCGACGTCATCCATAGGTAGATTGGAGCAATTGTTTTTAGGGCTTTCTAGGTTTCCATTTTCAGATTTTGAGGTTGGACTCATTTCCATACATTTTGTAGATGCTATTTTCTTTGAAAATCATATATTTTATCAGCTGAATTCAGATAGTTATGAATTTTTGAAATATATCAGCAGTTTAGGGTTTTCTGAAAATTTCTGGCAATTATTTATTACTTAGAAAAGTCCAAAAAATATTTTTCTAGTTTTTTGTTATCATATTAGCAAGCTCTCGGTAAAGTTTCGTGTGATTTTGACAAGTGGTTCGCAAGTTATCATTATTTTTCAGTTCGCTGTCCTAAACCTTGAAAAATCAGAATTTCATATACTGTTATTTTTATTAACTTGTCAAATTACAAGTTATATCCCATTAGGGATATTTCATCACCAAGGGTATTAAATTCTTCTGTAACAAGTGAATCAAGCTTTACTATTTTTGTTTGCCTTGCTTCTTGACATCTCAAATATCCATTTCTTGTTCTTGAATGTGCCACCCCCCCTCTCTTATAATTGCTTCTTAGACATAAACTGATCAATTGGCTCAGTCTTCAGAATGGGTGTGGGTACATGATCTAGGGCCCAGGAGGTGACTCGGTGGATAACACCCTACATGCAGATTTAGATGTTTTATATGCATATGGGGGAGCTATTAGAGATATGCAGTGAATCAAGAGAGAGAGATGCTAGAATTGAAACAATAAATGTATTTATTTATCTGTGTGTTCTGTTTATGGCTTACTCTCGAGAAAGATGTATGGATGTCTATCTTCTACTCAAATTGCTTATTTAGACTATAGATGTGTATGCATATATAGATTACAATGCCGTGAAGGTGGGAAGAGCTGTTATGATAGTTGAACCATTTTTCGGACTCAATGTGTGATGCTTTTGAAAGATGCGTGGTATGCAGAGGGACACTCTAACATAACGACAGTTCTGTGGAGTGCCATGTGGCATGATGCAGCGTAGTGTGGTTTTGGCACTGATGGCCTCATTGAGATTGCATAGGTTTGCTATTCAGCTCCTCGAGGTAGCATGCATTGTGAATTATGTGATTTGACATGGAGGTGTACGGTACCCTATGGAGACCAATGGTATGTTTCTCAGAAGGTTTGGTGCACACTTGGTTGACACAAATTATATTGCACCATTGCAAGAGTTTGTGCATCATTTGTTGGAGATGGATGAATCGTCTTGGAAGTACCGTGAACCTATGGATGAAGGTTTGGAGTACCGCAGTCCATCAAAGTGGAAGTGCATGAACTGCAAGCTGTGATGACAGGCTTGACGGTGCTGCAGGAACTGCTGTTGGTAGATCCTCATGGATCAATACAACTTTTTCTGGTTTTAGAAACATTTTGAATGATACATGTGGCCTAAACATATGTCTAGATGATTGAAGTGGAGACCCATTGGAAAATTATTTCATTTTCACCACCTGCCACAAGGACTAGTTACAAACATCGTCCACCAGCTGTTGTGTTGTATGTCGAATTTTAACTGTTCTAGATATCTACAGTAAAGCATACTCCTATTCATTTTCATCTTCATCTTATCCATCATGCTTTTTCGATTGCCAAAGCTACGAGCCAACTCTTCCTCCGAATTTGTCATCAATACGTTACACATATGGACAATATAGATTATAGATTCCGTTCTTCTTGTCCCAACTACCAGCAAGCTAAAAAGATCCTGAACATATTATGAAACAATAAAATTTCTTGAACGCTTAAGTTGAGAATTTTGCAATGTTCTTCTCATTTTAAAAATCTACCCACTTATAGTCTTTTTCAGCCTTAAAACCTTTTTAAGGAAAAATACAAAGTGGAAACTCCATACTTGGTCATAACAAATTAGGCATGTTAAAATAAATTCTTCCTTCTCTTGCACAAGGGAGTCTTCCATAATCTCTGCTAGTTAGTGATTTGACTTTCCATCCGTTATTTTCTATTTATTGATTTGAGTTGCTGGTCAGAAAGGGGTTGAAATCATGTTTCTTACAAGTGGGGCCGTTAATATGAGCTGTCTTATCTTTAGTTGGCCCACTGGATATGTACATTGTAATGTCCTTGTGGGCACAAATTTGAGGAATTTGGATCTTCCCAAAACCGTAATGGAACATTGCCGGAAATGATGACAACCACATGCAGAGAATCTGATTTTTATAACAGCAATCTGATTTTATGCAAGAACTAGGGCAGTAACCTGTTTTAGGTCCATCAAACCCTATGCGATCTAGGGTAAATTCAGATTTTTGCCTTTTCCACACGAATCTTCAAAAATGCATAAATAACATGAAACCCTTGATGAAATGCATGCAAAATAAATGCTTCAACAATAAATTACAGACTGCTGGAAATTAATTATTGCTCAAAAACAGTTGAAACTTCAAAATTCCATATCTTTATCAACTACTTGGAGCAAAAAATGCAAATGAGATAGCTCAAAATGACCACAAAAATGATAGCTATCCAACAAAATTAGAATCATATTTTTTCAACCACAAGAAACCCACTGAAAAGTGATCTCGAAATCTCCAAATGGGTAGATTAAGCTGCAAATGAATGTGGCAGACTCAAAAAAAGCGTGTCCTAGCTGGAATGTGTGCCCTAGCATTCGATAGAAACCCTTGTTGTTATGAATTTCTGAATTTTGAAGCTCGAATGTGACTCTCCGGATGAAGCCACCAATGCAACAAATGACAGTGTTCGTCCCCCAAGTATTGAGACTATTGAGGGTTTTAATCCCCAAGTGTTGTGACCATTGAAGGGTTTTCATCTCGCAATAGGATCCAGTGAGGGTTTTTCGTCCTCAAAGAGGCTGAAAATGAGAGCTCAACGCTCCAATTTCCAAAAGAGAAGTATGTAATTCACAAGATGATGATGCAAAAATGAGCCAAACGACCCCTTCTTATACCTTCTTGTGGTGCCAAAACCAATTAGAACGCTTCCAAATAGGACCAGACCCTCATAATGGATGCTTCTCATCTATTTTTCCTTTAGCTTTTCATCTTCGTAACCCGGCTGACTTGACCTTATATGGAAAACTACTAAAGAAGAATGTAATACTCACTGAAAATAATTGAAAAACATGTCAATTACTTTCTTTGCTCATTTCCTTCTTGCCCACGAGAAGTGGAATGGGCCCAAAGTCTTTCAATCGAACTAATTTGAAAAAGGGGACATTACAGTCCTCCCCCTCCCAAAATTGCTTGCCCACAAACAATTGCAAGCATCTCATGCCCAAGTATCATCATGCCAAAGTGAAGAAATATGTTGTAATGCTCTCATAATCTACATCTTGTACTTGTCAAATGACAAGAGCTCTTGCGCAAAACAAGCTCATATATCTGTTGTCCCCTCTTCTTATCGACGTGCTTTGGCAGCCTGTGAAATTTAACAACTTCCTTGAAAAAGAAATCTAGTTGCCACCTTAATTCCGCCTTTCTTCATCTTCACCTTTCAAAATAGCATTAGCAACCTTTCGCCTTGCATACTCAGCTGTACACAAAGCCTTCCAATCTACTGTAACCTCAATCATAAAGTAAAAAATTGAGCAATAATCAACAACTTTACAAGACTAAAACACATACCAATGTGGCACCCTCATTGTTTTTTTCATCCTTGTCAACTAAGGTGGAAGAACACTCCATGTTTCCAAATACTAATGCAATTGAAATTAGGTTGGGGGGCTGCTAGAAATGATGACAGCAACATCGATGATGATAGTTTGACTCATGGGCTACCATACAAATGTTTTTTTTCTCATTTGGGATAGATAACACCTCATTCCCCAACTTTTGATTGCATTCTGCACTCAACGGCAAACTCGGAAAGGCAAACTTGAGCATCATGCAAAACTGATCCAACAGTCAAACACCTAGAGTTACCTTGTTGTAGTGGTCTCCTTGGCTGCCCTCTTCCCGTTTGTCCCTGGGTCTGGGCTGTACCTCTTCTTGCAAAGTCCTAGGTTGGGCTGTACCTTCGTCTCAATCTAAGTATTGGAGGGACTCTAATTCTATGCAGAATGAAACCTTTTGCAATCACAAACTTGTCCATCCTCCATTATGGCATCTTCATCTTCAGTTGTAGTTCCATATTCTTCACCATACGCTCGGGTGGATAACAAATTCAGCTGCTCTTTCTTCTTTATTCTTGTGCCTACACCAAACAACAAACACATTAAAAGAAACAAGAACTCCCACTATCATTTCTTCATGCCTTGTAGGTATGGAAGCTAGCTCTTTTCCATGGCTTGCATTCTCCTCATGATTTTTCACTCGTGTGATGGAATCCCAAAAATCCAACCATGTTGTCCCAAACACAGTCTGCATCCATGCATTTCCTTCCTTAAAATCAAGATGATACTGGCTGTAAACTCTTCCTACAGCTGAAAACAACATGGAAAGGGGACTGTTAATGTCTATGATTAGCAACACAAAAACTCATGACAGCATGCTTGAAATCCCACAAATCAAGACTCCTACTACTTCCAATCATACCTCCAAATCCCAACTGAGTTACAATGCTTGGAACAACAAGATAATAACCATCCCGTTCAATTTCAAACACAAAAATTCATGAACTCAACTTCTACTTCTATTGGAGCTCTCCCTCCAAGAGCCCGCTTATCAATTAGGAATTCAAAATCCTTATAACATGATTGTTGTTTTGAAAACGCATTTGTAGGTTTTACCTCTTTATGTGTTGCCCATATGTCTTGCCTTAAAGATCTGGAAGTTCGTGAAAAATCGTCTTGGCTTATAACAACTTTGACGAATAAAATTCGTGATGCTTGGAAGTTCAACCTAATAGCCACCAATTTTGAACCTCAACTCCATAAATTGACAGTATTGGGTAAATTTACCCAAAGAGTGTAAGCCATATTACTCCATAGTAACAAATTCATGAACTTCATTTGAATTTAAAAAGAAATCAAAATGCTGTACCATGTGCTTATGCCCAAGGTGAGTTATAAGTATGTTTTAACCTGTTAGTGCAATTTTAAAGCACCCCCAATAATATGAACTATGGATCTAAAAAACCTAAGGCAATATCATAAATAATGTGAATCGTACAATATTAAGCATTTCCCAAAGTAATCAGACCTATGCATAATGGGACAAGCTCATATATATACAAGGCAAGTTCCTCGACCTACGACTGCCTGCCACAAGAGCTACTATAGTGCAGGAAAACTAATCGGCTAAGGTCTAATGTAACTGTCCAATGGACCAAGGAGAGAGAGACCCACGAGAGATGAGCTCTGCATATGCATATCTGAGGAGAGAGAGAGAAAATGCAGAAAATGAAAGTCTACACTAAAACGGTGATACACCAGTGACGGAAAATGTTTGAACATTTATCAAACTGCCATGGGCGACAAGAAGAGGTGAGCAATGGAAAGGATGGGACAAGTGCATCACAAAACCAAGGATGGATTTCACACAAAAAAATGTTCCAAAACTCCATGAACACAGCTCCAAAACCTGCAATGAACATCCAAACATGCACAAATACCCTGCAATGAAGAGAGGCAAGAAGAAAACAATCAAAAAACGAGCAAGGATGGATAGATGCATCACAAAACACGTTTTTTATTGCTCCAGAAATTGCACAGAATCATCATTTCACGGGTAAGAGGCAAAACTCCATTACAGAGCAGGGGAGGAGGTTCAAACTCCATTTTCAACCCCTGGGGAAGAAAAGAAGGGAGGGCAGAGCAGAAAGGATGAACAACCTTTTACAAATGAGCCAAAACTGGGTTTTAATCAATCAAACAGAAGAAAGAAATGTGGAAAACGCGGACAAATCAATTTGAAACTCCAACCACCGACAGATCCGTCTAATTGGCCTGCAGAATGATGGGTTCCCATAAAAATCCCATACTTAATGTACATTGCTTCGCAGAGCAAGAAAGAGGCCCATACTTCATTAATTTTGGTGGTTGGGGGTCATTTTTCTGTGTTTTTGCATGCCAGAGTCGTTTTCTCGATTTTCTCCCACAAATCTCCATTAAAAATCAAAATTGAATAGTCCATCGTGCAGAGGATTTCACCAACTTTCCAATGACACCAAAATCGTGAAAAACTGAGCTTTGGTTTGAAAGATATGGCCCTCTGAAGATTTAGGGCAAAACTGGTAAAAAATAGGTCAAAATCGGGGTCGGCGGGGTAAAATTTTCCCTTTTGAAAAAATTCTCCAAAAAACTCCGCGCCTCTGCCGCTCTGAGACATGTGGCATCGCCTGGTTCGCTGATAGGATCTTGGGCTTCAAAATAACACTCTGCCCCTTTTCGCCACTTTGGAAAATTTTCCAAAAAAAACTCCGTGGCCCCGCCGCACTGAGACATGTGGCGCCCTCTGGTTGCTTGGCAGGGATGCGCCTCAACTTTTCACCTTTGTGCCCTTTTTGGTTTTAGGCAAAAAACCAAAAATTATCCCCGCTGGTCCAACTCCCGCCGATACGTGGTCACGTGGCATCATCTCATTGCTCGGCGGGGATTGCACTCTATTTTTGCCTTTAATGCACTTTGACCAAAAAGCCGAAAAAGCTTGAAGTTCCTCCGACCCCTGCCGCTGACAGGACATGTGGCGCCTTCTCATCTCCTTGCGGGCTTTCGGGCCAAATATTTCCCTTTGCGTTTTTTAGCCAAAAGGCTAAGTGCCAATTTTTTTCCTGCGGGCCCTCCTTTGGAAAATTTCCCCTCCAAACTCTGCCAAACCATATCTTAAAAAATACAAGGAGTTAGGAGGACTTCCTTACCTTTCTGGAAAGGGGAAAAAATACCCATAAAATTTTGAGTGCCTGAAATATATGCAAATTGAAGTTGAAGCACAAGGAAGGAAAGAATGAAGGCAAGTTAGCCAAAATAAGTAGGGTGAGCTCATTTTGGATAACAAAACCTATTGGTGAAGGGATGATTAGACCATCTTGTGACATCTCATCCTTCAGAAGGGAGTTCGAATGCACAATAAACTCCATATGATTTCTCATAAAAATTCTTTCTAACCATATGCATGAAATGAAGCACTCACTAGCAATGGTAACATGGAACCCATTGAGGACTTCATCTTTTTTGTAATTCAAAGGATCTATGTACCCTTTGAGTGTTCTTCACTTTATCACCGTTTCCGCTATGTTGTCCATGATGACCACCAATTATACTATGAAGCATCAAACTTGACATAGGCTCGTTTTCAACAAACTGCCCATGATGACACAAGTATGGCAGCGACATAGGAGGAGACCAAAAAACTGAAATGTGATTTTCACTATCGTACTTTGGGCTGTACTCAACTTGTTCATCTTCTTTTGCCAAATGAAGCTTGGTTGAGATCTTGTCATATTCAACTAGTGAAACTCTTCCCACCTTGACGTCATCTATATTTTGTTGGCACATGCATGGAGCCTCTTCGTGGTTCTTGCCAAAGTCATGAACAACATCAACTTGTCTCTTACAAGCTGCTGTTTTGAAAATTCCAGCAAGTTGAGTATTTTATCATCACTCAGAGATTGGGCTTCAACCACCAATTTCCCTCCACAATTTGCCGCATCATATTTCCCTTCTTTCTTCGGCTCATGTTCTACGGTTTCTTCATCAAACACTTGTGCCTTCACATTGCTGTCCTGAAAATCAGTTAATGACTCATCCCTAGTAAGCATGATAGGTACTTCTAGAGTTCCACGGGCTGCTCCCTTTCAATGCCCAACAATTTCGAGCGTTCTTCTTCCTTGATTGCAATGGAGGGATTTTTTCTCTCTAGGGCTCGAACATCTTTCCCATTTTCCTTGGGCATAGCTCGAGGTTTAGACCTTGGTCCAATTCCCACTCTAACTTTTTAAAACCCTATGAACTCAACAAGTGATATGGCATCACGAGTCTTCTTTGGAAGAGCCCTATACTCCTCATAGTTGTCGATAATGTTATGCCCTACTGAATGCCGTGTATCCACCTCCGTAATAACTCCTTCCTTTGGGAGGAAGGTAGGCTGAAAAGCCTTAGATGTAGAATCCATCACGAATTTCAGTGGTTAAAGATTGTTGTTGGCCTTTGAAAAACTTTTTGGGGTGCATATTATGGATCAGCTGTGCCATTATATCAGCCCAACCTTTCTTGCCCCTGGGCAAACCTCTCAAACCTAACATCATCAAAATTTATGTTTGCCATTTTATGTTCTCCTTCTGAATGAATACCCTCTAGGCTGGGAGGATTGATGCTTTGATACCACTGAAATGTCCCTTGTAGGCTCAAATTTGAGGAATTTGGATTTTTCCCAAAACCCTAATGGAACATTGCCGGAAATGATGACAACCACATGTAGAGAATCTGATTTTTATGACAACAATTTGATTTTATGCAAGAATTAGGGCTATGACCTATTTTAGGTCCACCAAACCCAGATTTTAACCTTTTCTACACACAAATATTCAAACATACATCAATAGCATGAAACCCTTGATGAAATCATTCAAAAAAAATTGCTCCAACGATAAATTACAAACTGCTAGAATTAATTAATGCTCGAAAACAACTAAAACTTCAAAATTCTGTATCTTCATCAATACTTGGAGAAAAAATGCAAACAATAGCTCAAATGATCACAAAAATAATTGTTATCCAATCAAAATTAGAATCAGATTTTTCCAACCACTTAAACCCACTAAAAAGTGATCCCAAAATCTTCAAACGGGTAGATCAAGTTGCAAATGAATATGGCAGCCCCAAAAAAACGTGCCCTAGCTAGAATTTGCACGCTAGCACTGATGGAAATCCTTGCCGTTGTGAAATTCTGAATTTTGAAGCCCAAATGTGACTCTCGGATAAAGCCACCAAAGCAACAAATGAGGGTTTTTATCCCCAAGTGTTATAAGTATTGAGGGGTTTTGTCTCCAATAGGATCCAATGAGGGTTTTTGTCCTCAAATGCTGAAAATGAGAGCTCAATGCTCCAATTTCCAAAAGAGAAGTATATAATTTGCAAGATGATCCACAAATGAGCCAAGCGATCGCTTCCTATACCTTGTTGTGGTGCCAAAACTAGTTAGAATGCTTTCAAATAGGACCCACCTCATAATGGATACTTTTCTTCTATTTTTCCTTTGGCTTTTCATCTTCTTAACCCAACAAACTGACTTAGTATGGAAAACTACTAAGGAAGAATGCAATGCTCACGAAAATAATTGAAAAACATGACAATTACTTCCCTTGCTCATTTCGTTCTTGCCCACGGGAAGTGGAATGGGTTCAAAGTCTTCCAATCGAGCTAGTTTGAAAAAGGGGACATTACAGTCCTCCCCTCCCAAAATTGCTTTCCCAAAAGCAATTGCAAGCTCTCATGCCCAAGTACCATCATGCCAAAGTGAAGAAATATGTTGTAATGCTCCCATAATCTAGATCTTGGACCTGTCAAATGAAAGAGCTCTTGCCAAAACAAGCTCATGTATATATTGTCCTTATTGATGTGCTTTGGCATCCCGTGAAGTTTAACAACTTCCTTGAAAAAGAAATCAGATACTACCTCAATTCTGCCTTCTTCACCTTCTCCATTCAAAATAGCATTACCAACCTTTCTCCTTGCATACTTAGTTGTACACAAAGCTTCCAATCTGCTGTAACCTTAGTCATAAAGCAAGAAATTGAGCAATAATCAGCAGCCTGACAAGCTAAAACACATACAAATGTGGCATCCTCATTCTTTGTTCCATCCTTGTCAAGTAAGGTGGAAGAACACTCCATATTCCCAAATACAAATGCAATTGAAATTAGGTGGGGCTGCTAGAAATGGTGACAACAGCATCAATGATGGTAGTTTGGCTCATGGCTGCCATAAAAACACTTCCTTTCTCACTTGGGGTGGATAACACCTCATTCCCCAAATTTGAGCATCATGCAAAACTGATCCAAAGTCAAACACTTAGAGTTACTTTGTTGTAGTGGCCTCCTTTGCTGCCCGAAAGGTGGTCTAGGCTGCCCTCTTCCTGCTTTCTGTAGATCGGCGGTTGTTAAACCTTGGGGCAACTACATAACCATGGTTAGTGCAGAACCAATGTTTTCAAAACTATTCCCTGCTAAATTGGTTGTTTCGTCATTTTCCTGAGAAATGTCAGTTTGACCTTGGTCAATGAATGAAACCTCCTCCACATGACTTTCTTGGAATTTGGACCTTGGGGGATGCTTTGTGGCCTATCTGATCAGGTTTGACATGTGCAACGAGCTCGACGAGTCAATAAGATTGCTTGTGGACCAAGATGCTCCTGCATCATACATCCTAGGTAAGTGAAATGATCCATGAGCTCATGCTCATGAATGTTTTATGAGCTCTTCCAATGTTCGTCTGTATCTTAGCAATCTCAAACGCACTTATCCAAGATGCATCTTCAGCTGCTCTATGCTTCCATTTGACCAAATATTCATTTTAATACTCGACTCTTCAGCTATTCTACTTCTCTTACCTTCTCAAGTAAGTTGCGTCTCCGATCCAATTGAAGAATATCAACTTACATACTCATCACTTTCTTGTTTCTCATGGTAAGGGTACAAGTCTCCTGCATTAAATATGGGAGAGATATCAATCCCATCCCAGTTTCTATCTCATAGGCATTTGCTGCAAACTTTCTCAAAACCTTGCGTAGCCCAATCTTCTATCATTTGAGCTTGTCATATGTTTCTCTTGGGAACCTTTTTTTCTCAACTGAGCCAAAACCAACACATCCACTTGAAATTCTTTTTCTCTACGTCTCATATCAACATGTTGTTTGTATCTCATGGTTCTCTTCTCCAACTTCTCCTTCACTTTTTGGTGTATCTAATGCATATGCTAACAAAGACCTCCACTACAACACTTTTTCTATTCAAATAAGCCGTGTCTCTCAACTCGGCAACACCTCTAGGGATGTAACCGTATAAAACCTAAAACAAACTCCTGGCTGCACTTCTATTGACCGAGTTATTGTAAGAAAAGTCAGCTTGTGGTAGAGTCATATCCCATTGTTGAATTTTTTTTCTTGCCAAGCATCTCAACAAGTTTTTGAGACTTCTATTCATCACCTCCGTTTCCCCATCCATCGGTGGATGATAGGCTGAACTGAAAAGCAAGCTTGTGCCCAACTTTCTCCCCAAAGTTCTCCAAAAATGTCCAACGAATTTGATATCTCTATCTGAAGCAATACTCTTGAGGAATTCTTGCAACATTACTACTTCTTTGAAAAATAGAGTTGCAATGTGGGTAACATCACTAGTCTTTTTGCTTGCTATAAAGTGTGGATGATAGGCTGAACCGAAAATCAACCTTGCGCCCAACTTTCTCCCCAAAGTTCTCCAAAAATGTCCAATGAATTTGATATCTCTATCTAAAGCAATACTTTTGACGAATTCGTGCAACCTTACTACTTTTTGAAAAACGGTGTTGCAATGTGGGTAACATCACTAGTATTTTTGCTTGCTATAAAGTGTGTCATATTTAAAAATCTAACAAGAACAACATACATAGCATCATTTCCTATTTGTATTGTTGGCAACCCAAAGAACGAAATCCATGCTTACATCTTCCCATGGTCTTTCCGCTATTGGAAATGGCTGATATAAACTTACAATTTGATTTTAACTTTTGGAATATTGGTAAACTGTACAATGTTGCACAAACTTCTTCACATCCACACTCATCTTTGACCAGAAGTAACTCTCACTCAGTTGCACAAATGTTTTATCCACACCAAAGAAAGAAAGAGAGAAAGAAGGGAATTATATTAATGTCCACGATTGACCAAAAGTAGGTCAATGGGACTTGAGAATAAGTCCAATCTTGATAGAAAGTGCTAAGGCAAAAGGACCCCAGGTACAATGACCAACAAAATAAAATAAAACCGAAATCGCTGAAAGTACACATGGGTAAGTTCCAATGTAGTAAACCTCCTAACCCATGTGGTTAGAGTAACAATAGAAATAGCCAAATACATATGACTATGAAAGGCCAATGCATGATTTGAAATATATGAAAATTTTGAAAGATGCCTAGGAATGTTTAGGGCCTAGGGGTCCAGGTTGGTCCCTCCTAGCATCCAAGGCTGAAGAAGAAGCTATCGTGGCAGTAAAACAAATCATAATGTGTGCTTGCATTTGTGGCCTAGGAGGTGGTTGCGAAAAAGCAAAACCACGGTACCAAGGAGCAGGTCCATGACTAGGAGCGGATCCCTGTCATCGAGAACTAGTGCGCGGGGGTACCTTAGGAATAAAATTGTGTAGAGATGAGCATTGCCTCGTTGACGTAGCCCCGAAAGTGATCGGATAATCCTCCACTATGCTTTTCTATTATCAAATTCTCCATCACTGAGCATTGAGGTATACACAATCGCTGTCCTCTAAACAACAATTCCTCTTGTATAAAGAAATTCAACCATGGAGTTCTATCCATGTTAGTTTGGCTCTTGCATACTTCCCAAGCATCTCTATAATCCAAATCTCCCTCATACAAATGTCTCATGGAGTCAAACCCAACTACCTTTACTCTCACCTCAACAAACAAGATATCTACTCAATGTATCGACTACTCTATTGGAGTTCCCACTTCTATGTTTCAAACGAGTAACTTTGATGAAACTCAATCCACTTTATGTGGTTTTGATTCAACCTCCCTTGGTTGTTCATGAATTGTGATGCTTGATGATCCATGCATAGAAAAAAAATCCTTTAGTAATAAGTAGTGTCTCCATTTTTGAAGTGCTTGTACAGTTGCATAGAACTCTTGATCATAAACTAAATATTTCTTCGTAGCATTATTCAACTTTTTGCTGAAATAAGCAATGGGTTTACACTCTTGACCCAAAGCAACACCTAATGATGTCCCATTGGCGTCAGAATCCACTTGAATACTTAGTTTAAATCTGAGGATGCTAGCACGGGCTGTTTGGTCACTGTCAATATCTAAAAGTTGATCTCTCTGGGTAAGTGCACCAAGTTGGGGGGCCAAAAAATGGACAAAAACCCGAAAAAGAACGAAACACGATCGTGTTATGTTTTCCCAGGCTCAGGTAATTCACGAACCTAAAACTCGTACGCGTTATAACGTGATCGCATTATAACGCGTATGCATTTCTATGATCACAAAACGTGTACGTGTTTTTGCTCTATATGAAGTTTGTAAGGGCTTGAAGGAGCCATATTTACTAAAATAAATTTAAAGTATAAGAAATAATAAAAGTATAACGAAATAATAAAAGAAATCTTTTTCTTTTATTATTTCCTTATACTTTTATTATTACTTATACTTTAAATTTATTTTAGTAAATATAAGATGTTAGGGTCACTCTGCACCTGATGGAAGTGGTCCCGTAGCTCTGGCAGTTATAATCTAGAAGATAGTTTTTCAAAATCTAATCTGGTCAGTACTTATTCATTTTTAGGATTTTAGCAATGACCTAAAACTTTCAGGCCATATATATTGTAGTCGGTCTTTGTTTTGGGAAAACATATAGTCATTTTGTAGGTTTTTTAGACTTTCTGGATTGGATTTTGGCACTACCACTACTTGAATTTATACCAATTTTAAAATTTGGTCCATAATTCACTTTAGTGACCACGAATCAACTCTATGATGCTTGTCTACTTCTTACTAAAATGAGATCCTCACTTTCTAGATAGAGGATTGCTCCCTGCAATGGGATTCTTGTCCTATGGAAAAAATGAGGTGATTGTAATGTGCCTCCTCCTTAAGGTGTGATCACACTACTAGGTGTTGAATGAGTTTTTACGAATAATACCAAGTGAATTGCATCAAGTGAACTCAGATGATTGCTCATTCTTAGAAACATGGTGCTCCATATAAAGATCATCCCTTCACCTTTCCTGGCTCTAAAATCATCCTTTCATGGAATCAAATTCAAGATTCTCATACGTGTCTTTACTCATATGTATCTCATGGAGATAGACGATGCCTTAATACTTCACACATGATGGTCTTGGATACCTCGGTGGCATGACTAGCTCATTTTAGCTTGTTCTTTGGAGAGATTTGGGTACAATGACACGGTCAGGATATGATGATCATCAAGTCACTCCTTGAGCTCCACATTTCACCTTTGAATATGATGAATCCTTCACAATTCAATTTATTTACCAAGATGAAACCTGGGTGTAAGCATGCTTATGGTACATGGACACTTTTTTTTCTCAAGTTGCTCCTCATGGAAATGGGTTTCCACCTTCGGATAGGGGATGAATCCTTGAATTAAATTTGAGTATGAGTTACATGTTCTTGACCTCCATACTTCACTGAAACACTACAAATCACATTTTATGATCAATGAAACTATTCTAAAAATCTAATTCTGCTTGCAACTCAAAATTTAGGTCCTATTTCATTTTGAACTTAGAGGGGCAGCTGAAGAGTTTTGCAGTACCTAAAGAAATATTTAATCCTTGAATGAATGTTGATTATTCCACCTTATATATTATTCTAATATCCTTCCAATTCCTATTTTGTTTCATCCTAAGTCTTTCCAGAACTCCTGGAATCATCCAGAGAAGTCAACTTTTACCGTTTTAGCTTTCATTCCCTGCACCTGAAAACCCTGTCTTAAAAAGATTGCTCCTGAATGAGATTTTATTTCCTAAAATTTCCTAAATTTACTTAAGACATCTTCAATTCTCTCTGAAATCACCCTCAGATGCTTTATATTTTCTCTAAAAACTTCTGAAGGGTGTTCAATTAGCTACAGAATGGCCAAAAATGGCCTTTTTAGGCCTTCGAAGGAAGTAGTCTCTCATAAAAACTAAATGAGTTGATCGATCACCTCAAACACTATTCCCTACACACTGAAACACACTGAATGATATTATTAGGACTTTCCTTTGGGTCAGGGTTTATGATTTATGGTTTAGGGTTTAGGGCTCAAGGTTCAGGGTTTAGGGTTTAGTGTTTAGGGCTCATGGTTTAGGTTTCAGGGTTTAGGGTTTAGGGATCAGGTTTTAGGGTTCACAGTTTAGGTTTTAGGGTTTAGGGTTTAGAGTTTAGGATTTATGGCTCAGGGTTAATGGTTGAGGGTTTAGGATTTAAGGTTTAGGGTTTAGGGCTTAGGGTTCAGGGTTTAGGTTTCATAGTTTAGGGTTTAGTGTTTAGTGTTTAGGGTTTAGGGTTTAAATTCGTGTTAGGGTTTAGGGTTTAGGTTTTAGGTTCAATGTTTAGGGTTTAGGTTTTAGGTTTCAGGGTTTAGGGTTTGGGTTTTAGGGTTTAGGGCTTAGAGTTTAGGGTTGAGGGTTTTGGGCTTAGGGTTTAGGGTTTAGGGTTTAGGGTTTAGGGTTTAGGGTTTAGGTTTTTTTAGGGTCATAGGGTTCGGGGTTTAGGGCTCATGGTTAATGGTTTAGGGTTTAGGGTTTAGGGTCAAGGTTCAAGGTTAATCGTTTAGGGTTTAGGGTTTATGGTTTAGGGTTTTAGGGTTTAGGGTTTAGGGCTCAAGGGTTTAGGGTTTAAGGGTTTAGTACATGTTTAGGGTTTAGGGTTTAGGGTTCAGGGTTTAAGGTTTAGGGTTTAACATTTAGGCCTAAAGGTTTAGGGTTTATTTGTTTAGGGCTCACGGTTTAGGGCTTAGGGTACCTGGTTTAGGGTTTAGGGTTTTCAGGGTTTAGGATTTTAGGGTTTAGGGTTCAAGGCTTAGGGTTTAGGGTTCATGGTTTAGGGTTTATTATTTTGGGTTTAGCATTTAGGGTTTAGGGTTTATAGTTTAGGGTTTAGGGCTCAAGGTTAAGGGTTTAGGGTTTAGGATTTAGACATAAGGGTTTAGGATTCAATATTTAGGGTTTAGGGGTAGGGGTTTAGGGTTTAGGTTTTTAGGGTTTAGGGTTTAGGGCTCACGAGTAAGGGCTCTAGATTTAGGGTTTAGGGCTAGGGATGAATCAGGGTTCAAGGTTTAGGGTTTAGGGATTCAGCATTTAGTGTTCAGGGTTTAGGGTTTATAGTTTAAGGTTTAGTAAGGCTTAAGGGTTTAGGGTTTAAGGTTTAGGTCGTGGAGTTCTGGTTTTAGGGTTTAGTGTTTGGCTCAGGGTTTAGGGTTTAAGGTCAGGGTTTAGGGTTTAAGTTTAGGTTTACAGTTTAGGGTTTAGGACAAGATGTTTAGGGTTTAGGGGTCAGGGTTTACGGTTTAGGATTTAGGGTTTAGGGGGATTAGGGTTTAAGGATTTAGGGGTTTAGGGTTTATAGCATTTAGGATCATGGTTCTTGGTTTAGGGTTTAGTGGGCTTTAGAGTTTAGGGCTTAAGGCTCAGGGTTTAGGGTTTAGGGCTCACGGGTAAGGGTTGGATGTTAGTTTAAGGGTTTAGGGTTTAGGGTTTATGGTTTAAAGTTTAGGTTTATGGTTTAGGGGTTAGGGATCATGGTTAAGGGTTTGGGGTTTAGGGTTAAGGGATCAAGGTTCATGGGTTTAGGGTTAAGATTTAGGGCATAGGGCATTTAGGGTTTAGGGTTTTGATTGTAGAATTTAAACATGCTAAAAGATTTAGGCTGAATGCTAAAATCCAAAAAATTACCTATGTACTGACCAAATTATACTATAAAAAACTATCTTCTAAATCATGACAGATGGAGCTATGAGACTAGTTCCATAAGGTGCAGAGTGACCCTAACATCTTATATTTACTAAAATAAATTTAAAGTATAAGTTTTTATTTAATATAAGAAATAATAAAATATAAATAATAATAAATGATTATATTTAGTATTATAAAATATAAATTAATAATAAGTTTTTATATTTAGTATAAGAAATCTTATTAAGTTTTTCATTTATTATTATTTATACTTAAACATTTATTTTTGTAAATAGAAGCATGCCAAAACCACATATCATGCTTATACTATTAGGAACGTGTACATGTTTATAACGTGTACACATTATAACATGCACGTACGTGTATGCGTTATGTTTGTTTACTTTTCCAAGCCATGCCTCAAGGCTTGGGGATCCGGTTTGGATCCCCAAACCTGAGGCATGGACCTGCAAAAACACAGCAAACAATGCGTTTTTGCAGGAAAATGCAAAAATCTCTCTTCCACCATCATAAATCGACATAAAACAATCGATTCGTTTAAAAAAACGTTATACCACGATGTAGAGCAGAGTTTCTACTTTCTAAAAATATAATTTTTCAATTTTTCTGACTAATATAAGGTTTCCATATTATTTATTTTCTAACAATGCCTTTTTATAGCTATTTTTTGAAGTTTAAACATGTCTATATTTTGTCATATATCTTTTTTTGGGCTCATCGAAATTGGAAAAAAATTATTCTAGCCCAAACTAGGCATAATTCTATACACATTGAAAAAAAATCTAATTTTTGATATTTTTTGAGGTAGTTAGGGAGGCACAGTCGGAGCTCCATTATGTTTTTAAATTTAAAATTTCTGTACTAGAAAAATCATTAAAAAAAATACTCGCTAAAAAGTCTAGAAAAAAAATGTAGCCCAAATTAGATGCTCCAAATTATATTTCTACCAAAGGGTTTTCAAAAATACTAAATGGTGCTCAAAAAATGGTGGGGGGCACGAAAGTCACTCTGTTATGTTTTTTAGCAAAAACAAGAGCACGTGTTGGTATTTTAGTTATTTGACCCACTTAAACTTATCCGTTTTCAATAAAATTTAGTAGCTTAGAAACTAGACTCAAAATTCTACGATTCATATTTCCATAACATCTTCCAATTTTGAGTATAACTATTTCAAAAAAACTCATTCAAGTTGAAGTTTTTCTATTTTTCAGAAAAATGCGTCCACTTAAGACCCCCTTTTGGCCCTCCAACTTGGTGCACACACCCCTCTTGCAAATGTCCATATTAACTCTTTCCTATCACCTCTTATTGTTTCCATGATTGGTGCAGATATCCCACTTAAATTCCTGATGAACTTCTAGTAAAAACTTGTAAACCCATGAAAACTTATTCAACCATGCTCTTTGGTGACGGCCACTCAAAAATGGTTCTTACTTTTTAAGGATCTTTGCTAATTCCATCATGTGAGATTACTAAATGGAGGTAAACTAACTCTTCCTTTATAAAACTCCACTTCTTCAACTTGACCAGCGACTTCTCTTCCTTCAACCTTTGCAACACCAACCCCAAATGCATCAAATGCTCCATTTTTGTTCTTCTAAGAATCAAGTTGTCATCCAAATACACAATAACAAACTTACCAAGATATGGTTTCAGCAGTTTGTTCATGAGTCTCATGAATGTGCTTGGTGCATATCAACCTGAATGCCATAACTAGCCACTCATACAAACCATCGTTGTCTTGAAAGGAATTTTCCACTCATCTTCTCGAATTCAGATTTGATGATAGCCACTCTTCAAGTCATTTTTTGTGAAGTACCGTGCTCCACTCAAACAATCTATCAATTCATTCATTAGTTGCAATGGAAACCTATGCTAGATTAAATATTTGTTGATGGCCCTTGAATCTATGCACATGCGCCATTCTTCATCTTTCTTTGGTGCTAGTCCGCTGACACCGTATCAAACCCTTCTTCAACAGCTCTTGTACTTGCCTTTCATGGTTTCACCACATTTTCCATAGGTGTCAACCTACACATTACCTTGTTCGGTAAAATAGATCCATGTTATGGCTAATGCTCCTCATGGGTGTCAGTTTGCCCAACAAGTCCTTGGAGATAATCTCAACATATTCTCCCAACAAATTCTCCACTTCTGCGGAATTTCACCCATTGTATCTGCTGTCCCAACTTGTATGGGCTTAGGAATGAAAGCAAAACATGCCTTCTTTTTTTATCTCTCACGAATTGTTTTCTAGTAATCTACAACCCTTGAGGACTGCTGCCCACTTCTTCTCCCTTATCCTTCAATGGGCTTAATGTGTACTTCCACCCATCCTTCACAGAGTATAAGTATTGGCTCTAACATCATGTATGACTTTTCTATCAAATTGGCAAGGCCATGCCAACAATACATGATATGCATATGGGTGCAATGCCACCCACAACTTCATCCTTACATGACCCAATCTGAAAATTAACCAAACTTTGATTGTATGGGTTGGGATGCACGGTCCTCTTCAATCTAAACTTCTCTACCATCTCATTCGGCACCAAGTTATATGTGTTACCACTATCAACAATGAGTTTATGACACCTACCTATAGATTTGCACATGGTTCTAAAAGATTATTTCTTTGCACTGGTTTATTCTCCTTCTTAATGGTTTTATCAATACTCTCTTCATCATGAAAGCTTCTCCATGTTCTGGTTCTTCTATTTGATTGGGTGATGTAATGCTTTCTTCATCTGATTTTGCATTGTGTTTGCTAACCTGATTTCTTCTACTGTTGTTTTTTTGTGCTTGTGAGCACTCAAAAGCTCTATTTCCAACATCTCTACACCTGAAGTATGCACTCTTGAAGGATATCCTCTTTCTCTTGGTGCACAACTATCGTTGTGAGAAGTGCTTGCTTCTCCTGAATGAGGATGCTGTCCTCTTCCGGTGTTTTCTTGACCTCCTTCTCTTGAGAACCTTCCTTTGCCTCTTAACGTGTTTTTTTTTATCTCTTTGAAATTTTTTCTTCAGCCTCCATAGCACATTGATATGCTTCTTCTACTGAACACAATCTTATCATCCCTAACTCATCTTGTATGGAAATACAAAGACCATTTGCATATCTTGAGATGTTCTCTTCATCATATTCAACATGACCAGTCTGAATTGTGAGTTTTGTAAAACTCCCCTATGTCATCCTTTTCATTCATATCCTTCTGTCTCAAATTTTGCAACTTCTTGAGCAGGGTCAGCTGATAAACAGATTGTAAAAATTACAGTTCAACTTTACAACCATCCTATCCCGACTCTTGATTTTTACTCTATTTCTTTTGACTCTTTCCAGCTGCACATGATCCCACCATAAGGGCACATGTCCCTTCAACTCGATGCAAGGAGACTTCACTCTCTTGGGGTCAGTTTTCTTAAAGTCAAAATAATTTTCCAGCTCCATGATCCAATCAATGAGATCCTTGGGGCATAAAATTTCTCAGTAACTAGGAGTGTCCAACCTTGGCTTACCTCCCATCTTGGCAATGGATTTCAAGAATCTATCCTCTAGTTCATTAACTATCTCTTAAAGCTGAACCTCCATTGCTTCTTCTTCGTCTTCACTCACGTTTGCCACAAGTTCTATGTGATGCAGTCTCTATGCAATCCAATCTAGCTTGGATTCCTCTCAACATCTCTACCAAGTCTGTAACTCTTGGTGCTCTTCCTCTTCTTCCAAGAGGTACTCGTCTATGTCCCATTTCCACTCCTCACAACTCTCAACAATGCAGGACTCTCACACTTGCAACAAACCCACTAACGCCTCATACACTTAATCAAACAAGACACAACGCGCTTTGATGCCAAATGATGCTGGTTTAGTAAAAGGGGGCCACATGAATGGCAGCCTTTCCCCACAGCCTACACTCTCGCCAATGGACACACAAAACACAACAAACTCAGACATGGAGCTCAAAACTCTACTTTTATTGCATTAATGACTGTATCAAAGAGATCGCACACAAACACACACTTTGCTTTATTGAATTAAAACAAGAAAATGAGAAAATCAGTACAATACAGTCCCTCAATGGACTTGATACAGTCTTTGTTTTTTCTTGGACACACACCTCCCTAGCAAGCTTCTAACTAGTTCCTTGAAAGCTCTCACACTTTCTCTCCTCTCTTATGTTCGCCAAATTCCAAACAAATAAATTCGCAATTCGGCAATTATAATTTAAATAAATAAAAATTGTTAAAAACATCATTATATTCGTACAAATTGAACAAATTATTTTTACTCCCCCAAAACTCCTAAAAATTGTTTGTTTTCTGTGAATAAAAATTTGAAAAACTCAGTGGAGAGCTCTTTGAGGTCTACTGTAACTGCCATTCACATTCTTTGGTATGTTGTTTTCATTTAACCCCTACAGGCTTCAACTGTCATTTAATCCTTTCAAATGCGGTCTGCTGTTTTGGTTCAATTCCTTCAACTGTTGTATACTGAAACTATTCATGTCTTGACCTGCGATCTTGATCTACACTTCAAAATACTGAAACCTATTTTCCATTGAAAATCTGTCGCTATTGATGAGGTATTTAATGCAAACTCTTTATGAGAGAGTTTATAAACATTATGTAAGTTTTATTTATTATTTTTACTTTCTAACGTAATCTTATTTATTGATACGTATTCAGTTAGTATTTAGGTATAAAATATTAATGTAATAAGTATTTAGTTAGTTAGGTAATGTTTAGTTAGAGTTAGGTTAGTGTTTAGATTTAGTATTTTATTGTTTAATATTATTAATTTAGTAATTAGTATGCTACTAATTTTTTGTCAAATATTAGTTAGAGTTTAGGTAATATTTAGAACTAGTATATTAGTAATTTATTAATAGCTTAATATTACTATATTATTATAAAATTAGTAAAAATATATTTTATATTATAGATTCATATAATTTGAATTCAATCGTAATTTTGTTTTGCGAATTTTATTGTCTAGCGAACTTGTTTCAAATTTTATCATTGCCGAACACGACCACGAACCTTGTGACTTAGGATTTGGATCTAGTGCCTATTCAAACTCCCAAGCCTCTTGAAAACACTCCGGAAATGAAAAATATACACTCTGGATAGTTGCTTTCGTTTTAACTTCTATGCATGCAAACCCGCATGCTAATATAGATTGGTAGTTTCGAACTGTTGCCTGTATCAACCAATAACTTCATCATCTGACTAAGAAAGGTCAATTTGACCCTGGTCAGATGAATGAAACATCCTACTCATGAATTTCTTGAAAGTATTGGACCTTTGGGGTTGCTTCATGGCATGTCTGATCCAATGTTTTAGAATTCGGAACCGGACTCGGAATCGGTTGAGGGTTGTGGACCGGACTGGAACCAGAACCAAACTGGTTCAAACTTTATGAACCGGTTTACTAAAAAACACAAAACAATTACATTTTTAATGAAAACAATACATTTGAAAGATTAGAAACCATGATTCCAACAATTGCACACAAAATATGCAAAGTTTGCTCATGTATATACTATATAACATGTAAGAAAGGTGTTTATAGCAAAATGGTACGAAATCCAAGTCCAATACACAATACATGTATCATATATGAGATTCCGAAACAAAATAGATAAATAATGAGGCTCTAAATGGCCTCTATAGTCCAAGACTACAAAAACCAACATGTTACGATGCTACAAGTTACAAAACTTTAGAAGATACTAGATGACATCAATCATCAATCATCAAACTCTGCACCACTATTGAGAATGGGATCCTCAGGCTCATCCTCGTCAATTTCATCACGTTCCTCGGACTTGGATCCATCCAAATCCTCAGGGACATCTATATAGCAAAAAAATAGGGTTTATATCAGTTAAACAACTGTAGTTTTAAATTAAAATTGTTTTTTTCAATTTTAGCGCCGTATAAAAGCACTTTTTTATGGCTCGGCCGATTCAAAACAGAATCAGACTGGTTCGGTACCAAACTAGTCCACTGGTCCAGTTTTAATGCCGGTTTGTGCCAAAAAAACAATGAACCGGTCGAATCGGTTGGTTCAGCTTCCGGTTCGATCGGTTTTAAAAACACTGGTATGATCACCTTCGAGACACGCAATGAGGTGGACGAGTTGACAAGTTGCACCCACATGCACAAGTGATGGCTCATGTTTTTGGTTGATGCAAGATTTCTTGTTGACTTGGATGCCCCCTGCACCATGATCTCTTTAGGTTTGTCCCATTTGGCAGACTGCATTTGTGACACCACAATCTTTGACATAGTGACTGCTTTTTGACATGACATGTTGCTCTAGTTTATAGGGAGTCCACTGGTCCCTATCGGCACATCTCGATGTGGTGAGAGCAATGATTCCATGCACTTTGTAAGGCATCATACAACGTAGTTATCTTTGTAGGACACGTAAGCTGTATGAGTCTGTAAAGCTATAAACATGATTACAAAGAGGAGAAGCCTACACTTAATGAGCTAATATCTGACAATACCTGACACCTAAAGTTCTGCATGCACGATGTTACAATATTGATTGCTCTTTATTAACCCCCCCTTATTGTTGATCTTTGTTCTCTGCAGTTGGTTTGTTTATGGTTTGACTTCCATGTTTAGTTTGTCATGAGCTTCCAATGGGATTGTAGTATTTCTGTCCTCATTGGATCCATTGTCATTGTAATCTGTTTCTTGAATGCTATCACGTTATTACTTCTTGAATCTAGTCATGCTATTCTTATAGCCATATAATGAGGTAGATTTTGTATGAGATTGCTATTGTACCTTGATCCTAATTTTCAGGCTTTCAAGTGTAACCATTGTATTAATCTTTGAGAGTTGTGTTGAATCTAGTGTTCAGGATGATGTGTATTTTGAGAATGAATTTGGCATCTGCATTAGCAAGATGAAGGACATCGTAGATTGTGTGTCCGTCTTTGACTTATTCTGGAAATGGGATAAGTACAAAATGGTTGGAGATATGCTACTTAGGTCGTGAACTTTAAGTTACATACATTGATTCCTAATCTGTGATTGATTATTAAATTGTAATCCTGTAGCTGCTATTTTCCCAATTTGGAAGCAGCTTAGAGTACAAATTTCTTAGTTCTGGATCAAACGATTCCTCCTTATGGTCTAGACAAAACAACCAATACATGAGCCATATTCATTGGCCTTTAAACTAAATTTCCCTTATGAAATCGGTTTTTATGTGACCAGGTAGATTCTTCCCAAAGGAAAGATTGCACTTATAACCCTCATAAAGCAATACTACTTGAGTTAGGAAATTCCACCTGTCCAAACCGCCCAGAGTGATTATCTTCCCCAATTGGGGAGAGAAAGAGCTATATTGACTTAAATCCATAAAATAGCTGCAGACTAGTTCACAAAAAAAGCAGGGGCATGGGTATCACGCCTCAAGGTCCAACACACTCCCAAGCATAAACTGGCCTACAATCCATGTCGAGTTTCATCTACACTGGTTGGGAGCTTGATACTTCAGGGTGATGGGCTTGTCTGATGGATATGGGAAACACCAGATGACTGAGATTCCACAGTGATTTTCAGTATCAGAATGGATTTTCAGGGCAATGGCTATTAACTTCATTTGACTCGTCTTTCATCCAGGATTTTTACTTTCTGTGTGATCTGAAAGTTGAGGAATATGAATATTTGTCTAATGGAATTTCCATTCTCAGAAAAACTAAGTCTGTATGTAAAATAATCTTCCTTAAAAAATAGACCCTCAAATGAATGCTGCAAATTTTAATGAAGATTTTTATAAGCAAAGAAAGGAAACTGTTTTAGGAATCCAGTAATGCGCCCTAGATGACTGGTTGTGTCTGAAAATCACCAAACTGTGTGCCCTAGCAACGAATGAACCTCAAAAAATTGCAAATCTAGAGATCAGAGTGACTGCCTATTTTCTTTGTTTTTCTCTAGATACCTTAGAAAAATCACACTTTTTCCTGTTCCTTGTGATTTTGGAAGACTTGTGTTTTCTGCAAAATTGTGCCCTACATCATTTTTCTCTGCTGGATTTTGCCTATCACATTTGCCCTGGAAACAAATCTTAATTTCATGCCCTAACAATATGCAAAACCCTAATAAATACTTCAAAAATGGTGACATCCTAATCTCATGCCCAAGCACTTGGAAATGTCCGCAAATTCGTCTAAAACACAACAAAAATATGTGCCTTCGAATGGCATTTTAATGGCTTTTATTTGCACCTTTGCATTGGCGTCAACTGTATTTTTTTCCTTGAAACCTCACGCAGCCATATCTCTTCAGCCTTTGCCCATCCTTAGTTCGTGCCCTAACCTTTGATACCAATGTTAGAAGATGTGGAATAGAGAAGGAATGACTGAGAAACCGGAATGGACTTATCGTAGAAATTGTGTGTCCTAATTTATCATGAAAGAGAGTTACAAAATGGTTGAGAAGGTTACAACCGATCTTTAGTTAATACATAACTAATAGTGACTTAGATTATAAACAATGAGCATTATATTCTAATATATAGAAAATGAGTCCGCTCTCAGGATTTGGATTCAATAAGCTAACCGTTGTTGTTGAATGTAGTTTGCTATGCCCAGGAATGTAGGAGGTAGCCTTTCAGTGGGCAATTGTTCCATTGCTTTTAAATAAAGGCCAAAATTTATACTTACCCTAGGTTGTGTTGAAACATCTCCTCCTAAATAAAATTTCTGCATATCAAAATTGTGTCTGATACAATTCTTGGGTATGAAATATGCCAGAAACAGTCCTAAAAATGCTCGGGCACATGGCGGAATTCAACAGTACAGAAACGACTTTACATTTCCGGCAGATTGTGCCCAGGTGTTGCCGGGCCATTTCTTGCAGCATAGGTTGTTTAAACCAGCCAAAAAAAATGATCGCAGTCAATTTACATTACATGTCTTGGATGTAGGGTTTTTACCATACAAAAGAAAATATCAATGTATATTCCATCATCACATTCAAATGACCGCTGTCCTTTACCTTGTATCCAGTAAAGTTTATTTTGTCTACAGAAAAAATACATCCCATTCAAGTTTTTCATCTATAGAAAAAATGTGTATATAACAACATTTTGAAACTATAATAAGTATAATAAAAAAGACTTTTGGATGTATTTCGTGCTTTTATAATAAATTTTGGGCATGTCACATGATGCATGAACATGTATGAAATTTTAAACATGTTGAATGTTCTAGTAATATATTTTTTAAGTGCTTTATCATTTTATGGACTATTCAAAATGGGTATTAACACCAGTATTATTAACTTATATTTTAATATTTATATTTTTTATAATATATTGTATGCACGTTTTTGTGTTGTTTCTTTGACCAAGGGCTTTTTGAAAATCCACATTTCGGACCCATTTTTGTTTCCTAGCAACTAGAATATTAACATGAGAGAGGATTACAATGAGAAGGGCTAGAAGGACATAGGCCTAAACCCATAGCTAGTTATACAAAGAGATCATCAACCAAAATGTATAGATAGATAGTTAAAGAGGAAACACCAAGAGCATTTTATGAGAGTTTGTGAGAATTAGTGATCACTTGGCATGGTGAAAGGGAAACTATTTGTAGAGAGTTTTAGAGCCCAAGTTTGTGTTGAGGACATTGCGTGAACATTATAATAGTAACATTATCTTTGAAGTGATCATGATGAGTGTCTTGGTGTTTCAAAGGAGGGCCAAAGAGCCGAGGGGCCTGCATTTCAGCCTCCCCTCTCCTAATATGTTAAGGAAAAAACACAACATTGACAACATCCAACATTTTGTCCTACTAAATAAAAATATTTGTGAGAGAAATTATATTAATGTCCACAAATGACCAAAGGCATGTCCAAAGGGACTCGGGATACAACCTTTAACAATAGAAAGTTCTAGGAAGAGAGAATCCTAAAAGACAAATAAAGGAATAGAAGTATGTAAGAGAAAAATGAAGCTATGTGCCGCTAAGACACGTGGTAATGAAATCAATACAAATAACAATGAATGGCGAAGAAGAGCCCCAAAAAAATGTACTGATGAAGACTAGAAGGAAATTTCATTGTTTATCTTTGTCTGTGTAATGCCCCCAAAGGACACTATGAAACCCCAAATCCCTCACACCCAATACAATTTATAGCGAAGAGATTTTATGCAGATCTGAATTAAATAAGAAACATGTGACTAGGGCCGGGTAAGAAGATGCACCAAAAATGATAGAAACTCTCTGAAACTTTCAACCCAACAAATCAGCAAATTTTATAAACACGGAATCATGAAGAAAATACCGGAATTGAGCTCCAAAACACGCTGAAATTATTTTTATAAAATTTTGCAGATGTTTGCCTCAAACACAGTTGTATAGTGGCACTTCCTCAGCTTTAAAAATTGTGAAAATGGAGATTCTGATTTATAAAAACCAGCAGGATAATCTGTAACTTAAAACAGTCCCAAAACAGCCCCTAAACAACCTAGATCAGCTCCTTAGGTGGTCGCTCCACATAGAAAAAGGGCATAGAAAATAATAGCAAATTTTCTCTTCAAACCCTTTATCAAAATCTGCAACGTTATTGTCCTCTAACTGCTGGGTAAAATGCTGAAATATATTCTGCAACCAATGATTCTCAATGGAAACTCCAGGGTGGAGAATCCTCACAACTAAAGGAAGGGTTTGTGTCCTTGTCTAGATCTCTTGGAGGGTTTTCGTCCTCAAGAGTGAAGATGCGAGCAAAAATGCTCAACATACAAATCTGAATAGGAAGATAAACAATTGATGACCTCCTCAAGCAAGTTGACTTGCTTATATAGAGCTAATGGACCAACTTGCCTCCCTCAACATCCAATAAGCTTTTAGCCCCTCATTTAATGTTTTTCCATAAGGAGGTCACATTTTCTAGGGGACAAATAAACTTTATAAGGTAACTTTAGCTTTTTCTGATTTTATTTTAATATTAAGTCTATAATAACTTTATTATAAGTGCCTTTATGATTTTTTTTAATTGCAATTTATAATAAATGATTATGACTTAAGACCCTTAGCCGTTGGGGAGACAAAATGGGCTAAGGGTCTTTGACCGAGAAGGGGATATTACAGTCTGTGCCTAAGGTGCAATCATTAGAGCTATCACCAATTGTCGTGGAAGATCTGAAAATGCTCACCAAGGAGTATTCAAGGTCGGAGGGGTCTGGCTGGGAGATCGTCAAAGCAAGCAAAACACTTCCTCAAGAATCTCCCATAGTAGAAAAGAAACTCGTACAATGATTGTGACCCTATCGTCTGGGGGTGATCAATAAGTAGTAGATGCATGTCGCCGAGAATGGGAAGAGTCGTGCTGATGGGAAGGAGCACAACCATGATGTTGAGGTAGAGCATCTAAGTAATCCAAGTAGTAATGGTGCATTGAGAGAAGCACTGCCTAACTGATGTCTCGACTCTTATTTATGAAGTATCGATGTTCAAAGGGATTTTAGTGTTGATTATCGCTTGGTTGGGCTGGAAAAAGAGGTGATCAACATGGGGGCCCTGGATCCTCTAAATCCCTGATAGGGATTTGAGCTAGAGGGTGACAATCTTTGGAAGATGAAGAGCCAGGTACTACTGGTTTGGATATCTAAAGAAAGTAGATCTAGTGTTCCTTGAGTCCCTATAGAGGCAATGGTATTTCCCTTGGATCTCATAGAAATGGGGCATCTAAAAATGAGGTGTTCCTTGGTCTCCACTTCTTGGAGGGAGCAAAGACAATAGATCCGGTCCTGACAAAGATTGTGATGATCAGTTTTAACTTGTAATTGGTGAGAGCACATTCTCATTTGGCCATGGGGAAATCTCAAGTCGTCGGACAAGGGTGACAAATAATACCATCCACTAGTTGTAAGAATTATTTGACATAAAATCAAGCTTGAGGATGAGTATTTCAATGGGCGAGTTCCAGATGACTTGAGTATACTCTCTATAGATGTCCTCTTTGGAAGCTCTATTGATGACATCCTTTGTGGAAAGGAGCCTTGGGGGAGTGTCCAAGGAGTACATGAGTACATGTGGAGGAGTGTTAATGGAGATGTCGATAAAAAGGAGCAACCTAGTTTCAAAGTACGAATGGTGCCGATGCCTGGTGGGGACCAGTGAAGAAATCCTCTCTAAAGAGAAAATTGCTAAGTATGGATATCTCTCATGATCTAAAGCTGAGTTTGTTGATGTAGAAAGTAAGCATGAAGATATTCTCAAGGCGTAGTGATTGGGTGGAAAACGCATCTTGGACAATGTATTGAGGCACTGTCTACCTGCAATGGATCATGCGCTATAGCATGAGATTCTGAATCCTCTTAATAGGGGCCTAGTAAACAACTTCCATGCTAGGTTTCTAAACCTCTAAACCATATAAGAATGTAAGCTCGATAATTTTATTAAAAAGGCGTAACTTAGAAGGGATATCTTGGAGGTGGAACTGGAAACATTGACATTCCAAGATAGAAAGAGAGGCATACCCCTTGCAAAGGTGCGGGTGAGAGGAAGACTTTATGCTGAAGGATGGACCAGAACATTGGACCCCAAGTATGTGTAGGCTGATGTGATCTCTAGAAGTTCCCCTTTGTAGAAAACTAGAATTTGGAGAGAGGAGTGCTTGGGTATTGAAAATCATGACCTTAATTTTACTAAGGTCGACCACACATTAAGATTCATAGAAATGAGTGAGGGGTGTCAAGTTGTCACTAAAAGCTCTTGGCAAAAAAAGGATAGCTATAATTGCCTTATGCAAAATACAACCGTCATCTAAATGGGTGCGCCACTGAAGAAACTCGTCAAACTCATCAATGTAAATGTTGAATAGGGTCAGAGAAGGGACATCCTTGCTTGACCCCAATGGTACTCTTCACAGAGTTAGAGATCCCTTGACTTAAGAATAGGTGAATTGATGCCCCAGGACCACGATTGAGGAAAAATTGAACAGACAACCTCATTAAATAGCGTGCCAAGGGGAAAGGTGTCAAAGGAATCCATATGGTATATGATGACTATAGCTTAGAGATCTCCGCAAATCAGTTGCTTCGTTGGTGCACAACTTCAAAATAGATCTCTTGACTGAAGAAGTGGAGAAGATAGAGGAAGATGGCAGAGGAGTGGGGGGGTAGTTTATGACAACAAGATGGTCTGGAACATCATAGAGTGAACTAACATAGGTGACCCATGCTTCGGAGATGATGTTGAAAACTATGTTTTTTTTTTTGGGAGAAGAGTACGCTAAAAGGTCTTAGGTGAGTGGTGAAATCAATAAAGAGTATAAGTTGTCTAGATGTAAGAAACTCTCGTTTCTTACATCAGTGAAGACAATGGTACTGCCTATGAAGGGTGGGTATGGATGGAGGGTTGTGGGCTAGGAAAATTGAAGTTTCAGATGAAAGGATTTATACTCATCGTCATGCCACCAATTCATGGATCGGGATTCATGTCGGGAAGGGGATGTAGAGAAACGTATAGTGTAGAGACAAGAGGCAAGGGCAATATCTCAAAGGGTTTCATGTAAGAACTCATACATGGAATCGATGGTGGGAGGGATGGAGTAAAACCTTGACATAGGAAGGGAGAGACAATTAGCATAGTTAAGGGTGTGGTCATCATCAAAGTGGATTGTGTATGTTTAGTGTTGGGGGTTGGGGTGGGAGGTGATGAAGGAGGGGTGAGATATGGTATGGAGGGGTGTATGTCAAGACGACATTGTTAGCAAGGGAGAGTTAAGGAGAGGGAAGGAAGCCACAGATATGGGGAATGAGGGAGTTGTTGGTGAGAACATAGTCCACAATTCTTGCATCACTGCCATGGGGAAAATAAGTGAATTTACTAGACTTGGAGAAGTGAGGAAGCCCATTAAGAATGTGGAGGCGTTGAGATTCACCCAACCAGAGAAGGTGTCTCCCATAGGAAAAGACTGTAGAATTCTTGTGAGTAGAGGCTCTTAGTAAGCCAAACTCTTCTAGATCCAACTCACGAAGACATAACTCATCTTGTGCAAGATCATGAATAAGTGTCTAGTGGTTCCCCATACGGGCATTAAAATCGCCCTCAAAGAATGATATCACCGATAGTGAAGTACTAGGAGATCTTTGGGATAGAGGTCAAGGTACATGTCCCCATCAACATGAATGATGTGGTAGTGTAATGCCCTTTTTCCAGGCTGAAACTAAAAATCAAATAACTTGCACGTATCCAAATAGTAAACTGAAATTAAATTCCCAAACCCTAGCAGCAAGTTGTAAAACATATTTTTTTATGATAGAAATCAGTTGCAAACTTGTTGGCAATAATTTAGAAAACCCTTCAAAATAATATTCTTCAAATTTGGAAATGATTGCAAGAGAAAAGCACTGAAAAATATATAATATAGCTGGAAATTAATTAACAGCAGTGAATACCCTTACAAATATAGCTGGAAATGAAGGATTCCAAGCCCAAAATTGAAGTACAAATAAATATTACAGCTGCTAAAAATAGGAGGAACACAATGATAGCTGAATTTGAAGTGTTTGTGCCCTAGAATACCCCAAACTCCACCTTAGGGCAAGTCACCACCCTTGGGAAGGGCTCAAAATGCCTTCAAAACTGAATACAAACTCCTTATGAGATCATCCTTTTGCAAGTTTGAGGGGGTTTTGTCCTCGAACCAGCCCACCATTGAGAGGTTTTCGTTCTCAATAGGTCTTCCAAGAGGGTTTTCGTCCTCGATGAATGAGAGAAAGCAAAACGTGCTCCAACTCTAAGTGAATAAATTCCAAAAGCAGCATAACCACTTCCAAGCCAAGCGACCCCTTTAAATAGCTAGAGGTGGCCCCAAAAACCAAATAGAATCCCCTAAAGAGGACCGACCTTCTTGGGGACATAATAGTTCCAACAAGCAATGGAGATGCCACCACCACCCACTAAGACCATAGGTGGTCGCATGATGACGAACTAGGTCATGACCACCCAGGAGGAGGAGAGTCGCGATGTAATGTCCCTTTTTGGGGACACTCGGGAAATGACTTGGGGCTGGTTATGAAGGACTGAAATCAGAATTAGGGCATACTATAGATGAATGCAAAGTCACTGTGAAACCCTCAACACGTAGCCAACACTTTGCTCCTAGGGTGGCAACCTCTTAGGAGAATTCAAACACACTTTTCTAGGCACAAGCTTCACTCAAACCTTTAGGAAATAGGCTCATAATTTATAAGAAATAGACAACAATCGTTAGATGCAAGAAAACTGATTTTTGAAAGCCCACAAATGCTATTTTAAATTTATCATGAAATTGTTCCACTATAGATTTAAATAATAATTTATAGAACTGAAATAACTCTCATTTACACTCAAACAATTGATAGAAATGGAAGATTTCACCTTTAAAAATTATGGACAATCCAATCAAGCAAATTGATCACATAAAAACCCAACAACATCACCCGAAACACTCTCCCAAACAAGTCATTTAGGGCATATATCAATTATAACCTCAATCACCGCATTCGACAGATTTTATCCCAGAAAAAATGAAGTTCAGCGAATTAGTTTAGGCTCCCAAAAATTCGGTGGCATTCGCGAATTTAATCATCCATATGAGGGTGAACAATATTAAAAAATCGTTTTAAAATTCTTTTAAATTCACAAAAGACGTTTCAGGGTTTCTACTCCAAATCTATAAAATGACCAATTGAGATTGAGTCTAACACATTTGTTTTAGAATTTTGCAGTGGATTTTGCAATCTGTGGAGTTTAGAAGATGTCGTTTTAGGGATTTGCAGTGATTCGCAACTTCATATTCAAGCTCGAACTTCAGGGATTCGTTTTGAAAGATGTCATTTCAAGGAATATCCTCTCTTTGCAAGGGGAATACTGTCACTGCAAGTGCGTATCGGGCAGCACCGCAACAGACCCACCAATGAAACTTGCCGCTTTTGCGACTCCAGGCTCACCACTCGGTCGACACTCAGCGTGAATAATCTTCGGGAAAGGTATTTTACAAAGTTTAAAAGTATTCTTTGTTTTTTAGGTTTAATAAAAATTAGGTTTAAACTTTAAAGTTTAGGTATTTTATAGAGTCGTACGCTATAGTTTGTTTTTAGGTTTAATAAAATCTAGGTTTAATGTTTAGGCATTTATAAACTATAGTTTCTTTTTAGGTTAATAAAATTTAGTTTTAACTTTAAGCTTAATAAATCGTAAATGAAAATAGTTTTAAAAATAATCATTTATAAATTTTAGAGTAATTTATGTTATTTTATTTTATTTTTTAATATAGGATAATAAAGTTAATAAACTACTAATTTATTAAAAAAATCAAGTTTTAGTTTCAAATCAACTTTCATGTTACGTAAATATTTTTTTTAAAAATTGTTTATAAATTTAGAACACATATTTTAGTTTAAATTAATAATTTATTATCATTATTTTAAATTTTTCATTATATTATTTTAAATTTTTCATTATACTATTTTAAATGTTAACGTAAGATAATAATTTAATTTAGTTTTGTTTTATTTTTTATTATTTTTAAACATATAAAAATAAGTTAGTATCAATATCAGAATTTAAAATTTTCATTTTTCATTTTATTTTAAAAATTAATTACTGTCATTTTTAATTTTAATATCAAAATAGCGTTTATTTTTAATTTTATCTATATAATGTTTGTTGTTACTTTAATATCAAAACAATATTCATTTTTATTTTAATATCAAATAGTTTAACTTTTTTTTTATTTTTTAATTTAATTATTTTATTTGTCAAAAATGTAGGCACATCAAATACATTGCTATGGCACCTCCAAAATCAAGTGCAGAAGGATGGAAATATGCAAGCCGCGAGGGACAAACTAATAACATCACATGCACTTTATGTTAGCACCACTTTACAGGGACATTAACAAGGGTAATGAACCACCTTCTTGGCATATTAGGTGGTCAAGGAGGTGGTGTCGAAGCATGTTTGAATGTCACCCATGTAATAAAAGAAGCATTTAAGACTATGGGAATTTATTAGTACTAAATCAACAAAGGGCGCAAAAGAAACAAGTTCAAGATGAACTTTGTAAGTCTAAGATACCTTGCACATCTTGTCCCTCTGGCATGTCCACAAGCTCAGTAATGCCACAAAAAGAGAGTGGTATAGCAACACTAAACAATGTTTGGAAGCCTGAACAAAAACAACAGGTTGATGATGCATGGGCTGATTTCTTTTATGAATCCGCCATTCCATTTAATGTTGTTAGGAGTCCTTATTTTATAAATGTTGTTCAACAATCAATTTCATTTGGAAAAGGGTACACAACACCAGGTTTAGAAGCTTTAAGGACAACACTTTTGAGGAGATCAAAAGACAGTGTCAATGAAAAATTGGCACACATTAAAAGACTCTTGGATGGTTAGTCCGATATGTGCCAAAGGCCATTAATCAATGTGTTGGTCTCTTGCCCCAAAGTTGTATTCTTGAAGGTGATTGACACCATGGAACATACAAAAACTTCTTAGTATGTCTTCAACATTCTGGATGAAGCCATTCTTGAAGTTGGTGTACAAAATGTGGTCCAAGTTGTTATTGATAGTGCTAGCAATTGTGTGGGGGTTGGAAAGTTGGTAGAAGAAAAGTACCCGCATATTTGTTGGAGCCCTTGTGTTGCGCATCACATTGATTTAATACTTTGTGACTTTGCCAAATTTCCTTGGGTACATGAGGCAGTGCATAGAAGAGCAATTGCCAATTTCATAAAAAAAATCATCTCCTCACATTGAGTATATATAGAAATCATACGACGAAGGAATTGTTGAAGTCGCGTGACACAAGATTTGTCTCTTTCTATATCACTTTGAAAAGAATTGTTGCGGAGAAAGAAGCTATCCGATCTGTGATTTGTAGCAAAGAGTGGGAAGAATATGTGCTTGCAAAAGGTAAGCATGTGGAGCAAATCATTCTAAGCTCTACCTTTTGGGAAAATGCTATGAGGTTTCTAAAAGTACGTGCACCCATGGTCCGCATGCTTTCTATGGTTGATGCTGACATCCCTTGTATTGGCATGGTTTATGAGGGTATGGACAGTTGTAAAGAAGCCATCCAAAAGGCTTTCAATAATATGGAAGCAGAATACAATGAAATATGGGATGTTTCTGATGGAAGATGGAGGATGATGCATACCCATTTGCATGCAACAACATGATATTTTGGAGCCAACATTGTTTAATATAGAAAGAGAGTGATCGTGAAGTCATGAGTGGTGTTAATGCAGTGATTGAAAAGCTAGTTCCTCAAAGAGCAATTGCAAAGAAAACAAGAGAGCAACTCAGAGCCTATAGGCAAGGAGATGGGTTATTTGGAACCCAATCAGCTATAGATGACAGAGAGGACATGGATGGAGATGAATGGTGGCGATTCTATGGAGCAGACACTCCTGAACTAAAACATTTTGCAATTCTAGTTTTGAGTCAAGGAGTAAGTGCATCAGCTTGTGAGAGGAATTGGAGCAGTGTTAACCATGTTCAATCAAAGAAAGGAATAGATTGTTGTCAGGAAAGTTGGGGGATCTTGTTTATGTGTGTAGCTATTTGCGACTGACCATGAGAAAAGTGGCAAAAGATGTATGTTCTTCGAAGAAGAAGAAGAAGAAGAAGAAGAAGAAGCTTCAACATTTTCTAGAAGACTCTTCTGATGAAGATGATCATGATTTTTTCTATGATGAGGTTGAGGATGGCACTAATGATGTTGGTAATGATATCATTGATGCTAGTGATGGTGACATTTAGCCAACTGTTCTTAATGATCTAGAGCTTTTTGATGTAACAAGTTGATGAGCCTTAGCTCGTAGGAAAATTCAAGAATTTGAAGTTTAACTATCACTTTTTCAAAGCATTTTCAATATTGTTGATCAAAATGTTTTTCAATCAATTTATGACAGCTAGTTATTGGAAAGCTATTTTGACATGTTTACTTAGATGAAATGTGAAATTATAATTGTATTTCTATTGGCTGAATTTAATCATGAATTTTATCTTTATTTTTTTAGCAACGAATTTCATACGAATTTTATACTTGATGAATTCGATCACGAATTCAAATGCGTTTGACTAAGGTTATAACCAACAATGAAGTGTAGAAAACCAAGTGTAGTGTGGGGTTTCGTCCACACCAACTTCTCCACAAGGGTTTTCGTCCTTGGGAGGGTCTCAATCAAGGGTTTTTCGTCCTTGAGAGAGATGTTAAAGGTGCTTAACAAACAACTCTTCACCAAGATATGAAAATTCACCAAAAGCATGACTCACTAATGGTCAAGTAACCTCCTTTTATAATCATAAGGAGTGCTTTTACAATGCAAAAATAATGGCCGACTCCTTAAGAAAAAATACTTTAAAAAATCTAATTACTATTTGGAGCCTAAATGCTCAAAATACTTTTATTTCTTAACTAATTATGTTTTTCTATTGGAGCGCTAGGCTTCCCAAAATGATACATTATAACAATAAAAATAACAACAATAAAAAAGTAATCCAGATCTTCCCCTTGCTTTCTTCCTTAGACCCACGAGGAGAAGAATGGGTTAAGGTCTTCAAAAAATCAGCCTTCAAAAAGGGTCATGACACACGAATAATGACTCTACAATCCTGGATAACAACCCATTTGTACTCTTTACTAGCAGCTACAACTTGAGCACTAGCTTTCTGTAGCTCCTCCACTTGGAGTTTTCTTATCTAGGTAGATTTTTTGAGGGAGAGAGAGGAGCTTATTTTTAGCGCATAGAGCCTGTAAGCGTTCATCTGCAAAACAAAATTTGATGATCAAATTGTTTTCTGATAAAGTCCAAGCTTGGTTAAGGGAGATCCTTAATGTCGAAGGATTCACACAAGAATGCATAACCTGCATGTAAAGGATCCGTTGAAGCCAGTAACGTGGAGGTTAGGCACCTTGTTCCGCTGCACCCTTTCTTCTGCAAACTTTGCTTGGATAGCCAACTCAACAACTGGAGGTGCTTTCTTTTTTTTTACCACTTGTACCTAAGAGCCTTGCTCCTCTACCTGTTTTTGAATCGATTGTTGTTGGGCCATGGTTTCTTTATTTAAATGTTCATGTTGAGTAATTATCTCCAATTATTTATTTTGAGTTTCAACGACCATTTCATTAAGTTGTTGGAGACATTGAAAATTAGTAGGGGTAGGTGGAGCTTGTTCAAGCTTGGAAATCCTTTTCTGTAAATTTGTAATGATGTCATCCTTCTCTTGAAGTTGTTTTTGAAACAGGGACATGCAGTCACGAAGTTCAAGGCCCGAATTTTTGTTCCTATAAATCCTTGCATTGACATGTGTTCCATGCTCAAAGTTGACGGGAGTTTCGTGCTCAAAGCTGACAGGAGTCACATGCTTAGAAGTCCTTGTTGAACTAATGGTTAACCTATTGTATTGTTGTTGAACAGGGGCATTTTGGTTGAATATTTGTTGTTTGCATTCAAAATTGAACATTTGGAAACCGTACCATAACTATGTCTTTTTCGAATCATTTTTGTCCTCTACAAAATATAGAATCAGTCTGGTCTTTACACTATTAAATCGCCAAAAATTGCAATTTTCCAGTACAAAAATGCTTGAGAAATATCTAAAGGGATTGAAAGTTTCTTGCCTTGTGTTTTTCTGGTTTGGTGATATGAATAATCATGAAAGTCATGATACACCTTCGATCTGGTCTGTATCACCCTCAATCTAGTTTGTAGATCCTTGCAATTCACAGTTTTGTTCTTTCAGTTCACATCTAGTTTGTGCATTTGAGGTATACACCCTCAATTACTCTCGATCTTGTCTATATGTATTGTCTTTTTCTCACGGCCTGTTTTCTTTCTGGTGAGAGAAGAGCCCTACATGAGTAAACAAGAAGAGGTAGTCAGAAATGTAGAGATGCTAAACAACATTGGTTGGCAACGAAGGATCTCGACCAAAATCCCTATGTGAGCTTGTGACTATGGAAAAGCCATGAACAAAGACAGGACAATGGGGAACAAGGAAAAAGAGAAGGGGATGAAAATCAGGGACAAGAAAGACAAATGTATACAGATGCGATTGGTTGGGAATGGAAAATTCAAATTAGTAAAGGGTGAGAGCTTGTAATGAGTTGTAACCGGTAAAGCGCAGTGAGTAAATTTGAAGATGGGTAGATAGTGTTGTCATGGTCCCTTTTTAGAATTAAAATAATCGAGAGATCCGTAGCCTTTCCTTATTTCCCGTAGGCTAAGGGATAAAGTTAGGAAAATAATTTAATAATAATATTCCAAGTTGTCCTAGTAACTTTATTTTTATAAGTTTGTAAAAGGGTCACTTATGTACTATTATTATAAAAGGGGCCTAATGTAATGTTTTATTAAAAGTATTTCTAGACACTTTTGGAGGGAATTTTAGGCGAAAAAAGAAATTCAAATTAAAAGGGTGATTATAAAAGGAAGAGTTGGGGGGTAGAAGAGATTCATTCACTATTGTTATTAAACCCTATTTAAGAGCTTGAGCATTCTATGTTCAATTTCTTCTCCCATGATGAAAATCCTAGGAGTGCGGCGATTTGGAGGACAAAAACCCTCCTTTGAGGTGATTCCGTTTAGGGATCGTATTTGAGCTGAAATATTGAGGTTTATGTCTAATTCCAGTTGGGTAAGAAGGATTTTTGGAGATTTTCAATTTGCCACAGTACTCTGTACCGCTGCTACAGTACTTCAGTACCGCTGCAACAATGTCGTGCTACAATATCATCACAACTGCATATTTTGTGGGTTGGGTTTTTTTTTTAAACTATGACTGAAGTTCTTGCAACAAATCATTTTTGGCCATCTTTGGAATGATTCTCTTATGCTCTGGGCATTTACTGTGTGAGCCTATAATGCCATAGTCTTTGGCACTATATTTTGAGAAAATTTGAGGCATGTGCCCTCAATAGTGATGACGGATTTTATACCGTGATTCACAGTACCAAATACGCAAAAGAAAATACTAACTCTGTTGAACCAGGAATGCAAGCTTAGACAGGCTTGATAAAATCCCACACCCATGTCAATGAAAATTAAATTGAGATATCAATTTTATGACATAACAGCATCAAATCATTCTATATTTGCTATCATTAAGTTTTCCTTTTTGTTTTATATCTTGCTGCAGAATAAGTAACATGACAGGAAAAACTACAAAAGTATTGTTACCAAACAATAAGCACTGAATTAAAATCACATAATATTAAAGCAAAAAGTATTTAAAATTTTACACCGTATTTATTCCGTATAAAGTTTATTGTGCATTGTGCAATATACATTAAGTATTTACAGAGCTGGCTTATTTGAACTTATAGTTAATTGATGAGCTCTTTTGTTTTTACATTGAAGTCATGGCATATGAATTAATTAACTTCGACAATGTGTACATAGGCATATTCTAGAGTGTGATTGAACTGTGTGTGAAGTTAACATTTTAGGCTGTACTCTTGATTTCACTCAATGAAGTTTTCGAGGGTTTCAGAAATGAAATTTGAAATGAGTGTCTTATATTTGTTATTTTTTATCTAAACAAGATAAAATATAGATTGTTATGAGTGATGTAATTTTTTAAAGATTACCAATCAAGAAAAATGTCGTGCTTAAAAAATGCATCCTATGAAAGTTATCAACTCCAATAGACCCTAAACTAATCTATGTTCTCAGATACTTCGTGTGAAAGATTAGCTGTTTCTCTAAACAGCTAGACATGGATATTATTTTGGCAAGAAAACATACATGCCTTGTGTTTTATTTGCTTTATGGCTTAAATGAATTACATCCACCGTTACTAACACATTTTCTAACAATGATTTGTATTTTTCAGGCAGTTAAATTAGTCTCAGAGAGAATGGCAGTCAAAAAGAGAACTGTCTATGCACTTGCATTAAGGATGCATGGGAGTGGACACAAATCAGAGAAAACGCATAGCGACGTCAATGATGATGTGCATCTAAGTGACTAAAGAATTAAACCGGTAACTGTTCATCCCATTGTAGTAAAGAGGTCATGTTTGAGAAAGAACTAGTAATATAGCAATTTTGAGAATTTATACATATGCTAAAAATATTTAGTCTTCAAGAGGAATCAATCCAATTTCTTCTTGTTATTTTCCAATTTCTTGTTATTATTCTCTAATATTACTTCAGTCTTGAAAATCAATTTCACGCTTTACAAAGTGTCGTGAATAAATGTTCTAAACCTTAATTCAAAAACTACAGTATCCTTTGCAACTGGGAATCAGACCTCACAACAGTATTCTGCACTCTGTGTACTGGAAATACATACATGGTTCTGTTTGCAGAGGATTAGCGAGAGAACATAGGCCAGTAAATGTATAATTTCACTCTTGAGAAGGCAGAAATTCTACTTCAAGCATGTGGGATAAAAGCCCCTTGCATTTCCTTTAAAAATGGACACGCTAATACCGTTTGTCATGTCCCGGAAAAAATTGTGAACTTACCGGCCTTCAATTGGCCACTTGAAAATTTTCTTCATTGAAGTTCTTACGTTCCACTAAAAATCATGATCCAATTATGGATTAATGTCCTAAGTCACATGTTAATTTTTGTTTTGTTGTCAACTCTTCACACAAGAATCTATACTGTTATGGCCCAAAACTTGACACGAGAAAATCTCGTTGGTTTAAAATCATAATTTATATTACAATCTATTCCCACTTAGCAATCACAACAATTACAAAATGTTGGATTGAAGTATGATACTAGTCAAACTCACTATGAATTGCTAGATGTTGACGCAATTTTTATGCATGCCCCAATAATCACATAGTTCAAATGTGAGTATCAGTAGTTTATTAAGTTTCATTGCAGCTACAATACTGAATCAAATATAGAATGAGAACAGGCATTAGAGAGATTGGGTTGTACAGGTTTGAAGTAGTCGTGGCAAGTAAAAGACAAGCTTTAGTTCTTCTCATGACCATCTGCAAGCCTGTTCCAGTCTTCTAAACTCCATTTTCAGATCTCAAAACAGATTTCTGCTGTAGATCTACAATCTGTCCTGAATTTGATAATTTCTAAATAGGATTTTAAAAATTCTATTTAGAAATTATGACTCTTTCCAGTCTCTTTATGGCATTGAAGAGGGATTTGATACTATAAATCTTAGTATTCTCAGTATTCTAGCAGGTAGCAAGGTAGTAGGAATGTCAGTCTTGTATTAGTTCCTGGAGTCTCAAGAATTCTTAGCTTTGAAAGATTTTTACTGATATGTTAGAAGGCATAACAAAAGACCCAACAGGTAATCTGTATCTGGATCACGAGTCTAGTGCCACTTGTCTCATTTCTCTGAAAGCACAATATTAGCATAACCATATATTGGAAATAATAATGCCTTATTACCTTTTAATGAGCAATTCTTAATAAGGTTGGAATTGCTTATTATTTCTTATATTTTTCAATATTATAATGGCCTGCTTTATGTAGTTGACATTCATATTTGAAGGATTATTAGTCTATTTATACAGACTTTATCCCATCACATTTTGTAATTTTGTTGAGTTATATTTTACTTAAGGTTTACCCAATTGGGCTTCTCAACATCTTCTTTCACCATATTGAAACTCTCTACTTTATTGCATGTTTGTGTGTGAAATGGCTAAAGGTTATTCCTGTTAGAAAACGACGAGAGATAATGGAGTGAAATGGAAGGCAATGCAGCACATGGCATTTGTTGAACATAAAAGAAGTTACATCAGGTGATTTAGTTAGACATTGTATAACTAAAGTACATTAGCTAATATCAAATGACTTAATGTTTGCATATACTAGTCCTATTTCTTTTGATTTGTGCATCAGATCAAAAGTGTCAATTTTTGAAATTGCACATTTTTTCATGTACTTCAAAATGGTTACTTCGTATTGGTTGATTTCTATATCAAAAAACATACTGTTCAGATTTTTTAGCTCATTATCACCTGTAAATCAACTGTAAACACACTATTTTATAAAGTGCCTCCTACTTTTATTTGAGGGGATCATTTTTGTATGTAAAATAGTTTTTAAGTTAGGCTCATTTGCATCTTGATGTGTTTACAAACTTTCTATTGAGTCATATCGTAAAAAACTACATAATTATAAGCAGTTTGGGGGGGTTTCTTAAGTTCATTTTTTTATTAACTTAACAGCTTTAATACCCCACTCTAATGACTTATCCAGAAACTACTTCAAGTTTGTCCCAAAATTTTATAAACACAATGAGACCAATCAATTAATCAGTTGGTCTCTATCCCATCCCAGCCCTAATTCAAAGCTGAGATGGAAGGTGAGATTTCTGTTTTGTCATTCACCTATCACCTATTTGGGACAAGAAATTACTTGGTCTCTATCCCATCCCAGCCCTAATTCAAAGCTGAAATCGAAGGTGAGATTTCTGCTTTGTCATTCACCTATCACCTCATCGAATCACTCCAATCCATAATTAGTAACTAGTAATGTTGAGAAAGGGACATTTTTGTATGTAAAATAGTTTTTGAGTTGGGCTCATTTGCATCTTGGTGTGTTTGCAAACTTTCTATTGAGTCATATTGTAAAAACTACTAATCACTTATCCAAAAACTACTTCAAAAGTTTGTCCCAAAATTTTATAAACACAATGAGACCAAACGATTTGGTCATTAAAATAGTAGGCTGCTCCTTCAATGTTAATTTGAAATTTATAGTCCTCTGACGCTTTGCTACTGTCCAATGCATGAGCTTTGGTTGAGACAAAAGTTGAGAAATATCTCTAATAGCAACACATAGATCTGGTCATGTCAGCATAAGATATGTCAGGCTGCCCACTAACTATTTGTAGGGTGATTCTTCAATTGGTGAAGAATAATCATTGGCTCATAACTTCAACCACCTCCATAGTTTGAAATCTTAATCTTGGAGATACTAATCATTGTGAACATACAAAACTCATGGAGCCTGCCTAAGTCCGTACATGGAATTAATCAATTTGCAAACCCGACGATCACATTCAAGTACGTGAAAACCTTCAGGAAACACCATATATGCCTCGTCCAAAATTTGTTCAAGAAACAAAACTGAGCTTTTATGGAGAGAAGCAACCGAAATGTGACCATATCTGCAATTGGAATAAAAGTCAACTCTGTAGTAGAAGAAATAACCATCTCCACAGTAGTACGAGAAACAACCATCTCCGCAATAATAGGAGAAACAACCATATCTTCATTTATTCCCTTGTGTTGTGAAAAACCTTTGCAACAAGATGAGCCTTGTACTCGTCAAAAGTATTGTCAGCTTTGCTTGTGACTCTATCCACCAATTTGTATCCAATGGGTAATTCCACCAACCCTGGATTAACAATCTTATCTTCGGTCCTCCGAGTTAGTGCCTTTGATTGAGTGGCTTTTGTTGCCATATTGCCATCAGTGGCTTTTCTTGCCATCTCACAATGTGCCTCCTATACATCTTGTAAATGAGGCATTTCATCTACCCCGCACATTTTTTATAGTGGATATTTCCTCCACAAGTAGTGCATGTAAGTCTATCAGAACAAGGTCAACATGCCTATGAGAAATGTCACCCTTCGACACATCCTGTATGTCGGAGTCTCTCTCCACGTGTGCTTTTAAGTTGATTGTAGCAGAGTCTACAAGCCTATAATGGCCACTTTGCCCAATGCCTAGGGAAATTACCGGTGTTTTGTAGAGTCTTGGAATGGGGATACAGGTCTCGTAGGTGCGGGGACCAAGGGCCTAGGTTTGGGGACATCAACACAAATATATAGTAGGCAATATTCCTTTTAGGATATTTCTTTAAAACTCGAAAATTTATTAAAAACCGTAAACTCCAGAGTATCACTAGAAAATGTCTGTAATAATTTTTTATGGCATCAATATGACAAGCTTCAGATCTGAAATCTCCGGAAACGGGCCATGGAAACCCTTCCAAAATGCTTGCCAAATTTCCCAGGTAGCTTGCTCCACTTGTGGGAGACACCGAACAGCCCCAAATCTGAAAATAGATGAAACCCTTGTTGAAGAATGACTGTCCTCCTCTGAATCTGAATTTCTGATTACTCTTCAAATCTGATCCAAAAATCTGAATAGCAAGCTAGAGAAATGGGGTGGAAAACCCTCACCAAAAAATGCTCTACCAGCTAGGAATGGATCTCTCACCACTGAAGCTAGGGATCTTGCAGAATCTGACCTCCACAAGCAATAAGGCTGAAAATAGCAATAGCTGAAAATAGTTGAATGTTTGAATGATCTCCAAAAGACCTCAAGTGGATATATATAACTTTTTTCCTCCAATAAACCCCAAATCGACCCCCTTTGGGTTTCTCATAAACATAATATAACTTAAGTGACTTTATTGTGCACATGCTAAAAAATACACTTAAGTTGTCCTAATGAAGAAATAGAACCTAAAGTACCACCTAGCTGCCCAACACTTAAGTCAATGAGGAAATATAACATAAAGTGTAAGTGGTATCAAAATAAACCCATACCCAATAGCCTCCAATTTCTCTAGCCTTTTGGGTATGACCAAAGGTAAGACAAAAATAAGCCTCTCGGCTTTTGGTGTAGGAATGGGGACATTACAGTCCTCCCTAAAATTTGCTTGCCCACAAGCAAATGCAAACCAAGATGATGTAAAATCTGCACACCCTCCCAAGCAGCATCCTCAAGTGGAAAATCCTTTCACTGAACTAGATAATCGGTAATAACCTTGTTTCTGAGCTTCTTTTGCCTCACCTCAATGATAGTCTCTAGTTCTAAGACCAGCTTTCCCTCATTGTCCAAAGGTGGCAAATCTCTAGAAGGCACAATATGTTGTCCAAGTGCCCTTTTGAAGCATGAAACATGAAAGATGTTGTGGATCCTGCTCTGTTCTGGAAGCTCCAACTCATATGCAACTGCCCCAACCCTCTGTACTATCATGTATGACCCATAAAATTGTGGTTTCAACTTCTCATAACTGCTCTTCTTAAGTGAGGATTGCCTGTAGGGTTGTAATCGTAGAAAGACCAAATCTCCCATCTCAAAAGATCTCCCAACCCTGTATCTCCATAAATCTTCTGCTGATTTTGTGCTTTTTGCAAATTCTCCTTGAGGGCCTTTAGAATATCCTGGTTCCCCTGTAACCAATCACGAGCTTTAGGAGCTCGGCTATTTGATAATACCAGGTCTATGAATGACGAGGCATCGTATCCATACAATGCCCGAAAGGGAGCCATGCCAATACTCATCTGGTTGGTGGTATTGTAGCAATACTCACCCATGTGTAGCCTCTAACCCATGCACGTTGATGTCCTATAACATAGCTACGCAAATAGCCCTCTGTCCACTTATTAATTATCTCTGTCTGCCCATGTGTCTGTGGATGATAGCTAGTACTAGGAGCTAACTCCGTACATGCAAGTCTGAAAATCTCCTTTCAAAACGTGCTCGTGAAAATCTTATCTCAGTCACTGACAATGTTCTTAGGCAAGCCATGAAGCCTAAAAACACTTGTGAAGAATGTTTGAGCTACATGAGGTGCCTTAAGCCCAGAAGGCATAGAAAAGAAATGAGCATACTTGGTTAACTGATCAACCACCACATAAATGCAATCGTGCCCATGCACTAAGGGAAGGCCTGTAATAAAATCCATAGATATGCTCTCCCAATCCTGCCTAGGGATAGGAAGAGGTTGTAGAAGTCCTGCTGGAAAAGAATGCTCAACCTTGGTTTGCTGACAAACTAAACACTCCCTAATATGGTTAAAGGACATCGTCCTTTAACCCTTTCCATGTGAATCTCTCTCTGATGTACCTGTAGGTCTTAAAATACTCAACATATCATGCTAGAGGTGTATCATGCATTGCTTGAAGGATCTTCTCCTTCATCTTGGACTAGGGTACAAGGAAAATCCTATCCTTGTAGTATGTGAGGTCATCCAAGATTATGTATTTGTCATCTTGAATAATGCCATCCATGATCTCACATGCAAACTAATTTTTGGAATACTCAACAAGTATGTGAGCCTTCCAATCAACTGAAACCTCTGACATAGAACTAATCATAGAGGTAAGGTGAGGCCTCCTAGATAATGCATAAGCTACCACATTATTCTTACCTCTTGTGTACTATATGTCGAAATCATAAGTCTGTACCTTGTTCACCCATCTCTACTAGTTGGCGTTGAGATCCTTCTACCCCATGAAAAACCTCAAACTGTTGTGATCCGTACAAACCACAAATTTACTGCCCACAAGATACTGCCCGAATTTGGCCAATGCATGCATAATGGCCAATTTCTCCTTGTCGTAAATTGAGCATCCCCTCTCCACATTACTCAATTTCTGACTCTCATAGGCAATGGGATGCCTATCCTACATGAGTACCGATCCAATGCCCTCCCCTGATGCATCACACTCGAGTACAAATGGCCGAGTGAAACCTGGTAATGCAAGAACTGGACATGAGCTCATAACCTCCTTAAGGTGATCAAAAATTTGTTGTGCTGATTCTAACCAAGTAAAAGCTCCCTCCTTGGTCAAATCTGTCAAAGGCGCAATCAATGAAGAAAATTTCTTCACAAACCTCTTGTATTAAGTGCATAGACCTATGAACCCGCTCAATTGTATGTGAGCCTTCCAATCAACTGAAACCTCTGACATAGAACTAATCATAGAGGTAAGGTGAGGCCTCCTAGATAATGCATAAGCTACCACATTATTCTTACCTCTTGTGTACTATATGTCGAAATCATAAGTCTGTACCTTGTTCACCCATCTCTACTAGTTGGCGTTGAGATCCTTCTACCCCATGAAAAACCTCAAACTGTTGTGATCCGTACAAACCACAAATTTACTGCCCACAAGATACTGCCTGAATTTGGCCAATGCATGCATAATGGCCAATTTCTCCTTGTCGTAAATTGAGCATCCCCTCTCCACATTACTCAACTTCTGACTCTCATAGGCAATGGGATGCCTATCCTACATGAGTACCGATCCAATGCCCTCACCTGATGCATCACACTCGAGTACAAATGGTCGAGTGAAACTTGGTAATGCAAGAACTGGACATGAGCTCATAACCTCCCTAAGGCGATCAAAAATTTGTTGTGTTGATTCTAACCAAGTAAAAGCTCCCTTCTTGGTCAAATCTGTCAAAGGTGCAATCAATGAAGAAAATTTCTTCACAAACCTCCTGTATTAAGTGCATAGACCTATGAACCCTCTAAACTGTATCAAAGTCCTTGGTGGCGCCCAATCTAATATTGCCTGAATCTTTTCTCTGTCAACCTTGACTCCACCTCCTCCAATCAGATGGCCCAAGTATAACAACTCTGTCTTGCCAAACTCACACTTAGAAACCTTCGCATATAGCGAATTAGTCTCTAGAATACCCAATACCTTATCAAGATGTCTCACGTGATCCTCCCATGTCTTGTTATAGATCAGAATGTTGTCGAAGAATACCAACACGAACTTCCACAGGTGGCGGTTGAACACATGGTTCATACAAGATTGAAATGTAGTGGGTGCATTAGACAATCCAAATGGCATCACAAGAAACTCAAAGTGACCATAGTGGCATCTGAAAGTTGTCTTTTGCACATCCCCCTTTATGACCTTAATTTGACGGTATCCAGATCGCAAATCTATTTTAGAAAAAAAAGATTGCAACATGTAGCTCATCCATCAATTCATCAATGCGAGGCACAAGATACTTATTCTTAATGGTTTTCTTATTCAAGGCACGATAATCTATGCACATTTGTATGGTTTCATCCTTCTTCACCAAAACTGCCGAAGAAGCAAAGGGACTGGAACTGAGCCTGATATGCCCCATGTCTAGAAGATCATGGATGGTCCTCTTAATCTCATCCTTAAACTGTTTTGGGGTGATGGTAAGGATTTGTGACTACGGGCTAATTGTCCTCAAGCTCGATCAATGCTCAAATCCTCTATCTGGAGGTACATCTAAAGGTATATCGTTGAAAATTGCATTGTGCTTGTCCAGTAGTGCCTGAACATCAACATGATACTTTGATCTATCCTCGCCTGAATTCTTGGTCAAAACCAAGCACTGAACTGCCCAATCCACATCATTGTGCCTGAGAATCCTCTCCATCCGTTTGGTCGTGACAACTCTGGGTGCACTTGAACGTAATCCTCTTAAGACCACATTCCTACCATCGGACTTAAACTTCAACTCCAACGTCTGAAAGTTAGTCTGAAAGTCGCCAAGTCACTGCACTCCAAGCACTATGTTGGTCTCTCCAATACCAACAATATAGAAATCATCCGTAATGGTATAGTTACCCATAGTGATGCTCAATTGTGGGATCATCCGTGTACATCTCATGGACTCCCCGTCGGCACCAACGCTGAAGCCCTCTAAGCCTTCTGTGTGTAGACCTCGTCTCTCTACCATAGTGGCATCAATAAAATTGTGGGTGGCCCCACTATCAATAAACACTACCACACGTTGTCCCTACATGACTCCTCGAACCCTGCATGCCTTGTATCTGGGGGTAATAGACAATGTAGTTATGGACTCAATGGGAAAGGTCTTCTCTACAGTCTCAAGACCCGCACTATCCAAAATATCACTGTCATCAAGCTCATGAGGTTCTACTACGTCCTCTCCCTTGTCATCACTGTCCTCGTAGACCTCAATGTAGTGGGCCTTGCCCTTCGCAGAGCAATTATGTCCACATGCCCTTGGTTAACAGAAATCAAAGCATAGTTTCTTCTGCCTCAATTCCTCCCTAAGCTCTGGTGCATGCCTGGCTTCCTAGACAAGTCATGTCTCTTGTCATCCTGTCTAGGTGGAGGCATTTTCTATGAACTCTGGGTGGAAATCTAGACTTTGAGTAGACAACTCCAAATCTCGAGCTCTCCTAATGGCCTCGTGTAATGAAGGAGGGTCAAATGCCTTCACTAATCCAGCCAAAGCATTTGTCAACCCCACAATGAATAATGAGGTCAAATTCATCTCGGATATATCAGGAACCATCACTGAGAGTCTCTGAAAATCTGCAATGTACATATCCAATGACCCTATCTATTTCAAGTGATTCAACTCCTTGAAGAATCTATCAGGATCTCTCCTATCATATTTGTCCTCCAACCTCCATGTGAACTCTGCATATGTAACAATGTGCATGTGCCCTTGTGTCACTAGTCCGTGATGCCACCAATCATGGGCATCTCCCTCAAGATGTAGGATCGCAAATTAATTACATCCTCTTCATGCATGGGGTTCAAATTAAAATATGTCTTCAACTTTTGGACCCATGTCTTCAAATTAAAATATGTCTTACACTTCTTAGAGCCATCAAAGTGTGGAATAGAAATTTGCCCCAAACACCTTTGTAACTCATGTATTAGCGTATAATGGTCTCTCTTGGGCTTGCTACTAATCTTCATCTTGCAATAATTTGGAAATGACATAGTATCTTTGAAACCCTCACTCAAAGATTGGTATTTTTCCCAACAAGACTCCTCATCAATCACCTCTGTTGGCTGCCCTACATGTGACACTTTAGAATCTTTCAAAAAAGAGGGCTCATGAAGACTCAAAGGCTTGTTAGAAGAATGGGGGGAATAGCTGCCCCGAATTACTGTTCTCACCTTTTTCCCTATTATTCCCAAATCTGATCTGATTCATGTTTTGTGTGAGTTGGCTCAAGTAGAGGCTGGTTGTCTCTTGTTGTTTCACCATGTTGATGAACATTTTCTTCATAAAATCCTCATTGAGCTCTTCCACATTCTCTTCCTGATATGCCATATTCTGACCTTCTTTTTGAGGTGTATTCCTCTTGGAATATACTTTCCTTCACTACCAACAGGCTGGAAGAAAGGTGGCTATGATACCACTAAAATATCCCTATTAGGATATTTCTTTAAAACTTGTAAAATTATCAAAAACTGTAAACTCCAGAATATCAGTAGAAAATGTTTGGAATAATTTTTCTGGCACCAATATGACAAGAACAAGCTTCATATATGAAATCTCCGGAAACATGCCACAGAAACCCTTCCAAAATGCTTGCCGAATTTTCCAGGTAGGTCACTCCACTTGTGGGAGACACCAAGCAACCCTTAATCTGAAAATAGATGAAACCCTTGTTGAAGAATGGTTTTCCTCCTCTGAATCAGAACTTCTGATTAATTTCCAAATCTGACGCAAACATCAGAATAGCAAGCTAGGGATATGGGGTGGAAAACCCTCACTGAAGAATGCTCTACTAGCTAGGGATGGATCTCTCACCAACGAAGCTAGGGATCTTGCAGAATCTGACCTCCACAAGCAATAAGGCTGAAAATAACAATAATTGAAAATAGTTGAATGTATGAATGATCTCCAAAAGACCTCAAGTGGATAAATATAATTTTTTTGGGTATTTTCTCATAAACATAAATATAACTTAAGTGACTTTATTGTGCACATGCTAAAAAATACACTTAAGTTGTCCCAATGAGGAAATAGAACATAAAGTACCACCTAGTTGCCCAACACTTAATGACGAAATATTACATAAAGTGAAGGAGGTATCAAAATAAACCCATACCTAATAATGAAACCCTACTCCAAAAATCACCAAATCATAGTCTCTATCTCCAAATATGATGATAAATCTGAATATGAACTCAAATCAGAAATATCATCTCATTATGATACTAAATCAGTCCCTTAAGCAACTCGCCTAGGGTTAGGAAGAACAATGAATGCACTAGTAGTCCCAAATCGGCTCACATGAGACTCCTAGATGAAGCCTCCAATGGATCTCTTGAGGGTTTTCGTCCCCAAGAGAGATTGCCACACTTTTGGGGTTTCATCCAAGGTGGAGAAGGAAGATGCACACCATGCACAATCCAAGAAGAATAAACAAACATCCAATATATTCCTCCAAGTGTAGCGAACTCTTTTTTATAGCCTCCCAATGCTAAATTTGAAGACTTCCAAGAGGACCGACCCTTAATGGAAGAATAGAATGCTCCATATGCAAGACTGACCTCTCCCCAATGAGAAATTAGAACAATAATGCTCAAATAATTCCATGAGCAACCTCCAAGCATACAAAAGTAATTAAAAATACTTTTTGTACGAGGCTCTAAGAGTGATATCCTTGAAAAAGGGGACATTATAGGGATAAACAAGGGTAGGTCAAGGCCCAAGCCTAGACCTCAAGCACCACAGGAGGATCGTCAACATGCCTTGGGGAAGGTTATGCTCTCGACATTTGATGGTTCCAACAAGGGGACAGTCGGATCATGGATGAAGATGCTAGGGTTAAACCCTAGACCACAAGAAATCGCCAAAGAGCCAAACCTAAAGGGGTTTCTCTTGAAAGAAGAAAAAGAAAAATCAGATCTATATGAGGGTTTTGAGGTGTACCAAGAAGACCATGTTGAAGGACACGGAGAGGTGTTGCTAGATGAAGAACCGAAAAGGATTTTTGATGCAACAAAATCTCCAAAGAAAGAGATCGAAGTACCCATCACTCTTTCCAAGGACGATCTATTGACTGTTTTTTAGAACAATAGTATGAAGGGTCAAGGGTTTGATGAAATCTTGAAGCACGAGCCTAGGAAAGAGAAGGAAATCGTGAAACACGAGTTGAAAGGTAAAAATCCTTTGATATTCAATGATGATTCCTTGATTTCTAATGATGGCATGTGGCAGAAAAATTGAGAAGAAAAATCAGATTTGCATGAAGTATATGAGGATGACATTATGGAAGGGTATGTCCATGAAGGAAGGGCACTTTCGGTTCTTCATGATTACTCACAATTTGTTGGAATTTCCCAAAGAATAGTCAATGAGGGGCAGACTGAAGGAGTTCATATCCTTGAAGAGAGTTCTGAAGATGTTCCAAACAAGTACCAACAAAATAAGGGCGAGCTCCTTGTTGGCAGCCCAAGGTATGATAGAAATGATCACATTTTGTCTCCTCCTATGTTGCTGCCATACTTGTGTCATCATGGGCAGTTTGTTGAAAAAAATGATCATATGTCATGTTTGATGCCTCATAATATAATTGGTGATAATGTGAAGAACTCGTTAAGTAACACAAGGCACATAGATCTTTTTGTGCAAGTTCAATATTATGTGAACATAAAGGTTTGGGTTCCGGTTAATCTTTTGAGTTATAAGAAAGAGGAAGTCCGTGTTGAATTCAATATTGTTACTCGACGCATATGGTTAAAAAGAGATTTTATGAAGGATCGTTTTGAACTTGTTATGTATCCTAACAAAGTTGCGAAGGATTTACTCCTGGAGTATTCTTTGAAGCCACGTTCTACACTGCAAGGCAAGGTTATCAAGATAATCAGAGTTTCCGTAGCAAGAAGCTTGGTGTGGGAAAATGGTAAGATGTTTTTTCTGAATTTGTATTTTGGATGGATAGTACTCTCCTTGGACAACTATAGATTGTCATATATGATGAAGCTCTTTGTATTTAACATGATGTGTGAAAGGGATTTCAAGTATTGCAGTTGCATCTTTCATATGTTACTAATATCCAAGATTTTTGAGTTGAAAGTGCTATGCTACAGCCATGATGGGTTGTTCTTACCAAATTTAGGTATGGGGCGGTGTAAATCTTCCATGGGCAGCAAGAGATGGGCAGGTTTGGAGACATTCTTTCCACTTAAAATGATTTGTAAGAGGGTTTAATAATTGAGATTAAGCAAAGCCAACATCACAACATTTTTGGCATTGCTTGGAAAGAAATTTAGAGTTGTACATGACTATTACAACCCCTCATCTGCACCCCTGTGGTCTGATCCAAACCAACTTGTGAAGAAGTTTCAGTGGGGCAACTTGGAGGCAACAATTGGAATTCCAAATCAGCAAGGTAACAACCATCCAAAGGAGGTGAGCATAAGTATTGATATATATTGTTTACATCTTATGTTGGAACTCAAGGATAAAAGGAAGAAGGCAATACTTCAAAGTAGAATGGATGGAGTTCCAAGGATGGCTACCACAAAGAAGGAAGAGACATATTTTCAGAGCACTCAAGGCATAAAGACAAACAAGGTTCTACTCTCAGGTAAGTTACTTCATGGTGATAATTTTTGGTTAGTTCTGGGCATGCACGGTATTACTTCCTTGTGGGGGACACCTGAAGAATTATGTGTGAATTGGACGTTTCTTGTTGAAAGCAATCTACATCAAGTTGGGGTAAGTTTGGGTTGTAAGAATCTTGAACTAAGGACCAATGTATCTGTTTTTTTCCATTATAAATCTGTTCTCAAAATTTCAGTTCTTATAACACAATTTTCGATTTCTACACTACTCAAACAATTTTCCTTTCCAGTAAGATTTCAGTTTGCTAGTTGTTATATCAATGTCATATGGCTGAGCATGCAAAACTCAGAGTTGGGACTGCCATTAGCAATCATGGGCAGCAACAAACATGCACTTTGAGGAAGGATTTCATCATTGGATGATGTGGGAAGAAGGATACAACTGGAAGAAACAAATAAATCAAACATGATAGCCTTGACTTGGACGAGGTCCCAAGTATTTTATGACTTGCATCTTGTAATCAGAGGGATAATTGGTCAAGTTGATTATTCATCCATTTTTTGCTCTATGATAGAAACCAAGAGTTCGTGTACTACAAGAGCACAATCAACACCAATAAGAGGTGCTTTCTAGCCTAGAGAGAGCCTCTCCCTAGCACAAAACCGAATGAAACTACAAAGTAAAGAACAAAGGAGTGAAAGACATTTTGAATTGAAAGAGAGGGCTTTTCTAAGGTTGCAGTCATAAGAAAACGTCCTTGAAGCAACAAAGGAAGGATCACAAACTACTTGTTCTACTTCAGTACTTTGTTTAAAATGACAAATTGATGTCTTAGTGAGCTAGAACTAATGTATTTTAGTTGTCGGAATCAATTACTAATAAAAATGCAAGCTACAACTGTAATGTCCTTTTTTGGGCTGAAAATGGAGAAAAAGGGTTTACCGGCTATCACCACAACAAACTAAAGATAGCTGAGAATATCTTAGAATGATCAACCAATACAAAATCTCTCAGTCTCCTAGAGCAGCGAACTGCCTATGAGATTTGAATCGACTTTTCACTGTGTAAATCAATGTAGAATGCCACAAAATAATTTATCTTAGCCACGGTAATATTTATGCATCAGAAATACATTAATTATTTAAGAAATATCTAATAAACACAGCTGGAATTAAATATTTAAGACAGCAGTTGTTGAGCCCAAACCGAGGGCTAGAAAAAATAGCAAATCCTCACATAAATTCTCCAAAGTTCAGATTACGGCCATTTAAATTATGCCAAACAAGAATATCAAACCAAAATAGTGAAATCAGCCCTCGAACATACAAAATCCTCCACCCATGCAAGTCGCCTAAGGTAAGAAGGGGGGAAAACCAACAATAGACCACTTTGGAAACCCCCGTATAAGATTCCCCTCAAGTATAACCGCCGCTCTGTAGATATTGACAGTTGCACAATTGCCACTCAGCATAAAGTGGTAATTTTATAACCAGCCTTATTTTCCTCACTTTGGAGCCTTGTTGACTTATGAATCCTCTTGACTTGTGTGCTTGTTGATGAAGATGGCTATTATTGGATCCTTATGTAATGTCCCGTATGGGACAAATCTAAGGAATTCTGGAATTTCCTTGAAACCCTTATGCAAAATATAGCAACAATCTGATTTTTATGCAAACCCTTAAGATAAAAAATACAACAATCTGAAATCTTCCTTTATTTACCAAATAATCACAATACAAAAATACCCAAAAGGCCAAAAGCATCTAGAAACTCTCTTGATACAAGTAGATGAAAAATAATTTTTCCGACCAAAGTCTAAATTTATTTTCACACCATAAAACAACAAAAATACCCACATAAGATTACAACAATTTTCTCACAAAAGATTCTCCAAATGACAAGAGGAGACTAAAAGGAGACACTGTAAACTGAAACCAAACAATTCCGTCCATTGTTGATGCCCTAAACATTGATTTGAAATCCTAAGGGGTGTAGACAACCCTAGAAATGGCTGCAAATCGTGCCCTAGCTGTCCCTAATTGGAGTTTGGTAGATTATCTCTCCACTGGTTGAATGTCTTCGCTTGAAAGACAAATCTGAAGTGGGAAAAGTAGAAAATGTGCCCTAGTTGAATTGCAAACTGATACAAATTGAAAATAGACGCACCTTAACTCTGATGATCCGTAATTACACTCAAATTTGACTGAGTGAAGCCACCAAGAAGATATTGAGGGCTTTCGTCCTCAAATTTGATCACAATGAAGGTTTTCATCCTCAAGTGATGAATGCAATGGAGGGTTTTCGCCCTCAATGCACAAACAAACAAAATGCTCAATGTTTCCCAAAAGGAGAGAGATAATAGACAAAATATATCCCGCAAATGACCCCAACACTTCCTTTTATAACCTTTTCATTGCTTCTTCCAAGTGGGTTGCCACATATGGGTCTTTAGCTTTATTTAATAAAGGGACTTTCTATTTAATCATTGAGTTCACTTAAAATAGAAAGGTCACTTTTATGTAATAATAATAGCATAAGTGTCTTTTATAAAGTCACTTTTTGACACAAGTTATATTCTGAATTTTTAGACTTTATTTGAAAAGGGGACACCAAATATTGCAGCTTAAAGTCCTCAAGCAATGCTAGAACACCGGGATCCCAAATTCATCTTGGGGATTTGCAATTCCCAACCTTTGAAGTTGTTGGCTTCTGTTGTACCTCATTGATCTGATTAGGAAGCCTTGAAATGCGTTTCCCTTCAGTTGAATCCTTCTACCCACATCATCCACAAATAAAATCCTCTCAAACTTTGCAAACTTGCAGTTTTTCATGACTACTAACAGCAGTCTTAGGCTTGAGAATCCCAAGTCTAGCAACATGTAATAGCTACAAAACTGAAACTCCTCTTTGATTTGTAAACTAAGGGTGCACTCTTCACAAAGCTTGAGGATATCCTCCATCTCTTCTAAGCCCAAAGACTACCCTATGAACTTACCACCATGTTTATGTTGCGCCACTCTGTTACAACCATAAATTGAAGAGTGGGGAGTTTCCCATTGAGCATCGTGATAATTTCCTGGAATTTTGGCAACCCTTATAAAATGGCGCAAATCAAATTGTACATAGATTGGAATGAAGTTGCAGCAGTCATAAATCATCTAAGACAATATCCACATTGGTAATACCGGAGCTGGGCTAATCGTTTTCATCAAATATAAAGATTAAAACCCGTCAAAAACATGACAATGCAAGAGAACCCTCTTAAAGTATGCAATCATGTAGTCATAAACTCTGGAGATCAGCAAAACAAATATGGTACAACAATAGTAATAGTGGAAATCCTCTTTAAAAATTAGCCATGTCAGCAATTTGGAGGTTGGAAATAATGTGACAAAGACTAAAAATCCTTCAACAATCAATAACTCACTCATTAAACTCTCAAAAAGATCTCTATGACTGGAAACACTTGTACAACTGCAGATAGTGAATTATAGTGGTTGGACATGGTGATGACTCTATAGAAGTGACTTTACATATTGTATTACAACAACACAAAAATTTAGTCTCATTGTTGTCCCAATGAGAAGGTCTTCTTTTTCTTGCCAATCTCTTTCACTTGCTCTTGTTAGAGTCTTCTCTCCCACCTCTAGCTGCTGCAATTGGATTTTCCCTTGCATGTCCTTTTGGGAACATCCTTGTTCATTGTTCAATCACTATGCCACTCTCTCGTGTCTCCATGATGACGTGGAGGCGAGTCGCTTCTGTTATAGCCTTCTCAATCATCTCTTCAACTGTTGTTGCCATACTATCATCCTATGTTGCCAAGATGGGTACGCGTACGGGTTCGATACACGGATATGTCGATTTCAAAAAACCCTTGGGTACGATACTTCTTGGATACATCCATACATATATATTAAAAAATTAATATATATATGTACATCTACTCACTTTACTCATTTTTTAGTCTATAAAAAACTAAAATAGTAATACAAAATTTGAATCAATGTTCAAAGAATCAAAACATTCAATATACTTACGATTTTGCATTTTTATTGATCATGTGGCTGCCATACATATGATATATGAATATCATGTGAACATGAATACGCACAAAACTTGAAATTTGAAAAATATACTAGGATCCATGTTCAAATTTTCAAAACATACAATATACTTAAGATTTTACATTTCATTGTTCATGTGGCGGTCATACATATGATATAGGAATATATATATATATATATATATAGAATATATATATATATTATTCCTCATTTTACTCATTTTTTGCCACTTGCGCTAGCTCCAAAAAAACTGAAATAGTAATACTCATGTATGTGTCGCTGTCCACTCCTGTGTGTGTATATATATATATATATATTCATTTTACTCATTTTTTAGTCCATAAAAAACTGAAATAGTAATACAGAACTTGAATCAATGTTTAAAGAATCAAAACATTCAATATACTTGAGACTTTGCATTTTTATTGATCATGTGGCTGTCATACATATGATATACGAATATCATGTGAACATGAATATGAACAAAACCTGAAATTTGAAAAATATACTAGGATCCATGTTCAAATTTTCAAAACATACAATATACTTAAGATTTTACATTTCATTGTTCATGTGGCTGCCATACATATGATATAGGAATACAAACAAATATAGAATATATCATCTAAATTTTCCTACTAAAATCAAGTTAAAATTGTGTGCCACTTGCGCTAGCTCCACTCTCATTAATGTTATACTCTCCGCTGACTTAATTTTTATGGCAATTTTTCGTAAGTGATTAGGCATCATGGTTTATTTACACATCATTTTATTTGGTTGGGCTCATGGTTGTACTTGTCGAAAAGAGCCTTAATCTCTCCCATGTTGCCTTCTAAAGCGTACAAACATGCCCATTTCATTTTGGACCACATTGGCTATAGATGGACGTATCCAGGAGGTACCCTTCTACATATGCTGCCCTGGCATATCCGTATCCGTATCCTTACCGAAGTACGTATCAGACATGGTGGTTGCCTGGGGGGTCAGGGCTAAGTATCCTGGCAACGCTAGATTAAGTTGGGTCTAGTGACCCATTAAATTCAAGGATGGATCAGTAATGGGGTAGTCAAATTATTCCTACATGTTTGCATGATGACATTCAATACATTTTTAGTTGGATATCAATTGGAATTTGACATTCTGTGAATTGACATAAAGTTTCATCAAACCAGGTTCAACGCGCATATTATCTCTAGCTTGCAGAAACAACAGAAATCAAAACAAATCGCAAAAATTGAGCAAGTATCTGTCAACCTTGGCATCAGCATCTAAGAAATCAAAACAAAACACAAAAAGATATTACCTGTTGCAGCATCAGCTCTAAGTAATCAAAAACCTACATCTTGTCCAAACAATGTTGATCATTATACTACTTGAAGGGAAACTTTCACCTTCACAAGTTGTCTCAAAACAAGTTAGTGATTAGACAGGATCTTGCTTTATCAGACCTTCAGCATACATTACCGTACACCTTGAGAGGCTCCCAAAAATACTGCAGCATCAATTATGATGATACATCGACAGAACAGAGTAATGTCAGTTTGGTATTTTGCGTAGCATCATACGGAGTTTCTTGGCATCATATATGCACATGCATATGTATGAATGATGGATGTGTCTAAGAGACATCTCTTTTTGTATTATGTTGTAATGAGGCATAATGTATGTCGCAATATTATATAGAGTAATAATACCATACAAGATGAGATGATAGGAAGTGAGCATTAAATAGAGACTCGAGAGATATGGCGTGTGGCAGCTTGTAGTAGACTATTATAGAGAATAAAGGATGTTTTAGAATAAGAACATGTGCCCCTTTAGTGCATATGTGCAACATACATTTATGAGGGGTCTAATACTACCCTCATTTCCAGTCCATCTATGGATGCGATGCAATAATTTATCGAAGTACATTGGTTTAATCTCTAATTGTGCTAGCAAAGTCAGCTCTGAATCAGTTCAAGATCCCATAAGTTGGTGTAAACACATTCAAATCACCCCAATATTTGGTTCAGTTGCCAAGATCTTGTTTATATGATTCTCAATGGAGAGTATCCATAATATTTTTGAAGGCCCGCACTAAGAGAACTTTAGGAGTAGTGGGAGAAAAAAATCGAGAAGCTTTTCAAAGTAGAAATCAAAACAACAAGGAACCTCATTCAAATGTGAGGACATCTTTTTACAGACCATGACAAGGAGTTCTGGTGCGCATTTCCTCACTTGTTGTAGCATTGGACTATGAAGAGGTCACGGTCTTGCAGATTTTGGATTGTGAAACTTATTACATGGACCCCTTCTTAAAAAGTTGCAAGAGTTGGAGGGAATCGAAAAGTCTTACACAATGGGCCATAGATCATACCCTCCTCATCGCAACTCTTAGGAACTCATTCCATTGTAGCTTTCGCCCATTCGGTTAGGGTAATTCTTCGATCACCAAGAAGACTTTGAACTCCTAGAAGAAGAGGGGTACTTTCATAGCTAATGCCCTTTGCTAGTTCACTTGCTCTTTGTGGAGAAGAAGATCTCTCAAGTTTGTGCTAGCTTTATCCAAGGGACTAGGTACCTAAGGGATGGCATATGGAAAAGGGGGGATCTGTAAAGAAGTATAACTGACGAAAAATCAAGTATGGTGATTGGGAGGAGATAAAATGCAAGAGAAAGTAAAATAATAAGATGGTTAGTTAGAAATTAGTAAGATGGAATGAGAAAAAAGGAAGAAAAGGTCAAGTACAAGAAGAGAGAGACAGAGGAAAGGAAGAGAGGAAAAAGTTAGGAGTGAAATAAGGAAAAGAAAAATTATGTAGACGATGCACAAACTAATGGCAAGTCAAAATACAAAAATTAAATATTCTAGAAAATACAAAAACACTAAGCTTAAAAGAAGGAAGTGATGAGACGTCCCTCGATACAAGGTAGGATGTTTAAAGAGAGAATGAAAGAGGAGATATTTGTCCTTTAGATAGAAGTAAATTTAGTAATGAGGGTAATGAGATCCCTAAGAGAAGATATAACCGGTGTTACATGAGGACGTGTCACCAAGTGTCCAGGTGACATCTCATGGAAGGAAGGAAGAGAGTGGAACACCACCTTCAAAAATTCAAGTATCAAGAACACCGTGACATCCCTGAGATGGGTGAGGAATATCTTGACAACGTCTCAGTATCTCCGGCTCTTTTTTCTAAGCATACTTAAAAAAAAGCAACAGTTTTAAAAAAGAAAGGAAAAATAGAATTAATAAATCCCCGAACCTATATGCACATTAACAAACAATAAGAAACCCCTAATCTACATTGTCATTCACACACAAGAAAACATGCAAAGAGAAGAGGAAAGGAGGAAAGGAGAGGAACAAGAGCAAGAACAAGTGGGTTTCTAGTTTATAGTTTGTATTCTAAGATTTATTTGTCTCGTTCTATGGGTAAGTACATTGATCCCCATTTGGCATTTGCAATTTTTCTTTAAAAATTTGCCAATTGTTTACAAGTTCAAGATTGTTCAATTAATATTTATTCATTTAAGTGTTAGGGTTTGTTTTTATCATTGACCAAGTCAAAAAAAAAAATTTAATGCTTTTATGGCATCCAGGATTGTGGGTTCGTTGTGGGTACGTCGAAACATACTTGGGATGTATCAAAGGGGGATTTGTACCCGTACCCGTACGTATCTGTACCGGATGTGTATCAAGCAGGGTATGGGGGTAGGGGGCGTACCCTGAGAACACAACTGTCATCTTGTTTCACTTCCTTACATTGCTTCTCATACATATAAGCATGTAGGATTGAATCACGCTTATGCCTTTTCTTTTCTATCTTCTCCATTACCATATTTTCACCCACACCAATGTGAGGAATGCCATTCTTGCTATGAGTTACAGTAAAACAGGGGATGCGGAAGGGTTTCAAGCGGAACTTTTCAAACATGGGCAGAAGACGCTACTTAGTTATCTAGTGGACCTCTTCAATCAGGTGGTTTGTATCGGTTTCTTAGAGTCTTGGTCCCACCACATTAGCCACCCCATACACAAGTAGGGGCCTACTTCCGATCCCAACAATTACAAGACTATCATGGTGGGTCACACATTCTCCAAGCTCTTTGCTACAGTTCTTCACTTGCAGCTTTCCGAGTTCCTTGATCAGTACCATTGTAGAGCTAGGGGGCAGGCAGGCTTCCGGACGACTTTCCAGTCTATTGATCACATCCTCACTCTTCGGGCTATTATCAAGGAGGCTCGCCATCACTCCTCCAAAGTTTTCTACTGTTTTGTGGATTTTCGGAAAGCCTTTGATTCGGTTCCATGGGGAACCCTTTTCCACATGCTCAGAGATATAGGCGTTTCCAAGACTCTTCTTACAACCATTATGCGCCTTTATGAGGAGGTCTTGGGCCGCATTCGCACTTCTGTTGGTTTGTCTGACTTCATCAGGAGTACCATTGGAATAGGGTTGTCCCCTCTCTCCTACCTTATTTGGGATCTACATTGATGAGCTTGAGGATTTTCTCAGAGATCACATCCAGGAGGGTGATGGTTGTCTTTTGCACCATGTTTTGATCTACATCCTCCTCTTTACAGATGATATGGTTCTCCTTGCCTTCTCGGCTAAGGGCCTCCAGAGGCAACTGGATGCCTTAGCCCTATTTTGTGACCACAGGCAATTGATAGTGAACCTTGAGAAAACCAAAATTATGGTTTTCAATTGTCTGAAGACTTCGGACCTCCACTTCTTCTTTAGGGGTGAGGAGATTGAGATCACTTGCTCTTACACATACCTGGGGATTCTATTCTCTAGACCTCGTTTTAGCCTCCAACCTCGGGTTAACAAGGGGTATGGTTCTTTGGCGATTCTTGAGAGATAGTGTTTCCGTCACCACTTTTAGGACATTATTTCCAAGTTGTCCCTCTCTGATTCTCTGGTTAGGCCCACGGTTCTGTATGGTTCGAAAATTTGGGGTCCCTCTCTTTTGGACTCTGATTGGGCTACTATTGAGCGTTGTCAGATCCTCATGCTCAGGCGTATTATTAGGTGCAAAGAATATGTTCCTCACAACATTATTCTTGTTGAGTTTGGGGCTTGTCCTTTTCATTTGGAGACCATCTTTAACTTTGTGTTGTTGCATCGTATCCAAGGTTTTTTTGGCTCTTCCGTTGACAAGGACAGGTACTTTTACCTTGCCTACTGCTCTTTTGAAGCTATTGCATCCTCAGATCATAGTGGTCGATCTCGCTTCTAGTATGCCTGCATTTCTTGCCTTTTCGAGTCCATTGGCATCTGGGTGGACCGTCTCCCTCCCTTCAACTATTCTCTAGATGCACCCGCCCATCTCCTACCGAAACAACAAGACCTTTATAGAATAATCATAGATGATATTTACAGACAGTTCATTCAGCACACCTAGACCAATGCTCCGGGGGGGTTACGTCTGAAGATGTCCTTCTATGTGGCACTTCTTGAGATCCAGGATGGGGTTATTATCAGACCCATTTACATTTCCCGGTATTGGTTATAGGTCCTTCGTATCTCTTTGGTTCAATTTAGAGTGGACTCACACCGTCTTCGTGTGGAGATTGATCATCACCTAGACCGCTCGGAGTGGACTTGCCTTCTTTGCCCTTTCCAGGAGGTTGAAACTGAAGAACACTTCATTTTCCGATGTTTTGTTTACTACGAGATTCAAGGGAGATTCCATTGCCTGTTCTATGAGCTTCCTTCCTTCATCGCTTTCTTCAGATACTGTGATCAGAGATGTCTTGCTCTTTATCTTCAGGAGGTCCTCAGGCTTTGGGATGGGCTCCTCCACCCTTCTCCCAGACGGATGAATACTAGACATATCACCTCTTTCTTCTCGGTGCTCTCCCCGGCGAGAGGCACCTAGCGGCATCTGGACACAAGTTTGGACCCCCTGTTTAGATTTGTCACGTCTCGGGACTCCATTTCTCCCACCAGAGGCTCCCTACCTTGGGCACGTCTCAGGGCCCCTCCACATAGACAGCAATCCACCAGGCTTACAGAGAGGCACTGCCTTCCTCCCGGCCACTGGCTTCCCAGACATTCCACAGTCTCAGCTTTTGGTCATCAGCGCATTGCGAGTTACTTCCATCTGGCCTTGAGTGTTAGGTGATGTTGTTGGGGATGTTACTCCTTCCGCTCCCCCCCAGCCCACATCGTCATCTTCATCTTCTTTTTCGTCTTCTCTGGCTTCTCGGCATTTGTTGCTTCCTTCTCTTCCTCTTCTTCTCTCATTGTATTTCGGGTGATCCGTTTGGGTCCTTTTGGTAGGTTTTGTTTGCTTTGTACTCTGCAGTCCCATTGACCTAATTTTGTGGTCATGTATTGGACATTAATATTATTATCTTATCTCCATTCTTGGACTTGCACATAGGACAAACATGTTAAGGGAAACAAGAGCTTTCAACAACACTCCATTCAATTCATCGTGCCTCATAGACATGTTAATTAGGTCTCTTCTCTTGCTTGCATCTTCTTCATAATTTCCTTTCATATGATGGGCTTTTAATGGTCCATTCTTGTTGTCACACACATGGCCAAAGTCATGAACACCATCAACTTGCTTCTTATTGGTTGCTGTTATGAAAATTCCTGCAAGCTGAACATCAACATTATCATCCGGCCTTTGGGCTTTAACCACATAATTCTTTCCACAATCTTGCAAATATGATTTTCTTTCTTTTTTTGGCTCATGCTTCGTGAATTCTCCATCTTCCCTTGTCGTCGAGGGAGAATTCTTTGCCCTAATTTCCCTTAGGTGTTTTGTTTGAGCAACTATCAACTTAGCTTCCCTAGCTCTTCTTAACCATTCATCAAACCTTTGTTGGGTTTCATTATATCTTTTGCACTTGAAAATCTGAATTCCTATTTTTTTCTCTTTAACCCCAACATTTTGTTCATTTTAATCCATACCTTTTCCTTTGGAGGACTCTTCCTTTTCAACTTGCATGGTGGATTCCTCTATGGGTTGCTCTTTCTCACCTTCTTATAGCTCTGATTGCTCTTTTTTCCTCATTCTCCACCATCAAAATGTCTTCCTTAGCAGCTTCTAGTTTTATTATTCTCTCTTCTTTCTACAACCTTGTTTCTAACTGTTTTAATCGTATCACCAACGTTGGAATGGGATCTAACTTTTCTTCCCTTTATAAGAACTTAGTACGAAAAAATTTTGGTCGATTAGTTCTCGTGATTCACAAGCTGGGAAGATCACTTGCTCTGATACCATTGTAATGACCTGTACGGGACAAATCTAAGAAATTATGGAATTTCCCTGAAACCCTTATACAAAATACAACAACAATCTCATTTTTATGCAAACCCTTAAGACAAAAAATACAACGATTTGAAATCTTCCTTTATTTATCAAATAATCACAATACAAAAATACCCAGAAGGCCCAAAGCATCTATAAAACCTCTTTCTTGGCACAAGTAGATGATGAATAATAATTTTTCCAACCAAGTCTAAAATTTATAATTTATTTTCACACCATAAAACAAGAAAAATACCCGCATAAGATTACAACAATTTTCTCACAAAACACCCAATAGGGGACAAATTAGGGAAATTCTGGAATTTCCTTGAAGCCCTCGTACAAAAAATAACAATCTGATTTTTCTGCAAACCCTTAAGACAAAAAATACAATAATATGAAATCTTCCTTTATTATCAAATAATCACAATACAAAAATACCCAGAAGGTCTAAATCATCTAGAACCCTCTTGATACAAGTAGATGATGAACAATAATTTTTCCAACCAAAGTCTGAATTTTTAAATTTATTTTCACACCATAAAACTAGAAAAATACTCACATAAGATTACAACAATTTTCTCACAAAAGACACTCCAGATGACAAGATGTGACTAAAAGGAGACTCTGTAAATTGAAACCAACCAATTTCGTCGGCTACTGATGCCCTAAACACTGATCTAAAATCCAAAGGGGTGTAGACAGCTCTAGAAATGGCTGCAAATCATGCCCTAGATGTCCTTGATTGGAGTCTGGTGGACTGTCTCTCCATTGAGTGAATTTCTTCGCTTGAATCTCATATATGAAGTAGGAAAAGTAGAAAACGTGTCCTAACTGAATTGCAAACCGACACAAATTGAAAATAGATGTGTCTTAGCTTCGATGATCCGAAATTTACGCTCAAATGTGACCCCTGAGTGAAGCCACCAAGAAGATATTGGGGGTTTTTGAACTCAAATCTGATCACAATGAGGGTTTCCATCCTCAAGTGATGTATGCAATGAAGGGATTTTGTCCTCAATGCACAAACAAGCAAAATGCTCAATGTTTCCCAAAAGGAGAGAGATAATAGACAAAAGATATCCCCCAAACGACCCCAACACTTCCTTTTATAACATTTTTGTTGCTTCAAGTGGGGCACCACATATGGGCCTTTAACTTTATCGAATAAAGGGACTTTCTATTTAATCATTGAGTTCACTTAAAATAGAAAAGTCGCCTTTATTTAATAATAATAACATAAGTGTCTTTTATAAAGTCACTTTTTAATGCTCAAGTTATATTATTCATTTTAAGTCTTTATTTGAAAAGGGGGCATGACACCTTATGGATTATACCTACCTTTTTGAGAAGCTTTTGGTCCCACGAAAGCTTAGTGTAGGAAATGTGGAAACAACTTTCCCACCTTCTCCTTTGGGTTCCATCGTGCTTGTCTTGATGTCTTACCTTTCTTTGCAACCTGCCCATGCTTTTGTCATCCTCTACATGTATCTTAGACTTTTTGTTGCAACACTACAACCTCCTCCAACTCCTGTTGAGTAACCAAGACAAAGTCTTGCATGGAATGTAGCAATCGATATTCTTTTTTCTTCATCTAGCATGAATGGCTCATATAGGTGCACATTCTGACAATTTACTATTGAGTACATCCTCATGAAGTGTGGCAAGTCAAGCTTGAAAGCATATTCTCTTATCTGTTCTAGGATGGTGAATGGTCCACAACTTAGAGGTTTCAGTTTTCTTGCTTGTCCTTAAAGCTTTTCCTTGCTCATGTACATCCGTACCTTGTCTCCCACTTTAAATGTGTGCTCTCTACAATGCTGATTATTCCTAGCTTTGTACTCTGCTCGAGTCTTTTCTAGTTGTTCTTTTACCTTGAGATGCATTTTCCTAATCCTCTCAATGAATCTCGCTGCTCTTGCCACTTCTGAAATTTTGTGCTTCTTCTCCTTCTTGCTGCCCTATTGCAACATCAAGACGATTAGTGTGTAGGTATCTCAAACATGCTTCAAAAAGTGACCGATTGGTGGATGTGTGTACTGCCCTATTGTATGAGTAATGAATGTACACCAAAAACCTATCCCGAATCCTTATATACTTGTCACAAACCTCTTATCATCTGAACCAAATTCCTGTTCACAACCTCTATTGGCCCATTGATTTGTAGATGGAAAGTTATGTTTCATTGGAGTTTTGTGGCTATATTTTACCACATGGTCTAAAAATTCCCCAAACATCTTGAATCTTTGTCTAAAACAATAGACTTAGGCATAGTTACCATGTTCTTACGAACTTAGTGAAAATTCGGTTGGAACCATACTTATTGGTATGCTCGAACTTACCGAACAAGTTTGGTTGAACATTATTTTTTCTTCTTTTAATTAAAAAATTAAAAAGTTTAAATTAAAAGAACTTCAACACAAAACAAAACTGAAACATGAAACACTAAGACCTAAGCGTGTAAAGGAAAAACTCCAGAGATAATATATCTATTTATTATTTTGTGTAATTGGTTTTTCTTTTCAAATATCATCATATATGTATGGTATTTATTATTTATATATATTTTTTATATTTATAACTTTTCTAAACTGAACCGAACCAAATCTTTTGAAAAATTCTGAACTTTCGAACTTTTTTCCCCTTTTGAACTATCTGAACTTTTCGAACATGATAAGTATTGACTTAGGTAATCCAAAGTACACCCAATCTTTAGGAAAGAAAAGTTCAGCTGCTTCATGCCCTTTATTGTCTTTTTACATTCAATGAGGGTACACATTTTACTAAATCTATCTACAATAACATATAGATAGTCACGGCCATGTCTAGATATAGCAGTCTTCCTACAAAATCTATAGAGTTACTTTCCTATGGTCTAGTAGGTACTAATAGAGGCATGTACTATCCTTCCTTCCTAATCTTAGGGTTACTTTGTACATATTTTACATCCTCTTATGAATCATGATACTTCATCTTGCATTCTAGGCCAATATCCATACGTCTGCAGGTGGACAATGTCTTGCCAACACCATAATGATCCAATATTTTGGAAGTATGTGCATCTTCCTGATTATCAAGCTCATTGTGTTGGCGGTGAAGTAAAATGAACAAATTATCATTAATTGGATTGAAAATAAGATACTGAACTGAATGGATTTAGGTGACGTGAGGTTCATTTTGATGTTTTTCCTTGTTTTGCTTGATAGGATACTTTCATATGAGGAAAGTGTATTGTGGAGATCTGATTAGGATGTTGAACGGTGATTAATAACAGATGGGTCTAACTCATTCTCACTCTATTCTTAATAACATACACAAGGAATGATTTTGCTCTTTACTTTTCATGTTATTTCTTAAAGTATGATGTTTATGGCAGGATGTTTGAAACGTGGTTATAAGTAGGCATTGCTAGTAGTAACTTTTGGTATGAATGTAAAGTTATGCGTTAATATAAGCTTATCTTTTTGCAGAGTACGTGTCCAATCTTAGAAGCTGGTTGTTGGCTGTAATTTATGTTTTGTTGAGTCACTTTCGGACTTTCTTGAAGTGTGAGGATCTTGGTTGAATGGAAATTGGGTAGCAGTAGCTTCTATTAAGTGGGACAGTTCAATACAAACAATGAAGATATTGATATATTGCTAAGTATTTTAACTGGTTAAGGAACAGAGGTTCAAGAAAATTAGATATTATCTGTACCCTAGGTCCAATAGAATGCCTCATTGAAATATTTTCATATATTACTTGTTAGAATTAAATGACTATTGAACTCTTTGATGTGGCATCATTTAGGTGGAACCTGTAGAGGCAAGTTATAAAGGTCACTAAATCATTAGAACAGAATTTTCTCTACAACGTGACAACTTTTAACTTAAAACTTAATAGTTACTAATATAACATTTTGACGGTCCTGCTACTGTCAACTTCTTTTAATTGCTCTAATAGATCAAGGGTTGGAAGAGAAACCACCATGAGCCTGAGGTAATGAGACTTAGTCAGATATGAGCCTGTGGTGAAATTGCTTTTTCTCTTCTTGGTTATGCAGCATGGAAGGTATAAATTCTCATGGAAAGTGTTGGCGATGTCTGGACTTGTAAACAGGTTGCTCATCGAAAGTGTTGCACGAGGATGAGCTTCAGGTCATGGGTATAAATTCTATTTGGATCTGCAATCCATGATTGCTTTACATTGATATAGTTGATTTAACAGTTGATTTGTTGCAGATTTCTTCTTACCCGGTCATATGAATCCTATGATAACTGAAGTCGTCTAGGATCAATTGATAGTCCAGGTGTTCCTTAGAGGGCTAACATCTTACACATGTTTAAACACATCAGTTACATTGTTTAATGGTTCTTTGCATGAATCAATTGCAATCCAATCTGTGCAGCAATTTATTTATATGACTATTTCTCCGCATTGAATCAAATAAAATATTTTGGAATTTTGGCATCAAGTCGTATTTTTTTCGGGAAATTTAGTTTTCCATTTATTTGTTTTTGGCTCTTAAAAGCTCGCATATATAAATATTTTGATATCTATAAACCAAAAAAAAAGAAAACTAACACATTATCGTTTGCAAAAAATTACTTGGTATACACCCAATTTAAATTGCAGATTCATTATAAATTTATATATATCAAAGAAGTACAAAGATCTTATGCAAAACACAAAAATATTTAAGAAATTTTTAAAAATGTGTAAATTGCTTTATTCTAAATGTTCCCCTCAAGGTATAAATTTTATTTTAAGGCAACTGTAAGCTTCAGTAGCATCTTTAATTCATATTACAGCACTTGGAGAACACAGGTGCCAGGGCTAATATATGTACCCACTCCTAGGTTCTGATTAAGTTGGCAGTGGCACCTATCAATCAACCATACCAAATCATTGTTGGAAAGTCAAATGAATTAAAAATCAACACTAATTTCTTGTAATTAATAGCAATATAACAACTGGTGAAGTGTGGCCCTTACCCTTATCACAATAACGCCCAGTAATCCTCAGCTATAAACCAGCAAAAAGGAAATACCATTAGGAGTCATGAATCAATTTAGTCTCTCATATTTGCCCTGCATGTAGTACTTTGGATGTTATTGAAGATGTAGTGCAATTTAGGCTTGGGCATAAAATGTGCAAAATATTGACTTAAATTGGATTTTACCAAAGAGAAGAACGTTTCTAAAACATTCAACAATAATCATATCCGAGCATAAACAACCAAATGAAGAATTTGCATGTCCAATACAATGCCAATTAATTTGGTAACAGACGTACTCCAGTATAACATACCGTGTTGCCAAGTAAGATAACTATGGCAATCGTAGATAGATTATACTGGAGAAGTATAACCTCATGACTATACATGTCCATTCACCTAGCGTCACATAACAGGATTGTCTCCTCACCTCTACAAAGAAAATACCATGCTATTCAACACAAGATTGTCCAAGCTTCACTTTATCAAACCAATAGACGACAACAAACACCTTTTTATTAATTCATGTGGAGGAACAGGGAAAATTCATTTCAACTTACCAACTACCAGGCATTTATAGCAATCAAAAACTAAATTGAGCAAAGACACAAACTGACTTCAGTCATTTGTGAGAAGTTTCTCAATATGTCACTCAATGGTTGTGTTCCAACTGGAGATTGGTATTTGTGGAATGAGAAATTTGGTTTCAGGAGATTGTCTAAACATCATCTTCATGCAATTGACAAGCGTATGCAACAAAATTCATGTCCAGCATTCAACATCCATGGCTTTCCATCTTACAAAACAATAAAGCAACAGTCCAAAAATCAAGTAGATAAAATATGCATCCTTGGAGTTGCAAGCTGAGTAAATCTTTAGCTCAAATTTACTCTATAGCCATCAAAACCCTTTCTAGCATTCATTTCTAATGCTATGAAGATGCCTCTGCAATGTTTATTTTAAAGAAGAAAATGTGCAAAATGAAAATTAAACCCATATATACTCTCGTTCCCCTGCTATGAAGATGCCTCTGCAAATATTTAGTTTAAAGAAGAATATGTGCAAACTGAAAATGAAACCCATCTATGCTGCTCATCCCCATGGTCAATGTCATATGACCCATTAATCTGAGACCAATGACTTCAACCAACATCATACATGAAACGCTATTAGTGGGACTGTTAAACACTTATCACATTGTAACTGGCACCCGGTTCATAAATGCTCATATTTCAATGAATACAGACAAACAAAAGTAGGTGATAATGCTCAATATGGGTCTCTTACTACCATTTATCCTCAAAATTTTTTTACAATGTGATAGAATACTTATTATAATATAAGGCTTTAGTTAATTAGTTATTAGTTACACGTTAACTAATAATCGATTGTAACCATCAACTGCATTGTAACTATCTTTTGCATAATAGAATGACAGACACACAATCTCCAAAGTGTGCAATCTGCCTTCTTCTTTATTCTTCCTTGTTCACGTATTCCAACATTGGTATCAGAGCGAGACGCAAGGAGGTTTTTGAGAAGAGGAAAGACGAAGACTGCAAAATCATGAGTTTCATAAAACCACAATTTTTATTCATCTGAAGTATAATTAGGGCATTTTCGTGTGCATATATAGGCACGTAAAAATACAGTCGAAGTAGTCATTTCCACCCATTTCCATCGGGTTTCACAAGCATTTCCACCATTGAAACAAGGGCTTAACAGAGCCGAAGTCATGATGAGTGTGGAAGAGCATGTTTTCAGGCAAAATACAGTATGTTCGAGCGTGAAATAACCAAAAAAAAAAGATGCGAATACAGTTGTGATTTTTGAGCATTATTAGTTTCTAAGGGCACAAAATATTACAATATTGTCACAAAAAATGAGAGTCGTGAGTGTTTGAAAAGGCAGAAAATATAGCCACACATTTGCGAATCAAATCAAGGGCACAACAAAAAGTTTCAGATTGTTTTTTATTTGCGAGGGCACGGAACAGTGCACATCACAGTTGCAACAAAGGGCACACTTGGAACTAGTATTTTATTCCATAGTTACCTAAGACTCCGAGACGGCGGGACGTTGGGATGGGGTTTCCGGGACGGCAATTTTTTTTGAAAATTTGGGGACGGCAAGGGGACGGCTAATAAAAAATATATAAAAATATATATAATTTATTAATTTTACAAATATAACATGAATAATTCAATAAACTAAGACTTAAAATTGAAAGTTTGAAGATTGAAACCATTAATGATTAATCCAATTATTCATCTGCATCAGCTTCAAAAGATTTCGATAGGGATTTAAGAGGTAAGAGTCTTTATTTGAGGTTTTTCATTTTACTTTTTTCTGTTTCCCATTTAAGTAGATCTATATGTTTTGAAAGTTAATACGTTTGTAACGTGATTTCATCCACTACTACATGGGTTACTGCATCTATATGTGGTTGACGTACCTCTTACAAAGCCACTGATTAGAACATAACAAGAACAAGAGTAACTGTTACATTGTTCTCATGATTTTCAAATGCTAACACTCGACTAAGCTAGTTATATCTAGTTAGTGTCTTCTGCAAGTCCACAGAAAACTACAATATCTTTATAGAAAATTAAGCAAGCATAAAGATTACTCATTTTTCTGAATGCCACAACATTGTACAAACTATAATCTCTACTTTTTCCTTTTTAAAAAAATTGTGACTATTATATTTTATATTTGAGAATAGGATTACATACATTCTGATCCTTTCTACATGCAGATGGGTCTGAAGCAAAAACTCCTGCGATATATAAAATCTTAAATATGCAGCAAACAAACAAAATGTCCTATCACTGAAACAGAAAGAACCATAAACTATCTCGAGATAACCAACAACGAAGAATTCACAAACACTAGCTGTATAGTGTATGACTGAAAATTTATAAAACTCGGCCTGTTACCGTTACTTCTTATCATTAGACATAACATGGAGGAGCAACAATACTTCTGTAGTTTATGGCAATTATGAGAAATCTGCATGTTGTTTTTTACTAGAATGTATTAAAAGTTTTAAAAAATATTAAAAAAAGTATTATAAAACTGAAATTCACATGTTTTAATGTTGGAAAAGTGCAAATTTTGTTGGGGACGTTGTGAAGTCCCCGGGACGTCACAAAGTCCCCAAAGCACCCGGGACGCCCTGGGTGCGTTTCTGTTTTGTGGGGGACGTCCCTGGGACGTCCCCCTTTTTTCTGAAAATTGGGGATGGCAGGGAAACGTCCCGTCCCCGTCCCCAAGTCCCCGGGACGTCCTGGACGTCTAGGACGTGAGCAAAATGGTCGGGACGCGTCCCCGCGTAACACTGTTTTATTCTCTGTTTACTCATTTCAGTAAATAAGCAATTGTATTTATTTTATTGAATGGAAATTTCAATAGAAAAGTATTCTGATCTAAATTTTCATACATGGAAAGTGAAAATAAAAATGCAACTTATGAATAAAAATTTGTGAGGCATAGTAAATGGGAAAGAGAAAGCACCCACCGATTCATCTAAATTGTTAGATTGACATAGCAAAGTTGATAGAGCGAAAGTTATTATTGGCCTCGCTCTCTCCGATTTTGAGCTCCATCATGTAGAGCTAGAAAAATCATTTAAGGAAATTTGGGATGCTCTAAATAAATTATTTGGAGTGAAAGCAGTGAATGCCAAATTTTTCTTAAAACTTCAGTTATATAGATTCAAAATAGATGGAGGAGGTGGAATCTGGGAACTCAGAAATTCAGCTCGGGAGCTACACCTTTACAAAGGTCGCAAAGGAGCTTGATGATGCCCTACCTAGTCAAAGCACTACTATTAAAGTGAAATCCTCAGAAGATTGTGTAGTTCTATTTGGTTCTAGTTTTGTTAGAATATTCATTTTTGCTTTCTATAGGGTAAGCCTTAAGAGGGGTTATTAGAATATAAGGCTTTAGTTAATTAGTTATTAGTTACATGTTAACTAATAATCGATTGTAACCATCAACCGCATTGTAACTATCTTTTGCATGATAAAATGACGGACACCATCTCCAAAGTGTGTAATCCGCCTTCTTCTTTATTCTTCCTTGTTCACGTATTCCAACAATACTAAGATACAAAGTTAATATCTATTTATCCTTAAATTAATCAGTTTGATTCAATGCATTGAGTTATAAAGTGTCACTCTTATTAGAGGTATCCATGGAATTGACCTCCTTGATAAGAGCAGTCTTTGATTAGATGTCCTTTCTCCTAATACCAAAGGCACATTTGCCTTATTTAGATAAACTAAAAACCAGGACCAATTAGCTTGAAAGTTTCAAGAAGAGATCACACGAGGTCCATCTCTATACAAGCATACAAATAAACCCATAAAATGGCAAGTATGCCTTTCTTGGACTTACACCTAGTAGTAATAACTATTCCCAGTTGACTTGCCATTTGGCTCAAATAAGATATGGAAATTAGGTTAAAGAAACTGAAATCCACCCATATTAGTTACTTGAATCTAATCTGATCTTCTAGATGAAAATCAAATAATCAAGCTTGTAAACAGCAGGCCTTCTTACTAATCAACCATGTGCCATACTAGAGGATGGCCTAAGCAACCTCATCTATTTTGAACATGACTGACACACACAACCATTCCAAACCTCCCGATCAACTCTATCCAACCTTGAGTTTCCCATTTGACTCTAGCTCATTTACAGTCAGGTAGGTTATGTGGCAATGAAAATAAGGAAATCATGTAGATAAACAATAGAAACACCTGCAATCTCCTATTCTTCCTCAACTGGTATTTCAGTTAAGTGCATCAGAATTAATGCATCAAGCTCCTTTTGTTTTTCTTAATAGCATGCACTTGAAACTTAATGGTTGCTTTGGTGATTGGAGGTGGCCGGGTGGCCTCATAGATATATTTATATATATTTAAAGCTAAACCATTTTTGGTGCTTTCTCCTGTGAATTTCTTCTGATCTTCTTTATTAGCAAAACTTCTCAGTATCAATAGCCTCAAATTGGTTTGCCTGAGTGTCTGCTTACACTGCAACTAAAGAGCTCTTTAGCTGGGAGATGTCTGTAATAATTTCTTTATATGTTATGATGATAATGCAAGGTAACATTATTGTGTTGGGTTCCTTCAATTCGACTGTACGAGAAGCTACATTATTCTGATAATAGCTTGACAAGTAAATGTGCCCAACAAATTCCTATTGTTGATAACAACTATTCCCAGTTGACTTGCCATTGGGCTCAAATAAGATATGGAAATTAGGTTAAAAAAAGTGAATCCCACCCATATTATTACTTGCATCTAATCTGGTCTTTTAGATGGAAATAAAAAAATCGGGCTTGCAAACAGCAGGCCTGCTCACAAATCAACCATGTGCCATACTAGAGGATGGCCTAAGAAACCTCATCTTGTTTGAACATGACTGACACACAACCCCTCCCCAATCTTCTGATTGACTCTACCTACCCTTGAGTTTCCCATTTAACTCTAGCGCAGTTTATGCGGCAAAGAAAACAGGGAAATAATGTAGATAAACGATAGAAACACCTGCAATCTCCTATGCTTCCTCAACTGTTATATCGGGTAAGTGTGTCTGGATTAATGCATCAAACTCCCTTTGTTTTTCTTTATAGCATGCACTAGATTCTTCAATGGTCGCTTCAGTGATTGGAGGTTTTTACATGTATTTTGAGCTAAACCATTTTCAGTGCTTTCTGCTGCCAGTTTCTTCTGATCTTCTTTATTAGCAAAATTTCTTGGTATCAATAGCTTCAAATTGGTTTGCCTCAGTGTCTGCTTAGAGGGCAACTAAAGAGTTCTTTAGTTGGGAGATGTCTGAAATATTTTCTTTGTATGTGATGGTGACTGTGTAAGTAAATGTGAATATGTTGGGTCCCTTCAATTCAATTAAACGAGAAGCTACATTGTTCTGATAATAGCTTGACAAGTAAGTTTGCCCAACAAATTCCTAGCAACTGGATGTACTGATAAAGACTTAATTCATGTAACATATGTCTGTTGTATGATAAGCCTTTATATGGTATTTTAAAGAAAACCCTTCCTCGGCTTACTTTACTTTATTTCTCATCAACACCTTTTCTCAGCTTACTTTACTTTATCTCTGTAATAAAAAGGACAGAAATTTATAAACATGACTCATTGTTTATCTTCTTTATTAGCAAAACTTCTCGGTATCAATGGCATCAAATTGGTTTGCAAAGTGAGGATGATTATGTGGAAGTAAATATGAATATGTTGGGTTCCTTCAAGTCGATTATACAAGAAGCTACACTGTCTGATAATAGCTTGACAAGTAAATGTGCCCAACAAATTCCTACCCCGTATACTTGAATAGAAGAAAGCAACTAGATGAACTGATTAAGACTTGATCCATGTAACATCATGCCTCTTGTATTATAAGCCCTTATATGGTATTTTAAAGCCACCCACCCATTCCTACCCCACATTTGTATGATCTCCATCAAGTGCAAAATAAAACAAGCTTCATATGCAAATATAGGAAAAGTGTTCCAAAATAAGCAGACTCCAGTCTTCTGCTAGCGAGGAGTGTCTAAGAACACTGATTACAAAGCAAGTGAAAAAACGAGTACCCAAGAACTGAAATTTATTTTATTTCTCAAACAACCCTCCTCAGCTTACTTTATTTCTCAAAATACCCTTCCTCAGCTTGAACCTTTATCTTCTTTATCAGCAAAACTTCTCGGTGTCAATGGCATCAAATTGGTTTGTCTGAGTGTCTGCTTAGAGTGCAAGTAAAAAGCTCTTTAGTTGGGAGATGTCTGTAATATTTCCTTTGTATGTTATGATATGTAAGTAAATATGAATATGTTGGGTTGCTTTGAGTCGATTAAACGAGAAGCTACATTGTTCTGATAATAGCTTGACATGTAAATGTTCACCACGAATTCCTAGCCAGAATACTTGAATGGAAGAAAGCAATTGGATGTACTGATGAAGACTTAATCCATGTAACATTATGCATGTTGTATGATAAGCCCTTATATGGTATTTATGATGTCCAAGTGCAAAGTAAAACAAGCTTTATATCAAATATAGAAAAAAGTTCCAAAATAAGCAGAAGCTGAGTCTTTTGCTAATGAGGAGTGTCTAAGAATTCTGATTACAAAGGAAGTGACAAAACGAGGACCCAAAACCTGAAATTTACATTATTTCTCAAACACCCTTCCCTCCTCCTAGTACTTTACTTTATCAATGTAATAAAATGGACAGGAATTTATAATCATAACTAATTGTTTGTCAGCAAAAAGAATATTGGTTGTTTTCAAAGCTTTATTTCAAATGTATCTCTTTTAGTACCATTAATCTTTTAGGGACACATTAACATTATTTCTCAAACACCTTCCCTCCTCCAATTACTTTACTTTATCAATGTAATAACATGGACATAAATTTATAATCATGACTAATTGTTTGTCATCAAAAATAATATTGGTTGTTTTCAAAGCTTTATTTCAAATGTATTTCTGTTTTAGCCCCATTAATCTTTTAGGGACACATTAACATTATTTGTTCTGATAATAGCTTGACACGTAAATGTGCACACAAATTCCTAGCCAGCAAGCAACTGGATGTACTGATGAAGACTTAATCCACATGTAACATTATGCTTGTATGATAAGGCCTTATATTGTATTTATGATCTCCAAGTGTGATCCAAAAATGGATCTAGGAGTACCCAATTCTATGTATTATCTTTCTAAAAGATGCAATGCATCCTTCATCAGATAAATACTATTGAAAATGGTTAAGTCAAGCTGACGGTGATCTGGACACCTTCGAATAACAAGAGAAGCCATTTCTTGTTCCGTTTTGTACGATGACTATGCGGCGGTTACGGAACCGTTGCTCTTCACAAACTAGTGGTTGCGCAGCTGTTGCCTGCAAGCACCGACGGTCGTGTAACTGTCGTGGCGGTTGCACAATCGCCTCCTGCAGACAACAGTAGCTTTGTCCCCGACGACGCCAAAAGTGGAAACTCAACAATTGGAAATGTTTGGTCTTGCCAATTCGATTCATTTCGCCTCTCCTTTCATCTTTGGGCCGAAAAAACTATATAAGCAAGCATGTTTATTCATCTAAGTGATTTGGAGTGAATTCAAGTGTGAACAAAAAGTAGAAAGTCTGAATTGTTCTTGTTTTGTTCATAGACAATTGAGTTCTTTTTTGTTAAAGATTGTAAGCAAGTAATGCAAGTAGAAGGAGCTTGAATCCTTCTTGAAGGACATCTTTTGACAATGAACTTGTATTGTATTGGAGATTTACATAGTGAAGGGAAACAATTGCTTACCCAACTGAAGTTTTTCCCACATTGGGTTTCTCCAGGATAAACTTCTTGTCTCTTTGTCTTTCATCTCTCGTTTTCAGTATCGTGTGAATGGTTCTTGCATAATATATTGGATGATAAGAACTTTGTTAAGTTGTACATTCATTATCACTAAGATAGGATCTGTTTATTGTATAAAAGAGGCAGTTTACGGATCAAAGTGCAAAATAAAACAAGCTTTATATCAAATATTGAAAAAAGTTCCAAAATAAGCAGAAACTAAGTCTTCTGCTAATGAGGAGTGTCTAAGAATTTTGATTACAAAGGAAGTGACAAAATGAGGGACCCAAAAACTGAAATTTACATTATTTCTCAAACACCCTTCCCTTCCTCCAATTACTTTACTTTATTAGTGTAATAAAATGGGCAAAAAATTATAATCATGCTTGTCATCCTTGTGCAGGGGCCATGCTAATCTTCTTTGAATCGTTCCAATTTTATCAGATGTCTTCGAAGAGACGAAATTTATAATCATGACTAATTGTTTGTCATAAAAAAAAATATTGGTTGTTTTCAAATCTTTATTTCAAATGTATTTCTGTTTTAGCCCCATTAATCTTTTAGGGACACATTAACATTATTTGTTCTGATAATAGCTTGACACGTAAATGTGCACACAAATTCCTAGCCAGCAAGCAACTGGATGTACTGATGAAGACTTAATCCATGTAACATTATGCTTGTATGATAAGGCCTTATATTGTATTTATGATCTCCAAGTGTGATCCAAAAATGGATCTAGGAGTACCCAATTCTATGTATTATCTTTCTAAAAGATGCAATGCATCCTTCATCAGATAAATACTATTGAAAATGGTTAAGTCAAGCTGACGGTGATCTGGACACCTTCGAATAACAAGAGAAGCCATTTCTTGTTCCGTTTTGTACGATGACTATGCGGCGGTTACGGAACCGTTGCTCTTCACAAACTAGTGGGTTGCGCAGCTGTTGCCTGCAAGCACCGACGGTCGTGTAACTGTCGTGGCGGTTGCACAATCGCCTCCTGCAGACAACAGTAGCTTTGTCCCCGACGACGCCAAAAAGTGGAAACTCAACAATTGGAAATGTTTGGTCTTGCCAATTCGATTCATTTCGCCTCTCCTTTCATCTTTGGGCCGAAAAACTATATAAGCAAGCATGTTTATTCATCTAAGTGATTTGGAGTGAATTCAAGTGTGAACCAAAAAGTAGAAAGTCTGAATTGTTCTTGTTTTGTTCATAGACAATTGAGTTCTTTTTTTGTTAAAGATTGTAAGCAAGTAATGCAAGTAGAAGGAGCTTGAATCCTTCTTGAAGGACATCTTTTGACAATGAACTTGTATTGTATTGGAGATTTACATAGTGAAGGGAAACAATTGCTTACCCAACTGAAGTTTTTCCCACATTGGGTTTCTCCAGGATAAACTTCTTGTCTCTTTGTCTTTCATCTCTCGTTTTCAGTATCGTGTGAATGGTTCTTGCATAATATATTGGATGATAAGAACTTTGTTAAGTTGTACATTCATTATCACTAAGATAGGATCTGTTTATTGTATAAAAGAGGCAGTTTACGGATCAAAGTGCAAAATAAAACAAGCTTTATATCAAATATTGAAAAAAGTTCCAAAATAAGCAGAAACTAAGTCTTCTGCTAATGAGGAGTGTCTAAGAATTTTGATTACAAAGGAAGTGACAAAATGAGGACCCAAAAACTGAAATTTACATTATTTCTCAAACACCCTTCCCTTCCTCCAATTACTTTACTTTATTAGTGTAATAAAATGGGCAAAAAATTATAATCATGCTTGTCATCCTTGTGCAGGGGCCATGCTAATCTTCTTTGAATCGTTCCAATTTTATCAGATGTCTTCGAAGAGACGAAATTTATAATCATGACTAATTGTTTGTCATAAAAAAAAATATTGGTTGTTTTCAAATCTTTATTTCAAATGTATTTCTCTTTCAGTCTCATTAACCTTTTAAGGACACATTAACAATATCCAATTTCAATTTCTATGTGTTTGATAAATGCATAGGGAATAATATTTGTGCATGCTTCTCTCACAAAACGTGAGAACCTCACCTTCTAACTGTTTTTGGCAATTTCAATTTCCATGTATTTGATGAATGGATATGAAATGCTAGAACCTCGCATTTGAACTACTTTTCACCAGAGCATAGCTAATTGCATTCATGGAGTAATATTATTTGCAAATTATAATAGCATCTCAGGACTAAGATATGTACTCAAATATGCACAACATAATATGCTTGAACATTATTGATGTTTGTAAAAGAGCAACAAAATTGCAAGGAGCCACTTGTAGACGTATACCCAGAATTTGTTAAGGGTGATACATGGTATTATTTGTAAGGGGAAAGCTATTTTTCTTAGGATAAATAGACTAATAGTTCTTTAAAGACATTAAATTTTGCACAAAAGGGATAATTAGGATTTTTCCCATGATATAAACTTATATTATAAAAATGAACACTCAATATTATAGAATTGTGTCTAATATGGGAAGGTGTAAAATACAACTAGGAAACAATGCTTGGACTCCCCCTTCATTGGGTTCCTTTTTGTTTGAACTTCGATGGTGCATCTAGGAAAAATTGTGGGGCATTTAGAGCAACATCCATGAAGTTGGTGAATGAATTGAATAGAGGCCAAAGTTGAGGCCTTGGTGTTGGGTCTCCATGTTGATTTGCAATGCAACATAATGAATATGGAAATTGAAGGAAACTTGGTGATCATTTTGGCTCTAAAGAAATATGGTTCTCAATGTTGGTACCTCAATAACATTCTCAAAGCAAACTCTTGACACAAATGGACTCTTGGTATGTTGAACATTGTTTATGGGAAGCAAACTCGTTGGCAAACTACTTGGTGAATTTAGGGATTGATTAGATGGATAATTTGACACTGGATAAAATTGTTGACACATGAGTGGATAACAATGTTGAAGCATGGTTGGGGTCTTATGGATTGTTGAAGTTATCCACTCTCTTTCAACATTGACAAGGAAGAAGTCAAAGCTTTGGTGCACCACTACATCAGGTCAATATTCAGAGCGCGCTTAGGCACCTATATCTTAACACCATAGGAATTTTACCAACTAGAAGAATGCCAATTTCGAGTGTGGCTAATAGAGGTTTGTTCTCCGTCACTATATTATGTGAAGGCGATGAAGCATTTTGTGGCAGGGCATCCTCAAGCTTGGTGAGAACTGCTTCTTGCCCTTGTTTTGTAGTATTTGTGTCATCCCTCTGGTTATGCGGCTCCAAGGTTAGACAAAAATTGGGAGACAACAAATTGTACTCTATTTGTATCATTATTTCCCAATATCAAGTTGAAGAGAATTGCGGGGTTGCTCATTCTTGTATTGTTGGGAAATGAAGATGCAAGTTGGCGGTTCTTCACAATCAGCAAAAGCAAGACATGTTGTAGTCGACTCCTTATAACCAATGCTTAACATGACATGTTTTATAGAAGATGTGAACACAAAGAATGAAAAGAAATGAGAAAGGCACTCGACACACATTGAGGTGTGTGGTGCTCGTAATTATTATGTTGAAAGAGTTGTAATTATAGTTGAAGAAGTTCATAATCGAACATTACTTAGTTGATAACTTATAGTTCATTAAACATTAACTAATATATTTTAATACACCCTAATGGCTAAACTGAAGACAACATGCTTATCCCAAAATTCTGCAAATACAATAAAACCAAGGAGTTTAGTCATTAAAGTTGCATGTTGCTCCTTAGATATTACTATGAAATTTGTAGCAGTCATATGATGTTTTCCTATCATCCAATGTATGAGCTTCGACATAGGCAACAATTGAAAATTACAACTAACAACAAAACCATGATCTAGTCATGTGGGCATAAGATATGACAAGTGGTCCACCAAGTGTTCGTAGAATGATTCATTGACCAATGATGAATCGTCAATGGCTGATAATTTCAGCCCAACCTCCATAATTCTAAAACCATAATCTTAGAGAAGTTAGTCGAAGAGAATGTACCAGGTGTATGGAGCCAGCTCAAGTCTGTGCAGGGACTCAATCAATCTGCAACCCAAATGAGCACATTCAACTACTTGAAAATCTTCAAGTAGCACCACATAGACCTCATCCAAATCTCTAGAGAGAAGCAATTGCATTGTGACCATTTTCGCGGTATCGTAGGTGTAAGAAGGAACTTTACAGTAGGATAAATAAGCATCTCCACAGTTTTCTCATCTATTCCCCCTATTGTGAAAAGCCTTCCACAATTAGGTGAGTAAAGTGTCAATGCTCTACCATCCTTCGAGCAAATGCCTATGATTGAGGAGTGTGTCCTACCATCACACCATATGCCTCCAACACATTACGGGTAATGGAGATTCCCTTCTCAATTATGGACTTAATGGATAATGTGTCCTACTATCGTCCTAAGGCATTTCAACCTTCTTACACATTTTGTATTGAGTGAGGGATTCCATCCTCCAGAGGCATTGCATCCTCGTGCACATTTTTGTTAGTGGGTATTCCCTCCACCACAAGTGCATGTAAGTTGATTGAAGTATGGTCAACAAGCCTATGAGGAATTTCATCCTCCAACACATCCTGGATGGTGGAGTTTTCCTCCACACGTGCTTTTAAGTTGACTGTATCACAGTGGCCAGTCAGCTAGCCTAAAATCCCATCCTTGTTTCCAATTCAACACAACACACTTTTGCCTAGATAAATTTATAGTAATATTGAGATTTTCCATTAACTGGTGAACAAACAAGAGATTTTATACATGTTAGGGACATACCTAACATTCCTTACTAATAGTTTTTTATTCACAATGCATATTCTCCTATCCCCTCTATTGCAAGTGACTCTCCATCCGCTAAAAAAATAGAATTAGAAATTGCATAGTAAATGTTACATACCAGTCCCTACAATGTGAAAAATGTCTTGATGCACCGGAATCAATGAACCTACTACTATCACTATCAGTTGAGCATGATGCCATGAGAGCATTATCTTCTTAAGCATCTTGTCCATCTACTGCCACATTTGCCTCATCCCATGTCCCTTTTCGTTGTGTTGGGAAAGATCATATTGTCACTTCAAGAAATCCCTTTTGAGATACCCAAACTTATGACAGTAATGACATTTCACTTGGTATTTGGAATATTCACCAAAGTGACATCTCCACTTTCCCTTTGACTGAGTAGTCAATGCACTCTCTAATTGTCCAAACATAGACTCAATTACTTGTGTTTGCGTGCATCCTTTTTGCAACAAATAAGGTACTAACCTAATCAAATGGCAGGGTCTAATTTTGCCCTATCAAATGTAGAGCCTCCGCAAATGTTTCATAGGACGGCAATATGCTGTTTTGAACAAACACCACCAAGTCTTCATCATCCACCATTTGATTGATGGAACTGAGTTGGTCTCAAAGATCTTTCATCTGAAGAGTTCTATTGACAGGGACCCATCCTCCATCATCATTGTTGAAAGCAACGGATTTTTTAGGCATAAAACTTGACATTTCTCTAAAGTCATGTACTTGTTCTTCCGACTAGCATAACACTAGCCTCAGTGGCATTCCAAACCTCAAGTATCAAACATCTGACACTACAGTTTCAACAAGTAGGCCTCCTTATGATGCTTGTCATAATCTGCAAAGTCTGCAACAGTCCTTCCTTCAGTGCCAAGAATGATTTTATCATAGTCTTGATAGTTATAGTCTTGATACTCTGCTTTTGTCAGAAATTTGTAGACATTCAATTTGCGCCTCCAACAGAACAAGATTCTGAATATTGGCCATTTGTCACACAATCTTTGATTTCTGGCCCATAAATCAATGCAACAGAAAAATGAAAATGAAAATTTTAAACAGCAATGTGTCAATAAACTAAAATATCGTAAAACCCCGTACAACCCATGTACATGTTCAAATAGATTCTGCAAATTATAAACTACTGCAATTTGAAATTATCGTCTTTGCCTTGGAGAATCACAAAAAACAGAAAATATACCAAACTCGAAATGCTGTAAATGCTTCACAATCTGAACTGTACCCATGCCCTAGCATGAACTGATGTATAAAGGGTCTCCTGATTGTGTGCCCTAGATGTTGCCTGGTGTCACATTTTTCTGCAAAACAGGACTGTTTTCTTCTATCGCAACTGGTCAAATTCATGAATCAATGGCATTTTGCTTAAAAGTTATAACTATCCGCCCTTCTACTCGCGACTGTTTTGCTTGCGTTTTTCCTTAGATGAATGGCATTTTTCCCTTCGAAAATTCTCTCGAAAACCTTCGAAACATCTGTTTTTCACTTACAAACTGTCAGTCTTTTCCCACAGCTAACAAGGGTCTCCTGATTGTGTGCCCTAGATGTTGCCTGGTGTCACATTTTTCTGCAAAACAGGACTGTTTTCTTCTATTCGCAACTGGTTAAATTCATGAATCAATGGCATTTTGCTTAAAAGTTATTACTATCCGCCCTTATACTTGCGACTGTTTTGCTTGCGTTTTTCCTTAGATGAATGGCATTTTTCCCTTCGAAAATTCTCTCGAAAACATTCGAAACATCTGTTTTTCACTTACAAACTGTCAGTCTTTTCCCACAGCTAACAATGGTGTTTTGCCCTGAAATGTTATTACTATCTGTCCTACTCGTGACTGTTTTGCTTGTGTTTTTCTTACATGACTGGCATTCTTCCCTTCAAGAATTCTCTTGAAAACCTTCAAAACATATGTTTTTCACTTACGAACTGTCAGTCCTTTCCCGCAGCTAGCAATGGTGTTTTGCCTTCAACACCTCAGTTGTTTTGCCCTGAAATGTTATTACTATCTGCCCTTCTAGTCGCGACTCTTTTGCTTGCATTTTTCCTTACACAAATGGCATTTTTCACTTGAAGAACGCTCTTGAAAATCTTCATTATGTATGTTTTTAACTTCCAAACTGTCAGTCTTTTCCCGCGGCTAGCAGTGAGTGCTCTGATCTGCAACCTTTCACTTCTTCGACCTCTTTGTCTTTTCCTCATCATCAGTACCCCACTCCAAGGGCTTCCTCGAACTTTGAACTCCTTAAGCACCAATGGCTTTTGATACCAAGGTTAGAAGATGCAAACACAAAAAGAATGAAGAGAAATGTGAAAGGCACACGACACGCATTGAGACACGTGTGGTGCTCGGTAATTTATTATGCTGAAAGAGGTTACAATATAGTTGGGGAAGTTCATAACCGAATATTAGTTAGTTGATAACTAATAGTTCATTAAACTTTAACTAATATACTTTAATAGCTCCAAGGTCGAACAAAACTTGGGAGACAAAAAATTGTATTCTCTTTGTATCCTCCTTTCCCAGTATCAAGTTGATGAAGAGAATTGCAGGAATGCTCATTCCTAGGGTGATGGGAATTGAAGATGCAATCTGGCAGTTCTTCACAAGCAGCAGAAGCAAGACATGATGCAGTCAACTCCTTATAACCAATGCTTAGAAGAACATGCTTTTTTGTTTTATTTATGTAATAGCTGTCTGGACTCTGGATAGGTTAGATAGCATTAGACATATAGCTTCAGGCAACCATGGATCTATGTCTATAAATTTTGATATCAAGTCCCAGGTCTTTGGGCCACTTGTGATACCACTGTCAAATAGAGTGGCATCCTGTCCGGACTTCCTTTTGAATTGTGACCCTTTAACTCAAATTATTATTTAAAAATAAATAAAATCCCTAAGACAATTCAATTGCAGCCCTGTTAGAAATGTTACTCCATTCAAGCAGAAGAGAATAATCCTGAAAACAATTTATCTCACACAGTGAAATATAAAAATTTACAGAGAAACAGGTCTTTGGGCTGTTTTAGGCTTACTATAGATCTATGCCTATAAATTTTGATAACAAGTCCCAGGTGTTTGGGGTGCTTGTGACGCCACTGTCATATAGTGTCGCAGCCTGTCTAGAATTCTTTTCAAATTGTAACCCTTTAACTCAAATTATTATTTAAAAAAAAAATCCCTGAGACAATTCAATTCCAGCCCTGTTAGAAATGTTACTCCATAATTAAGAAGAGAATAATCCTGAAAATTATTAATCACACAGTGAAATATAAAGATTTACAGAGAAAGGGACCTCACATACCATTCACCTTTACAAATAGAGTCTTTATTTGTAAAGGTAAGATAAAAATATATATTTGCAATTCCCACAGGTATGAAGTTGACTGTGAAGAAACGGTGTCATTCAACCACTTGATTTAAGCAACAAATAGTTTTCATCTTGGCATAGGAAACAATTTGTCCACAAGCAGGAGGTAACTGTGAAGAAACAGTGTCATCCATCCACTTGGGTTCAAACACCAAATATTTTTCATCCTGGCAGAGGAAACATATTTATCCTCTGACAAGGCAAGATGCTTCTGACTTTGCTTTACTCGTCATCATCCTCTTGTTTGTAAGAAACAAGTGTATCCACTTTATGTATCTGTATACATGTAATCAAAACAATCGGTTATCTCCCATTGTGCATAGCAATATTAAATGCATTCACAAAATATGCATCCGCAAGTGCTTATCTACAATATCTCTGTCCATATAAACAAGGATAATAATAACACAAGTGACAGAAAGGAGAGGCTATGAACTCAAAACACAGGAAGAGAGGAGAGGAGGAGAATAATTAATACCCTTGTGTCAAAAGAATGAAGCTTCACTACTTGGGGATTGTTTATCAATCGTGCGTCACTCTCTGCCCAGTTAAAAGGGACACTCAAATCATTATCTGTGTAAGCCAGCACATCAAATGTACCTGCAAATGTAATGATGATGCCAGTAGAATTTCATCAGGTTCAATACCATCTTACAAAATTAGTAACAACAATTATACGATCTTAACTTCAATATAGAAGCAACACACAAATAAAAAACTATATCTTTCATAAACACCAGATGGACTTGATAGTTCTTACAGGGCTCGTCTAAGCAGGGGAGAAATGTGACACTAGATGTGATTTGACGCATGATAGCCTGAATTTCTCTCATAATCTCCTTATCACTTTTCTCTCTGGATCCTCTGCAACCAAAAATATTTGGATGGTAAAACAATAAGACACAATCTGAGAAAAGATGAGATGGACATACAAACGTCTGACATCCAAGGGCTGTGGGGAAATGACAACACCTAGAAAAATGACTAATATTCAATTCCCATTCATCGCAATAACTTAATTGGTCCATTAAGGGTGCTGCTGACAAAATTGAGATGTACTTTTGCTGTCACTGCTGAGAAGATTTAGCGGTATTTTGCAATAAAATTATCTTGAACAAAGTGGAAAGAAACAAATTATTGAATTGAACAAAATGAAAGAGAAAAAATGCTTTCATGCAGACTGGCAGTTAGTGGAAGGGGTCTGATGGAGGGTTGCTACTGCAGCTATTTTAACTGTGCTGGCAATACCGTGCGCTCTTATTAGTGGTGTTTGGAGGAAGAAACAGAATCCTCATGAATAAACCCGCAGCAGCAGTTTACATGGCAGAAAATTTTAAGATGGAGCTGGAGAGGGAGCTGATCATTTGAGGCACCAGATTCAGAGATTGTCAGAGATTTTAGTGACAAGTGGCAACTCTACGGCTTTTTGCTAAGTTTCTAGAAATCCTTTAGTGGCAGTTTTGCTGATCCTAATTATTTTACCCACACAGTTAACCTCAAAAGCCCCGGTTACCAATTAGTGGATACAGAAAACATTCCAATCATCCATATGCTTAAATCCTCTGCCCTAAACAGCAGTTGGTCCTAAACATTTGTTCCAAGGCCTAGTACTTCAGATGGATCTTGCCATTCAAATCATCCAAGTTCGAACCTCAACAGAATCCTGTCTCAAAAGCAAACATATACATATTTTCAAGTCCTACAGAACTACTTGCAAAATAAAAATCGTAGTGGTAACCCTCCTCTGTTAGACTTTCCCCCTAGCCTTTCGCGGCCATTAACCTCACCCAAGATTTGCTAAGCACAAAACAAACATACCCTTTCTCAACAACATCATTGTCAGTGTGTATAGTGAAGTTCCATCTTTCTAGCACCTCTGATGTCGCATTGCTTGTTATAACCAAAACAATTCTCTGCAACTTTCCCTTCTCCAGCCATTCTGCCAGTTGAAAGAAAACAAGTGAGCTAGTAGAAAAAGAAGAAAAGGCGGAGACAAAGAGAGAGATCAGTAATGTGGAAAGGAGTTGCATCAAAAAAATATGCCACTGTATTAAATAGCTTGTAAATTAACAAACATCACATAGATAACAACCACAAGCTAGAAAGGACCTTCCCGGCACATAAACTGCTGGCTATAACAGATCTAGGGGCAGAGGGTAAGGCTCACCTGCTAGCTGAGAAGTAATTGCAGCCAAGTATTCCTTAACTCTGTTGTCGTTTGTAATAAGCATGGTAAGTCCATACTTTTTCACTGCCCCAAAACTCTCCGATGGGTAGATCCCTCTCTGGTACAGAATACTGTAACACAAACAGGAACAGGAGCATTAATAATCTATCACTAGCTTACTGAGAAGAGGAAAAATGTGTTTGAGAGAAAAGAGAATGTACCTATTGGCAGCATAGGCTGTCCTCGCTCAGCATTTTCCAACAATACACAACACAAGTGAGATCGATCTCTTATTAGAACAGAACAGAAATGAAAATATTTTAATTATACCTACAAGACCAAAAACTGTGTATGGAATCGCATGGTTATAAAGCCAAGCCCCCTGTAGCTGGGAGTATTTACACATGTTTTTATTATTATTGATCAATGTGGGTTTTGGGACAACGTGGGTTTTTGGGAGGTATGCACAACCATTAGGACGCAAAAGGGAAATTAAACTGGTATCTTCATGTTCACCAATCTCCTCATTTACCATTACAGCATGACCCTTTAAGTACTTATTTATACATGCTTACAGACCCAGAAGTAAACTAGAGGAGAAAGAAATTTCAAGACCTTATCGACACCTTTTTAATGGTGGTTCTTCTTGAACAGACGAAAAAAGGAAAACAATAGGGATTCACGAACTTACAGAAAAACTCGCTGACAATGGCCGTAGATCCTCTGAGTGTGATAACGTCCTTGGCAATCTGGATTGATCCCATTTTTCTCGTTCTCCTTATCTTGGTTTTTACTGAGTAAAATCCTCAGGCAATTGTGAAAAATAATGTGGCACGATGAGGGTTACAGAGAGAAGCTATGGTATTTATTTTCAAATTCGGTGTGGTTGTAACGGCTATCTTCTGTGTCTAGGTATTTAAACCCTAGTTTTCACTATTTAAAATGTGTTTATTCCGTCCACCGTCCCTTTCATTTATGACTTTCCAAAATAGTGGGAATTGGTCGAATTAGAAACATACATGAATTTGTATTAGTATTTGAAGGCTCTCACGAGCATTTTTTTAATCTTAATTACGCTGAAGGCATTTTTCTTAGTTAGGAGTCTTAACACCTTATGCCATAGTTGTATCAATGACCAATGAGATGGCTTTGGTATTGGCAAGCGACCATTTCACAACATTTGGTTTGTTTTCCAATTATCCAATGCCATAACATTTCATTCGCTTAGATCCCCTGTGTTAGTCATTTTGTCTTATTCTCTTTTTCATTCATTTCGCCTTGGACGTGCAGGGTTCGACTCCCAATTTCATCCACCCTTGCTTTCATTGTGTTCACGGCCAAAAATTGGCACATAGGGTGGTTGATCTTTGTTTGGACACAATGACAAGGACGACAAATGTCATACAAGCAAAAATGGCAACAACTGACGTGGACAATGACATGCTTAGTTTGGATCCCACGGCGAACAAGCTGCGGGACCGATGGGTTCAATCTAACGGCTACCTATTTCTGTTAAATGATTTTTAGGTGATAGTAAATTTTTAATATCGCCCTTCAAAAATACAACATTGTTATTTACACATTACTAATAAAAAACATTTTATATGTATTTAACTACTATATATATATATATTGAAGTGTACATTTTAAATATAAAAGACACATGCGACGGTTATTTCAAATATTTACAAGTGTTCTATGATTAAAATCACGATAAACATTGGAACCACCGTCAAATTTAACCACTAACATGATTGAATTTTTATTCATGCTCGCAAGTACTGTGGGGAACATCATCAACGTTCTTGTTCATTACGAGGTACTTTCTTTTTCTTTTTTGTTAACTAATTGTGTTGAAGGCGTTTTTCATATTAGAATTGTGGGGGGCTATTTCTGACACTTGTCAGAACGTGGATGGCCACAATGCATTTGATTGTTGATGCACGTTTGTTTCACAACCATCCATGTGGATGAATGTGAGGAGGGTTTACTCTTCCCACCAGGAACTACAACACCGCCATCGACACGCCTAGACCCTTGGGGCTGAAAACTTTGCCGTTGTTGCCTTTGCCGCTTTTTGCGACCCTAGAGCCAGCCACAAAATCAAAGAGGATATCAAGATTAACTACCGTGGTCACTATCACAGTCATATTGGGAGACAATGTCAATACCATCATGAACCAGGGTCTATTAATCTCCATTTACCTCTCTCTCTCTCTCTCTCTCTCTCTCTCTCTCTCTAATTATTATTAGAAGAAATTAGGGATGTTAGTACAAGTATGTAACGATAAAAAATTGGTGTGCAAAGTGTTTTGGAAAACGTATTTATACTCATGCTCTACTCTATTTTGGTCATCTTGTATTTTGGCATTTTACTCGTTATGTTCACCACCACCAGTGCCCGCTATGTCCCACCCATATACACCACAACGAACTTGCTTCCAACAACCAAATATACTCAACATATTTATTTATTTTGAATAAATTACAAGGTAATTAGTGTGTTCCTTTCTTGAACCTATCGAACTTGTTAATCTTTTTCAAAGGCTATTATATATAAATGCTCGAATACGTGTTCTATGTTGTATCTCAATTTTTAAAACTAAAAAATTCACAAATGCTCCATTGGTGGGAATAAGGTTGTTGTTGCTGACAGTTGCCAAAAGATACAACAGTGTCAATTCAATTGGTCAAATTAAATCGGAAATACAACCATTTCACAACTGTCCACATAGAGAGTACGACAACTACTAATAAATTCTTACTCAACTTCGTCTATGTCAAGCTCATTCATTGTCTTTTCATGGGTTAAATGTTATTTTGGTTCCTCCGAAATGAGATTACAATCACTTGAATAATGTTATCGTACAAACTTTTGGTCTCCAACAGTTAATCGCTCTTTGTTCCTATGATTACTGAGAAAGTTTGCATCTGACTTCATAGCAGAGCCAAGTTTCGCTGCCAAACTTTCACATTTGTAAGGGTGTCTGTCGTGTGGACGAAGTATAGAGGAATGGAAATACCACTTGTTATATATGTTTACTTTGTGGGCATCCCATGTTTTCTTGTAATTAGTTGAGTTAGAACATATTGGATTTTCCCTCTTTTTTTAATTTAGCCCCTTTAAACGTAAATTGCACTCACATAAACAATGTGAACGAGATCGAGAAGATAAACTGGAGCACATATAACAAATATTATTTAGGTGGGAACAATTTGAGTCGTAGAATAGGTGTAGGACATGCGAGTATTTAATTACTACATTTAAGTCCCACATTTTTCTTTTCAAATTTCCCTTCATGGCTTCATCTTATCTATCAAAGTAAATGGCATCCAATAGAAAACCTTGGTGCTATAAAGAGTAAAATAAAAAATATCAAAGCCCATTTTCTCGATATTTTCTCAAAAAAATTGTTGCTTTAAGTTGTGTAGGGACAAGTTTTTGGCACCCTAGAACTGATGAACAAGTTAATGACTCTAACTGGGTGACCACTCAATATGGCTTAAAATGAAGAAGAGGTTAGAGGGAGGAGAACTTCAAGTTGTGGAATCTATTACAGGGAACATAGGCAGACCTCTTTTTTTATTTCGACAAGTCACATATGGACCACATGTCACTTTTTCTTACCATCACCACATCATCTATTTAATGCAATGTTTGTTAACATTAAATATGTCTCAATAACCACCAACTTGAAAAGCCCTACTTTTAATTGGATTTCCAACTTTCAAAGATTAGTGAAATCACATTGTAATGTGTTCTAATAACATAAACATGGAAGGAAAACAAAAAACGTAAACACGAGTGAAAACATTGTATATACTCGGTGCAAGAGCATCGTCTCAAGGCCCTGGACATCCACAACTTCAACGACGATGTTGATTGATTTTGTTGACTCTATTTTGTCTCTTAACGGAGAGGATAAGTAGGATGACGAGGATAAGGTGGAGGGCATGAAAGGAAAGGGAAAAAGTTTGTTGGGATCAAACATATGCAAGCTTCCTTTATGTAGGTTGTGGTGATGGAGACTTTGCAAAGCCTATGAGGTCGGGGTGAATGCGGATGTAAAGGCCAATGAATCGAGGCTTTCCCCTTTAGGCACAGGTCAATGTGGTTCCTTGGTAGCTTGCGAAGAGCTCGGATTTGGAATCAGGTTTGATGTCTCAATACTGTGTTGCCTCCTTTACTTGGCATCTGCATCGTGCAAATAGTTATGCTTTCAAGTGGGACAATTTGTGAGGTCATTTCCTGCATCCCGTGGATTTTTTTGAGGTCATCTAACTATCTTTTGAGATAGTATCTTTGCTTCATGTTGTTCTATTATGTGATTCTATCTGACCTTTTTCAAAAAAGTGTCAGCGTCCTCTCAACTAGGCCAAAATGGGAGTTTAGAGCAGGAAATAGACAAATATCTAAGTTTAATGGAAGGTGGATTTTATAGATGTATTTGTTGCTACGCTAGGGGTGGAGAAACCCAAGGTGCCAATATTTTGGTTCACTACATGTTGCTTGCCACAAAATAATAGAAACAAACCCACAATTCACAAATCCTCCATCACCTCAACAAAAAATAGATTGAAAAAGTAGACACTATCATTTACATATACATGAAAAAAGATGGGCCAACAACAAATTATCCAAAAACAATGCAACAATATACTAGTTGTTGAATTTGTAATGTTAACAAATAATTACGTTGATAGCCATTTTTCGAAACTAGATTGATGCCTGAGTGGCAGAATTCCATGTGGTCAACACATACATGGACATACATCAACAACCAACGAAAGAGAAACCCTAATCATAATTGTGTATGGAATTGAAGACATAAGGAACCTTACATGTAGAGTTTATGAATCTAAGTTTCCCTTGAAGGTATTCATCGCACATGTCATCCTTTCTGTGATATCTCTGAAGTGTGTTGTTTTAATGACTTGCACACCTCACCCCCTTTCTCTTTCAAATAATTGACAAAAATGACATGTTCTTAATATGTGCCTAGTCAAAATAAAGAAGAGTTTTGCATTGGTTCCCCCAGCATTTTCCCCACCCCTTAACTTCTCCTCCCTCAAAATCCTTCAATATCACCCAATTCCTCCTCTGACGTTTTACTCGCTCAAGTTTAACTTCTTTGATGGATCCCCTTGCGTGTGATTGCTAGTATTGATCAATTAAACATCATCAAATATAAGATGGTTATAAAAAATGGTGATTGGTTGGTATGAATGACTCGATCTCCGTGCTAGAAAAAATATCTCAAAAACCAAAAAATGTGAAGAGAGATGGTTACATATTAGCAATATCTAGAAAACATGTTATAATATAAACAATATGAAAAGCATGCACATGCAGTAACAACACTTGAGAGAGGAAGTGAATTTTCCTTTGGAGGAAAGGCACCCAAAGTAGAGGGATCCCCTAAAGGAGGATTCAGGGTAGCTTACTCTTTTTGAATTTACATATTATCTTACAAAGCTAAAGGTATCATGATTCTCCACGTATGCAGTAAAATTACAACCACCATAACACCTCCATGCACCATGACGACCACCGAGAAGGTCTAGCAACATAATTTCCATAGGGAATGGGCTTTAGTCTCTCTGTTGAGGAGTAAACAACCACAAAAGAAGGAATAGAATTGATTGTAGGAACGACTCTGCCAACCCCTGACAGTAGAAGGAAAATATCCCAAAAAGGTGAATCTAGTGGAGCTTTGTTCATGGTGCATAGGGTGCTCCCTTAATGATTTAAAATCTTGTACAAATGTTATAATTCTAGAGCCACTTTCTCAACCAATGCCTAGATCTGAAGACAAAAAACATGTATCACAACTTTTTCATTAACTTAAAATTGTTTCAAGATAGAATCATTATTGAAAATAACATCATTTTTAGCTTTCCAAAGTTGAAATAATATAACAAATCTAAAAAATGCATTAAATGCTATGTACTTCAACAACTAAAATTGATCCCCAAAGAAATCCATTCTCCAATTGATGGGCTCGGGATGGAAGGGAAAAAACAAAGAATGAATCCAATTCCAAGCATCTCTAGTACGGGGGCAAGTCTAGAAAAGATGTTTGAAGGTTTCAAGATGAGCGTAAGTCAGGCATTTGGGCTGAGAATTCCAATATGTTCAAGTCACTCCCTAAGAGGGAGATCTTGGTGGCCCGGACACCAAAGGAAGTAGGAAATTTTAGGCTCAAACTTAGAATTCCAAACTCAATTAAGGTGATTAATCTTATTATGGGCTGAGGAAAAGGGTCTCATGAGTTGATATATCAATCTATGTGAGTAATTTTGAACATGGTGTTAGAATTCCACTACCAGTTCCGCCACCAAGCAATAAGGGGTTGCAACCCAAGCTTATGTAACATAAAAATTTGGCAATACCTGTCAAATTCTTATTTAGGGATGGAAAGTTAGAGGTAATTAACATAAATTTTGTTTGGAGGTAAGGCCAATGGATCTAATCCCTCAAGGAGACTAGATCACGAATCGTGGCGATCCTTTTTCCTATAGAATTAAAGGGCTTTGATGTCAATCATTTTAGCCAAAGGCACACAATTGACAAACACGGTGGAAATCAACTAGAAATTGTGGTTGTTGAATAAAAACATATTAAACCCATCTCTAACCCACTTCAAGTAAAGTTTCATAGCTTCAAATGCTTTCCAATTTTTTGGCAACAAGAGAACTTTCAATTTTGACTAGAGCATATAAGTAATCAACAGAGTAAGAAGCCCAATGTTTCTCTAACATTTTTACTATAAGATGCACCAACAAAGATGCAACGTCTTAGAAAGATCTTCCAAGCTTTGTTGTTGTTAATGTACCTGATTATCCATTTAACACATAAATAATGTGTTTTTCCTATAGAACTAAAAAATAACCCATACCACTTTTGTCTTTAGGAAGGAAACAAACATAACATGTGACTCAATGAAAACCTTTGGCTTGCTTAGTGTTGGCTGGAGAAAATATATAACAAGCCTGGAAATTTTTTCATAAGATGCCTTAGAAGGAGCCCAATATGAGTAGTAAATGTGGATAACAATAAGATTTTTTGTGCAAACCTAGAACTTCCTTACCAAAGAGAGCAATATGATAATCCATAAGGCAATATTCATCTCAACTTTATCAAGCACATAATACCATAATTCCAAAGGTGTGTTCTCAAAAGACAAAGGGAACGTAGAGAAAATTAAATTTCTCCCCACATTAAATCAACTTCTAAGGATAATCCTTTGGTGCATTTGACATGGATGTCATACACTACCCGAAGCATTCAGTCTTGGCCCACTATAGACTGGATCTTGATGTTTTGCAAAATATATCAACACAATGAATATTTTCATTGAAGGACACTTCATTTTTGGCAATTGTGAGAAAATAATCGTCTACATAGTGACCATTGATCATTTGAGATGTCTGATCTTGAAGCATAATTCCTTGTATCAACCCATGTTCAACATTGTGGGGAAGAAGATACCCAAAGGCTTCCTTCGTAAGAACATAAAGAGTGGCATTAGACATCCTTACCAAATAGAGTAGAAAAGACCAAAGCTTTTAGATTTCTTGTCATTGATAGCTAAGCAAGTTGAAGCTTTTGAGAAGATATTTTGAACAATTGAGGGAAAGAAGTCTCCGAATACAAGATCCTTTAGCATAACAAAATTAAAAGGCCACTTTATACAGTCATAGGCTTTTTCAAATTTTAACTTCAAAAATATTTTACAATGTTGACAGGCACAAGCCCATTCCATTCCTTCCCAAAAAAAATGATATTATCAAGAATATAATTCCCTTTGATAAAGCTTGTTTGCTCGGGTTTGATGATTGCAAGAAGAATATGGTGAAGACAAAGCACAAGAGCCTTGGCTATTAGATTATATAAGACATTCAACAAGGTGATGAGCCCCCAATTGGTTATAAGTTTGAGATCTTCAACTCTAGGCATAAATTTGATGTTTCCTTTATTAATAACCTTACCTAAGGATTTTTTATCAACGCCTTTTTGTTGACCTATAATGGGAAGGACCAAAAAACAACCAAGTGGATTTGAAAAAATCATAGGGAGATCCATCCATGTCTAGGGCCTTTTTAGTATCCATATATTGCACCACCATAAAAATATCATCTACGGTGAATATGACTTCACATTGTAGTTTGTGTTGAAGGTTTTAACTTGCAGGGGTCCACATCAAGGAATCTCTGTAGAGATTTCTCTCAGTTGGTAGTCATCTCTTGGATTAGAACACTAACTTGTAGTGATCTTAGAAAGCTAAAGAGATTTTAGGTAGGTTGATGAGTAAATTATGCATGGTTTAAATAGCTTTCCACTTAGTATGGGGAGGCGGTGAACAGAAATGTCATGTACACAATTTTTTCTTATCACATCTTTTCTTGATCATAAGGGTACACCATCCAATGCACTGGAAGGGTATGACACATGGCTCTATGTCCTGCCTACACGACATTTGTGGAATTGTGGGATTGTGTTATGAATTATGTGTAGACGATGATTGTTTTCCCACCAAAAATGTGGAAATTAAACACATGCTCAAAAATCATAACACAATCAAGTCTTTTGAGAAGCCCATGAACTTTGGTATGGAAGTTGGACAAAGTAAACCAAGGTCTGGAAGTAAATTTGTGTTGTTGAAAGAGAGGATCTGACAACCCCTAATGGTTTTTAAAATAAAACTATGCTTCACGTTCTCTCACCACTACATTGACAAGGCACTCTCCTTTTCCTTGAGATACTTAATCATATTAAAGTTGCCACATACAAACCAATGATCTAGCAACAAATTATTAGTTAACCATCACCTTAACATCAATATTTTCGAGCCATCATTAGGGGCACAAACATTATCGAGGCAGTGACCACTAATGTTAATAATGGCCTAAATATCTCAATGTAATGATTATTCGGTCGATGTAATAACAAAGGATGCAAATTTTGAGAAAACATAAATATTGGATCTGTCATGACCATCCACATGAGAAATATGTGGTATATGGCGACATTCACTTCAAGGAAGTCTGCAACAAAAATCCTTAAGCCTTAATGGTGTCCCAAGATTTCACCCTAAAATCTGGGACCACCCATTTGAAAAAAATCATTCTTTTAAAATAACGGGTCTTTTTGTGTTTTTATTGCCAAAAGATGTATGTATTATGTTAGGATATTCCCAGTGAATCATATGAGCCAATTTTGACAAATACCCAGATGCCCAAACTCATTTTATCCCTTTGCCAAGTTTTGTCTGCGAGAAATTTTTATTTAATTATTTATTGAATAAATAATGCCTCGTTTGAAGTAAATTGTGCTCTGGTTGGATCCTGTTGAAGTTTTGCATGCCAGTATTCACTCATCTCATTAGGGTTTTCACCAGGAATGAATTCAGGGCATTATCTACAACTTCTGGTAACATTTTTCACTTTTATTTATTTCTTTTGCATTTTTCTCCAATTTTCTCCTCAATTTCTTTGTGAAATTCCCCTAGGTCAATTCCTTCGCCAGTATAGTCTGTTTAATTTCCTGAAGCATTTGGAGATCATCTACCGACATAGCACCAGAAGGAATCAGTCTTAAAATGCAAGCTTCTGACAAAAAAAATGAAGTCATGCACAAAAAACCTCTCCTAAGCAAGTCACATTTTCTAGAATTAATGAGTGTAAGCTGCAATGGGATTTTTGGTAGCTGCATGCAGGTGGGAATTTCTTACCTACCTTGCAGGGTACTTTTTCCCATGAAGTCAAAGTCACTTAAGTTGCGATGGAAAAATTAGAGGTGGCAGGTAGGCAGAAATTTCTTCCTGCCTTGCAGGGTGAAAATTCCCATTATAAAATAAAGAAAAATCACTTAAAGCACCAGTGGAAATTTTCTGCCTGCCTAGTAGGCTAAATTTTCCCATTAGAAGGCTTTATTCACCCATACAAGTCGCACTTTTTCAAAAGAAGCTATTTTCAGTAGAAGTTGCACTTTTTGGGAAATCATTTAAGCTGCAGTGGGAAAAATAGAGGTGGTAGGTAGGCGGGAATTTATTACCTGCCTTGCAGGGTAAGAATTCCCATTATAAAAGTCAAATAACTTAAGTGGAAGAAGGGATTTTTAGAGCTACAGTGTAGGGTGCAAATTCCCACCAGAAGTTGACTTCTTAATTTTAGAATTCACCTTTGACAAAAAGTGCGACCCATTTGGGGCATTAAACAAAGCTTTTAATGATATTTATTAATAGTTGCTTTGTCTAATTTTGGCGCCAAGGATGGAGGAAAAGTCAAAGTATGAAGATAAGCCAAAGAGAATTGAAGGAAGCATGTTAAAAATAAATAAAATGAATTTATTTAATGGCAGCGAACAACATGCAAAAATAGGCGCCCAATTTGGATGAATAAACATGTTTGCTTATTAATTAATTGCTAGGAATAGGATGGACAATTATTAGAAATAGAATGTTGAGGGTTATTTAAGCATGGACTGCCATAATGAAGAAGCAATTAATTCTTTTTGCTAAGGATTGCATCCCGGACAGTTTTGGCGCCAAAAAAAGGAAGATTTGTGCATCTGGAGGCGTTTTTCATTACAAGGAAGCTTCAAGGTTTGGTGCCTATGGTTGGAATAACTTGATTTATGCTATGATAATTATCTACATGTTGCTATAAGTGCCCAGGTGAATTTATAAATATTTATGCTTGCTTTTTATGCAAGCAAAACCTCAAATTTTAGGGCAGCGGGCTTCATATGCAGATTTTCGGTGACATAAATCAAGTATTCATGCTCTGGACTTCATCTTTGTCTGAAATAATTCCAGGTATTCATTATAGGTGTTCATATAGGTGAAAGTAAGTTCAAATCAATGTCAGGTACATTGAATATATATTTTGAATCTGAAAAAATTGATTGATCTGCACGAATTGATCTAGTTATAAAGAATTCCGACAGGATTAAAAGAAAAAGAACAAAGACAAAGATTGCTCAGACATAGATTGCTCAAACAAAGATTGCTCCAACCATGATGAAGCATGATGATAGAGAGGGATCAACAAAATCATGCATAACTTCCAGATTTGTTGATATCAATGACATAGACATGGGCCCATAACCCATCTCCGAAATAATTAACAAATCCGGTGCCGGAAAGACATTTCTCATACGGGAAATGAAAAGCAATGGAATTATTCCAGCATCAACATTCCTAGTCACAGCTCAGTTGCCCAAATTTTTTATGGAGTGTGCAAGATCATATCATCCTCTTTCCAGAATAATCTGGGATGTTGCAGGAAAAACAATTATTAGGATGGATGCAAAGTTTATCAATTATTATCCGAAGATTCTGGCACGAAGGGTGGTGATTGCAATAAGCATGTTGGATGTAGGTAACAAATAGAAGAAACGCAAAGCAGTTTATGTGAGCATAATGAACAACCGATATATGAAGAAGCCCAGGTCTTCATCAAAGTTCCCGAGAACTCTTCCACGATCTAACTTGGTGTAGGAGGTGGATGATATCACTAAATTGCTTTGTAAGATAGGTGGAGAAGCAAATACTCACAACTTTCTCTCATGGATGTATGCTTTCGTGAGGACTATCGAGATCAACAACGCTGATCCGATAATCAATTGGGTAGAGATCATCAGTGACAACATCAGTGAGCAACTTCGGAGTGTGAGGTGGACTTACAGCTTCAAAATGACTTCATACTTGGCATATGCATCACCCTCGCAGGGCATATTTTCTAATTTGGATAGACGAGGTGTACTAACGAAAGATCATATCTTTGATTGCTATCCATAGTTGATAGTTCCTGAGTGCCACAAAGATTACAAAACGGTCAACAATGGGTTCTTCTATGAATTCATGTATAAAGTAAATGGTTATCTAAAGACCAACAGGGTGAGTAAAGAAGCTTGAGAAGTTATATCTCGACATGGTTGCATTTTCATCTATTTTGCAGACTTCACCTATCTCAGGGTGACTGGCTTTTCAGGAGAACCAGTAAAGTTACCGAGGTATCCAAACGACAATTGGGTCATCATGGAGTTGTGCAGACAACTCGTGGAGATGCATTACTTACAATCAAAGCAACACATGTCTATAGGTTCTTTCCAGTCACAGTAAGTTATTACAACTGCCAGAGCATCCACAAAGCTAGAGGAGTCGAAGCTGAAATGTTTTCTGAGTATGACACTGAGTTCTTCCTAGCACGGCTAAACTTTGACCCATATGGAGTAGCGAAGAAGACAACCTCCCAGGAATACTCACATGTGCCCTCATTAGAGGACTTTTGGATGAAGTGCAGAAACCAATATGAAGTCAGAAAGAAAGACTTCAGCAGGTTATCGGCGTAACAAGTGTCTAATTATGGTTTGACATAGATACCTGTAAATCTCTCTGATGATGGGCATGTGATACTTGACTCATATCATCAGATGGGGGGATATGGAGCTGCTCTTCAAGAAACCATTGGTGGCTATCAGATAATTGAAGAAATATCTTCCGCATATTTGGTTAACACTTCGAACTGGTTGCTGACAAAGGGGTATTTCCTGGACGAAGCTTTGATGAATCAGATCACATGCAACTTTACCACATGAGATTCCAGCAAAATAAATCACGAAATTTAAAGCAGTAGAAGGCCGAAAAAGCTTAAAGTTCACAAGAAGTCTCACATACAGGAGAAGGCAAAATCTACGGCTATCGTTCATTTCCAACTTATCCAACATCAACTCATAGCACTTCAGCAGCCCCAGAACCTTAGAGAGATCTTGTTGTTCCTCGTTTGTATCCAACATCATTTGTATTTTCTCCTCGACTACTCAAGTCTTCACCTATCCATGCAAAGAAGTTGAAAGCACAGATGACAAAGTTTGAAAAGGCATTATCTTTGGATAATTCGGAGGGTAGCATTCATAACATGGTGGAAAATTCTGATAGAGTGGAGTCAGAGCATGAGATGGTGGTGCACTTGACAATTTCTCATTCCCCAAGAAGAAACTTTTCATCATGGTTAGCTTTGCAGACAATCCCAGAATCCAGAGAGGAGATCCATCTAGTAGAACACGACTTTCAGTTGCTCCTGATTTTGGGAGGAAGAGATAAAAGACCTAAAGTTGCCAAAAGGACTTATGGGTTGATTATTGAGGAATCAAGACAGAAATTCACTGAGTTATCTGTTCTAGTAGAAGGAAAGCACAAGGGAGAGCTCATGGCAGCTGATATAGCAGTGACCAAAGTGCCAATAGGTCAAACTACCACAAAAGGGTTAAAGCAGGATACACAGATGCTAATGAATGCTTTATTCCTTAAGCTTGACAAAGAGAAGGTTGAGATATCCAAGCTTCAGAAGCAAGTATTCCAACTATGCGAGATCATTGCTAAGGTTGCCAAACCTTCCTCTCAGCCCATTTTAGCACATGAGCAGGTGAGTAATCATCTTATGTAGGAGGTGGAGGATGCAGGGGATCACGTCAGAGCTATCACCCACTGGAAGGAGAAAATCATTTACCCAGATTTAGAGCAACTTGAACCAATACTGGCTAAATTAGAGAGCATGCACAGGGCAGTGTCTCAGCTAAAGGATTTGATGACACAGATAAAAGATGAGAACATAGTGGCTGAAAGTCATCTGGATATGTTGGCTAAGATACACTCGTTGCCAAAGGATGTGTTGATTGTAGAACAAATTGTGCCTGACGGATTGGTGGAAAAGGGGAAGCAGTTATAGATTTCAGTTTCCTTCCGTGTAGAGATCCTCAAGCTCATGCTGAAGAGGATACAATTGCTAGAGAATAAGATGGGAGAAGTGTCGGGGAGCATCCCAAATGGATTACCTGCATCCCATTAGGAATTTATGCTAGTTGTGCAGAAAGAAATTGATGAGGCCACCATACCTTTCACGATGGATTTGATTAGTAGACTCATAAAGCTTCAGGAAGATATTGAGGGATATGGGCCTGGTTTAGAGAAAGTGAAGGCTAACGTTGTTGCTTTTTCCAGAGGGTTGTTACAGTTCAGAACCGAGAGAGATGATATTGTTAAAACAGATGGGAAGATGTTGAATTACATGTTTGACAAGTATATTCAATATCAAAACAAGAATAGAGTATACGTGTTACAAATGGCAGATCTTCTTTCTTCTCTTCTTCCTTCTCTTATTTCATATGTTCCTGGTGATAGGAAATAAGAGATAAACTATGCGGAATAATCCCTTACAAAATCACAACAGTAGAAACTAATATGCAGAAAATATTACAGATCTCAAATAAAAGTGCATAATAAATAACACAACACAGAAAGACAGTATTTAACGTGGTTCACCCAATTTGGGCTACGTCCACCAAGAATCACTTGCTCAGATTTTATTACAAGCCTCCACTCTCTCAATACAATACCCAAATCCGTTTGGAGCTATGCTCAACAAACTCTACAGAATTCACACCCGAATTCAAAGCACATTTGCAATGCATTTGCTTGTATATTTATCATATGCATAAGACCATATAAATAGACAATTGCTTAAGCAGTTTGATACAAAACTGCGGGTATCAAAACCATGGCCCAAAAACAGCCCATAATGGCTACCCATTACCAATGGGTTAATAAACCACCCATGAAAATTTGCTTCAGGGGCTTCGCCCCTGAACCCCCATCGATCAGGGGGGCTTCACCCCCCCAAACCCCCTTGACCCGCTCACCAACGAGTGGGACCACCGTAAAAATACCTGAGTGTAACACATAGATGGTGTACCACACTCTAACATGAAAATAGGCTCCACAAACATAACACCCAGATGAAATTGTAAAATTAAAGTTATTGGTTGGAAAAACCATTACTTTAAGTTATGTGGGAAATTTATTTAAGATAGGTGACAGATGTGCACAATTTTGACTTAGACTCCTGATGCATGTCACTAAGAGAGGAATTTTAGGAAGATGATTGTCAAATGTTTCCTTTACTACTTCTTCATGTTTTAGTTCAGTTGCAGTTTCCCATTTGTAATTTCCCCTTTACACACTATAAGTAGAGGAAGAACCTACGGGTTAAAGGATTGGAATTTTTAATCAACATTCTTGTTTTCCAGACTTTGAGCTAAAACCCCTGGTTTCTGCAAGTAGAGGAATAGAGAAGAGATTTCCGGATAACTTTGTGTCACGGTGCATTTTTCTTCTTATTTCTTTCTAGATCTATTCATAAAATTTGTGTTATTATAGATCTAGACCTGAAAGTTTCCTTTGCTTTGAATTTTGTGTTTAATGATCTATTTGTTTTAATCTATGTGCATACAATCAACTCAGTAAACTATTGCTTGGTTTGCACATCCTTTCTACTTTCTCCTGTTTCCCATTATTTTTCTCTTCCGCAGATTTTTCCTTTCTTTTACAACTGCTTACTTGTTGCAGAACTGTCTATCTGTGGTTCATGAGCTAAATAGTTAAAGTAATACCAACAAATAGATATTAGGACATATAACTGATAAAATCTTACATGGGAGCCTCACCGGTAAATGAGGGAGATTTATCTCATGGCTGCCTAGGTTTTCAGTTGTGCAGAAAATCTAGCTAACACTTAACTTCATGCAAACAAACAAAATCTAAATTTCTAATATGGTGACATGGGAAATGCATAGATAATATCCATGAAGACTTTGTGAAACATCTTACATTCCATGATGTAAAATTCACGAGGGAAAATATTCCATGTGTAGATCCCCTTATTCATATTTGAACTATGTGTTAGAGTCCAGAGAAACAAAATTGTTAGTTAAAAGCGGGCATTGTTTTGGAAAAGGATAATCTTTGACGAAAATGAAGTGGCATTTAGCCCCATTATTTGAATGAGGTAACTTGTTCCCATCACGAGGTAGGTTGTGTGAGAGCCAAGATTCTGGAGTAATCACCGTAAAGGTCCCAATCTCATAAACAATATTTTGCATAGATTTATCTTACAAACCTTTTATCTAAGGGATGACCATAGGATTGTGTAGTAGGGGAGTGAAAATGAGAGCGGGGAGGATGTTATTTATTTTTTGTGTGTTTGGATTTGCAATTGGAAACTGTGATATCCACTTTAGGGTTTCCATTCCAACATAAGTCTTTTTTCTAGCCATTATGGTCCATCCATCAATTTTTTTTATCGTCACTTACTTTCTAGCTTGCAAAGGTCCAACAGGTCACTTAGAGCATGCCAGGAGGGGACAATAAAAAATATTTTGTTCGAGGGCTTGACAATAGAAGCATGTGTTGGGAAAATTGATAGATATTAACCTTTTTCATAAAGCACTCAAAACCAAGCTAGATATATATAAACTCTTTCATTATTTCATGAGGATAACCTTGACACAAACCTTTTTGTTTGGTTGAGTAGAGTATAAGTTCTTAGCTTCATTGTAAATCACACACCAATAGGTTTAATAGTCTCTAGATTAAAATACGTAAGAGAAAGTGGGTTGTCAGACATCTCGACCTAAATGGGATCTTTGACGGACAATTACTCAATTAGTCTAAATCAAAAATCTAGCAGGATAGTATCGTGGGTACATTTGGTAAGAACCATCAAATTGAATTGGCGAGAAGAGCTTACATTTGTGATTATTATTTAAAGAACAATAAAATATAAAACCCTCAGTGATGTTTCTAACTCCATAAATATGAATTACACTGGCTTTGAATTGTGATTGATCTAGGTCTAGAGAGAATTCTCTAAGGAGATACAACTAACATAATAATCAATAAGATAGTTATTTTCATATCATTTAAAAGATTATTCAATAGAAACTGGAACATTGAAGAGGCAAAAATTTAATGTAGAAGTCTAATCAATATGTAGAAAGAGTTGCCAAGGCATAACCTAAATCACTAGGGCATTCATGGTAACAAGTCAGAATGGATTCTGAAATGGATGTCATGCAAGTCACTCCTGGAGACCAATGTTTGATAAATGGCATGGTACATGTTAGAAATGATTGATACAAGATGTATATTTACCCAAAGCAAGATGGAAACAGTGTTGACGATAATGTGATGCATGTCTTTAAGGACCTCATAATAGTATAAATATGCAAGTATTAAATTGTTGTGACAATACAATCATGCTGTGCAGAATCGACATGTACGATGGTTAGCAAAGAAAGTTTATAATTGAGGCTCAAGTGCTGATCATGAGAAGTTTCTTGAATACCAGTCACTCAGTAGAAGTTATCAAATGCGATTATCATGTCTTGGTAAGGACACCTCGGTGGGTGTCTATTTTTTTTTAAATGTTCAAATTTGATGACCTCAAACTTGTGATCCTTGAAGCTATACACATAAGCTCCAATTTGGTCTTTTGCCTGCGAGTTTCTCCTTCGAGGGAGTGGATGTGTAGAACGTCAGACCTTGAAAGAACCTAAAATAATAAAGTCAAATGAAAGTAGGTGATTCAAATTATCTTGACACCTAATGAACTAAAGCAATCCGAACTTTCCACAATTCCGGAAGATTGTTTGGAATTGATTCTAGATTTGAACAACTTGGTATTGAGATAATACCTACATGAAATGGCCCTACCCATGGGAGATTAGGAGACCTGTATATGAAGATTAGAGAAGACTCAAAAAGGTATGGTGCTAAAATTTCCGTGGCTCATCTCAAATTTGAGTGAGATTATATGTGTAAGACAATTTTAGTACATAATGGGTAATGGTATGAGCAAATAAAAAGGTCATGAAACAATAGAAAATGCGGGTATTAATAGCATTGCAACGTGGGGACAAAGCTGTGTACCAAAATTAGGTAAATCTACATAATGCTACACCCTACCCTCTTTAGGTATCCCTGTGTAATATTGATAATTTTTTAAAGGGAAATATTACTCCATGTAGGTACATATGTACACAATTGTATTTACTTGAGTCGTTACCAAAGAGACGTGTCCCTCGTGGACGATCCAATGTCCCAAAGATGCCATGTGTGTACATTATAAGCAAGTGTGACATGTATATTGATAGATCTCAATGCCTCGATAGGATACTACTGTGACATAAACTGAAAAGTCGGAATAATGAAATGGTTGTCCAGGAACGAATACCTATTGGTGGTATGTTTCAATCATGTTGTTGCTTGTAGAAATTGTCGTCGTTGACATTGTTATGAAGTTAATGATCATAGGGCCCACATGACCCTACTAATGTAGAAATGCCAATGCTGAGATATCTACTGTCTTTCTTAGTGTAGACACAAAATCGTTTACACTTTGGGAAATTATCTAGATCTTCTCATTGCATAATACTATTTACATGATGTTTGTTGAGGTAAAAAAAGTACTATATTGAACAACATGTCTTTGGCCACTCTTTGTGAATAAAACTTTCTATTACTATCATATTCAGTCTATGCACCTTGTACTAGCCCAGTTTGTCTTTTCACTACTTTAGTTATTGCTCTTTTTTTAGTACTGGAATTTCATAATGCCCATTATGGTGCCAGCGCCAGGCGTCCTAAAGTCCCCTCTGGGTAAAGCTCTAAAGCCGGCTCAACATGCACTTTTCTCGACACTAGTTATTGGGTCCTTTCTAGTATGTTTGAGTATCTTAATCTTTTTGGTAGTTGGCATTAGTTCGGGGTCAATTACGAAACTCAAATCGAAGGATATCATATAAATATAGATGGGCTTATGTGATCATTGTGAATAGAGGGACCAAACATTAAGCATTAACTATCACATTGACCTAAGGTTGCATCTATCAAGGCATATAGCTAGTTCCATTTGCATCCAAACCTAGCTCCATCAGCAAACTTGACAAATATTGGTTATTTTGCAGTCGCATTTCATAAGAGGGGAGTCTATTCTATTCCATCGCACACATTATTTACATTCTACATCTAGCTATTTAAGCTCGCTACTTCAAGTGACGACATAGCACAATGAGCAACCTAGGGCAATCAATTCCTAACTTACACACATAAGAGAATCTACAATTGTGTTTTTCCGAGAATGTAGTACGCAACTACTCAGTTGTAAGTCACACTGCATTATGGCAGTTGAGTTACAGTCTGAAAAACCTCTTCATTTGCAATGCTTTCTTTTTTAGAATGGGCTTATGATGCCATTTTAAAGTTTGAGGGACAATTGCAGGTAGTTCATTCATTGAATAGAGTCTGTAACGACTCTTCAACGAAATTCAGTGACATACATGCGACAAGCAGCGAGGGTTTCACATCATCTAGCGACCCTGTAAAATTGGCTTTCGGAACTCTTGGTAGTTAGACCAAGGTGTCTCAAGAATCAAGCTCAAAGCACCTCAGGCACCCCATCCCGTTTTAGGAGTTTGAATGTTTTGTATTGGGGTAAAATGACAAAACAATAGGTGATATGACAATTCATTCCTAGACTCCGATCACACGACATTTAGCGAAATTCAGTGACTCCGATACATGCGACACAGATAGCGTAAGTCAATCACAGTTGCGTTTTCTGTCTGTGTTGAGATTTCACTAGAATATTGTTACAACAAGTTAGATATATCCTTTGTGCTTCGCCTTTCCTTCTTCAAGACATGCAAAACCAAGATATGTGAGCAAGAGAGCAAGAAAACTCAAGTATAGTCTTTGTGCATGAAGAGCTAGGGGTTGGAATGAAGGGGTGAGGGTGATTTTATAGATTTGGAGAGCATGAAGGAATGGGACACATATGGGTGCAATGATAGGGACCATAGTGCATTGGGCATGCACATGGGTAGGCAGGGTGGATAAAATTAAATGTGAGTAGGTGAGGGTTAGTAAATGAATGATGAGTTGTCTTTTATCCGCATTTTGTGTGGTTTTATGATTTTTTTGTTTTTTATGTTTTATAATTTGTTTTTGTATTTTTGAATAAGGGACCTATAGACATCTAAAATGTCGACATGATTAACTACGATTAATCTATCTCGCAAATAATATCATCACTATCCATATAATAATTAATTAAAAGATTAATTATTATTAATCCCTTTTATCATATATACCCTTTACCATTTATCTAATATGTTATCATTCCATCATTAATCCTTTTAATCCATTATTATATCTCATTTTATCATTAATCACTTTAATTCGTTAGTATATCCTATTATCATATTTTAATCCTTCATTAACATTTTCTAGGAATTTAATATTCATATATCTACCTACCCACCTACTCTACACATCCCTACACCTAGCCCTTCCATGTAATCTCACATATAATTATCTTTATTAATCAAATATAACTCTAATCCTAATCATATCCTCACCTCTAAATCTAGAGGCTTCTATTTCTATAAGCCTCTCTAAATTTCCTTCTTCCATATTTAAAAATTCAAATATATCTCCCTCCCTCCATGGCTTCTTCTAAATTCTATAATTATCCAAATATAGATCTTTCTATCCTCACATGCATCCTCCACCCTTGATCTAAATCCAACATGGCTTCATCCTTGTCATTGAATCCTCCACTCCTTAGCTATAAATTTATCTCTCCTCCTTCATGAGATCCAAGTTAGTAAGTCCATAACAAACCCCTGCCATTTATATCACTAAATCAGTCCATTTTATCATCCAATCTATCAATCATCATCATCATCAAGCAAATATAAGCACAATCAAGGGGGGGTGTTGCCCAAGTGCCTCCAAAATTTGAAGTAAGCACATCCAATCCACCATAAAAAGTACATCCAAAGTATCAAGGGAGATCTTCATTGGTAAGTGAAGGTATTGCATTTTCTCTCCCTTCCATCCATTGCTCTATTTGAGGTTTTATTTGAGAAGATTAGATTAGGGAAGCAAGTTTGTTTGTTTTCTCACATTTTCACACACTAATATTTTCTTGCATTAAATTTTATCTCCCACCGTGGGGATTACCCCCAATTTTTCATCATTTCTAATCTTGTTTGATCCCTTGCATAGGTTGTGAATTTTTCAAGAACTTTCATCGTCATTTACCCCTTCAAAATTTGAAATTTTGAAATTAGGTTTTGTCCCCAACACGAAACATCGCCTTTGTTTTGTGTATTGGAACCTACCAAAATGGTTCTTATGCACTAAAAATGGCACCTATAACTTGAATCAGCGCCTATGTCCTATTTTGGCGCCTATGCAAATACATCAACGCCTATGTTTTAGCCTTCAAACTCAGGTTTTTTGTCTGTTTTTTACCTTTTTACATACTTTAGTGCCAATGTTCGCCGAATGACACCTATGCTCATAAAGTGGCACCTATGATATGTATTGGCACCTTTGCAGATACTTCAACACTTTTTTATAGCTTTAAAAGCTTGTTTTTTGCCAGTTGTTTGACATGTTTTAGGATTTTTCTCATGCATTGGCGCCTTTGCACACAGAATGGTGCCTATGCCATAAAATGGTGCCTTTTTTACTTTGGATCCTTTTTCATACTTTGACTCCCATGCCCTGTCAATCAACACATTTGCAAAATTACAATTTTCGCTTACGACTAACGGTCTAATCTTGTTTTCAAGTGTTTTTTTGTGGTTTTTACAGGTCTAACATTCTATTTTTACAAGTTTATTGCAACAAAAGGTGATATTCCATCTATTTCAATATTTATCTAACCTATTTTGTGATTGTAGGATTTAAAAATACTAATCCTTTTGTTTTGCAGCTTGGTTGGTCCAAGATATTGGGTATAAAAATCAAACTACTAACCCTTGTTTTATCGGGCCTCCTCTTGAAGACCCAACCATCAAATTACTAATATTGTTTCCTTTTATCATTTAGCATTTAATTATCTTGAATTTATCATCCTTTTTGTGTGTGTTCCTTTATTGCTTGTTCATCTTGAAGGCAAAACCATGTATGCTCTCCTCTTGTGTCCTAGGATGATCTTGAGGATCAAAAATAGCTAGCCTTCCCCTTTTTTCGTTTGTAGGGGAAACATGATGTGGAAGTGACATCCACACACTTTCCATAGTCCTAGGGGTCTCATGACCATGGGATTCATCTCCACGTACGTAGACACACCCCTTGTTCTAACGGGGTATATAAATTCTTGGACAACTGTCATTATTGGCTAAGCATTTGCTTACTTTAAGAATGACGTGAAGTGAGGGGCTTCTGCATCCCAATACACAAGCCTTAGACAACATCCTTGCAACACGAACTTGGGCCCCACATACCGGAAGGTATATCAGGGGACGCCCCTAGTGAGCAGTGTATATCCTAGTCTAGGTAACCCTCTTGGCCGCATACCAAACTATAGTGTAAGGAGGTTGCACTCCCCAATATCACTTGCTAGCTAGCCCCACATTGGCACATAGGTGGAGAGCCAATTATGACACCACTATCGGTGTGTGGTATTGAAAACGAGCTATAGCTTTATTACAATCCCACTTGACTAGTTAGGGTGTGTGTTGCATGTTTGTTGTGTGTTTGTGAACACCCTTAACCATTCCATCACTTTAAAATTTTATTTAATCAAACATCATCATAATTAACTATCCATCTATCCCAATAATCCCATCACCATCCTTAATCCACAATCCTAATCCAAATCTAATCCCCCACACATCCTATCTAACCATGGCCTTTGATCCTCAATCCCCATCCTTTCCAAACCAACATCCAAACCCCTACCTCTTTTCTAAATCCATCAACCAAGTTATCCCATCATCTCCCACCCATCAAAGTCAACCATCTCACTTTGACCATGAAGTCCCACACACCATCCAATATATTAACAAACAAATCTCAAATCTCACATCCTACCTCAACCAATCCTCTCCTCGTCATCCAAATCAACCATCCCATGTTGATCCTAACATCCTAAAAACCATCCAACATCTCAATCAACAAATATCCAATCTTAAATCATTCAATCAACCAATCACCTCCTAAACCATCATCTCCTAACTGACCCCATCCACAATTTTCTCCTTCCTAAGATCCCTACCCATCACCCCATTGACCTCCTCTTTGAGGAACCCAAATCATCTCAATCCACACCTCGACCTAAAGAACACAAACCACTATCCCCACAAGCCAATTACATCGACTTTGACTACCTCACTAACTTTGAGCTAGACCAAGAGCACCTCCTTTATGTCCTTGCTAATCTATCCACCAATCCCAAACCCACACAACCATACCAAACCCCAACCTCCAAATACCCTATCAATCATCATGACCCACACCTTTCTTCCCATCAAAACTCATGCAACACCATCCAAAATTTCAACTCCTAAATCCAATCATCATCAAACCTATCATTGAGTTCTATTCACATACCCACAACAATCCCAATCAACTTACCCCAAAATTATTATCTCCTAAATCCCATCTTAGTCCTCCATCCTCGTTATCTTCATCATCCTAATCCAATCCTATGAACTTTCTCCTAGATTGTCCCACAATCCCCTAATCCACCATCAAATTCAGCCCCTAAGCCTATTTCATCCCCTCCATCACCTACGCCTAATCCTATCAAAACTATCTCATCCACCGTGACTCCTAAGTCACCCCCATCCACTTCTACCCCAAATCCCAAACCATCCAATGTGGATCCTATGCCACCCTCATCATCTTCATCCACATTTAATCCTAATCCATCTCCTTTATCACCTAAATCTCACACTATTTTATCCTCTAATCCAATTTCATCTCCCCTATCCCCTAATCCTAAACCATCTAAAGTGACTTCTAAGACACCCACTCCTAAACCTAACAAATCAAATTCCAATCCTCCACCCACTCCATCTCCTACCCAATCTAATGAGGCTCATATGTCACCTTCATCTACTTCATCCCCTAAATCGACCAAATCAAATGTACACCCACCTCCCAAATATCCTTCATCCCTAACATAACCCAAATCTAATGTGACCCCCATATCACACCCATCCCATTCCTCTAAATCTACCCCATCCCCTTCATCTACATCTATTAATCCCAAATAATCTAATACCAAGCCAAAACTATCTACCTCCAAACCACATACTCCAGCCAATCCAAAATCAACCAAATCTTATTTGGCCTCCAAGCCCAAAACATCAACTTCGGCCCCCGGGCCTTCTCCATCCTCTTCATCTCATAAGCCACAACAATCTAATCCAACTCATAAATCCAAATCAACCAAAACATCTCATAATTCACCCAATCCCGCGCCTTTACTTCCTACTCCCCCAAAACCATTTAACCTAAACCACTTCACTCCTTTAGGATAATCCTTGACCACTATATCCCATCATCTAAAAAGTTTCAACATGATCATCCATCCCCCAATAAAATCACATAACCAAAACCTTCCCAAACCATCTTGGTATCAGGAACACTATTATTGTGACTTCCATCACACCCATGGACATTCAAGTAATTGTTGCATGCAATTAGGTCTTATGTCCAAAACTTCATTAACCAAGGAATTATTATCCTTGTACCTCTTTATCCACCACCATTCTATCCCAATCCTATTAGTAACCATCGTCCACCATCCAAATCCCACTCGATATCCAAACATCGTCAGCCATCTAAATCTCATCGTAAATCCAACCATCCCTCACCGATAAAAAAACTAAAACAAATCTCACCCCACCTACTTTGTTAAATCTGACCTCTCAGTGGATGACAACATTACAACCCCTCTAGTCTCTTGATGACCACATGGCATCGTCTTCTCCATACAGTTCATACCCTATAACCAAAAATATGCTCGCTAATATGAAACATCAAGGCAAAGGCTTAGGCATCCATGAACAAGGCATTTGCGAACCCATCTCTCTTTACCAAAATTTAGGTCGTTTAGGCTTAGGGTATAAACCTAACACCAACAACGTCCCCCCACTACTCCATCACAACACAATTATACTACTCCTCTTATTTATACCACTCAATCCAATCATAAATCATTTAATCCCCTACACATACCAAACACCTAAAAATGGATTAAGCACATAATTTGTCCCCTGTGCACAGATGTTCTTTCCTTCCCACCCACCCTTCTTCTATTCAACATCCAAATCCCTTTGCATCTCATCCATTATTATCATCACATTCATTCATATCATCTTCTAATCCACTCATTTAAACATAAGATCAGCTTTCCCACACATGTTGTAAGCCAATAGTACCTACTACAACCATGTGACCTTAGTCTATCATCACCTCAAACATTCTAGCATCATTGTCCTCCTAGATATCCACACACTTTAACACGCTTAATCAAATTGTGGTGAATACCCTTGGGTTCATATTTTGACACTCTAGCCATTATCATCACCTCTCTCATTTCCATCCCCCCATCAAGCCACTAGTTATTCTTAACCCCTTGAGATTTTTCAAGAGATTGGAAGTTATTTATGTAAAAAAAATCAAATATCAAAAAGAAAAATCATATCAAAATTAAAAATATCAAATAAAATCCACCTCAAGACTCTCTCTAGGGGTGTTTCCAGCATCTCTATCGGCACTATGGATTCCTGGCTGGCAAAAGAGAAATGACGTGACAAGAATCAGATGTATCTCCATCAGGGCTATGGACGCTTGGATGACAGAAGAGAAATGCACGACTTAGCCTTTCGTTCACCCTCCATCCACCTATTTGACTTAATCACTCCCTATACATTGGCTAGTTTGTCTTCACATACTACCCAGTAAGTCTCAACTTCAAGCAATAGTTAAACATCACAATTACACCACACTTTGATCTCGTAGAGACATAGGGTTCGCATGTTGCCAGGTATTGTTTAGGCCTTGATCACAATTTTGTTTTAGTCCACTCTTGCCTTACAACATGTACAGTCAGGATCATCTTTTTTCATCACTAATGTCATTTTACTTCCATCTATCACATCCACATCCTTTTTCCCTTTTGATCGCACATCCATGGTCAGATGACGATCCTTTCCTTTTCATCCAATCCTCCTCGTATCTCTTTCAAACTATTATCATCATGACTGGGGACAACCTTACTATTATCCTTTGGGGGCATCATACATTCTAGATACCCCTCACTTCCCATCCTACCCTACATCTGGGGGAAAATATAACCCATCCATCCATCCACACATGCCACCCTACTTTACACTTGGGGGTACACCACATCTATCATGCACTCCATCCCCCCTATACTTGGTGGTATATCTTATCATCTTCCATATCCCCTATCTTATCTTATACAACATCACTCATCATATCTATATATCCCCCATCCCATCTACTCCTAACCTATCAACCAATCCATATACTATCAAACCTATCCAATTTCCCTCCTCTTATCTATCTATCTCACATCCCACATCCCATCTAATCCTAACCTATCAACCCATTCATATCCTATCCAGCCTATCAAATTTCCCTCAATCCTTCCCTTTCATCCTACCCGAACACACTTTGGGACTTATAGGAGAAATTCACATCCCACCTTACATCCCTTGTCATCCCTCCATCAGCTACCCCATCATGAATCTCAACATCCAACATCAAATAATATAAACATCCAAAATCCAAAATAAAAAAAATCAAAACATCTAAATACAATCCATACAAATACAAAATTGAAATGTATGTGTTTTTGCTTGTATGTGTTATTTTTCTGTATTTACATTTTGGCTGATGATATGAGGTCATTTTTGTTTTCTTTTTATTGTGCACAATCCAATGAAATGAGGACCATATTTTTATATTAATTTTTCCAATGATATGAGGACAAGGGAATTTGACAATTACGTCATCATGATCTCAATACCTTAGTGCATCGTGCTTTATGCCATATCATTAATCACAACTGCTAATGATGATAATAGTGGGTACTCTATGGTAGCAAATCCCCTTCTATCATCATCTTTTAGCCTTATTATCATCCACATCTAATTCTCATCATCATCCAACTAACTATCTAACCTCCTCATTCTCCTATCCACTCAATCCTTTAATCAATCAATCAATATCCACATCCAAACCCTATCCTCTCACATCCGATATAAAATCCTCACCCCTTGGTTGAGGCATATTCTAATCAATCATCATCCTAAACCTCTCCTCATTAATTTCCTATCATCCAAATTGATCCAAAAACCAATCCTTATTCTCTCATCCAAACATCCTCAATCTTATAATCCTCCAAATCCAACATCCTAAAAAACAATACGCTATCTTCCTATTCAACCTATCTCTAACATCCTCAAACTTGACCAATCCAACATCCTCAAATCCAAATCCCAAATCATTAATCCTAACCCCTTGACTGGGGAATCCTTTATTATAAAATCCAATATCTACTAATCTTAATCTTCTAATTCTACATCCTCATCAATATCCTAATCAACATCAACAATCCTCAAATCTAATATCCTTAACCTCTTGACTAGGGTATCCTATAATCCAACCCCTTTCAGAAATCTTTTAATCCTCTAATCCTAATCCTATAAATCCTAAAATCCTCTAATTCTAATCCTCTGAATCCTTAAATCTTCTTATCCTCTAATCCTCTCTCATCTACTAACTTGAGCCTCTCCTCTTTTTGAGTGGTTACCCGACTCGCTCCTTCCCACCTAACCCCTCAAGGGGGCATAACATCACCATCCTAGCATATTTTATTTGTTTTCTTTGAACGGTCATTGTTACGCAATAAACCTTCAAAGAGGGGGAAAATGTAGACATCTAAAATGTCGACATGATTAATTACGATTAATCTATCTCGCAAATAACATCATCGCTATCCATATAATAATTAATCGCAGCGATTAATTATTATTAATCTCTTTTATCACATATACCCTTTACCATTTATCTAATATCCTATCATTCAATCATTAATCTTTTTAATCATTATTATATCACATTTTATCATTAATCACTTTAATTTCATTATTATATCCTATTATCTTATTTTAATCCTTCATTAACATTTTCTAGGAATTTAATATTCATATATCTACCGACCCACCTACTTTACACATCCATATACCTAGCCCTTCCATGTAATCTCACATTTAATCATCTTTATTAACCAAATCTAACTCTAATCCTAATCATATAATCACCTCTAAATCTAGAGGCTTCTAATTCTAGAAACCTCTCTAAATTTCCCTCTTCCATATTTAAAAATTCAAACATATCTCTGTCCCTCTATTGATTTTTTAATTCCATGGTGGTTTCTTCTAAATTCTATAATTATCCAATTCTAGATCTTTCTATCCTCACATGCATCCTCCACCCTTGATCCAAATCCAACATGGTTTCATCCTAACCATTGAATCCTCCACTCCTTAGCCATAAATTTATCTCTCCTCCTCCATGAGAGCCAAGTTAATGAGTCCATAATAAACCTTTGCCATTTTCATCACTCAATCAATCCATTTTATCAATCCATTCTATCATCCAATCTATCAATCATCATCTTCATCAATAAAATCCAAGCACAATCAAGGGGAGGTGTTGCCCAAGTGTCTTTAAAATCTGAAGCAAACACATCCAATCCACCATCAATAGCACATCTAAAGTATCAAGGGAGCTCTTCATTGGTAAGTGAAGGTATTGCATTTTCTCTCCCTTCCATCCATTGCTCTATCCGAGGTTTTGTTTGAGAAGATTAGATTATGGAAGCAAGTTTGTTTGTTTTCTCACATTTTCACACACTAATCTTTTCTTGCATTACAAGACCTTATGCACAAGGTGTGATTTCTAGTGTCTACAAAATCACACAGATCTCGCAAGCCAATCACAATTGTGATTCCCGCATGTGTTGGAATTTTGCTAAAATAATGTTGCAACTAGTTAGATTTATCCTTTGAATTTCACTTTCACTTCCTACAAAACTAAAATATGGGAACAAGAGAGAAATAGAACTCAAGTGTAGTCTTATTGCACAAAGAGTCGGGGGTTGTAATGAGGGGGGTGAGGGTGATTTTATAATTGAATAATTTGAACAATATGTATAATATAATGAAGATAAACACAAAAAAATATATATTTGTGTGCCAAGATTCCCAAATATTCAATATACTCATATATATAATAATACCCTTAAGGTAGGGAAACACTATACAATACTTCTTAAGGAAGCAATAATTCCACAATCTCCTCGTATGGTAATTCCACTTTGAGGGGGAAAGCTCCAATATATTTATACCAAGTAGAAGACTCCACTCATACACGACATTATCATAATGATACTCATCTCATTAATATAGAAATACCTGGTATACCCAGATTTCATCCTAAAATTTGAGACTACCCTATTAAAAAAAAATTGTACTTTTAAAATAATGGGTCGTTTTATGTTTTTATTGCCAGAAAGTTCCTGTAATGTGTCAAGATATTCCCAAGGAGCCATATAAGCCATTTTCGAGAAATACCCAGATGCCCAAAATTGTTTTATTCTGTCATTGGGGTTTGCCTACGGGAAATTTGTATTTAATTATTTTGAGCCCCGTTTGAGGCAATTTTTGCTCCGGTTTAACCCTGTTGTGATTGTACATATCATTATTCCCATATACCAGTAGGGTTTTAACTAGGAATGAATCCTGGGATTTATTTGTGACTTCTGGCAACGTTTTGTGTTTTTTGTGTTTTCCCGTTTCGTTTTCTGTGAAATTTCTCTGGATCAATTCCTTTGCCGGTTTGGCCTGATTCTTATGGCTGGAGTATCTGGAGATCACCTATGCACATTGTGCCAGAAGGAATTCACCATCGGAGGTCTGGTTCTCTTGGAAAAGACGAAGTCCGTGCACCAAAAAGCTTCTTCTAGGCTGGCCGCATTTTTGGAAAAAGGGGGTTTGAAGTGGATCATGGGATTTTTGGAAGCATCAGGCAGGTGGGAATTTTGTACCTGCTAGCAATGGTACTTTTTCCCATGGAAGCAACGTTACTTAAGTCACAATGGGAAAATTAGAGGCAGCAGGCAGGCGGGAATTTCTTACCTGCCTTACAGGGTAAAAATTCCCATTGTGAAATAAAAGAAAAATCACTTAAGGCATTGATGGGATTTTATTACTTGCCTGGCAGGGTAAATAATCCCATTATGAAAGTCAAACAACTTAAGTGAATCATGGGATTTTCGGAGCTGCCTTGCAGGGTAAATAATCCCATTGCCAATTGACTTTTAAAAATAGAAATTCCTTATTCCAAAAAGTGCGACCCCTTTAGGGAAAGAAAGGCAGCCTTAAATTAATTAATTTAATTAATTTCTTCTCCAATTTTGGCACCCAAGCTTGTGAAAAAGTCAACAAAGGAAAGTGGACAAAAGGAAGTTGGAAATAGAAAAATCTAAAATTAAATAAATATTATTTATTTAATGCAGCCCCTTCATGTCAAAAAGTGCGCCCCATTTGGGAGAGAAATAATACTTTTTAAGTATTAAATGATTTAATTAATTCCTATTTTCAGTGGCTAAGGTCAAAGCATACTGTGAGGCTTGAGTTAACTGAAAGCAGAAGTCTAAAATTAAATAAATTTAATTTATTTAATGGCAGCCATGAGCATGCACAAAATAGGCGCCCCATTTGAAGAGTAAAGCTTATTTAATAATTAATTAATTGCCAGGAATAGGAAAGACATTAATTAATTATAGAATTATGAGGATTATATAAGCAGGGGCTTCCATAAGGATGAATTAATTAATTCAAAAGCAAAGAAGTGCAACCCAGACAAAAAGTGCGCCTCATTTGAAGAGGATTTTTGCTCAGAAGAAGGTGTAATTAATGCTGGAAGCTTCCAATTTTGGAGCACAGGTTGAAGGAGGTTGATTTATGTCTGGATAATTGTTTGCATAAGTGATACAGGTGCTCAGGTGAAGTTGGTAAAATTCATGCTTGCTTTGTATGTAAATAAAACATCAAATTTTGGGGCAGCAAGACTTGAATTATGCAGATTTTTATGATTAAAATCCATTGTTCATGTTCCGGTTTCCATCTTTGTCTGAATTAATTGCAGGAATTCATTACAAGCACTTTTATAAGAGAAAGGGAGCTTAAATCAATGTCCAATACATTGAACATATCCTCTGAATCCTGAAGAATTATCCAGATCTGCACCAATTTTGAAGAATTCTAGCCGAATAAGGAGAAAAAGAATTGTTCAGACAAAGATAGACACAACCATGGCAAAGAGGGATGAAAAAGAGAGCACAATGGAGTCATGCATCACTTCTAAATTTACAGACATTGGAGACACAGATCTAGGTCTGGAACCTCTTTCTAAATTGATTGACAGATCCAGAGCAGGAAAGACTTCCCTCATGCGTACAGTTAAAAGTAGTGGAATTATTCAAGCTGCAACATTTCCATACATAACCCAGTTGCCAGAGTTCGTTATGGAGTGTGCTAGGTCTTACCATCCATCATCCAGATCAGTCCAAGACGCTACGGGGAAAACAATAATCCGGTTGGATGCACAGTTCATCAATTATTGTTTGAAGATTCTGGCACGAAAGGTGGTGACTTCTATTAGCATACAGGATGTTGGCAACAGGTGGGAGAAGCATAGAGTTGACTGCGGTGAACATAATGAACAAAAGATACATGAAGAAGCCCAGATCTCCTTCCAAGTTCCCAAGAACTCTTCCGTGCAGTCGAATCTCGTACAAGAGGTAGATGATATTGCCAAATTGTTATGCAGGATAAATGGCGAAGCAAACGCTCACACCTTCTGCACATGGATGTATGCTTTCATCAGGATCATTGAAATCAACAAGGTAGATTCAATAATCAATTGGTCGAAAATCATTAGCGACAACATTGGTGAGCAACTCCGGAACGTGAAGCATACTTTTAGCTTCAAAATGATTTCCTATTTGGTATACGCAATAGCCTCACAAGGCATCTTCTCCAAGTTGGATAGATGTGGTGTTCTTTACAAGGACCCCATTTTCGAGTGCTACCCACAACTTACTGTCCCTGCGTGCAGGAAATATTTCAAAGTGGTCAACATTAGATTCTTCTACGAAATCATTTGTAGGCTGGACAGGGACCTAAAGGCCAATAGGGTGAGCAAGGAAGCATGGGAAGCGTACTTTCAGCTTCCGTAATGTGAAGCGTACTTTCAACTTCAAAATGACTTCCTATTTGGTATACGTAGCAGCCTCACAAGGCATCTTCTCCAAGCTGGATAGATGTGGTGTTCTTTCCAAGGACCCCATTTTTGAGTGCTACCCACAGCTTACTGTACCTGCGTGCAGGAAAGATTTCAAAGTGGTCAATGATGGATTCTTCTATGAATTCATTTGTAGGATGGACAGGGACCTAAAGTCCAACATGGTGAGCAAGGAAGCATGGGAAGTTGTGTCCAGAATTGGCAGTCTCTTCATTCAGTTTGCGGATTTCACATACCTCAGGGTCACCAGCTTTTCTGGAGAACCAGTTAAGCTGCCCAGATATTCTGAATGATAGATTGGTCACCATGGAGCTGAGCAGACAACTTGTGGAGATGCACGACCTTTAGTCGAAATGGCACAAGTCTACGGGCTTCTTCTCGATCACTGTGGGCCATTATAGCTGCCAGAGCATTCATAGAGCTCGAGGAATGGAAGCGGAGATGTTCTCTGAGTACGAGCAAGAGTTCTTCCCAGCGTGGCTGAACTTCAATCCATTTGGAGTAGCCAGGAAGACGATCTCCTAGGAGTATGCACATGTGCCTTCATTAGAAGATTTCTGGATGAAGTGCAAAAGTGAGTACAAGGTTAGAAAGAAATATTTCAGCAGGCTATCAGCATGACAAGTGTTCGAACTTTGGATTAGCACGGATACCTGCGGATCTTAAAGATGATGGGACTGTGTTACTTGACACATACCATCAAATGGGAGGAGATAGAGCTGTACTTTAGGAGAACGTAGGGGGCTGCCATACGATTGAGGAAAGGTCTATCACCGTTCTGGTGAATACTTCAAACTGGTTGTTGACGAAGGGATACTGCCTTGATGAAGCATTGATGAATCAAGTCATGGGTAACTTCAGCGCAGGAGATTCCCTCAAGAGGAAGCACGGAGGAGAAAGCAATAGAAGGCACGAGAAGATGAAAGTGCACAGAAGGTCTCAATCAAAGGAGAAGATCACTTCCACAACTATGACGTTAGTTTCGGCTTCTCCAGCATCTAGTACTTCACCCATTGTTGCACCTCAGCAGGACACTGCCATTCCTCAGTTGAATCTGGACAACATTCATCTTCTCTCCTCAGCCACTCCATTTAGCACCTGTTCCTGAAGAAACGTTGAAGTTGCAGATGGCAGAGTTTGAAAGAGCTTTGTCTTTGGATGATTCAGAGGATGGCAGCCACAACACTGTAGCGGTTTCTGATGGAGAGGAATGAGAGCAGGAGATAGTGGTACACTCGGCAACTTCTCATTCTTTGAGAAGTAATTTCTCAGAATGGTTGACTTTGCAATTGGTTCTAGAGGCTAGAGTGGAAATCAACTTGGAGGAACATGACTTGGAGCTGCTCCTGAGTCTAGGCAGAAAAGACAGAAAACCTAAAGTTTCTAAGGTAACTTCAAGATTGATCATCGAAGAGTCAGGGTAGAAATTTGTTGAGATGTCAGTTCCGGTGGAAGGGAAGAAAGAGGATGAGCTCATGGTAGAAGACATAACAGTAACCAGAGTACCTATCAGATCAAGCCACCATAGAAGGATTGAAGCAGGACACACAGACATTGATAGATGCTCTATTCCTTAGGCTTGACAGAGAAAAGGAATGGAGAAAGTTGAACTTCAGAAGCAGGTATCTCAGTTGTGCGAGATCATTGCCAAGGTTGCTAAATCTTCCACTCAACCCATTTCAGCACAGAAGCAGGTGAGTGATCATCTGATGCAGGAAATGGGAAGATGCAAGCAACCAGGTGAAAGCTATCGACGAATGGAAAAGTCTGATCATTCGTCAAGCTTCTGTATAACTTGGAGAGGTGCCAGCCCACCTGAAGGTTATGAAAGATGCAACAGATCAGCTGAAGCAACTGGTGACAAGCATAGTAGATATGAACACAATTGCTGAGAGTAACCTGATGTACTTTGGCTGAAATCAATAAGTTGACAGGAGAAGTGTTGGTTGCAAAATAGATTGTGCCTGATGGATCAGTTGAGAAGGGGAAGCAACTGGAGTTTGTAGTATCTTTCCATTTGGAGATCTACAGAATTATGTCTGTAGAGGATGCAGGCACTTGAGAGTATGGCATCATCTTTGCCAGACAATATCATTGCTTTCACTCATGAGGAAGTGGTCAGAAATGTTACTTCATACACACGGATCATTCCTAGCAGAGTGCCTAATTCCCTGGAAGGGTCTCTTCTGATGGTGCAGGGGAGAATTGATGGAGCTACTAAGCCTTTCACGATGAATTCCATCAGTAGACTGGTGGCACTGCAGTCGGATATTGCGAAGTTCGATGCCAAGCTTGGAGGATGTGGAAGCATGTATTAGGGTATTGAATGAAGGCTTGCTGCAGTTCAGAACAGAAAAGGAAGTTGTGGCTAAGACAGATGGGAAGATGTTGAATTATATGTTCGATAAGTATATTTAGTATCAGAACAAAAAGAAGATATAAATGTTACAGCTGGCAGGACTTTCTTCTTCTATTTTCCACTATTTTCCCATTCCCGGATGAAATTGTAAAACTTTAAAGTTATTGGTTTTGAAACCATTACTTTAAGTTATGTGGAATGATTCTATTAGTTAAGTGATAGATGTGTCACTTGAGGAGAAGTTAGAGGAGGATGATTTCCAGATGTCATCTTTACTTCTTGTTTATGTTTCAGTTCAGTTGAGTTTCCCATTTGTAATTTCCCTTCTACATTCTATAAGTAGAAGAAGAACCTTCAGAGTTAATTATCAGAATTTGTAAGTAGCATTATTGTGTTCTAGACTTTGTGCTGAAACCCTTGGTAGCCACTTGAAGCAAAAAAATATAAAGGAGCAGATTTTTGGAGAACTTTGTGTCACGCTGCATTGTGTTTCTAGCTTTCTAATCTCAGATCTACTTATAAACTTTGTCTTATTTTAGATCTAGATATGAAGCTACCTTTTCTTATAATTATGTGTGTTGATATCTATTGGTTTCTCTCTATGTGCATGTAATCAACTCTGTTATCTATTGATTGGGTTGCACATCTTCCCTATTTCTTCCTTGTGTGTTATTATTTCCTTCTTTTATGAATATTCCATTTCTTAAACAACTGCTTACTTGCTGGAAAGCTATACAAATATGGTTCATGAGGCTGAATAGCTAAAGGTAAAACCCCCATATAGATACTAGCGTATTTTTATTGACAAATCTGACACGGGAGCCTCATCGGTAAATGAGGGAGATTTATCTCATGAATGCCTAAGTTTTCAGCTATGCAAAAAATCTAGCCAACAATACCGTACTCTTAATGGGTGGGTAACACCTATTCCTAATGTAGGCTGCCTCATTATCGAATATAACTAATTCTTATATAACCCCGTATATTATAAACATATCTAACTAAGGGGGAAGTGTGCCACATGTCAACATATACATAAACCCATATACACAATAATATCATATCCCAATGTACATAACAACATTACCTTAGATATCACTTTACAAAAGGCTTATACACATCTCAAATCTTCTAAAATCAGCTCTAGATAAGTTTATAAAGCTAAATTTTCAGGATGATGTTTCAAAGTTACATGGTTGCAAGTGTCAGGGATCAAAAGAAGGATATTCTAAGTTTTACATTAATTTCATAGTTTTATTTTCATATAGGAATTGGGAGAACTATATGCAACTTGATTCCTCTTCAAAATATCTATACATAGTGCAATGCTTACATGCCTTGGGGCATGTTGAGGTCGTTCTATCCTAACAGCTCTTGGAAAAAATTATTGTGTGTTGTTGTTTGAGTGTTTAACAAGGGTTTTGAAAAAGGAGCAATTAAAAAAGTTTTGTCACATTGGATCACAATGTTACGTTACTCTAATTTTGAAGTGTAGACATAAATGAACAACCCCAAAGTTGTGAAACCATCACACTAACAACCACCCTATACATTATTGTTTGTTGGTATTGTATAGGCATGATTTTATACACTAAAATTCACCAAAGAGTTTGATGAAATATTTTCGAATCATATCCATGTCCCTATGTCTACAATGTCATCTTCCTTAAGTAAGAATTAGGTTGGGTATTTCCAACATGTATTTTCTAGAATTATCTCATTATTTATCTTTGTAGATTTATCTAATTCACCCTAATTCAAGTTCAGATTAATATACTTAACTTTATTTATTCATAAAATATAAATCGGGTCATGTTTTAATACAATTTATCCCCTTCTATGTAAAATAGTTGAAAATTTTCATCTTTGGTTTAAGTATTTTAGATGCTCTCAAAATAAAGGAGCTTTGTTATGCATATGCATATTTTGATCACATGTGACGAAATGAGAGATTACAAACATACACTCTCATATTTATAGATTTTACATATATAACTCTACCTTCACATCATGTTACCGATTATAATCCGAAAATAATATCTTCACCTGAGGGTCATTTTACTTCAAGGGAAAATGAAAAATTCATATCTACAAATAGGTTTTTCCTCGTCCATTAGTACGTCTCCAAAGACTCCTAGATTAAAAAACAAACCAAGTGTAATAATATGCATGTTGTTTGATAAGAATTTGATAACTTTACTATCTGTCAAACATTACCTTAGATATCACAATAATATCATATCCCAATGTACATATCAACATTACCTTAGATATGATTATCATATGATCACTACATACAGAGCAGATAAATTTCATGCTTTACGATAGAGGATTGAGGAACTTATTGATAGAGCTTTCATTACAATTGAGAAATTAGAGGTAAAGTCACCAAGTACAAGAAATCCTTCTACAACTATTGGATAACTAGCCAAAAAAGATATTATTAAATAATCTCTAAGACAACAATAGCTACCAAACGACCACAATAAGATCTAATGATTATGTGAGTGTTGTAATGCCCAAAAAATTACCTGCACGAAACCCAAGACAACATAGGTCAAACTATACAAATTATGGAATAATTTTTTTTTTGTAAAACCTACCCCCAACCCAAATAACATTCACTACCAATTAAAACCCTCGGTCGATGTTTTAACACTATGCGTAGTTGGCTCTCTTCGTGACCTGTGTAAATCAGTCATTCACAATTTTTTTAACGCATTTACACCATTATATATATATATATATATATATTTGTTGGTATTTGTATAATAATACCATATTTTGATTTCAGGTTTTTATTAAAATGAAATTTTAATTTTTATATATATACTTGGGGAAAAGGACATACATGGTATGTATGTATGTGTGTATGTATGTCCTTTTCCCCAAGTATATACATACACCATTTTACCCATTCCACAAAAATAGGGTAAATACCCATATGCCCATTTGGGCAAAAACAAAAAGAATGAGTTAAACAAATAATAAAAATAATTGCAAACCCTAGATTAGGGTATGAATGGAATCCTTAATAAAAGGACATTTTTGTTCATCCTTGAGCTTTAGCTTGTCTCCCATGGATTCCTCCTCCACAAATCTGCAAAACAAAAAGAAGAAACCATAAGTTAAATGAAATGAAAAGAGTCTTTCATAACCAAGTTTAGGGTTAGATGGATCCCTAAATCCAAGGGCTCCAAATAAATCCATCTAATGGATGTCATCCCTACAAAAAGTAGGTGGGAAGTGGGTGAGAGATTTTTTCGAATTTAAAATGCATGGGTAGGATTTAATTGGGGCCACTTAAGTGGTGTAGGGGGTGACTTCTTTTATCTTTCTAACCCAATTTTTTTATTGGAGACTTTTAATTAATGCAAGCATTGACCCCCTTTGTGGGTGTAGTAAAACTTTATTAATTAAATGAATAGACCAATACCCTTGATATTAATGTGAGCAAGTTTAAGTAAGGTTGAATTAAATTGTATTAAAACAAATGGATGTCATCCCTACAAAAAGTAGGTGGGAAGTGGGTGAGAGATTTTTTCAAATTTAAAATGCATGGGTAGGATTTAATTGGGGCCTCTTAAGTGGTGTAGGGGGTGACTTCTTTTATCTTTCTAACCCAAATTTTTTATTGGAGACTTTTAATTAATGCAAGCATTGACCCCCTTTGTGGGTGTAGTAAAACTTTATTAATTAAATGAATAGACCAATACCCTTGATATTAATGTGAGCAAGTTTAAGTAAGGTTGAATTAAATTGTATTAAAACAAATGGTAGGGGAGCCTAAGTATTGCTTTAGGCTAATTAATTTAGTAAATGGTATTGAGAGATTATATTATTTTATTTAAAGGGAGCTAAGGGGATTTGTGAACCCTCATTCGGAAATTAATAATATTAATTTAATGTAATTTTAAACGAGAAAGTGTGACCGTAAATTTTAACCTAGTGTTATGAGTAGGTTTTATAAAACAAATTATTCCATAATTTTTTTAGTTTGACCTATGTTTGTCTTGGGTTTTGTGTGATTAAATTTCTATGCATTACAAGTGTTCATACCATATGACTATAAACAAGAAATCAAGGTTGATAAACAAGTAATTAGGAACACATGTACGCAATATCAAATTCCTTGAGATATTAGGCCAAAAAACCAAAGAGATACAACATAAATTTACAATGAAGGGATAATAGGTCATACCAAAACTACCAATTTCTTATGATCCAAAGTGTAGACACCTGAATTTGGTCTTTAGAACTTAGAAACATCAGTTTTAACACACTTTGACACATATATTTGAATCTTGAGCACATGTTCCCTCCATTCATTTATACATTCGCTATCTTGGTCACCTTCATATTTTATCCATACTTACTTAGGATCATCTAAGTCTATGAGGAACACCCTAGAAATATTAAATAGACCTTCTCCAATCATCATATCCCTACTCCATACCCTTGGACAATATTGCAAACCTTGGACACTAAAAACCGCTAGTAGTGTACCGCTTTGTAGGAAATGTCTAAGATCATTTTAAAAATACCTTAAAATTTTGGGTTATTCAATTAGGTTGGCTAAACATGTTTCATGGATCTACCATGGAAGGAAATTTACAAAGAATTGCCTATATATACAAATGACCCCTAAGGTCATTCCTTGCCTCATATTTCTCTTGGAGGACACCTATCACCTAAGGCACTCTCATCCAGCTTACAGATCATTACATGTCAAGCATAGGCACATATAAAAAATTCATAAAGTATCCCTAAAGTAGTCAACTAAGCCAAATTTGAAATATAAAGAGGTCAAATTTGCATGGTGCCAAGTGCAAAAGTTTAAAGGAAGTATCATATCTAGGTTTCACATGATTTTGCACATTCATATATTTACATAGGTGGGAGAACTTCATGTAGTATAAACCCTCTTTAGAGTAGTGGTACGTAATCAATGCTCAAATGATAGTGAGGGGCCTCTATGAATTTGGCCTATGCCTAATGATTCATGTAAACGGGTTGCATGACAAGGTACAAACTTACAATAATAGAACATGTGTTATATGTCATCTACAAGGCTAGCTCTCCTTAAAGCTTGTCACACATGTCGTAGATGTCTATAAATGTTGACACCTCTTAAGGGCCAAACCAAACTCACTACACATTTGGCTCTGCCACATACTCTCAACCTTTCTCTCAATCCCTCCAATCTCTTCCCTCAAAAACCTTTACATGACAAACTTATCCTCCTTTTATAGCTATACACACCCAATCTTGTCTGATTCTCTCTCCTCTGTGTCGGCTCCTTCCGATTTTCTCGCTTAGATTCAGATTTTAACTTGGGCTCTTAATTGCCCTTATCCACATGATTTCCTTTGGATCATTCCCATTGTGCCAAGTCATTTGGTGGTTGATTCCCTTGATCACCCTCTCAATCGGCTAGGCACTATAAGCCGCATGACTTTGTAGACATGTCATCAACCGTCCTTTTTACCATCTTGTTGTGTCTTGTCAGTAAAGGATCTATTCTTCATAATTTTTTGTGCCCTTTCCTTCGCTCTGGGCTTCTTCCAAAATCTCCACTCGCTCCTTTCTTATTTACTCACACCTTAATTTTATTGTGCCTCTTTGTAAACCTTAATCCTAGGTAACATCCATAATTTACCACCTCTCTACACGTCAATGGTCATTCACCGCCTCATATTTCTTTCGCGTGCCCTTCTATTCTTCCACTCACCATATTTTCAACCAATGTGCTAAAAATTTGTGCCCTTCTCTCTCACTTATCTTTCACTTTTTCCCTTTGGCTTCTTCTCTGCCTTCCTTCCTTCTTAGGTGCACCATCATTTTTGTGCACTCTTTCACCTTTCATTTGTGCTTCCTTCCTATGCGTTCCTCTCTCCTAATGGCTTCAAGCCATCTTTCTTTCTTCCTTGTAGAAACTATGTTCTATTGATCACTTTCCTTTCACCTTCCCCCTTTCTTATGCACCTCCAAGTTTCATATGCATCCTCCTCAATGTAGGATTTCCTTAGTTTTGGGATGATTCTGCATCAGACATCCGAGGTACTTTAAAAGCTTGATTTCAACCTCAAGTATATTTAGCGAGTGGTATGTCCACCCTTCAAACACATAGTCCTGACTTCTTCATCCAACAATACATTATTTGATTCCCACACTTCTTTTGGCTCCTCTTCCACTCCTTGGTCACCTTTATGTGATTTCTCCTGCACACACTTTTGAGAATCTACTCTGTAGTTACTGTCCTCCAAATGGATGTCCCTTCCCGATCCTCAGTGAGTCTCTTCTCGTTATGCCTCTACGCAAGTATTTTCTTTCTTCTAACCATCCTTTCATGGTCCCTCCGTCGAGCCTTCCACTTTGAGAGTTCACGTTCCTCTCTAGTTTTCATCTGCACAAGTCTTCATTTTCCCTTGTTTGTCCTACTCCACCTAAAGCCTTTAGAGCTTTCTTCTTCCTCTACTCACTTCGCCTCTAGGATTTTATTCATCGCGTGTTTCTTATGAATGCACTTATTTCCTTCACTTATCTTCCTTCTCCTTATGGATGCTTTTTCATCTTCCATTCTCATGGCACCTTTTTTTCATGACTTCTTATGCTCTCTAGTTTTGTGCACTTATAGGCTGTGTTGATTTGTGTACACCACTTCTCCATCGCACGTTCATCAACATTGTTTTTTCTTATCTACGTCTTCCTTTTGCATCTATCTTTTTACGCGCCCTTATGTATGGACCCATTGCAGTCCATCTGAACTTTGGTCTTCTCATTTGTCACCACCCTTTTAAACATGGGGCCTCCCTCCATAACACGTTCATTTTCTTATGCACTCAGTCTTATGTAACTCCCTTACGCATCCTTTCCTGAGGCCTTCTTGAGGGCTCCTTTCTCTCTCCTCTTTGTCTCTGTTAGACCACACTTCAGCTACTGATACTCATATATTTTCATTGTGCTTTTTACTTCCTTACCTATGAGCCACTTTTCCTTCCCTCTTGTTGTGGCAATTTGTCTCCACTACTTTTCCTCTCTTCTCTTGTGCCTTCCTTGCGCAGAGATTTTGGAATTTTTTCGCCATGCTTCTCTCCTTTCTTTGTTTCCTGTAAGGAAAATACTTCCTTATTTTTGTGCAACTCTTCTTTGCACATTCCTCCTTTCATGCACTCTTCCACACACTCCACCGTTTTGAGACTTTTGAGGGTCTCTTCCTATGGTACGCTCTTTTTCACACACACTATAGCAACCTTGTATTTTAGTTGCTCTACATTTTTTTTCCTTTGGGGAAACTTCCTCTAGGATCAACTTCTCTTGGCCTCTCTCAATCCAATTTTCCTTTGTTATTTCTCATTGGGAAATCTCCATATATCTCTTTAGTTTCTTTGAACTATCATCACACTCTCCTTGGCTTGTGGGCTCCTCTTATTTTGTGTGCATTTTTACACACCCTTTCTTCATATATCCATATCAGGTATGCTTTGTTTCATGTATATTATGTCAATATCTCTTGATTACTTTGTTTCCTTTGTAGTGGTGTCACTGCTACCACACGTATCTATTTTTCCACGCTTCTTAACTCCTTGAATGTGATTTTCTACGCATTCTCTAGCACTCAGCTTCCTTTCTACGAGGTAATCTTCTCCAGTTATTTTGGATATGGACCCCACCTGCTCTCCCTATGTGATGTTCTTCCTTACATCTCTGGTGTATTTTTTGCACCCATTTTTCTTTCACACACCCTTTGTCTGATGTTTCACCTTTACCATGATCTTCTTCCATAGTTTTGTGTGTTCCCTTGCATACTCATGGTTTGCAACCATCTCCTCCTTTTTAGCAGCATCCTTTTCCAACTTGATACTCTCACACATACCACAAGGATAATTTTAAGAGGCCTCTTAGAAATTAGAGGTGGAATATTATTGATGAACATCCCTAGAACCACTTTCGCGACATAGGAAAATTTCCCAGGATTTGTGAATAACTTGTCGTACAACAAAATCCTTCAAGGCGCGCAACAAAAAAGGCCTTATCACACGACAACAAATTTCCTGTCGCACGACAACATGTCTCCTGTCGCACGATAGTGAATTTATTGTCATGCGTCTTGTACTCCTTAACATTTTTTACGCGACTACACTTCTTGTCACACGTCTGGCTCTGCACTCCTTTTCTTTTGTTCACATGGTACTTGATTATACTTCAGATAGTACCTTACTAGTATACTACCTAGAGAACTACCTATGATTATATATGAGTTTTCAATAGTTGGCAAAGCCGACCCCTAAAAAATTTTATACTAGAAAATTTAGGTGAAAGGTACACTGTCGTACTTGAAAATATTCACGTTTTCAGATTTTCCAAATATCGAATATTCACCAAATTATGAATATTCGCCATTAAAATTTTCCTTGGCGTACCATCTGCTTATAGGTGATCCCTTTCTTCACCCTTTCCTCAACCTGTGAGCCCTCTTAATGCGCCTCCTTTCACATTTATCTCTGCGGTACTCCACATTTGAACCATTTTTTGTTCACAATTCTCTCGCACTAGTTCTTTCTTATCTCTTGTGCTCTTCTCGTGCAACCTTCAATTGTGTCTCCACACATGACTCTTTTCTCTAGTTGTATTGAGCCACAAGACCCCTTCTTCTATGATGGTCTTCTTTTACGCCCTTCAGTATGGTCCTCACATCCTTGAGCCCCTAAATCTCCTCCAACATCTCTTTCAAGTTCTTCACGACTATCACATTAGTCACATCCTTTTCTTTCAGTTTCATCATTTTGACCCTTGCACGTTGGTTTTAGTTTTCCTTCTCTGCCCACTTATTACAGTGGAGAACATAGTTCATCTACATTATCTACCTCACATTTGGTATTCTACAAACTTCTATAGTAGGAAAGTAACATGCTCTGATACCACTTGATGGTGAGGGGTGTCTATGTATTTGGCCTCCGCCTATAGAGTCTCACAAATAGGTTACATGAAATAGTAGTAGACTTAAATTAATATAAAATGTGTCATATGACATCTACAAGGATAGCTCTCCTAGGAGCTTGTCACACCTCTTGTGGAGGTCTAAAAGTGTTGGTGCCTCCTAAGGGCCAAACCAAACTTATTTCACACTCGGCTTTGCAGCCTACTCATGACCTTTCTCTCGGTCCCTCTAGTCTCTTCCTTCAACAACCTTTACATTATAAAATTATCCTCCTTACAGTTGTGTGCACCCAATATTATTTGCTTCTCTCTCCTTTGTGTTGGATCCTTCCAATTTCCCGCTCATATCTAAAGTTGAACTTGGGCTCTTAAATTCCCTTATCCATGTGATCTCCGTTGGGCCAATCTTATCGCACTACATCATTTGGTGTTTGGATACCCCCAATTTTTACCCTCTTAATTGGGTAGTAAGTGTTAGCTATGTGACTTTGCATACCTTTCACCGACTATCCTTTTTACCATCTTGTCGTGTCTTATCACCTAAGGCTCTACTCTTCACATTTTCTCTTGGTGTCCCCAGATTTCACCCTGAAATATGAGATTATCCCATTTTAAAAAAAACCATTCTTTTAGAATAATGGGTTGTTTTGTGTTTTTATTGCCAGAAGGTGTCTGTATTACATGTCAAGATATTCCCAGAGAGTCATATTAGCCAATTTCACCAAATTCGCAGATGCCCAAAATCGTTATATTTTGTCACTGGGGTTTTCCTGCAGGAAATTTGTATTTAATTATTCTGAGCCCTGTTTGAGGCAAAGTGTACTTTGGTTTAACCCTGTTGTGGTCTTACATGTCAATATTCCCATATACCACTAGGGTTTTAACTAGGAATAAATCACGGGCTTTATCTGTGACTTCTGGCAATGTTTTGCGTTTTTGGTGTTTTCCCGTTTTGTTTTCTGTGAAATTTCTCTAGGTCAATTCCTTTGCCGGTTTAGTCTGATTTCTTTCTTGGTGTATCTGGAGATCATCTATGGACGTTATGCCAGAAGGAATTTGCAACAGGAGGTCTGGTTCTCTCTGAAAAGACGAAGTCATGCATGAAAAAGCTTCTTCTGGGCAGGTCGCATTTTTGGGAAAAGAAGATTTTAAGCTACAATGGGATTTTTGGTAGCAGCAGGTAAGTGGAAATTTTGTACCTGCCTAGCAGGATACTTTTTCCCATGGAAGCAATGCCACTTAAGTCATAATGGGAAAATTAGAGGTAGCAGGCAGGCGGAAATTTCTTACCTGCCTTATAGGGTGAAAATTCCCATTGTGAAATAAAAGAAAATCACTTAAGGCATTGATGAGATTTTCTTACCTGACTTGCAGGGTAAATAATCCCATTGAAAATTGGCTTTTAAAAATAGAAATGGCTTATGTCAAAAAGTGCGACCCATATGGAAGAGGAATAATACTTTTTAAAGTATTAATTGATGTAATTAATTCCTATTTTTAGTGGATGAGGTCAAAGCACACTGTGAAGCTTAAGTGAACTAGAAGTAGAGAGCTAAAATTAAATAAATTTAATTTATTTAATGGTAGCCATGAGCATGCACAAAATAGACATCCCATTTGAAGAGAAAAACATGTTAATTAATTAATTAATTGTCAGGAATAAGAGGGGTAATTATTAATTATAGAATGGTGAAGGTTATATAAGAATGGGTTGCCATAATGATGAATTAATTAATTCTTCAACAAGGAAGTGCAGCCCAGGCAATTTTGGCGCCCAATTAAGGAGGAATTTTACACAGAAGAAGGTGTTTTTATTGTTGGAAGACTTCAAAGTTTGGCGCCTAGGTTTGAAGAAGCTTGAATTAAGTCTAATTAATTGTCTGCATAGTGGTACAGGTGCTCAGGTGCTTATATAAGAGAAAGAGAGCTTAAATCAATGTCCAATGCATTGAACATATCCTCTGAATATGAAGAAATCTTCAGATCTGCACCGATTGTAAAGAATTCTAGCCAAATAAAAAGAAAAAGAGTTGCTCAGACAAAGATTGCTCTGGCCATGGCGAAGAATGATGAAAGAAAAGGATCAACAAAATCATACATAGCTTCTACATTCAGATCCAGATTCAGATCCATAATTTGATCCAGGTCCAGATCCAGATCCATAATTGTAAAGGCTTCATCCTCTTGTTTCGAATGCAGCTCGTGAAGAAGTCAGTGCATGGAGAATTCCTTCCAGGACCTTATGCATGTTCTCCCAATCTTCTAGTTGAAGCCTTCATTGAATTTGCATTCACTCGGAGTACTTTCCAGAATTTTTAATTGCTCATATGCAATTAAAAATAAAAATGATGAGTTATTTACGACAAACATTGCACTGATGCATGTACTGGAGAAGAACTGCAAAAGCTTTAAGGATAAGAGGGAAGACATGTCAAAGGAAATACCCACAAGCAAATCATAGTCACTTGCTTCCAGATCTAGCCACTTTCAAATCTAGCCGCTTCCAAATCCAGCTGCTTCAAGATCCAGTTTGGTGAGAATCAAAGGCAAAAGAATCAGCTGCATGCAAAATATGAAAAAGGACAAGATTGCAGTTTTCCTCTTTCTTCTTCTTTCTCTTATTTCCTTCGACAAAGTAATTGAGCAATCAATTAAATTATAAAACCTAAGTGATTAGTTTAAAAGCCATTACTTGAAGAAGTCAACTACTTGGAGATAGGTGGCAGACATGCAAAATAGAAGGTTCTATCTTCAATTGCAAATCATGCATATCATGCAAAGAGGAATTCCAAGAGGGAGATTGCTAGTTGTTTCCTTTACAACTTCCACATGTGCCAGTTCACTAAGGGCTTCCTATTTGTAATTTCCCCTCTACACGCTATAAGTAGAGGAAGAACCTATGGGTTAAAGGATCAGAATTTGTAAGCAGCATTCTTGTATTACAGACTTTGTGCTGAAATCCCTGATAGTTATTTGAAGCAAAGGAATATAAAGGAGCAGATTTCTGGAGAACTTTGTGTCACAATGCATTTTTTTTTAACTTTTATTATCTCAGATCTATCTATAAACTTTGGGTTATTTTAGATCTAGATCTGAAGTTTCCTTTGCTTATAATTCTGTGTGTTGATATCTATTGGTTCCGTCTATGTGCATGCAATCAACTCTGTTATCTATTGATTGGGTTGCACATCTTCCCTATGTTTTATTATTCCCTTCTTCTTTAAATATTTCCTTTCTTTAACAGCTGCTTACTTGCTGCAAAACTATACAGCTATGGTTCATGAGCTGCATGGTTAAAGTAAAACCCCCATATAGATACTAGCATATTTTATCGGCAAATCTGACACGGGAGCCTCACTGGTAAATGAGGGAGATTTATCTCATGACTGCCTAGGTTTTCAGCTATGTAGAAAATCTAGCCAACATCTCTGCACCCTTTCCTTCACTTTGACCTTCTTCCAAAATCTCCACACACTCATTTCTTATTTCCTTGTGACTTTATTCTCATATGCCTCTTTGAACACATTCATCCTCAACAACATCCATAGGCTACTACCTCTTTACGTGTAAATTCTCCTTTGCAGGACTTATATTTCTTTCACACGCCCTTCCATTCTTTCGCGCACCATGTTTTCAACCTATGTGTTAAAACTTCATGCACTTCTCTCTTAATTCTCTTTCACTTCTTCCCTTTGGCTACTTCTCCACCTTCATTCCTTCCTCCTTAGGCACATCATCATTTTTTAGCATTCTTTCCCCTTCCATCTATGCTTCCTTCTTGTTCATACCTCTCTACTCGTGGCTTCAAACCACCTTTCTTTCTTTCTTGGGGAAACTTTTTTCTATTGTGCACTTCCCTTGTGCCTTCCCCCTTTCTTACGCACCTCCAAGTTTTGGGTGCATCCTCCTCATTGCAGGATTGCCTTATTTTCGAGATGCTTATGTATAAAAAATCTAGGGTACTTTGAAAGCTTGAGTTCCACCTCAAGTAGATTTAGTGAGTGGTAAGACCACCCTTCACACAAGTAGTCTTGAATTCTTCATCTAAAGATCCATCCTTTAATTCCCGCACTTCTTCTTGCACCTCTTCCACTCCTTAGTCACCTTTATGTGACTTCTTCGTGTTATCCTACGCACACTTGTGAGATTCTGCTCCATACAAACTATCCTCCAAATGGATCTCCCTTCCCAATCCTCAGCGAGTCTCTTCCCATTACGCCCATGCACAAGTCTCTTCTTACTTCGAACCATCCTTCCATTGTCCCTCAAATAACTTGACGGCGAGGTGTCTCCATGCATTTGGCCTCCACCTACAGAGTCGCAAAAATGGGCTGCATGACAAGGTGCAGACTTACATTAATAGAAAATATCTCTCCTAGGATCTTGTCACACATCTCGTGGAGGTTTGAAAATTTTACTGCCTCCTAAGGGACAAACCTGACATACTACACGTTTGGCTTTGCGGCCTATTTCTAACATTTCTCTCGGTCCCTCCAGTCTCTTCTCTCAACAACCTTTACACAAAAAACTTATCTTCCTTTTATAGTCATGCCCGCCCGGTCTTTTTTGCTTCTCTCTCATTTATGTTGGTGCCTTTCGATTTCCTGCTAATATCCAAATTTGAACTTAGTCTCTGAAATGCCCTTATCCGCATGATCTCCTCCAAATTCATTTTATCATGTCTCGTTGTTTGATGGTTGGATTCCACTGATCGCCTTCTCAATCAGCTAGTCACTGTCAGTTATGTGGCTTTGCAGACCTGTCACCGACTACCCTTTTTACCAGTTTGTCATGTCTTATCGCCTATGGCTCCACTCTTCATGTTTTTGTCGCACCCTTTCCTTTGCTCTGGGCTTCTACCAAAATCTTTGTGCACTCCTTTCTTATTTCCCCACACCTTCATTCTCAGTAACATCCATAGGCTATTGCCTCTCTATGGGTTAATTCTCCTTCACACCTCATATTTCTTTCATGCACCCTTCCATTCTTCCGCGCGGCATGTTTTCAACATATGCACTAAACCTTCACGTCCTTCTCTCTCACTTATATTTCGCTTCTTCCCTTTGGTTTCTTCTCCACCTTCCTTCCTTCCCTCTCAGGTGTACCATCATTTTTTGTGCACTCTTTCCCCTTCTATTTGTGCTTCCTTCCTGTGCATTCCTTTCTCCTCATGGCTTCAGACCACTTTTCTTTCTTTCTTGGGGAATCTTTTTTTTCTTGCACTTACCGTGTGCCTTCCCCCTTTCTTACATGCCTCTATGTTTCGTGTGCATCCTCCTCGGCGTAGGATCACGGTTACCTTAGTTCCAGGATGATCCTACATCATCAACCATCGTGGATGTATGTTATGATCAGTCCAACCTAAATACATAACCCAATTTTGAGATGTTGTGTTATTAAGCTTGCATTTCCAAGGTTTAGAATAAAGAGATATAACACAAACTTCATCACTTTGGATCAAGTATCAAACACACAGCAAACCATATTGCAAACATGGGCGTAGGGATTCTACTAGTTACAATATATAATTCCCTTAGAAATATTATAAAAAAATCATTGTTTCATCTAATGCATGTTTCTAACTCGGGCAGCAGTGTCTGAGAAACTCCTCTACCAATGTTTTTCACTTGATCTCTTGACAACATTCTAAGATTTTCCAGGAGATATAGTACTTTCTTGGATCCAAAAACCATGTGTAACATGTTATCTTATACCTATTGCTTATTTTTTTAATTTAATTCTATTAATTATGCATTTACCTTTTCATTACAATTCAAATTTTAAGTACTTACTATTTTTATGTTTGTAATCTGGATTAGCTCATGTTTTATTCTATTTCCTACAGTTAAATGTAAAATAATCGTTGAACCCCACAATTAGTTGAACACAAAACCCTAAGGTTTCCCTTCCATATTAGGGTTTCATATTTTCCCCTTCTAGTGTTTAGTTTCAGACTGATCTTAAACTGTTTCATGTTATTTCCCCTCTTTGAATTTATTGTCATGTTTTTGTTTATATAAAGGTTTCAATTTTTTCTTTTGATACACAACCTTCAAAACCTAGTCACACTTAGACCAACTATTCATATTCATGCTCCATCTTTTTATAAATTTCCAATAATTGGTAATATCTTTGATTCATTTATGATTGATATCTTTATTTTCTAATGTAAATCTTTCAATCTATAACTCTTCTACAATGACTGGAAGTATCATTTCATAATATGGTAGATTCTTCTTGTCATGTTGTACGATATTGTAATGACAATGAAAATGTCATACATGATCACAGGGATGACAATAATATATTTTGGTTTGATGAAAACATATCGTTCTATGATTTTAATGAGGAACAAGATCATACCAATGTGTATAATGCAAATAGGATTGGATATTCTTCTAGTGATGAAAACAATACTCGTGACATAGATAATGCACATAGTGAACCAAATGAACCTTAATTATTTGGCCAATACATTACCAGATAGACTTTAAAACAAATGGTTGAGATCCATCCTAATGCTATCAATCAAATTAAATAGTGGTTAACAATAATGATACACATTGATTCCGACAATACAAATGAAGCTCATAACTAACCCTAGTGTTTAAACACTGCAAAGTCTAATTACATTTTTATTCCTATATTTAGAATTAAAGGTGAAATGTAATCCTTGAATATTCCTCTTTAAATGGACGTAGTCCCTGCTAGTCAAGTAATATCTTTGATGCATATAATTCATGACTTAAAAAAAATAACTTCAAACCTTATCTAGAGATTCCATTAGATCCAAAGCTAGGGAAATCATGATGTCATCTATGGTCACCCTTCACTCTTCAGGCACTTGAGTTTCCTTATCCAAAATATTTATCATGCTTATATTTCCTTTATTTGATGTATTTTCACTCCTTACTTGTACATGTATATTTTCCCTCTTCCCTTAGAAAGTATGTACATGATGAAAAAATACTATTCAAAGATTTTCATAGAAGTTTGTTAGGGTTGATTTTGTTCATTAATTAGTTTATCTATACACTCTTATATCCAACTTCAAGAGGCATTCTTATCTCATTTTAGCACAAACATGGGTCCTAATATGACATTCGAACACATTTCAACCCTACAAAAATACATAAATAAATCTATTTGTGATTGCATTATGAGATTTAAGGACACAATGTATAGGTGTATACATCAATTTACAAGTCTTGAAAAAATATTTATTGTTAGTAAGAGTCTTTTACCTTTTTTCAAAGACAAGACATAATATCATGCATATACATCTTTCAATCAACCTTTTATATGTTACTATAAATTATGTCGATAATTTTTGCACATCCATTTCTTCTTTCCAATGTGAATACTAATACATATAATGTTGCTACCTCTAACTATAAGAAAATATATTCAACCACAAGTTATTGTGTACATAGTAATAGTGAAAAGGTCACACGTTCAGTAAAACCTAATCTTGAAGTTAATGGGTTTGTAAGCTATAAATACCAAAAGATAAAAAAAATGTGGTGTCAAAAATTTTAATCAACACTTGAGAATTTGATCACCTTATCTTTTATTAGGCACCAATCTACATGTTGCCTAAAATGATGACATATTTAATTCATTTTCACTTTAATTTAAATGCACTACTAATCGAATGGGTTGTGGTCCAACGGTGCAGATGATGGTGTAAAAGGTGTTGCCTAGTCATCCACCATGGTTCAACTCCTAAGAGATACTTGTATAAAAAAGGGATGAGGCCGGGATCGTGCCTCGGGTGACTTTGGCGGAATGGATACCCCTTGGGATGACATCTAAACTAAAAGGGACTAGATTCATTCTAGGCCTTCAACAAAAATACAATAAATAAATTGGAGAAGTGGTGTTAGAGCTCAAGTCCTCTTATATAAACTCTAATGAGCCTTATCCACTTGGCTACAACATCTCATTTAAACCAATAACAACTCAATTAATTTTAGCTTTTAAAAAAGCCACTTTTAATACTAAATTATGCTTTAAAAAAGGAAACTAGGCTACTTATAGTTTAAACTTTAAAGTGGGAAAAAGTGATATTGACCGAGTTGAGAGGTCCACGATTTGACCGAGAAATTTAGGGCTTAGCTTGGAATGTTCCAAGTGGGCTAGGTCAAAGTTGGGTTGTGTGGAGCCGACGAGCTGGTGGGAGGCCCAGGTCGATTGATGATAATAGGGATGATTATTGACATCCGTCCCAGGAGTTTTTGGCATTAGAAGACGGTTTTTTACGGTTTTGTGGTAGGGAAAACCGTTTTTATAAACTTTTAATATTTTGAGTAGAGCGTCAAATTAACGTTCATCAATATTAATCAATCCTCATTCTTGCTAGTGTCTAATTCTATTTAGAAATTAAATGAGTAGTTGGACTTTGATTACATTAAGTATTTGTTCTTAAAAAAATATCAAATATTGATTTAAAATATGGATACTGATTTGAAATTGTCATATTTATTTCATATCTTTACATTTATTCCAAATCTTTCCCAAACCAAAATACAATGGTACTCGTTAAGTGCTAATTTCATCACCAATTCACCCAATTTATTGTTTAAATAAAGTTGTTTTTGTAGCATTCTGGTAGGATTATTTAGAGTCCAGACGTGTTCCTTTCTGTGTCTGTACCATATTTTAGTAGGTTCTGCCAGTGTTGCGGATACGTATCTTTTCTTGTGCAAAGGGGAGAGGGAGCAACAACAATGGATGATATTTGAAATACACAAAATCTTGATAGTGCTTGAAATCTTCCCCGTGAAAGTTAATATTCTTTCTTAACCATATAATTATTTTTGCACTGTTATTTTTCTTTTTCAAAGTAATTATTCTAAAATGTCTTTGCAATGTGGATTTTGAATCTAATAAATAAAGAATATTCTGAAAAAAACATGTTAAAAAAGCACTAAAGATTTTAAGGGTAAAATATAGTTGATTTTAAGGGTAAAAAGTGGCTTTAGCCTTTGGGTTTATTTTAGATTTAAATAAACAGAATAAGTGGTATACGAGTAATACCTTGTTATGATTTTATACATTTTGTATATTTATTTTTTAGGATGTTATGCATAGAAATCAATGTTATGAAAGTGAGAGCAAAACCAATCCATTTTGAAAAGTATTTGCCAACTTTTGCGAGTTCTGTAACTCTGTTATTGGTCTAGCTATGTATATTTGATGTTTTATATTAACTTTAAAATATTTAAATAGTAAAATGTCATAAGCATTATGCAGAAGTTTCAGTTTTTTCACATTTCCATGTTTGAATTAGTAATTTAGGAAGAATGCTCACATTTCTTTATCAACTAGGATTTAGATATCATTTATGGTATATTTTTCATGTTGTAATGTACACAAGAACAATTTGAATTGCATCTTTTTAATGTTAATATGAAAGGTTTCTACAAAATAATATGTAGATTATATAACCTATAAGAGTTTTGGGATTGCTAGAATGAGTGGAGTGCATGTTAAAAAAGTAGATAACTCTCTTTCTTGTCTTGGAGAAATTTAATAATGCCACAGAAGAGAAAATCACAACTTATTATTGATAACATATATGGGTTTAAAAGAGAACAGATTTCAAACACTCCCTCAAATACTCATTTGGAGGACAAACATAATAAAAATAGAGATCCTAAGTTGAGGGAAACATATTATGAAAATTTTGGCACCTCTTCTGATTCATCAGAGGATCTATTTATTGAAGAGGTTAGCAACAAAAAGGAAAGTGCATAAAAAAAAGGAAGTTTTGCCATGAATGGCTAGATAAATTTCAATGGTTTGAGGTATTTTGTGCACAATGATAAAACATCCATGAATTGTGACTATTGTGTAGAGTATCGAAAGGCTGGACCATGGGGTACAGGGGATGGTTGCACTACAATACAAAAAGATGCTCTTATAACTCATCAGAAATATGTTTCACATAGGGAAACTGTTGTAGCATGGGTAAGTGCTAAGGATAAAAATGTAAAGTCTATTCTAGAGCATGTCGCCGAGATTAAAGACAACAATAAAGAAAGAGTGCTCACTACAATGAAAACAACATATTTTGTCTGTCAAGAAGATTTGTCACTATCTAAATATGAAAAACTTTGCAAGTTACTTCTACAATATCTAGAAACACCTCACATTCCAAATTCCTTGGCATATGCTTCATATACAAATCGTTTTACTACAAATGAATTCTTATTTGGTTTATCAAAATATTTTGAAAAGATGCAAGTTGCAAACATGTTGGACAACCCTTTCTTTTTTCTAATGTTGGATAAAAGTACAGATCGTAGCCTTGAACAACATCTTGTTGTCCATGCTATGCATATATAGTCAAAAGGGCTTGGACCATTGACTTCCCAGTTTATGATACTAAAAAATGTGGCTAATGGAAACGGGAAAACTATTTATGAAAATGTGATTACAGTAATAAATGATAGAGGTCTTTCAATGAAGAACTTGATAGCTATTTCTACATATGGGGCCTCAACGCTTGTAGGACATGAAAATGGGTTTATTTCATATTTAAGAAGAGATGTTCCAAACCTTATCACAACTCATTGTGTAGCTCATCGAAAGTCATTGGCAGTAGCAAATGCTTCAAAGAGGGTGCCTAAATTGTTGTATGTGGAAAATATTGCAAATAAGGTCTATTCATGGGTACAAAACTCTCCAAAAAGAAATAATGAATTATCTTCGTTACTTAAGGTCATGCAAATGGATGCTCTAGATGTCTTACAAATCCATGGAGTTAGTGTTATGTTTGTGGAGACTATTTCATGTTAGAGTGTGGTACACCTTCATGTGTTACACTCGGGTATTTTTACTGCGGTCCCGCTCGCTGGTGAGCGGGTCAGGGGGGTTTGGGGGCGAAGCCCCCAAAGAAAATTTTCATGGGTGGTTTATTAACCTATGGGTAATGGGTAACTGTTATGGGCTATTTTTGGGCCCATTGTTTTGATACCCACGGTTTTGTATCAAAATACTTAAGAAATTGTCTATTTATATGGTCTTATGCATATGATAGGTAGACAAACAAATGTATTGTAGATGTGTTTTGAATTCAGGTTTGAATTCTATAGAGTTTGTTGAGCATAGCTCCAAATGGATCTGGGTATTGTATTGAGAGAGTGGAGGCTTGTAATAAAATCTGAGCAAGTGATTCTTGGTGGACGTAGCCCAAATTGGGTGAACCACGTTAAATCTTGTCTCTCTGTGTTGTGTTATTTATTCTGCACTTTTATTTTAGATTTGTAATAATTTTATCATATTAGTTTCTACTGTTACGATTCTGTGAGGGATTATTCTGCATATTTTATGTCTTATTTCCTAACAATTGGTATCAGAGCCTGGTTTGGTTTACTGAAGTGTTGAATCACAGGGAAAGTTTTTAGCTTGAGTGGGAGATATGGCAGATGATGGAAGATATAGGGTTGATAAATTCAATGGGTAGAATTTTAGTCTTTGGAAGATGCAGATGGAAGATTACCTTTATCAAAAGGATCTTTATATTCCGTTGTCTAAGAAGGTGAAAAAACCCTCGAGTATTAAAGATGTGGAATGGGATTTACTAGATAGGAAGGCACTTGGGACAATCCGGCTATGTCTTGCATCTTCGGTATTATTTAATGTTTCAAAGGAAAAGACTACAAAAGATCTAATGGATGCATTAGGGAAGTTGTATGAAAAACCCTCTGCCTCTAACAAGATATTTTTAATGAAAAAGTTGTTTAATATGAAGATGTCTGAGAATAGTTTAGTAGCAGATCATTTAAATGATTTCAATATGGTTGTGAATATGCTAGCTTCGGTTACAATAGAATTTGATGAAGAAGTTAGGGCTTTATTAATTCTGTGCTCTTTACCTGAGAGTTGGAATAGCCTGGTAATGGCGGTAAGTAACTCGGTTCCAGCTAACTCTAAGTTGAAGTTTGAGGATGTTGTAGGGGTGATTCTAAGTGAGGAAATGTGAAGAAAAAGATCTGGGGAATCTTCTACTTCAGGGAATGCTTTGACAGTGGAAACTAGAGGGAGACAAAAGAATAGAGGAAATCGTGGAAAATCAAAAGATCAGGCAAGGTCAAAATCCAAGAACAATATTGTATGCTGGAATTGTGGAAAGCCTAGGCAAGCAAAGAAGGACTGTTGGGAGCTTCGGGATAAGAAGAAACAACAGGAAGAAAACAAGGAGGTAAATGTGGCAACGGGTAATGTATGTTAGGATGCTTTGATTCTTTCTTTGTACGATATTACTGAATCTTGGGTTTTAGATTCAGGGACTTCTTTCCATGCTTCTCCACATAGGAATTATTTTGTTGATTATGTTCAAGGAGATTTTGGGCATGTTTTTCTTGGTGATGATGAGCCTTGCAGCATAGTTGGAAAATGTTATGTTCAGGTTAAGATGCAGAATGGGAATACTTGGCTATTGAAGGATGTCAGACATGTGCCTACATTAAGATGAAATTTGATATCGGCAGGGCAATTGGGAAGTGATGGTTGTACTGTGATATTTACAGCTAACTCTTGGAAGGTTACCAAGGGTGCTCTTGTGGTGGCAAGAGGTAAGAAGGTTGGAACCTTGTATTTAACCACTGATAGTACTAATGATTGTAATCTTGTGGCTTCAGATGCAAATACAACATTATGGCACTGTAGGCTTTGTCATATGAGCCATAAGGGCATGAAAATCATAAAGAAGAATTTGCCTGGATATACAAAAACAAGTTTGGATTTATGTGAGAACTGCATATATGGGAAACAGAAGTGAGTAAGGTTTCTCAAGGTTGGACCTATGAAGAAAGAGAGTAAGTTAGAGCTGGTACTGTCGACACTAAAATTTTCCTCCGTAATTTCTATTTCATTAATGTATGTATTAGGAATATGATGTTGTTAAGTATAATTAGTAGTAGCGTCTGATAGAAGATAACGACGACATCAGTACGGTGCCGCCAATAATGTGGAGTATGGTAACAATCAAAGTACAATAGGAATGTTGTAAAAAGTAAATATTTGTCGTAAGTGGTCCGGTAATGTTAAAATGTCAAAGTTTGGGTAATTAGAGAAGTAGGGTCTACGTGATTAGGAATTAGAAATATTATATTGGTAATAAGGACAAGGAGTGAGGTCATAAATATTTTGTATATTTTATTTGTAAACAGTCTAAAAATGTGGAACCCATGTAAAATGATAAGGTTTATCTTATCTTAAAAGATAAGCTTACATGTACAGATAAGAGTTAAGGTATGGAATATGATTCGTCAGAGTGGATTTCTTATCCTATCTTAGAGATAAGATGGATAAGCCTGGAATTTCTATAAATAGAGAGGCCACCCCCCTCATTTAGCATTGAAGGAAGTAGTGAGAAATATTATAGGAAGTGTGCGAAGGAAGCCATCAGTTTAAAGGTGTGTTGAAGAAGCCATTAAGAGGTGTAATTGTAAAGTTTCTCCCATAGTCTTGGTGAAAGGCAAGTGAAGTCAATAACACTTGAAGTACCTCATGGGTGAGATTGTAACAGTTTCATGTTAATATTATAATTTACTTTGATATTTCAGATTTGTCATCATTCCGTCTTATCATAGTCGATGGTATTCTTGTGTTATGTTGTTGTTTTGTTTCCAGATTACATCCACCAAACTAAAGGCTGTGCATTAGTAAATAATCATAGCACGAGGAGTTCCCGGTGAAGAATTATCATAGTGCCGAATTGGTGATGACATTTTGGTTCCGTTGCCGGGACCATTCCTCGTTGGTGGATTTTTTGGAGAGATATTCCCACTTAGTCAAAAATCAATTGGAGGGTAACCTTGTTTTTACTATGCATAGTAGTTACCATGGTAAAGTCATTTTTTCCATGAATAGTAGTTACCATGGTAAAGTCATTTTTGCTGGGAATAGTATTTACCGCAGTAAAGTCACTTTTTACCGTGAATAGTATTTACAACAGTAACTTCACTTTTTACCGTGAATAGTGTTTACCACAGTAAAGTCAGTTTTTACTGCAGTAAGTCAAGTTTTACCATAGTTTACCGTGGTCATTTCTATTTTTGCTGGAGAAAGGTGTAAAGTCACTTTCTAGTATAGTGATTCCAATTATTTGTGCACATAAGTCTTGTTGATTGTACTTGTGGGATGATATTTCACGGTGGTTACTTTTGAAAATGGGAAAGATTCCTGTTTTTTCAGCTCAATCTAATGAAGATGTTTCTTCTTTCATTCAAGAGTTTGAACGATATTGTATTTGTAATGGCCTTATAAGAAGGGAACAATGGACTAAATTTTTTCCTACTTTTTTGGATGGTTCAACACTTAGGTGGTTTGAAACACTAGGTGATAATGTGAAAAATTCATGGGATTTATTAACTGAAAGTTTTCTTGAAGAATTTGGTGAACAACAGAAATATGCAGATCTCATGATCGAGATCATAAAGCTATCCCAAGGAGAGATGGAGAAGATAAGGGATTATCATGCTCGTGTTCTAGAGCTAAGGAGGAAGCTCGATGCCCAGATCCGGAAGGAAGGATTAGCGGATGGGTTGATGAATGGCGTGGATAATCTCCTCTGTAAGCACTTCATTCTTGGGATGAAGCTAGAGATCAGACAACGAGTGAAATATGACAGCCCAGCTACCATTGAACAAGCAAAGGAGATTGCAAGAAGGCAAGAAGAAAGCATGGAAGAGGAGCCCAAAGAAATTGTTGCTAAAGTAGAGCCTACACCAGCACCTTTGGTCCAGAATCCACAACCACTCCCGGTGAGCACAAATATTTCTCCTAGTACATCTACTGAGTATGAAGATCTGCTCAAAAAGATGGGTCAGTTAACTATTAATCTTCTTCAAGGAAAGGAATTTAGTTCTCAGGGAGGAGATAGAGGTCCAAAAAGAAATATTTTTGAAGTTGTATGTTATGGTTGTTATAAAAAGGGTCATTATAAGTATAATTGTCCAGATAGAGCTTCTACATCTGGTAAAGGAGATAATGATAAAGGAAAAGCACCTGTGAATTCTTTTGATGTAGTAGATAAGAGCAGAAATAATGAAGTAGATGTGTTTGTAACAAAAAGAAAGAAAGAAAAAGATAATCAAGATGGAAATGATCCTAAGAAGATGAAAGAAGAAACTAGTAAGAAACATAGGAGAAGAAAGTTGGGTGTGCAGGATTTTCTGATTTCACAGGGGCAAGGACCATACTCCATCTTGGAAGATCTGTCCAAAAGGCCTGCAAATATTACATATGGTCAACTCTTGGCTATGTCTTCTGAGAAGAGGTGGGAGTTGCGAAGTGGACTCAATGCTCGACAAAGGAAGGAGGTTGAGGTCCCTGTTTTGGAGGTAGAGGTGGATCCCTATGCTCCACAAGCTGAGGTATTATGTAATGGTATTTCAATTCATGATGTCTTAGTTGATGGAGGTGCTGTAGTTAATGTAATGACCGAGTCTGTAATGAATATGTTGGGTTTAAAAATTGATCGCCCTTCAACACTTATGTTAAGGTCATTAAATAAGGGAAAAACTAAACCAGAAGGTGTAGTTTCAAATGTGGCAATATCTATTATGGGTGTTGTATGTGTGGTAGACTTTCAGGTGATGAAAAATGGTACTGTTGCATACCCAATGCTGCTGGGAAGACCATGGCTAAGGAGAGTTCATGCAAGAAACTACTGGAATGAAGGTTTCATGACACTTGGACGTGGTAGAGAGAGGGTGAAGATAAACGTGATCCCTCGACATCATAAAGCAGAACCTGTGGATTCAAGTGATGAAACTGATGATTAGACATCCTCTGATTACTCTAGTACCAGTGAAGTGGACACTGAAGATGAAGAAAGTGAGGTTGATGTTTCAGTCATGGATATCCTTCGAGTCACACCAACTCATGACCCCATAAAATTATCTGAAGAAGAAGTTGATGATCGTCTCCAACAAATAAAGATTGGTGATGCTGTGATGGAGAGTGAGAAGGAATCCTACCTCCAGCTCTTTCGAAGGTACATACACCTATTCACTTTTGATTACAAGGAACTCCGTCAAGTAAGTTGGGTAGAACATTGTATTGAGCTGGTAGATGGTGCTAAGCCCATAAAGCAAATGCCATATAGAATGAATCCTAATTTTTCCAAGACTGTAAAAGAAGAAATAGATAAGTTGCTTGATGCAAGATTCATATTTCTTGTGGAAAATTCAGAATGGGTTTCTCCCATTGTGATCTCAATAAAAAAGAATGGGAAGCTACGCATTTGTGTTGATTATAGGAAGCTCAATAAGACAACAAAGAAGGATCATTACCCTCTTCCATTTTCAGATCAGATCTTGGACGAAGTAGCTGGCCAGGAGTGCTATAGTTTTGTTGATGGATATAGTGGCTACAACCAAGTTCGTATAGCAGAGAAAGATCAGCTGAAGACCACGTTCACCACTCCTTGGGGAATGTTTGCTTATAGAGTTATGCCTTTTGGGTTGTGTAATGCTCCAACAACATTCCAACGTTTGATGAATAGGGTGTTCGAACCCTACATTGGGACCTTCATCAGAGTATTTCTAGATGATTTTTACATCTATGGGAGCAAGTTGGACCACCTGCACCAAATGGAGACAACATTTCAAAGGTTAGATGAAGCACAAGCCTCACTAAACCCTACAAAGTGTGTCTTTGGATGTTCTAAAGGTGTTTTGTTAGGGCATGTTGTATCCAGAGATGGTATTGGTACTGATCCTGATAAAGTTTCAAAAATCAAAGATTTACCATTTCCTATGAATAGAAGTAAGTTGAGATCATTTTTAGGCCATGTGGGTTACTATAGAAGGTTCATCAAGAATTTCTCAAAGATTGCACAGCCACTAACCCAGTTCTTGAAGAAGGATGTTACTTATGAACCAGGAAATAAGGTGCATGAAGCTTTTGGACAACTGAAGGAAGCCCTGGTGTCTTCACCTGTTTTGAAGAATCTAGATTGGAGCAAGCCATTCATTGTGTACACTAATGCCTCAGATGCAGCACTAGGAAGTACTTTGAGCCAAAAGGATGAAAATGGGAATGAACATCCAATTTACTTTGGGAGCAGACAAATGAGCAGTGCTGAGGTAAATTATACTGTAACTGAAAAAGAGGCTCTGGCTATCATTTTTGCTGTAAAGAAGTTTAGAAATTACTTGCTAGGGAAAAAATTTCTAGTTGTAACAGATCATCAGGCTCTAAAATATATTGTAAATAAGCCTAACCCATCAGGGAGGATAGCAAGATGGATAATTTTGCTACAAGAATTTGAATTTGATATTATAGATAGGCCAGGAAAGAAGCATGTCAATGCAGATGCACTCTCTCGAGCCTATGATGGTTTAGGGTCATCTTGTGATGATGATGATTTCCCCGATGCAGCATTGTTATCCCTTGACACAATCCCTAGTGAATACATAGATATTTGGAATTATCTGAATGAATTCAAGTTTCCTGATGGTGCCAATGCAAAGACTAAGAGAAAGATTACTCAAGCCAGTCGTCCATATTCTATTCTACATGGAGTATTATTTCGAATAGGACCTGATGGACAGTACAAGAGGGCAGTTGGACGTGATCAAGGGAAGGAACTGCTAGAAGAATTCCACAATGGTACATGTGGAGGGCACTTCTCTGGACAACTTACAACAAGAAGGATCTTGGATGCAGGTTATCACTGGCCCACTCTTTTTAAAGATTGTTATAATTATTGTAAGACATGTGATATTTGTCAAACACATGGTAACCGTAAGACTTCATCAGCTCCATTATGTCCTATTCTTCCACTTGGTCCCTTTGAAAAGTGGGGAATAGACATTGTAGGTCCACTTCCAACTACCTCACGCCAAAATAAGTATATTGTAGTTGCCACAGATTATTTAACCAAGTGGGTTGAAGCTAGGCCATTGAAAACAACTTCCATGGATGAAGTGGCAAGGTTCATATATGAACGCATTGTCACCAGATTTGGTTGTCCATTAGAAATTATAACAGATCAAGGAAGCCACTTCATTAATGAGGTGGTAGAAGCCCTAGTCAATAAGTTTTCTATTAAGCACAGGAAGGCAACAACATACAAGCCAAGCACAAATGGACAGGTGGAACAAACAAATTTTGTGTCGTGTCAAATTCTAGCAAAAGATGCAGCCTTGCAGGTACATAAGTGGGATAAAAGGATTCATGCAGCATTGTGGGCATATAGGGCAACATCAAAGTCAGCAACAAGATACTCCCCATTTCAGTTGGCCTATGGCATTGATCCAGTTCTTCCTATTGAGTTTGATATTCCCACTGTGAGAGTTATGAAAAATGAAAGGATGGATGAAAGTGATTCAGTAAAAGAAAGGTTGGTACATCTTCATTTGCTAGAGGAAATGAGGGAAATAGCAAAGGATACAAGCTATAAGAAGAAAATGAAGCAGAAGGAATACTTTGATCAAAAGATCCGAGTGGTCTCCATTTCATGTGAATGACTTGGTTCTAGTATATGATTCTAGATACAAAAAAGAAGACAGAAAATTTCTTCCAAAATGGATGGGGCCCTACAAAATAGCAGCTGTGCATGAAAATGGTACGTACCGACTGGAGGAATTGGATGGCACTCCCATTACGAAATGGGTCAACCATGACAAGTTGAAGATTTTCCAAGCACCAGAATAGTCTACTCCGAGGACGGAGTAGAAGCTAGGAAGGGGGAAGATGTCGACACTAAAATTTTCCTCCGTAATTTCTATTTCATTAATGTATGTATTAGGAATATGATGTTGTTAAGTATAATTAGTAGTAGCGTCTGATAGAAGATAACGGCGCTGTCAGTACGGTGCCGCCAATAATGTGGAGTACGGTAACAGTCAAAGTACAATAGGAATGTTGTAAAAAGTAAATATTTGTCGTAAGTGGTCCGGTAATGTTAAAATGTCAAAGTTTGGGTAATTAGAGAAGTAGGGTCTACGTGATTAGGAATTAGAAATATTATATTGGTAATAAGGACAAGGAGTGAGGTCATAAATATTTTGTATATTTTATTTGTAAAAATTCTAAAAATGTGGAACCCATGTAAAATGATAAGGTTTATCTTATCTTAAAAGATAAGCTTACATGTACAGATAAGAGTTAAGGTATGGAATATGATTCGTCAGAGTGGATTTCTTATCCTATCTTAGAGATAGGATGGATAAGCCTGGAAGTTCTATAAATAGAGAGGCCACCCCCCTCATTTAGCATAGAAGGAAGTAGTGAGAAATATTGTAGGAAGTGTGCGAAGGAAGCCATCAGTTTAAAGGTGTGTTGAAGAAGCCATTAAGAGGTGTAATTGTAAAGTTTCTCCCATAGTCTTGGTGAAAGGAAAGTGAAGTCAATAACACTTGAAGTACCTCATGGGTGAGATTGTAACAGTTTCATGTTAATATTATAATTTACTTTGATATTTCAGATTTGTCATCATTCCGTCTTATCATAGTCGATGGTATTCTTGTGTTATGTTGTTGTTTTGTTTCCAGATTACATCCACCAAACTAAAGGCTGTGCATTAGTAAATAATCATAGCACGAGGAGTTCCCGGTGAAGAATTATCATAGTGCCGGATTGGTGATGACAGAACCAAAGTATACATGGTATAAAATCTGAACAAGTTAAACATGAGAGATTGGTGATTCACCGAGTCATTACAGGTGCAAGTATGGTTTTCTTTTATGAGATGGACTGGAAATGGAATGTGTGTTACTATATTATATGGAATTTAAAATAGAGAACATTATGTAAAAAAAATTCCCTTGTTTTTAAGTATTTAAAAGTGGAGTGTTACATGTAGTAACTGAAGGTTTCAGCTTTGTGCTAATAATCCAACATGATCACTTCAAAGATTAATTCTAGTACCAAATCCAAGCATCTGCTAGCATGAACAAAGAGGATAGACTCGAAAATAATTGAATGCTACAGGCCGGCGGGATTCATTCCTTTATAATTTTCATTACCACAGACCCAGTCCTTAACCATAGTCCAAGTTACTCAAAAAACATCATTGATTTAGTTCCTAAAGTGTCTTTGAGAGGACGATTTGTTTGTGTATCACACCATCCAAGTTTTATGTGACAAGATCACGAGGAATATGCATGGAGTACTTAGTTCATATTGTCACCTGATGAAAAACATTACAGTCCTAGACTGTAAAATTCAAGTCTAAACATTCTACACTCATTTCATTTGATCTCTTTTAAAGTGAAATTACACCTCAAACATTTTGCGACTACTTTCATTACCTTTTACAACATATAAGCATACCTTGTGGTGAAGAAATTGTAACTTCCAACAAAGATAAGTCTTCTTATTAAGAGAAAAGTAGGAGAATATAGACATAATTATCCTTACTCTTCAAAACATTTACTCAATATCATACTTGACATGTAGAGTTATATTGAGATCATTTTGGGTATCTAATTAATAACTTTATACACCACCATTAGGATAGATGACCTTTCAATAGTAATGACTAAGTGAGCCCGTTGATTGTAATTCAGGTTGAGATGGAAAGTACGGAGAAGATATGATTGAAGACCATAAATGGAAAATAATTTTACTTCGAGAGGATCATTTTCACTTCTGAGAGTTGATATTCTACTTTCACAAGTCTATTTGAATCAAATCAGCTCATTTTGTGCTTACTGCTTCAAGAAGAAGACCCAGAGAGATAAAAATCTTATTAAAAAACATTCATAACTTATTTGTTGTTGTCTCAACCAATTTCCCCCAAAAATTTTGAAAAACTTCAAGCTTGAGATTTATCTTAGTAAAAATCCTTCTATTGTAATGGTTATTCAATAGAAGGTTCAAAAAAACTTTCTTAGATGCTAAGAATCCAGTGTGCTCAATGTTGCATTCCTTAAGAAACCATATTTTGTTAAAGACGTGCATTACTTCCACACACCTCGTCAAAACTTGATCAAATGTAGGCATGAATCACTACAAGACACCCCTATAAACAATGTTCCATAGGTTGGTTAGCCATGAATTTTAGCTATACATCTCAAACTTATCTCATTTACCTAAATCTACCATTGTCAGTCTTACAAAGGTAGTTTTAGTGCACTTTTTCATTTTATCTCCAGGAGATGAAATAATTATTTTAGATGCTCATAAATTCCCTTAGAAATTTTCCTAGGCTACTCCCATGCTTACAGCTAGTTTTTCCATTCCCTACAAGGATCTCTTACACAAATCATTAGGCTCTGAGATACTAGGCCTAAATTAGCCAACTACAACTGTGACTCCCAACATTTGACATATTAGTCACTCAAGAAACTCTTCCTCATGGTATAATTATCATGTATGACCTATATAACACATGTGATAAGTTTACAAATTTAATTTATTTTCATTGACCTCTAGTGGACTCCTACCTCACTTACCAAGCCTATAGAACACTGAACCCATCATGAATGCTCAAGGTATTACCACTGATTGAAATTTGACTATGCAATCAACCTTCCCTACCTCTGAAAAATCCTCACTTCACCAGCTGTGACTCATTTCCCATGAATTCCACTTGACATAAATGACAACACCAATGACCATGGTTCAATAGACACTAGAGAGAAGCAATGGGTATAGAAGTATATATTTTACAATAGAGCACAAATCAAAGTTAATCATAAGAAGACACCATATGAGCTTTAGAAAGGAAGACTTGCAAGTGTGAAACATCTTAGAGATTTTTTCACTAAGTGTTACGTCAAGAGATATGATGACAACCTAGGTAAATTTTATTCAAGGTGTGATAAAGGCATATTTTTAGGCTACTCAGTTGTTAGTTCAACATATAGAGGCTATAATAAGAGCCAAAAAAAGATAATAGAGATTACTAATGTCACAATTGATGAATATTATCCAAAGAAAGTCATAACTCAGCCTAAAGAAACTCCACAAGATTCTCCAAATCAAGATGATGAAGAAATTTCATAAGTTGAAGATGAAGAGGAAGAGAGACCTGATACTAAGGCACCTTCAAGGTAGGTTAAAAGAGATCACCCTCTAAGACAAATCATAGGAAACAAAGAAGCATGCATCCAAACAAGATGGAGGCTAAAAATTGCTCAAAATCAATAATATATTTCTCTCTTATCCAAAATAGAACCAAATAATGTAATGGAGGCTAGTAAGGATCTGAATTGGGTGATAGAAAGGAATGAAGAGCTAGACCAAATTGAAAAGAATAAAACATGGGAGTTGGTACCTAGGTCAAAGGAAAAAAATATTATTGGAACTGAGTGGCTATTTAGGAACAAGTTGAATGAAAAAGGTGAAGTGACTAGAAATAAATCAAGTTTTGTTTGTAAAGGATATGCACAGGTGGAAGAAATATATTTTGATGAAACATTTTTTCCTATGGCTAGGATGGAAGCCATTAGGCTCTTTGTAGCATATTTATCTCATAAAGGTTTCAAATTATACCAAATGGATGTGAAATCAATATTTCTCAATGGGAACTTGAATGAGAAGGTTTACATTGAGCAACCAAATGGTTTTTCTCTTGCTGAAGACTTGGATTATGTTTACAGGCTAAATAAAGGTGCAATATTAGCTTAAACAAGCACATAGGGCCTGGTATAGCATGTTAGAGAAGTAATTGATTGAGAAACGATTAAGAAAAGGTGTAGCTAATAGTAATTTGTACATAAAATAATAATAAGAACACCTATCAATTGTTTTCTATGTGGATGACATCATTTTTTAGAGCAACAATGAGAGCATGTCACATGGTTTCTCTGAGTTAATGAAAAGGGAGTTTGATCTTTCAATGTTAGGTGAACTCTCATTCTTGTTAGGGCTAAAAATTCTTCAAAACAAAGAAGGAATATTTATCTCACAAACAAAGTACATCAAAGAAATTATCAAAATATTACAAATGCAAGATTGTAAGTTAGTAAGGATACCCATAAGTATAGGGTGTAAACTCAGCAAGGAATAAATCTCACCAGATGTAAATCAGACCATATATAAATCCATAATAGGCATCCTTTTGTATCCAACAACATATAGAACTAATATCATGTAGGCAGTTGGTTTGGTGGGAATATTTCAAGAATATAATGTAGATATCACTATTCTTGCAATGTCTCTAGAGGTAACCATCACTAATTTAACAAGATGGTTCATGAGGAGAGATACATTTGCTGAAGGCACAACATATCTTTTAAAATTCTTAGTTGACACTTCAGATGGGTTTATTAAAATCATGTGAAAAGATGGTATAATCAGTCATAAAAATAACTTAATATATGTGTCTATTCCTGATGTTGAGGTTGTTTCTAGTGACACAATGAAACAAAGAATGAAACCTCCTATTAATAGAACACTAGAAAGTTATAAGCAACTCACTCAAAAAAGTACATTCAAGATATTATAGACTGCTTGAATGAATGATTCCCTGATTTTCCTCTTTTTAATGATGTTAAATTGTTCAATTCTAATTATTATGAGAAAGACCATAGAGGTCAAGATAAGTGTTCAGAACGTTGGTTAGACATGCTTCTCATTCATTTACAACATACCAATGCAAATGATCAAATTGAGCTTGATCCATTATTTGATGCTAAAGCTTGTCGAAAGAGTTGCATCGTTTTGTTGATTCACTAAATTTAAACAGTGAGAATTTCTCAATGATTAAAGCATGGAGATTTTTTCCTCATACAAAAATTTGACACTCTCTTTATCCTAATATGATGATATTATGGCAAGTGATTCTTACTATTCTAACCAGCACAGTTGCATGTGAAAGAGGATTTTCAAAACAAAATCTATCAAAGATATCAAAAGATCCAATTTGGGATTAGACACATTAAATGTATTGATGAGAGTATCACTTAATGGCATGATACACATGATTTGGATTGGAATGCAATCTACAAATATGGGAAGATACGAAAAATAGAAGAGTTTTGAACCCTTGATATATTTTTTGTAACAAATTTTGAAACTATTTTTTGACAATATTCCATAATACCGATACGTATTTATTTGATATGGTTTAATTTTATAGTGTGTTACATTTAACTTTAATGGTTCGTAATATTTATTTAGTTTATATTAATCTAATTTAAATAATTGTGTTTATTGTAGCTAATTAATGCAAATTTTTCCATTGTGCCTTGCTGGTAAGTCATGGCTCTCATGATTCATTAAATAACTATTAGTTCAAATTCTACAAATCTGATTTTTCAGCGGAATATGTATCAACCGTGGATTTGTAAATCTCACCAATAATACTAGGTCATGTGTATTCCATCAATGATCACTTTCTGTAGAGGATTGGGCAAAGGATTATACGTTTCAACTCACCCAAATAATAAAGACTCAGGCATTTGATATGGCGAAGATAAGCGACCACCCAAAATTTGACCACAAACTGTATTTTGAAGGTCTATGAAAACATCAAACCATCCTCAAATTTTTAACTAACAGGTAGGGGTGGACGTCGAATCTCATCCCTGCTCCTATCTATCTAATCAAGTAAAATTTTCCTGGGTCTGTTCTTTTTTAAGATTGTGTTTTATAGGAGTCTTTAGTTATTTTGGTCCACTAAAATTGATGATAGTCATTTATAGAATACACACATTTCATTTAGTCCTAGTCTCTTTAAAATGTGTAAAAGTAAAAGTTGGTCAATTATATATGTCATTATTTGGTAGTTTTTTAAGACTCAATTTAGTTATTAGGTGGTATCAAGAATAAGTAGTCAAAAGAGTATGTGTGGTAATTTGTTAAAAGTAATTGGTTTATTATTTTAATAGTCGTTTAATTAGGTATTTGTCAATTTACGTCTTTAGTATCAAGTCTATTTTTTTAATTGGTGTCAAGTGTTGTTTTTATTGTTAATGTCAAAGTCAAGTATTATCATTATAATTATTTTGTCAGTTAATGTTGTGTTTTGTCAAAAAAAGTGTAACTGTAAACACTTGTAAAAATAATTTAATAAAAATTGCCACAGACACATTTTCGGTGTTACCCGACGTCCCTAGAAACCATTGATCCTCAAAAGCTAAATTTGTTGACTTAGCAACATCTGAACAGAGGATGAAGGAAAAATGAGGTTAGAGGTCAATCATCAACCTCTCATCAGTTGCCAACGATGGGGCCCGCATGGATTATTTGATGGCATTTTTTTCAGTTGTGTGTGTTTCATTATTCCTAGTTTGCAATGTTCCTATTTCAATAAGTGGAAATTTCATATTATGGGGGGGACATGATCCAATGTTCCATTTCTAATTTTTTAGTTTATGTGTATGAGCAACATAATTTCCTATGTTATTCCCTACAGTGAAATGTGACGAGGGCTGAAAATAGTACTTGGCACATCATAATGTGGTTATAGATAAACCACTTAAAAACCTTCATTTTTTGGTTTGCGGCACTCTAATTGAAAACCACCATTTGTCAATTCGTGGTTAACCGTTTGAAAACCATACAACTGGTTTGTGATCATCCTGTGGTAAAAATCACATAATCATGAAAGTAGGTGCAAGTACAAAAATAGGTTTTCCCCCATCTTCGCACTAAGGGGGGAATGTTAGGAAATATATCTTATTATTGCATACATTATTGTTATTTGTTGAGTTGTTAAAACAAATCATGAAGATAGTTTTTTGTGAGAGTTAGTTTGGGTGTATTGTTGTAACTATCTCTTTGTTTATAGGAGTGCATCCACCTATTTATTTGTATAGTTTCACCGTATGAAATACTAAAAATTTTTATTTTTGTGTAAACTTGCTCCAGCCTTCTCAACCCTCCCATATTCCTATTTTCAAAATGCTTTTCGATGAAAAATTAAAATATTTAATAAAATGGAGAAGACATAATTGTGCACCATAAAATTCCATCAACAGATAGTATAATCACTTGAATATCTTTATGAAAATGGATTAAGCCATATGAATAAATGTTATGGAAACTATATGTAAATAAAATTACAAATTTTATTGACATCCATCAAATAATAGACTTCATCTCTAACAAATAATTCAAATATCAAACATATATAACTATTTGAAAAACAAGGGATATTGTCGAGTGTATGGACCGTCCAATCACCATAAAAGTTTGAAATAATAAAACACAATTTATTTTTAAAAACTTCTCTTTGGTAAAATAAACAAACAAAATCAAGAAATTAGAGACCAAAGTGCACTTCAACATCTTTGATTATTCACAAATTTTTCAAATATTTATATTTTTAACAATATTCCATATTATCCATGGGATTTTTAAGAATACTACATTTTTTAAACATTTATCTACTTTTTGTATCTTGTTTTCTCACCCCCTCCCCCTTTTTTCTATTTTTTCCATGGCCTCACATCATAAAACAACCAACAAGTATAAGTGTCCTCGAAATCAGTAAATTGTGTTCTTCACAACCTTCACACCTTCTACCCAACACTCTTTGCTAGGATATTTCTTCATTTCTTTCTCCTCACACTCAAAAATGTTGGAAATAGATTATCCATGCCCACTCACAAGGAAGGACCTTTCTCTAATACCATATGATGCAACTACATTTAGTGGATCCAATTAAAAACAACCTTAGATCACACAATGTTTTGAACCAACAAAACTTTTGACTGACTCACATCCCCACACATGGAAACAATTGAGATAAACAACCATCTATTTGTTTTCAACAAGAAACGATAGTTTACTTAAAAATGAGACCAATCACAAATATATACACTCCTTGCATAATCTACGAGGAGAAAAATAACAACACTATCTTATTTGACTAGATAAGCTTATAATAATAATCAAACTAACCTTCAAATCCTACTACATAAAACAATTATTACTCTTAAGCATAACAATGAGTTACTATAGAACCAAGCATCACCTACTTACAATATTAGTTCTCAGCTACATTTTATCTATATGGCATTTATTGAAGCCTCCAAGAATATTAAATGTGTCATGGTCTACTATAAAAGAAATATGCATAACAAAAAAGTACCACAATACACTTTGACCCTCCTTTCCTACGCACGAACTTTCAATTGTTCAAACTCAATTCCCACACTACTAAATGAATCCTTGCACCAACTTCTAATATCTATTTCTACTATAAAAAAAGATAGCAAAAACCTTTTGAACTCTTTTGCTGGTACCACACACACAAAACAAGCTATATGAAATCATGCAAAACTACTCTAATCATTTTTGGTTGATGCTGATTTCTTGTGGACCCCAATGCTCATGCATCATAAAGTGTGTAGGAATATCATTTCTCTTTAAATTATTTAAGTAAAGTATGAATTTTAATTTCCTTTAGTAACACCAACCTTTACAATCTTCCTAATTGAAATTCCTTAGCAATCTTTCAATTATTTTCATTTGAAATACCTTCATAATCTTTGGATTCATCCCAACTAAAGTATCATAACAATTTTTTGCTTTTCTAATTTGAAATGCATATGAAAACAGAGAATAAATTAGAAACAAACAAAGAAAATAAACATTCAACCATAAATGAGATAGATTTTTTTTAACACCCCAATTAACAAAAGAAAACTCGGACATTTAAAAAAACTTGGATAGTCAATAATGGTGTTTATTTGTGTAGATAGTTGATTCATTGTATGTTAATATTCACAATAAAATCGCCAATGTTTATCATAATTTAAGAATTCATGAACTAAATTATTAAGTCGTCATTGCTAACAAGATCTCAATTAAGTCTAAAGACACTACATATGAATTATAAGATGACTACTACATATGTAATGGATCCTCGAGGTGCCCAAGTTAATATAAAGTAAGGGTTAGACAACTCACAAGAGATACCGATTTCATAGAATTGTAATTCTACGTCGGTGAAAAAGCATATCCAACTTAATTGTTTTAATTGAAAAGCACACTTTTATTAATAAAAATAGGAGATATACAACATTGATCCTACAAAAGATGGGTGGAAAAATCACACCCTAGAATGCCAATCACATTGAGCTAGCTCGGCCTCGAGAAGGAGGTCAATTATATTAAAAATACAATAAAAGTGTGTTTATCAATAAAAAGGGTGAACAAAACAAGGAGCTAGAAAACTAGGTTGCCATGACAAACATGGTGGCTGAGGGAGGAGGCAGAGGGTTATCTAGCTTATCACCCCAGCCAGAACTAGGGTGAGTCGTGTCGGGGATGGGCTCCCATCCACTTTCATCTTGTTGTTGTTGTTTCTCGAGATTATCAGAAGACGAATAAGAGGGAGAATTGGCAAGGTCCAACCATGGAATCTTTCCCTACTGAGAGGCATTATAACCTGCTCCACTAAAATAACCAAGGCAACAAAAAACTCCACCATGGGTAGGGGCAGGGGTCGAGAGTGAGGAGACCACCGATGGCGAGGAGAGGGGCTCAACCAACTTTGGGGTGAAGGGGGGGAGCGACATGACCAAGGTGGCAAGTGACGATGAGCAAAAGTATCAGGAGGAACCCGACTGACTGTGCAGGGAGTGGCGACCCAATGGTCAAACAAGTGTTGGAGGTGTTTGAACTCTAGCCAAATTTTCTTGGCTTGGTTATGAATTTGGAGCATCACAGTGGAGAGAGTAGCCAAATTATGTCTTTCCAAAGGAACTTTATTAGTAACAGAGAAAATTCTATCCATAGGAACATTATTAAAAAATGACATTATTTATGTCTTTCCAAAGATGAAATAGAATATTAGTTCTGAATATGTGCCAAAATTTATTGTAAATTGTAGGAAGCAAGGCTGAGTCCCCCAAAAGAACCATCTTCCAGGTAAAGAAATTTGGAGATAAGGGTTGAAAAAGGGAATGAATCCATCTCCAGCCCGATTAAGCACAAGGACAAACAAAAAGTATGTTTGATAGACTTTGGTTGGTGGTAGACCACGCATGTGGGGGTTAAGATCCATATGTTTTGAGTCGATTCCTTGTGGGGAGCCCCTGGTGCAACATGTACCAGCAAAAAATGAGCTTTTTTGGGCTCGATAAGAAACGTACAAACTCTTTGGAACTGACGTTTCCAAATAGAAGCCTGGGAGGCAATATTCCAACGACGATTAAGCGAGTCAAGGGGCACCAACTGTGGGGTGAGCAAAGAGTAACCCAAGCGGGGTTTGTAATGACGAAGAAGAATAATAGAAGGCCAATTTCCAATCATGCCACCCCACAAAATGCCAATTTTGTGAATAAACTCATTAGGTAGGAAAACAATGATTTTCGTGATTGTTTCTCAGCATCTTGATGTTAAAGGTTAAATTTAATAGCAAGAGCACCCCACGAAAGCTAAGATTTAGAGTGTTTGTAAAATAAATAACCCACCACTTTGATAAATTTTCTGAAAACTGAATGAATTTAGCCCATGGAGCCAGAGAAAGAGGGACATCGTGGAAAGTAAAAATAGATGGCCACCAGAGAGAGTAAAAGTTAATATATAGACCAAATCTACCACCCCCCTTCCAAAATCAGGTGTTATTTAAGCAACTCCCAGGATTTCCAAATACTTTAAGCAATGAAGTACCCCCAAATTTTAATAGAAACATGACAGAGAAGAAGGGATTGGAAGTTGAGAGATTTCCAAGCTTGTCTACCCAAAGGAGAACGTTGGCAAATGCAATACCAGAGTAAAATATTCCATGCTTCATTACCTTCCAAGCTACGGATTAACCATTTGACACAAAGAGCTCGACCTTGAAGTTTAATGTCAAACAACCCAAATCCACCAACATCTTTGGGTCTACAACAAATTTCCCAAGCAACCTTGTGAAACCCTTGTAACCCTCATAGTTAGGCCAAAGAAAATCCCTTAGAAGTTTCTCAAGCTTGGCATAGGCAACATTAGAAGGAGCCCAACAAGAGGAATAGTAGACATGAGTAACAACTAACACCTTGGAACAAATATAAAATTTTCCTGGAAGAGAAATTGGTTTTGGTAATCCAATAAGAGATTTTATGCTCCACCCGTTGTTAGGATAAATAATTAAGCTCTAATAAATAACAGGGTGTGCACATGTCTTTGTCATTTTGTGTATTGCTCACAATATGGGTAGTCATACCTTCTAGAAACCTTATCTTCTAGAATACTCTCTAAAATGATCCTCTCTCTTCTGGCATTAGGCATTCTACCACACTCCTCTTTGTATCATTCTCTGGGTTGTATGTGAGAGAGATCAATAATAACAATCTCTTCTTCTGCAGATTTTGTGTTCTTGGCTTCTTTGTTGAAGTTTTCCTCGCAGCTAGATCCTTACCTGTGCTGGTTCTACCTACATGGCACCAAAGCATTGAAGAGTTTGGAAGGCTCTTTCACTCTTGCCCACAATATTCTGCATTGTTTTGGATAGGTTTGGTTATTTGCTGGTTCTTTTGCATATCTGGGTGCCATTCTTTTGGCTAGATTTTTGTTTGCTAAAATCAAACCCAGGATATGAATTTGGAGGGGCATTTTTACCTTGTGATGGGAATTTTTGCTGTTTGAAAGACGTTTGTGTTGTTCTAAGGGCATTTTTGCTGGTTTAGAACCACATTTTTGGCTCATTTGCATACTTGGGATACATCCTTACCCAACAAAACAATGTTGGAGGGTTAATCAAACCCTGGGGAGGGCATTTTTAACCTGTACACTCTTTTTTTTTAAAATTGAAATATGCAAAAAAATGCCCCAAACATCCAAAAAAATGCCTCTACATTGTCTAAATTTGCTTGTTGTGTGTTGAAATCTTCACTAATCTACTACTGTTTTGATTTCTTGCCCAACATATTTGTTTGTAGATTTTAGATTTGCCATATTTCCTTCACAAATTCTCACTGGAGATTTCAAGTCTGTCATATTTCCTGCCATAGACTTGCACTAGCCCTCACTACACCGTGCATCCTTAAAATTTCATCACATTACTTAATTTTTTTGTTTTTTTTTGAAATTTTTATTTCATGCACATAGCAACCCATTCATTGGTAGATGAAAACAATTTTGGGCCTAAACCATAGTTTTATTTTTCCAAAAAATAATAATTTTTCTATAGTTTGCTATTAAAAATTGTCTTTGGGGGAAATTAATGTGGTTTTTGGGCTCATTAATTATTTTTACTGGTTGTTTGTAAATGGAGACCAGATTTGAGTTCCTTATTTCCTCCTGGCTCCAACGAGTGGTCACACGACTACTTTTCCCTTTGTCTTAACAATTTGTTTAATCATTTATTACAATTCGGGGGGTTGATTTTTTGACTTTTTCGGGAGGGTCCTCGTGTCATACCTTGGGGACACATTTTTGGTGGTACCCAGACGTCCAAACCCATTCATGTCCTTATTTTTTCCTATGGAGTCACGTTTGTTTGAGCCACTTAATGCTTCCAATTATAATGTCTGGAAACCAAAAATACAACAATTATTGCAGTTGAAGGGCTTGCTGCGTGTGGTGCTGGATAATGGCCCAACCTTCACTTTTGAAAAATAATGCTACTTGATCGAGTGCAAGAAGGACAAGGCTCTTTGTTTGATAGGATTGAATGTTTTTGACAGCTTGATGTTCCACCTTTCTGGCCTTAGCACACTTAAGGAAGCATGGGACAAGTTTGCTGAGCTCTTTGGTAAGGTGAATGGATTCAAATTGTTGTAATTAGATGCAAAAATTATCTTCCCTTTTGCCATTTATTTTTGACACTATAGAATAATTTTAATCCAAGTTTAAGTCTATTCACTCAGAATTACAAGTATGAGGAAAATCTAAAACTGATAAAGAAGTTATATTTCTTATCCTCTTTAAGTTGAAGGGTCATTTTAGTGTCTTTGCCTCTACCTTTTATTCAGTTATGGATGCCCTTGGTAGCCAATTCACATGGCCTACTTTTGAGCTCTTTTGTGATCACCTTACTAGGGAGCAAACAAAAGTAATGTCCCCTCGATGCCCTTCCTAGTAGCTCTCACACTCTTGTTGCTAGCTCTTCCAAAGGCAAACCCAAGTCTAAAACAAAGACCTTGTCCTCAACTAAATCAGTAAATAGACCTCCTCTTTCTCAATATTTTGAGCCTAATCTATCTTCTGAGTCCACTAAGTCTTTCAACAATCCTAATCCTAAAGGAAAATCCAAACATAAGAAGACCCATGGACTTTGCACCTTTTATGGTAGCACAAATCATTCTTTGGGTTGTATGTGAGAGAGATCAATAATAACAATCTCCTCTTCTGCAGATTTTGTGTTCTTGGCTTCTTTGTTGAAGTTGTCTTCTAGCTAGATCCTTTCCTATGTTGGTTCTACCTACACCTGTTGAACAACATAGTTCCAAAGTTGTGCAGAAGTAGCTTGGAAGGCAAATAGAATGCCAAGGAATTTGAATTGAGTGCCCAGCTGGATCCAGCTCCATTGTAGACCTTCCAGTTATTGAATGAAGGATAGGGGACTGGGATTGTCGATAACATTGGGTTTTATCCCATTGAATGAAGGATCCAAAAGCGAAGCAAAAAGTGTTAAGACAGTCCAAAGCAGTTTGAACAGATTGTTCCTCCTTAAGGAGAGTGAGAAAAGAGTCATATGAAAAGTGGTCATTGATGAGTTGTTGATCAATGGATGACAACAGAACCCCCTTAATCAGACCCTGAGAAGCACTCTGGACTAATATGTAGTTAAAACATTCAACTACTAGTACATAAAGAGAGAGGGCTAAAGGATACCCTTGACGAATGGATCTGAATAAACCAAATCAGGAAGATTGATATCTATTGATGGCAATTCAATCTCTAACATTGTTAAAAGCATATGCACAATATGAACAAATCTCATTCCAAATCCAAGAGCTTGAAGCATAGCCAAAATTAAAGACCACTCAATATGGTTATAGGATTTGGCATAATCAACTTTAATAAATAAGGCCTTCTGATTTGAGAAACAGGTCTATTCCATTCCTTCCTAAACAACAATGATGTTGTCTAAAATGTACACGTGTTTAATGAACCTAGTCTGCTCATTGCGGATAACAAAATGAAGGAGATTGACAACCCTATTAGAAAAAGCCTTAACAATGATTTTGTAAGACATATTGAGTAGTGTGATAGGTCTCCAATTTGAAATTTGGTCAAGGTCTCCAGACTTGGGGATAAACTTGATGTTACCTTTGTTGATTAGCTCACCCAAAGAGCTGGAAGCTAAGGCTTTGAGGTAGACATTGTGTAGATCAGTTCCCAGAGAATCCCATGTGGTTTGATAGAATTTAGAGGAGAAGCCATCAATACATGGAGCTTTGTCAAGGGCCATTTGAAAGGTTCCCTCCTTAAGGTCAGTGAGAGACAAATGTTTATCATATGCAACTCAATGAGAATGAGTGACTTTGTACAACACAACTTGTAGGCATTTAAGAAGAACCTCATCTCTAGTAGGGGTGACAGGTTGGGAGGTAAAAAATCCATGATAATGATGGAAAAATTCTTGGAGGATGTTCGGTAAAGAGGTGTGCTAAACATTTCCTTGAAAGATAGCTTTGATATGCGTGGTAGAATGTATGGCTCAAAGTATAGAAAAAACTCTTTGGAAGCTTTGTTTCCGATTTTTAGCCAATGTAGACGAACACAAAGCAAAACACCCCTAGCTTTGTAAGCTTCCTCAACTTTAAGTTTGTGTCTCTAAGGAGAAGCCTATAGCTACAAATTTTGATTGAAAGGAGAGGCATTAAGCTCTTGTGAGATTGGTTGAAACTCATGATATGAAGTCTCGTGCATAGCATGTTGAAAGAGAACAACTTGTTTGTCATATTTGCGAAGGAAGGTGCTAGTATTTTTAATGGCATAATTCCACCAAGAAATATATCCCTTCCAATTAGCAGGGCGAGGCACTAAGTTCCAAATGGGTTGAATGTGTGCCATAGTCCAAGCATGCTTTAGGTGCGCAATATTAAGATAAAATTGAGAATTGACTTTGCATTTTTTAGTGGGAACAATCTAGGTAATATTAAAGAAAATGGGGGTGATCAGAAATAAGAACAGTGTCAGAAACAACAATAGGTCTGCCAAGATTGGGAAAACGATAGAATAAGTCTTCACTTGGCATCAGGACACAGTCCAAACGCTGGACAATTCGATCTTTCCCATGCCGAAAATTGAACTAGGTGAACCAGGAAGAGGAAGAGCTATCTTTAAAGGGGATATTATGATCAAACAATAAGAGATTTCACCTCAAATAGAACTAGGCCTCCCGCTCTCCTGCACACCAGCACATAGGCAAGTGATCGACCTTGTCTTCTAGGAATTCAACCATATTAAAATAAACACAAAAATTCCATAGAGCATTAGGTAAAGAATCAACAAGCCATCGCCAAAGCAGAGCTTGCTCAACAACATTGTTGGATGCATAAATATTGGCAAACCCAAGGATGCACCTGTCAAAATAAAAAAGTGTCCAAACTACTCGGTGGGTGGGGTCAGAGCCCCAAGAAATCACATGTTGCATAAGTTCAAGGGCAATCAAGGTCATGCCCCCTCCATGTCCAAGTTCATGATTGGACATGTGGAAGAAAACATGGGGCTAGATAGTGTGAGCAACAGAGTGGAGTAAAAATCCTGCAAGTTTAACTTCTTGTAGACAAAGAACACACATATGATGAGAGTGGAGACATCTGTCCCTAACCAGATATTGTTGGGTGGGATCAGTAAGGCCACGTATGTTCTAAGAGTACATAATCATTAGACAGAATCAAGATACATAGATCCCGCAACATCAAGATTGCAAAGGGAAAAAAATTGGTTGTGAGACATAATGACTTGGACAACATCTACCATTGACCACGACCTGCATTTTTATTGCATGAATTCATCGTTTTCTGCGGGGATAAGGGTATGAGAACGACTGAGGTGAGCTTTTTAGGTAAAGGGATTTTTTTTTTCTTCCATGAATGGCGCTTCTGGTAATTAAACGGGAAGAGATACCAAGGAAGCAGGAGATTTTGATGGAATGATAGCCGAGGCGGCTAGCGTAGAGCATGATGGGGTTGGAGTGGCCTTGGGCACTTAAGGCACAACTTGTTCGACTGGAGCGCATAGGAACTGACACCATTAGTATTAACTGGCCGATAAGAGCAAGCTGAGGATTTTGTAGGGCCATGGGCGGTATCCCTTTTGTTGGTTACCATGGTCCACCCATCCCTAGAGGAAGGAGCTTTGAGCTCTGCTTGCGATTTTTCTTGCGACATAAGGTGAGATTTGGCCATGAAAGGACATTCATGAATCATGTGGTCAAACGCTTGGCAGTGGAAACATGTATTAAGTAAGTTAATGTAAAGCACTTGTTGAGAAAATTGGGTTTCCCCAACTTGTATTTTAGTGGTGTTTTTCAGGTCTTTGGATTAATCCACTTCAACACATACATCCTTTTGAGGGGTGAGCATTGAAAATTTTGGGTTGTTCTAAACAAATAAGTTGACTTAAGGGTTTGATTAAATGTTCAACAAATCCCCGCAAGGGGAGAGGGAGCCTTGGAAATTCCACCCAAACTGATATTTTAATCTTCGTTTTCTCTAAAACCTGGAAATCCCTGGTCCAATGATAAAACACCACTAGTGTGTTTTCACATAAACCAAGGGTCATGATTGACAATGGCTTTGCAATGCTCAACGTTATTGAAACATAACAAGAAAAACCCTTGGTGAGGTTTTACACTCCCTCGAGATTGACACCATGATGTTGCCAATGGTTATGTACCCATTGTTTCAACAGGTTTGCAGGGGTGACTCGGCCAACAAAGTACCCAACAAGGGTGAATGATTCGAGCTAGTTACAAGTTTGATCAAATTCTGGTAAATTAAGCACAACATCAAGCAAAGGAGTCTTATAGTCAGAATGATTACCTCGTTGTAGACCTTTGAGACGAATTTGCTTGCCTTCTTAGGAGCCATAGAAGCCAAGTGTTCCATCAACCAAACCTACATCAATAGATAGAGGTGACAAGAGGGAAGCCATAAATATAGGCGTAATGCCGCCAAAAGGGTGAAGTACATGGATGACTCAACGGATTAACTATGTGAGTAAATCAAAAATCCTGCCAAAATATCAAGAAAGTGTTGGTATGACAACAACTCAGTCCGGACAACAACAAGCATGGACCTAAACCCTAGTAAAGATGTCGCATCACAAGCTAACAGAGCTCTATCCAACTTAAATTAATAAAACATGTATCTTTAAAACAATTGAACAAGAATCTATTTTTAAACTATAAAACAACACAAAAAGAAGAATAAAAAAACCGAACAAATAAATATACTCATCGTGAACCAATCAACCATTACCAGATACTCACAAACCATTTTCATTTAGTAATAAATCCTTACACCATCTCGTCTTAACTTGTTTGCCAAGTAATATTTTGAGGTCAATCCTTTGTTGACAAACATTACTAATACCCTTTAATACATCAGAAAATAAAAGGGGCGAGCATCCCTTAGGCTTAAACCCTTCGAGAAGCGTCTGCCACCATAGCCAAGGATTTAAAACCCTAAATAAGAACGCGATACCCCTCAAGAAAGCTGTAGAAAAAAATTGAAGTGTTTTAGGGTTTTGCAGAAAATAAAGAGTTCGTCAATGGCGAAGAGGCTGATCCCCTGCTTCAACCGAATTTTGGTAGAGAAAGTAGTGATTCCGAGCAAGACTGCTAGTGGGATTTTACTTCCTGAAAGCACCAATAAGGTATGCATTTATTTATTTCCAATCAGCGTGTATTTTATATCGGAAACCATAGGAATTTCTTTTAATTTTTTCTTGCCCTTTAGGATTATTTTTGGATTCGGGATTGAGACTATGGGTTGCCTTTTTATGGTGTGGGGCTCGAACACTTATTCACTGACAATTCTTGAATCCCCAAATTTACAGTAGCTAGAGCATTTTACTTGCCCATGTCTCAATGCTAAACAGCTTTCATTAATAACCCATATTCAACACTCTTCAATCCCACTTACCCATGTTTCAGTGGTCAATAACTTTGATGATTACCTCATTTTCAATATTCCTCAGAATCACTTACCCATATTTCAATACCACACACAGGCTTGCTGATCTCACCTATCCATATTTCAGTACTGAACAACCTTTGTTAGTACATTATTTTCAATGTTTCGGCACTCCCCATTCTCCGCGGTTTAACTGACACATATATCAATTCTAGGCTACCTTATTACAGGGTTGGATTTTAAACCTGGGTCAATGTACCATGTTTTCTATAGGAAACCCTGGGGCACCTCTCTATTAGGGTCATCGGTGCGATAAGCGGATTCAAGCATAGGTCACTATCTTACTAGTATTCAAATTACACAACCATTACGTCAAAACCCCTTGACAACATTTTAATTTTAACGTGGGTTTAGGATGTTGGTAAGGACATTTTACTGCAATACAGGAAATTCTATTGATCTGAACTGTTTCCAGTCCTTACAACAAAAAAGGAAAGAAAACCAATATAGGAAACAAATATTTTCTTGTGCCCCAATGTGACCAACTATTTTGAAGTTTTATATGTTACAATTGTTAAGGATTTTGTGGTAGAGTGATGGTAGTTTGTTCGAACAAAGAACCCCAATTTGTAAAACAGATAGGGTTATGTGTTTGTGTTTGTGCATTCAAATATAAATAGAGTTCTTATTGATAGTCTTGTATTTTTTCAGTTCTTAGTTAAAACTTAACATACAGATGATTATTTGCTTATGTACTTATTCACCTTATGTCAGCCATAGTGTTTTGTATGGGCTATTCTTTTGTCAATTGACTGTGTTTCTCCCAAAACTTCTAAATCCAAGTTCACTATATTGTCTTGTTTGAAAATAAGAAATAAAGCATTATTTTAGTGTGCCACAATGCAATTGACCCCGGAGAAGTTCAACATATCACAATATTTGTGATATAGAGTGATTGCAGTTTATTGCAGAAAACCCTAATTTGCAAGAGCGTTCTGCCTATGTATATTTTCGGTGACATTCAGATATAACTAAGAGTTGGACAAATGTTTAAGATGTTTTTTACATTCTTATGTGGTTCCGAGTATTTTTTGTGACCTATTTTTTGTATTAATTGATAGTTTTCCCCCTAAATTAGATTTGCCAATTGCAATTTTTATCAAACATACTTTAGCTGAGTTCTATATAAAACATAATGTGATCTGTCAAAAGAATGCAAAAATATTTTAAGAAAATCCTATATTTATTCTTTAATACCATTTGCCAATTATTTTATGCTTTCAAAACAAGTTTTTTTCCTAAATTTTTCCCCAGACAGGTCTGAGTGATTGAACTTTTATGGTGTTCAGTTGAATTCAGGAAAGGTCGTAGCAGTTGGTCCCGGTGCTCGAAACAAGGAAGGTAACATAATACCTGTTAGCCTGAAGGAAGGAGACCAGGTTCTTCTTCCGGAATATGGTGGTACTGAAGTGAAACTAGGAGATAAAGAGTAAGTATGCATCACTGATACTTGATTTCTTGTAAATTTCTGAATTATGGCATGGGGCTTTGAAACAAAGTTCATTTGCAACATTGCTGAAATTTAAGCACTGTTATATAGAAATAGGCTTGCATTAATCTTGCAGTTAGTGCCTTGTGTAATGATGTAAATTTTGTCTTTCTGTTATTGTTGGGATCAGGTTCCACTTATACCGGGAGGATGACATACTTGGCATTTTACAGGACTGAATTTGTATTGAGTTTAGCTAGATCATGATACAAAGTTTTGATCTATAGTCAGCAAGAATTGCCTTGTCAAGCAAAGTAGGCTATTTGGAGGTTGAGGAGGGCGAATTAGATATAAGTGGTTTATGAATTAATGGTTTAGTTTTCCTTAGTCAATGGAACTTCTGCAAGGAGTATTAGGGTAATGCAGAAGATTGTCATTAATCGACTTTTTGCTTTAATAAAGCTGTTCCTTTTTTTCCCAAAGTTATGTTGGTAAGAATAGAACAAATCCCAGTATCATTAATAGTATTGGACAAAGTGCAGACAAGTGTACTCTTAAGTGGTAACTGTAAAACTGGAAATTGGCACTTGTACACTCATAGACATGTCAAATGTGATGCACGGTGACACGTGTTGTATTGAGGATATATTGGCTAATATTTTTAACGTGTTTAAAATTTGAATTTTGTACTGGTGTCTTTGGGGGATCATGATCGTTATTTATGATCATGAAGATTCATGCTTGGAAAACTATATTTGCAAACTAAACAGAGCTTGCAAAAATTGCAGTCAGACCAATCAGCATTTACTATTAAGGTCCAAGTATATCCTCAACTGGCACACCATAACTTACGTCAGTACAACATTAATCTTCCAAAAGTCTCGAGTACTTGCTTTCTTGCTTTTTCTGGCCACTGGAGAGATGCCATGTACATGTGATGCCCTATTTTTATAGTTCTGGATTACTAAAGAGATCTTATGTTGTCAATTAATAAAGCCATGTAGATAGCTTGCCAGATGAATTTTGTTAAATGCAGAACTTCAGCTACAAGGAAGTTTTTACTTTTTTTTCCGCATGAGTAAAAGTAGTCGTGGGTTTTGCATTGCAAAGTAGATCCACTTCGGACAATTTCCAATGGATAGGAAATATGAAATATGTTTTGGAACACAAGGGGAAAAAGTAGGTTCCTTAATCCAATCATATTTCTGCCATGGGTATTCCTGGTGAAAACATCCTTTCCAACTTTATGACATAAGAATTTCATACTAAATTCAAATTTAATGAGAGACCCTGCACATTCATGGGGCATACATGGTGGGAAGTGGATTTGTTATGATACGATATTTCAAGTGTAAGCCTATTTTTTGTTTAATAGTGGGTCACATGCCAAATGAAAAGGTACCCTTGCATTGAGACAGAGATTAGATCCACACTCTGAGAATTCAAGTGTTAAACAATTAATATTAATAGTGTGTTTAAGCTCAAAATACACCCTTCAAGAGTATATTATTGGGTTTGGAGGTTTGAATTTTGTTTTTTGGCATGCACTTGTCATTCTGCTCGTAATCATTTGATTATGGCTGCGTTCTCTGCTTTTGTTTTGTTACCATGGCTAAAGCATTGTTTCTGTTTGGAATGTAATGGATAGTTGTTGCTATGAAATTTGAATCGATCATTTATGTAGAATAATCTTATGGATGTCATGAAGAGAAACCATGTGAATTGCTATTTGTAGGATATTTTTGGCATGTATTTGATAGGGTTTGGGTAATTCGCTGAGACACCTGCTAGGTACTGACATTTTTTCTAAATAATTTCATCATGTCACAAGGGTTTTTGTTTATCTAAAACTGGCAATTGCATGTGAGCAATGCGATGTGAACGCCGAAGGGGATGCGGCATGTGAATGATCTGGTAATGAGAACAAAGTACGGTGAAAAAAGAAAAAAGGCAATAAAGAAATGATTTTTTTAGTTAACTATAAAATAAGACATATACAAGTAATGGAGAATACAAGTGACACTTGTGGCCAGTCGAAAGCAAATTGTAGTGAGAGAATCAATGGGAGAAGAAGAGGGGAGTAGAGTAAGGTCTTTGAGGGTGGAGAATTGTAAGGGAAGGGAAAGCGGAATGAGGGAGGCTATGTGGAACTATACCTTCCGAGAGCCACTTGAGGTAATTGCAGGAAATAGTCGATGCACAGATTGTGCGATGTGAACGCTGAAAGGGATCTAGAGAAGTGAAATTGGATGAAGAGAAACAATGGGAGGGGAAGAGGGTTGTAGGAAAAGGCATTTGAGGTTGGGGAAGTGTATGGGAAAGGGAAGGGGACTCAAGGAGGTAACGTTGGAATATGTTTTCTAAGAACTACATGACGTGCTTGTCATTTGTAATAAGGCGGAGGCTCATGTTCCAAAAGACGTGGATGAAACAATCAAAGGAGATATGACTAGTAGAGGACCACAATGACCAATTGTTGCAAAACTTAGTAGGAACTGTTTTCAGTCGTGAGGTCAATTAATTATAAGAAATAGAAGCACGAACATGTGCTGACAATTGACACCTTCCAACAATTATAGGAGTCTAAGGCAGATTAAGGCTTTTGATTGCATGTCGAACATAGTTTTAATGGGTCATGTTGTTTCACACCAAATATTATATGCTATGCGTGTTCGACTAAAACATTTCATGTATTAATACTTGTATGTCCCACACTTATTCCACAAATTAGTAAAAAAATGGGAATTAAATCATATCATGTCCCACAACAATTTCTTGGTTTAGATTATTCCTACCCAAACAATATATGATATGTGTGTTATCCAATTTTGCCCCTTAGGCAAAATTGGTCAAACACGACCTTGCACAGGTGAAAATTAAAGAGTCGGTTCAATCATGTGAGCCCACATCTCAAAACTAGCAATTAGGTTACAAACAGGGTTGGGAGTGGCAATCCAAAACGATTCAACTCTAAGCAAAGCGACGGACTCACGAAAGGCACTACGTGTCAGCTCGACGCAATTCTAAAAAGTGAGGGAAAAGTGAAACTCAAAACCCTGCGGGATTTCCATGTGGAGTCAACAATGAGGGGCCCGACAAGGAAGCACATACAATGTGTTCAATCGAGCCCTGAATTGGAAAAGTCTAAGAGCCAACAAAACCCTCCACTTCTCTTCGGCGCACCTTCAAAAGGTACGACAAAAGCGGGGTTCCCAAACGAGCGCAGATTCTCCACGTGGTCAGAGTTCAAAAAGGCAAAACTAGCCGTTGAAAGTCGAAGAAAAGCAATAGAGCCAGCGGAAGCCTCCACGTGTTAGCTCGGCGCAACTTCAAAGGTAAATCCAAAAGGCAGTCCTTAAACAAGCGCAGACTCTCCACGTGTTTAAGGCCCGAGAAAGTTGCACTGACTGTTGAAAAGTCTAAGAGCCAGCGGAACCCTCCATGTGTCTCATCGGCGCAACTTCAAAGGTGCGACAGAAGCGTCAGGTCCTAAACGTGCGCAGACCCTCCATGTGTCTAGTGTCAGACATAATGCTCTGCCAAATAGAAGGGACTTAGCCAAAACATAAAGGAAGCAGCATGCTCGCGAACGATGCCAAGTGTCCAACCGTCGCAACTTCAGGAGTGAAAGGAGGGGGTAAAATCTTAAGATGCGCGGGGCTTCCACGTGGATCTCACACGGATAGACTCCAAACCCAAAGCGGTTTGGAATAGATTTGGCAGAAGGCCAATTCAAAGATGAATCATGAAGCCCACAAAGAATTTTAAATGCCTAGATCTTTTTAAGATATTGTGAGAGCTTGCGTGGAATGCCCAACTCTGACTTTCAGATGATCTCAACTACGACTGGAATAAATACAGTCTGCCATTTTTGAGGCTGTTAGGCTTCTCACCTACCACATTAATGAGGTGAATTCAATGCTCTTTTGGGGTGGTTGAAGCATGATTTGAATTCTTCTCCCCTTTCTCCCTCATTCCTCCTATATATTATAAGCAGGGGCAGTTTTGTAGGGGCTGGACATTTTTGTTTTGCACCCTCCCTTCTTCTCTTTTTGAAAGTGGATTTGTGGAGCTCGAACCTTCCATTCAAACTATAAATGCAATCTTTCCTCTTGGCCATTGTAATGGACTGTATCAAATCTGGAGCAATAGTATAAGTCTGTGGATGATTCCAACCCTCTCTTATGTTCATTGTATCTCCCTGATCTCTCATTGCAATCTTGGTCACCTGTGTATGATGGTTGTATGCATTTTTATGGTTTGTGTTTGCTTGTAAAGTAGGTGTTCAACATTCCTTTGGTGCATCTCCTTAAGTTTAAGTTTTATTTCATGCATCTCCTTAACCCTGTCTCCTTGGCAAATTAGAGTAGGTTTTAGAGTAGATCCTCTACATTATGAATGTGTGTACCTGAACAGAGGAATAGGAACCGACCTTCATCCAGAGAGCTCTCCCGATTCGCAAAGTCCCACACTTTGAGAGAAGCTCCATGTTATGCAATCACACTGAGAGTCTCAACCCATCGAGTTGCAGACATTCAGGGGTGTTGTGATTACGCATCAACAGTTTTGGCACGCCTGGTGGGACTAAGAAGTCTTCATTTTTATTGTGGCAAGATTGATGTGCAGTTGTTGTAAGTTCCCAACTTGTAAGAAACTCTGACATTGCACATCTGATGACTCCAAAAAGGGCAAAATCCACTGGTTTCAACAGTCCAAGCTTGATAGATTCATGAGAAGAATCCAGACAAGGTCAAGAACAAGAGAAGAGGGGCTATTTGTCTATCTACATTTATCACTAGATAGAGCAAGAAGGGGAAGAAGAGCTCAAAAGTCTCCATCTCCACCAAACAGGACATTATTAATGCCTCCACCTGGTAGACCTTTCATTCAATCAACTAGAGTTCTTCGACCAATCAGGATGGCACAACCCAATCCTTATGTCAACTTCACTGGCAGCAGCCCACTTGCTCTCAATACGCAAAACTCAGTTCCAATTACAACACTAAAGAACATTCCATATTTCACTGGAGAGAACCAAACAACTCCGATTGACCACATCCAAGACATTGCAAATGTCTGTGCAATTCATGATATTGTTGAAATGGACATTGCTGTTAAGTTATTGACATCCTCCTTTAAATGTAAAGCTTTGCAATGGTTTAGGAGTCTAACAACATGGTCTATCCAAAATTGGGGTCATCTGTGCACAACCCTTCATAATCAATTTGGAGAAAAATGAACAATCTATCCTTGTTGGAACAACTGACAACCATCAAGAGGGCTCCTAATGAGCAGCCGACTGACTTCAACTTTAGATTTCAGAGGACGTCGGATAGGATTCCGGTGGCCATGAGACCAACAGCTGAAGGTGCTTTTCTATACTTAAAGCTTTAAATTCTGACATTGCCATGATGATTCAATCAATGAGAGGTATAACTATACCCACAACCTATAATATTGCTATTAGAGATGAAAACTACTTGATTCAAGCTGGTATGCTAGCACCTAGGCCACATATGGCTCTATATCCAGAATTACGAGCTCCAAGCACTAGTTAAGCACCTACGTTGGCCCCCATTCTTGCTCCAAGAAATTAGAATTCGAATGAAGCTTCTACTTCATCTCCTAGCACTTCAAATGAGCTCCAAGAAGTCATGAAGCAACTACAAAACTTGGGTAATGAGTTAGTAACACTTAAGAGGCAACAAGCCCAAAATTTCAGATCATATCAACCTCAAATCCAACCCAATGGGCCTCCATATCAACCTAATAGGCCACCTATTCAAGCTACAAATTAGAACCAAGTAAAACCTCTTGCCAATATACCATTCCAACATTACAATCCCAATGCTGCATCTACATCTAGAGCCTTGGTACCAGTACAAAATAACATGGCTCGGGAATATGACTGGTGTTTTCTATGCAACTAGCCTCATAACCAGTCAATGTGTTTCAATGGTGCTTTGAGTCAAGCTCTTATGGTGACAACGATGGGTGTAGAACAAGAGACAAGCCAAGAAGGAAATAAGCAGCGAGAATCAACTCAGCTAGAGGCACCTCCGAATGAGACCACACTTGTCAATTGGCAGGCTAAAATTTTTTGTGGTGTGAGCCAAGCCCCTTCTCAAAGTGTAACGGCCAATACACGGTCCAAGAGAAGGAATATTGGAGAAGGTTAGTCATCAAATTCAAATGATCCACAACCCTCTATTACTCCACAAGGTGTTAGCAATCAAAGTGCAGTTCCCAATGATCAAGGTCATCCCAAGTTGCCTTCCAGACCAACCCAGGTGTCAGTCGTAACAACCCTTATGCAAGAAAAGACAGTGCAAGGCAAGGGGCAACATGGAGATAACTCATCTCAATTCAACATCATTGAGCAAATGAAGAAAACAAATGTAAACATCTCAATGTGGGAGTCATTGGCTATCCTAGGACAAAGAGACCTATTGCAAGCTGCTATGGCAAACTGGTCAGCATCAAATCAGCCACCCAATCAACAAGACACAATACTTACCAATACATCTTAGCAAGGATCATTAGATCAAGGAGGCCATCAAGGTAAAAATTTGAAGCCCCCTCCATTCTAAATCTCATTGATCATAGGAGATAAATTGATATATAATTGCATGATTGATTCAAGGGCAAGTAGCTCAGTCATGCCGAAACAAATAGCTGACCAGTTAGGTCTTCAATATGAAGTCATCTCCAAAGGTGTGCTACAATTGGATGGAATAACACTAACGGTTGGAGTAATCAAAGATTTGAACCTCACATTACATGTATGTTCCAATGTAACGGTGCTGCAAGATGTATCAGTCATAGACTTGTCCACCGCTCTTTGCATTGTGTTTGTCAAGAGACTTCACTGCCAAAATTGGGGGCTATTTGTCTGCTGATTGGTCACACATGTTATTCAGGACCTGGTATGGGGCTAAGGCCACAATCAGATCTGAGCCCATTGCAAATTTTCACATAGAGCCTCATGTACTGAGTCCAATTAATGCAAATTGTTCAACATTTGATCAAGAGGATTACTCAAACGCCCATGAAGCAGATACCAAGGTCGAATGCATTCCGGACTTGACTCTTGATGAGTGGGCAAACAAGAGGCATGCTTTTGATCCCTACAAAGAAATGGAAGAATCTGAGTTGGGAGTCTATTGTTTACATGAAGAGAATCAACCTCTTCCTAGCATCACCAAGCCATATCACAAAGATGATAACGAAGTATGACAGTTATTCTTTGATGGCTCAAAGAGTAGACAAGGCACGTAGGAGGAGGAGCTATGCTCATTTCACCACAAGGTATGAAATACTACTCAGCTTTCCATTTTCAGTTTGCTTGCTCAAACAACACAGCTGAGTATGAAGCCTTAATCCATGGACTACATTGGGGAAAAGAGAGGCATTAAAAACTTACAAGTATTTGGTGATAGTGAGCTAATTGTGAATCAAGTCAGAGGACAACATGCTGCAAAGAATGACCTACTCAAGAGCTACAAAAACAAGGTATGGGACCTAATTGAGGATTTCGAAGCTTTCAACATTGTGTCCATACCCAAGAAGAAGAATGAAACTGCAAATAGGCTTACAGCAGTTGGAGAAACATTTGATGTGGTTGATAGTATCAAAAGAGACAAAACACAACCACATATCCATGTGATTGTAAGGCCAACAGTTCCAGACAATAACACAAGATGACAAGTGTTTGAGAACGATCAACAGATCGTTAATTTCTTGCAAGAAGAGGCTGAATTCTCAGCTAGGAATCAAGACAAATTAGAGCAGCAGTATGGGGATCAAGTGGTGCAGCTGCAGACAAACAAGCTTCCCAGAGGTTTGGTGACACTATTGGAGTCAATATTCAGTCCTAATGACCAGTTTCGTAAAGAGAAAGCAAACATTAAGGTCAAGGGAGATGATTCAGAACCTTTTTTTGTTGGGGAAGGAAAAACACTCCAAATTGGCAAGGTGGCCACTGAGCAAGAGAGATATGAATTCATATAACTTTGCCAAGAATTTCTAGACATTTTCGCTTGGAGCTATGAAGACCTACGAGGATTCAATCTGAAGTTGGCACAACATACAATAGAACTGGATCCATATGCTAAGCCCATCAGGTAGAAGCAAAGACCAGTCAACCCACACATTGAGCCTCTAATGAAGAAAGAGCTAAACAAGTTGATAATAGAGGCAACATTATATTCCCAATCAACCATTCAAGATGGGTTGCAAATTTGGTGTCGGTCAGAAAGAAGAACATAGGGAAATCAGGTTGTGCGTGGAATTTCGAGACCTGAATAAAGGGCATCTCTCAAAGACCACTATCCACTTCCTTCAATGGAACAAATCTTACAGGTAGTATCCAGATCAGAAAGGTTCTCTCTCCTAGATGGCTACTCAGGGTATAATCAGATAATGGTGAAAGAAGATGATTAGTTCAAAACGGACTTTCACCACTAAGTGGGGCACCTATGCCTACAACAAGATGCCATTTGGATTGTCTAATGCCCAGAGCCACTTTCCAAAGGGCAATGGACATGACATTCAAGGGGTTGATCAACAAAATAGTACTGATATATCTTGACGATATCACTGTGTTCTCCAAAAATGTAACAGATCACCTCTTCCATCTGAGACAGGTATTTCAAAGATGTAGGAGATTTGGGGTATCATTGAATCCCAAAAAATGCATATTCCTGGCTCACGAAGGCAAGCTCCTAGGCCATATTGTGTCAAAGGAAGGATTGACGATCGAACCAGAAAGAGTTGAAGCAATTCGAGCATTACCATTGCCAAGTCATAAGAAGGCTCTTCAAAGCTTTCTAGGAAGAATCAATTTTGTCTGCAGGTTTGTGCCAAATTTTGTTGCTCTTGTGAAGCCAATAACACTGATGTTGAAGAAGAGCATGGAATTTAGGTGGAAAGATGAGGGAAAAGAAAGTTTTGAAGCATAAAAGAGGCTATATCCCAAGCTCCAACTCTCGTCAATCCAAACTTCTCCAAGGACTTCATGCTTTATGCCTTTGGTGGTGGGGACACAATTTCTGCAATCCTAGTGCAACAAAACAAAGAGGGATCTGAACAACCAGTTGCCTTCTTCAGTCAAGGCTTGGAGGACTATGAAGTGAGATACTCCTTCATCTGAGAAACATGTCCTTGTAGTGATCAGGAGCTTAAAGAAGTTCAAACACCTTGTCTCAAACAACAAGATCCAGCTGTTAGTTTCTCATGCGGGAGTCAGGGACTTCCTTTTGAACAAGGATCTGAATGAGAAACATGCAGGATGGATCACTCGTGTCATGGAATATGACATTGAAATTAAGGTCACTAAGTTGGTTTGTGGAAAGGGATTATGTGAACAACTAGCCTTCGAGTCAACAAGTTGATGCAAGCAATGGAAATGAAGTTATCTTGGTATTGCAGGATGGTCAAGGGCAAGTAAATGATAATGTGCCTATCCCTTGTTGGACTCAAAATATGATATACTTCCTACAAACAGGCCTATGCCCTCCAGAAATGAGCAAAGAAAGAGGAGATACTTTCAGATTACAAGCCATTCCATATGTGCTTGTTGATGGTGTTTTGTTCAAAAGGGACATCAATGGTGTTCTACTGAGATGCATTGGAACAGGTCAAATTGAGAAGGTGTTACAGGAGTTTCACAATGGAGAAGCCGGAGGTCATTTTTTTCTGTCGGTAACAACTCTCAAGATAATGAAGGTCGGTTATTATTGGCCCACGGTGTTAAGTGACTGCTACACATGGATCAAAAAATGTAAAAAATGTGCATTCTTCACAGGCAAGGAAAAATTAGCAGCACTCCCATTGCACCCAATTTCAGTTGACCAGCCATTCATGCAATGGGGATTGGACTTCATTGGGGTCATCAATCCAAACTCAAGCCAAGGCCACAAGTGGATTCTCACAGCAACAAACTATTTCACCAAGTGGACTGAGGCGGTAGCACTTAAAGAAGCAAACGAATCTAGCATACTAGACTTTTATGAAGGGATAGTGACTAGGTTCGGAGTACTGCCACTATCATATCAGACAATGCATTGGCATTCCTAGGTTCCAAGATCATCAGAATGGGCTGTCAAGAATGGGATCTACTTGAGCACCTCTTCAAACTATTACCCGCAGGGTAATGGGCAGGCAGAGTCCATGAACAAGAATTTGCTAAGAATCATCAGAAGGACTCTAGATGAAAATCAAAGGACATGGCATACAAAGCTAAAATCAGCATTATGGGCTGACAGGATCACACCAAAGAGGTCAACAGGTAATTCTCCCTACAAGCTGGTCTATGGAAAGAGGCAGTGTTGCCTATATCATTAGAGCTTCCCGCATTGGAATTCATGAAGTAGTTGGAATTATCTGAGTTTGAACCAATGGAGGCTAGGTATGCAGAGTTGATGGAATTGGAAGAAATCAGAGAACATTCAGTTCAAATGATAGAGAAAGATCAAGCCTTAGTCAAAAGGTGGTTTGATAAGAAAGTAAGAGCAAGGACCTTTCAGGAAGGGGACCTAGTTCCGAAGTGGGATGCAGATCGGGAAAAGCCAGGAAGGCATTCTAAATTTGATGCTATTTGGAGTGGCCCCTACATGGTCACAGGATGTAAAAGTAGCAATGCCTTCCAATTGTCTACATTGGATGGAAAGGAGCTTCTGATTCCGGTTAACAGGATCTATCTTAAACATTGCTACTGAAAAGAAAGGTTTCACCCTTGTAAATATTAGCCTAGGATTTTAATTCCTCTAAGTGCGTATGCACATTGTCTTTGCTGTAGTGTAGGTTTCAATTTCCCTAAGTGCTTCAGCACAAGTTTTTGTTGCTCCAAGGTTGTATCATTGTGCATTCAGTGTGCCTCCAAGTGAATGTGTGCCTACAGTCCATTTCCAGAAGTAGGTGAATGCTCCAGGTCAAGACAATTTTCTACTCTCAGAAATCTCACCTTCAAGATTTTCTTATGAAAATTGAGAATGCAAGCGGCGGAGCAGGTTAAGGGCCAACAGGTTGCAAGCAACTGGGCTCAAGGTTTCAGGAACAGGATCAGTACCAGGCTATCATTCATGACTCTATGCCCAATGGATACTTCAAGGCAACTGATCTTTTCACCTAACAGGTAGGTGATCCTGCGAGTCGCCAAATTGTTATCCAATTTTTCCCCTCAGGAAAAATTGATCAAACACAACCTTACACAAGAGAAAATGGAAGAGTGGTTTAGTCATGCAAGCTCACATTTCAAAAAAATCAAGTTAGGTTACAAACAGGCTCGACAATGGAATCCGAAACGATTCAACCCTAAGCAAAGGCCAACAAACTTGCGGAAGGCACTACGTGTTAGCTCGGCGCAATTCCAAAAAGTAAGAGGGAAAAGTGAAGTCTCAAAAGCCCACGGGACTTCCACGTGGAGTCAACAATGAGGGGCCCGAAAGGAAGCACATATAATGTGTTCACTCGAGGCCCGAATTGGAAAAGTCTAAGAGCTAGCGGAAGCCTCCACGTGTCTCTTCAGCGCACCTTCAAAAGGTACGACAGAAGCGGGGTTCCCAAATGAGTGCAGGCCCTCCACGTGGTCAGAGTCCAAAAAGGTAGAACCGACCGTTGAAAAGTTGAAGAAAAGCAACAAAGTCTAGCAGAAGCCTCCACATGTCAGCTCGACACAACTTCAAAGGTAAATCCAAAAGGCAGTCCCCAAACAAGTGCAGACTCTCGACGTGTCTAAGGCCCGAGAAAGTTGAACCGACTATTGAAAAGTCTAAGAGCCAACAGAAGCCTCCACGTGTCTCATCAGCACAAATTCAAAGGTGCTACAAATCCAAAGGCAGGTCCTAAACGTGTGCAGGCCCTCCATGTGTCTAGGGTCAGACATAGTATGCTCCGCCAAATAGAAGGGACTTAGCCAAAACACAAAGGAAGCAACAGGCTCGTGGACAGCGCCAAGTGTCCAACCGTCGCAACTTCAAGAGTGAAAGGAGGGGGTAAAATCACTTAAGATGTGGGGGGCTTCCACGTGGATCTTGCACGGATAGACTCCAAACCCAAAGATAGTTTAGAAAAGATTTTGGCAGAAGGCCAATTTCAAAGATGAATCATGAAGCCCGCCAAGAATTTTAAATGCTTAGATCTTTTTAAGATATTGTGAGAGCCTGCGTGGAAGGCTCAACTTTGACTTTTAGATGATCTCAACTATGACTGGAATAAATACAATCTTCCATTTTGAGGTTGTTAGGCTTCTCACCTACCCACATTAATGAGGTGAATTCAATGCTCTTTTGGGGTGGTTGAAGCATGATTCAAATTCTTCTCCCCTTTCTCTCTCATTCTTCCTATATATTGTAAGGAGGGGAATTTTTCTAGGGGTTGGACATTTTTGTTTTGCACCCTCCCTTCTTCTCTTTTTGAAAGTGGATTTGTGGAGTTCGAACCTTCCATTCAAATTGTAAATGTAATATTGCCTCTTGGCCATTGTAATGATTGTATCAAATTTGGAGCAATAGTATAAGTTTGTGGATGATTTCAACCCTCTCTTATGTTCATTGTATCTTCCTAATCTCTCATTGCAATCTTGGTTCACCTGTGCATGATGGTTGTATGCATTTTTATGGTTTGTGTTTATTTGTAAAGTAGGCGTTCAACATTCCTTTGGTGCATCACCCTTGTTAGTTTAGGTTTTATTTCTTACATCTCCTTAACCCTGCCTCCTTGGCAAGTTAGAGTAGGTTTTAGAGTAGATCCTCTGCAATATGAATGTGTGCACCTGAACAGAGGAATAAGAACCGGCCTTCATCCGGAGAGCTCTCCCGATTCGCAAAGTCCCACACTTTGGGAGAAGCTCCATGTTATGCAATTACACTGAGAGTCTCACCCATCGAGTTGCAGACATTCATGGGTGCTGTTATTACGTAACAACAATGTGTTCTACCTTATATAGATATGTGAAAAGGGTTACATAGATAATTGTGATTAGGGGTTTAATAGGAAATAGGGATGGGGGTTTTTATGTAGCTATAAGGGAAAAGAATAGGGTTTGTCTCTAGCCATGAGGCACATAGTTTTTACATGTGTGGATAATGTAGGAGAAGTACACCTTGGATTTAAATACCTGCATGTCCCACACCTACTCCACGACTCGAGAAAAACAAGGGAATTAAACACTTGCATGTCCCACACCTATTGCCCAACCTAGATTATTCGTACCCAAATAATATCTACTATGTGCTCCACTTTATATGCTATTGTGATCATTGTTTTATACAAAAATGAGATTGGGGTTTTCATGCACAATTGTGAATATGGTTTTCTTGTAGCTATCATGGAAAAGAAAATGGATTGTCTCTAGTCAGGAGGCACATAGTGTTTCTAGGTGTAGACGATGTAGGTGAAACCTTGGAAGTGTGAAAGATGATGCAATGTGATTTAGGCAAGTAAGATGTTTGGGAGGGAGGTATGTAGAGATGAAAAACCGACAACTGAAATTACTCCCAAGGGATCAAGTAGTTGGACACATAAAAGGAATGGTCAAGAAAGATGAAGACGTGAATCGAAGGTCAGAAATAAAAAAGTGAGAATGTATGCTTAAGGAATGTATGCATAAAAGGAAAGTTCAAGGAAGACGAAGACATGGATGTAAGGTCAGGAATAAAAATGTGAGAAATAAATACATGCATGCCCATGATTGTTCGAAGAGGTAGATTATTCCCACCCAAATTAAATGTGCTGCATGCTCCAGTTTTTTGTCTCGATCTCACTTACAACATGCACACAATTGAAAGTCATGTTTGAAGGGACCATGAATTTACAAAATAAAAAACCCAATAAATGTTTGTTTTCAGTTTCAAGTTTAGTTCTTGTATGGGAACAAGCGAGGCACGAAAAAGAATCGATAACTGAGCCACATAAGCAGTTGGCCAAAAGAGCAAAAGGTGGGTTTCAACAACCATTCAAAAGAGATATTTCTAAATAAAAATGCGGGAATTAAATACTTGCATGTCCCACCCATATTCCATGAATTAGTAGAAATGTGGGAATTAAATACCTGCATGCCCCACACCTATTCCCTGAGTTAGTTTTTTTCTCACCTAAATAATATATGCTATGCATTCCATTTTTTTTCCCGATCTCGTTAGCAATATTCACATCAATGCAATTTGATCTTGCATGATATCTTTCATATATCATATTTCATCTTGCATGATTGGATTACGATAATCATAATCCATTTTAAAAAAAGTTTGCAGCTAGACACACATAGAATTCCATAGAATGTAGCAAGGTTAACATCAAAACCAAAATATCAATAACATAAACAAGCACCTAGAAAATTGAATCTTCACAAATTTATTAGGGTTATTTGCACTGCTAAGATTGATGTCAGAATACAAACAAATAGAAAAAATGATATAAAAGCATTGAGTACCAGAGTTTGATTCTATTTGAATATGCATGTTGCATCCAAAATAATGTGGGTAAGCCCTTGAAGATACTTGACAATCGGTAGAAGTTGCCAAGGAAGGTAAACATTCTTCTTCATTGCAAAATGAAAAGAAAGGATAAATTATTTTATAACAACTAAGACTGAAGTAGTAACTCAAACGAAATAGTTTGTGTGGTCAAGAGTTTTCCACTTCAATGAAAATGCAATATTGTTAAGACATTTGAAATAAATGTTTTACCATGATATACAAAAGGCCATAATAAAAGTAAAGTAATGACTACTTGGCCTAGTAGACCATTTGGAACAAATAGCTCAACCTAATCTTGTTAAACAATGCCTCATATGTGCGTATGTGCAAAGAGAGCTGACTGTGGGGGCACCCGAAACTGAAAGTGCATCTTCCCAGAACTCAAACAATGAACGATTGTTATCTAGAGTATGGTATACTACTTCTCTGCAGGTTGTCGAACCAAAAAAAACATGATAATTTTATAGAGGGACTTCACCACGTCCATCCGCAGTCACACAAAATTGTATTTTAAAGAGGGCTTCAAATTCATTAGGGTTCAACAAGGAGGTGGAGCCGAGGAGGACATTGAAGAACCTTAAATTGTGGGCTGCAGATCTACATGCACCTTAAAGTTGGAAAGTTCACTATGCAGTTGTAGACAAAAAACTCTCAGGAAGGTATGTTTCGTCTACTGCATCATTCAAGACACACACCCCCTTTACTAAGAGGACCAGTAAAAGGAAACACTTTTATGTACCAGATAAGTGAAAGCAATGTCGGTTTCCTTTACTGCAACATTTGAGTTCCACATCTTACAAATTCTTCGTACCTAAAATACGACGCATTTGTATATTGTAATAGAGCTTATAAAAATTACCTTATGGTCTTGCAGACGTTTGACATCCATTCGAAGAAATCGATTGCGCCTCCTTGAAACTCTCCGCCTTACTCACCATATTCAATTTCCTTTTCCTCTCTAGATCCAAAGCATGGAAAAAAATCCATTTAAGTAACACACTCTCAGGAAAACCCATAGATGCCCCTCACATTCTATATGTTGTTAATTCCCCAATTGTTTCTAAATCAATGCCAACAGTTTTTGTCACTCAATAAACACCCCATAGGCTCGTAGAAAAAAATAAGGGCCCTTCAAACATTCTACGACAAGTTCGAAATTGTGCCGCAGATAAACCTTTACTCTTCACAAAATTTCACAAAGGTATTCACAAATAACCAACAACACATACATAATCCTGCATCTGGCGAAACATAATGAAAATGTGAATTTCTTTAGTCTGTACCAAAGAAATAGACTATCGTCGAACCAAAATCTAAACTTATCCAAAAGAAATTACGCAAATGGCTCTCTGCAAAAATAATACTTCCACAATACACTTTTTTTGATTTTCGGATGTAAATTACTTTCAAATATTTGCAATAACCTTCACATGTAACCTGCATATTTAAAACTTGACCGCCGTTTTCTATATATATTTATACATAAATTATAAAATATATAAAAATGTCTTTAAAATAATTAAATAAATATATAATAAGGACATAACAACATTGTTTTGTATTTGAGAAAGGCAGTTTTAAAAAATTATTGACGTCAAAAATAATGTTTGACAGGCATCCGTGCGACATTCAAATTTAACCCGTGCTTGTTACAGATGAAGGGCACACTAGGAGCTTAAATTCGTCTAAATTCAGATGGCAGTTTGATCTTGGTCGTGCATGCGTTGATAAATCTTGTGGACCCATATGATGGAGCCAAACAACACAAGTGACATGTAAATCATGACCAACTTTCTTAGGGTATGCCCTACTCATATGGTTAGTTTCTACATGGCCCCACAAAGCTTTGGCCACCTCACACCAAATAAAATTTTAAAATAAATTCCATGCCAAACGAAAAACAAAAGCATAAATGCTACCCGTATACATAGGTAGAAAATATCCTTTTACAGCACAAGCCAAATCATGGATTCCGTATGTGAAGGGCATAGTGAGATTGGCCATACTTTATATATATATATTTCTAAACTATATTTGTGTAGTTTACATCTAATCTATATAAAAAATGACGGTCATACTTAAATTATGCAAGTCGCGTGTGAAGGTTATTTCAAATATTTGTAAGTATTTTACAGATAAAATCATGAAAACAATGTCTAAATGACTGTTAAATGTAACCCCGCACGTAATAATAAAACATCCTGTATAGTGCAACCATAATAAAAACCATACGATCTTATTTCAAACCATGATTAACATATATATACAACCCAACACATCTAAACCCTTCTAAAATTGATTCATAAAAGGAAAATACAATACATAAAAGAAATAAAACAACTAACCTGTGAAAACCAAGTCTGTAATTCCAACTAAAAAATGTGCAAGCTCTTTTGCCACCCCTCAGTAATTCGTACATGCCATATCCTTTACCAAACTCTAAATACTTATAAACTCCAGCTAATTCCATCACCAAATATTTTTATTTATTTTTAAAAATGAAAAATGTTACCAAAAGATGAATTGACAAAAGATAGCTCAGTAAGACACATATATAATAAATTACAACAACTGAATTACTTAAGCGAAAAAAAAAAAATTGGATGTGGAAGTGAAGCTAATGACATAATAGTAAATATTGTGTTCTCAATCAACTCCTTCGTATCCCCGCAACAATTTGTAGGTCATGATTTAATTAATAATTAAGGAAGTACCAAATTCGACTTGGCAATACAAATGAACAAACCTAGTGGCTAGGGAGTCGAGGGCCGAATATTTTTTTATTATCCGATGTAATCGAGGCCAATCTATCATGGGAAGTGATGAACCGTCGGATTAAATTAAATTATAATATGTCAACTACGAACGAATTCTATCCTCACCGTTAATGTCTTGTCTTTTGTCAAAGGGCGGAGGCCTCTACCTCTTTGTAAGAAAGCCAGAGGATATCTTGGTGACAGGATCACATGACCCCCATGTGATAGATCATATATACACCATATGCCCTCATGTGATAGCCCATATATACACCATACATCCCACCCCCACATGCCAAAACAGTCGCATGCCCATGGCACAAAGCTACCTAAACCAAATAGTCACCACCCAGAAATTGTTGTCAAAAAAGTGACAAGGTTTCGAGTGAGCTGGAATGTTGGATGTGGTCGGACGAATCACCAACCTAGGAGGACACCAAATCCACCTCCCATCATTTTAGTCCTTGTCCATTGTCTTTGTCTCCACCATTCCATTTGCACAATCACACAAAATCTTCCCAAAACAAAACGCAGAGGAGAAGTTCACAGAAGCTCTCCTACCATCGAAATCACGTTCATTTCGGGTACTATTTTATTCATGCTATTTTGTTCATACTATTTCGTTCTGCCATTTTTTATTAATAAGCGCCATTTCTACCATTTTTCATTACAGTGTAGATTGAAGTCGTACCTTTGTGACAATGAAACTTCCACCTAAAAAGATATGCCAACTAGTCCCGTGTATATAACAGGGATGGGTTCAATTTATGCCCTTGTTTCTTCTCCTAAGGTGCCATGATAAATGTTGAGATAAAACAAGACCTAAATTCCCCAATCCTATTAGCTCATTTCACAACAGCCAATCCTCATCCTTACAAGGCCATGAAGAACTCTGTAAGGGAACAATCAGGTCAAAAAGCCTCTCTGAAAGCCACAACCCAATCACTTAAAATCACCCACGTAAAAAAATACGGTATCATGGGGTTCCCATCTACTGTATCCTGTCAATGTGCCATTTGGGTATTTTCCATATCCTAAATGGAAAGATAACAACCTCATTAAAAAAACCACAAACCATTAGCATTTCCCACACAAATAGCCGAACTGTCATGGACACATCCCTCAAACTATAGTTTTTTCCCATAAAAATTGCTTCTGCGATGTCTAGTTAGGACAACCAAGTCACATATCTTTGCCACACAAAAACACATAATGTGGTCCTTTTTTCCACATAAAAAACACAAAGTATACCATATTTACAATACCCTTCATACAAAGGAACTGGCAGTTTTGGTTGAGAACCTGATATTTTCTTCATGAACAGGTTGTATAAATATGTCATAGGGTCTTTTTCTGTAAGTCCTCCATACAAGAAATAATTCATCATCTATATCCCCCTCAAAACTTATTCTTCTCTCCCTTTCACACCTCCCTAACACCTGTAAAATCAACATTCCCTTGGAAAAACAACTTCCTCACAACTCACAATTTGGGACAATTGTCTTCTTAGAAAGATTTCCTTATTTCCCATGGCTACAAAATATAAAGAAAATACAACCAAATTATTGATGAATATGAGATACAAATAAGGTAAATAAAATAATTAAACTTGAAATTTATAGAAAAAAACTTAAATAAATATATACGTGTATATGTATTGGTCTCACATACCTGGACGTTTGTATTATCATATGGGAGTGTTGTTTGTCATATACACAATGTGTGTATACCACATAAGAGAGATAAAATTGTCTATACTCTTGTCTTTGTTGGCTAGTCAATGAATGTGTTGTGACACCTACTTATACATACACATACATATCCATACGTATACATATACATACATACATGCATACATACATACATACATACATACATACATACATGCATGCATGCATACATACATACATACATACATACATACATATATGCATGTTTATACATGCATATACATATGCATATACATATATGTAAGGCAATGAAAACCAAAGTGATGCATTACACCTCTTAAATGAATGCCACCTTTTTTCTGTCCTTTTCTCCGCCTTTCTCTGCCTTGGTATCTGAAATGTCTTTACAGGCGAGTCATTGACATCGGCTGTGACTGCCTGTGCTGACTAGATGCCAAGTCTACAGAACCGGGTCCGACACATGGGTGTTGCATGTATGACATCTTATGGTCTATCTTTTGGGGGTCATGCGCTCCTATCGCCATGATAGATGACTCTGAATATGATGTGACATCTAATTATACATACACATACATATACATACATATACACACATTTACATATACACATACATATATGCACACACACACACACTTGTGTGTGCGTGTATTTGTATATGTATGTTTATACATGCATATACATATACATATACATATATATGTACGTGTATGTATGAGTATACATATACATATGTATATGTAATGGTCTCACATACTTGGGCGTTTGTATTATCATATGATATTGTTGTTTGTCATATACACACTGTGTGTATACCACATAATAGAGATAAAATTGTTTATACTCTTGTCTTGGCTGGCTTGTCAATGAATGTGTTGTGACACCTACTTATACATACACATACATATCCATATACATACATACATACATACATACATGTGTGTGTGTGTGTGTGTGTGTGTGTGTGTGTGTGTGTGTGTGTGTGTGTGTGTGTGTGTGTGTTTATACATGCATATGCATATACATATACATATGTAATGGTCTCATGGACATTTGTATTACCATATGATAGTGATGTTTGTCATATACACACTGTGTATACCACATAAGAGAGACAAAACTGTATATACTCTTGTCTTGGTTGGCTAGTCAATGAATGTGCTGTGACACCGACTTATACATACACATACAAATCCATATGTATACATATTCACATACATACATACATACACACACACCCACATATATATGTGTGTGTGTATTTATATGTATGTCTATTTTTATATGTGTTTGGTGCCACGGGGTAGGGGATGGTTTGGCATGTGGGGGTGAGATGTATGGTGTATCTATGGTCTATCGAATGGGGGTCATGCGATCATGTTGCAAGGATATCCTCTGACATGCTTATGCATATGCATATACATATATATGTACATGCATGTACAAGTATACATATACATATGTATATGTACTGGTCTCACATACCTGGACATTTGTATTATCATATGATAATATTGTTTATCATATAGACACTATGTATACCACATAAGAGAGATAAAATTGTCTATACTATTGGCTTGGCTGGTGATGCAGATGCTAATGTCAATCAAAAACCTACAAAAGAAACATATATAGGAATCAACATATATTGGAATCATATGTATACAATTTATTTATTACAATTACTTGAAATCATTTTTGACTACTTGGTCTTGTTGTTTTCCCCACAACCTTTTAACTCCTTTTAACTTTGTTTTTTCCTCTTCTTGAGACTTAGCTTTTGGTTTTAGACACTCACCCTTCCATTTTCTACTTTCTCCCTAACCTTATACCTCTCCTTACTCCATCAATCTCCTTCTTTCTTAGGGTTAAGTCCCTTGACTTCTACTTTGATTTGCTCCCTTAGGTTGTTATCTAATGTAGCAAGACAATTTTTAAGGTTGCTTGAATATGACCATTTATAAACTTCCTTCCTTACCACTCAAGATCTAAAAACATATTCTTATCACCAATTATCTTGTAGGCCATCCTTCTTTATGAGTTACTTTTTCAACTCATTGTCCACTAATTGAAGTTTGACTGATACAAGTGTCCAAATCTAACTGCTCAAGTGAGATTTGACTGAGTTATTTTCCTCAATCACCAAACCTTCTCATTCAAGCGATAGTTCTTTGATATTAGGTTCTAACACCACCTTGTCATAGACTCCTCATTCCTTACATCTCTCATAATGATATCCTCTAGGCTCATAAAACTATGCATATGTTGGGGGTCTAACTATGTAGATGTTTTTTTCCCGAGTTAAACACCTTCTATGTATTCTAAGCCTTTTAAGTAAACAATGAAACATCTTTTAAAGTATCACATTCCTTATTAAGTCTCCTCAAGATTCCAAAATCATGGGTTAATTATTTTAAAGATGACTAAGATCCTTACTCCTCTCTCATTGTAGACTGTCATAAAGTCCTTAGGACTGTGCGTGTACTATTTTGATCTCCTTACTGCTTGTCCCCTTCTGCAAACTTGGCCAACATTCCTCTTCATTCTTTCACTCCCATAACACTTATAATTGTCAGTAGGGTAAGGTTTTATTGAATTTTGATAGGTTAGGTTATCATAACCTTCTAAAAAACAAAGTATCTTATTGAGGTCATGTGATCCTGTCGCCAGGATAGACGGTTCTTATGACACCTACATATACATACACATACATATACATACATGTACATACATATATATGTATTTGTATATGCATGTGTATACATGTATATGCATATACATATACATATGCATATGTACTGGTCTCACATACCTGGATGTTTGTATTATCATATGAGAGTGTTGTTTGTTATATACATACTATATGTATACCACATAAGAGATATACAAGCTTACAACAAAAAAAAAACACATAAACAAACAAACATTTATATGTAACATATATGTATATGTATATATATGTTTTATAGAAAATCTGAAAAACATAATAATTACTACTATTAACTCATTGTTTTGTTTGGCATATACACTCTATAAAACACAAGTATGTGGGAGCAATACATATTCATAAACATATGCATACATATACATATCCTTATCTATATACATACACACACACATAGATAGACATATATATGTATATGGTTGTGTTTGTATTATACAAACAAAAACCACATTGTGTATACCATAGAAAAAAGTTTGTACACGACAAAAAACACTTAAAAAAAGAAACATTTCTACGTAACATATATGAATATGGATATGTGTAATACATACATATATACACCTATTCTTATACATATATGATACACTTCTTATACCACTTAATATGCAGAAAGACATAAACATTAGTTTTTTCATTTGTATTGTCATATACACAAAAAAACACGGTGTGTATACCATAGAATACATAAAAAAAGTAGTTTTTATACCACATATAACACACTAAAAATAAAATGTCTATATATGTGTATATATATATATATATATCTATATATATATACTATATATATATATATATATTATATATATATATATATATGTATATACATCTGTATATATATACATGTATGTATATGTATGTATGTATATATATATGTGTGGTGTGTGTGTGTGTGTGTTGTGTGTGTGTTGTGCTGTGTGTGTGTGTTGTGTGTGTATGTATATATATGTATATGCGGTGTGTGTATATGTGTGGTGTGTGTGTACGCATACATACATACATACATACATACATACATACATACATACATACATACATACAATACATACATACAGACATACATACATACTATATAGATATATATCTATATATATATCTATATATATACTATATATATATACATACAATATATACATACATACATACATATAGTTATATATATGTATATGTATATACATATACATATGTATATGATGTATATGTATATACATATACCTACATATGTATATGTATATATGTATGTACACACACACACACACACACACACACACACACACACACATGTATATGTGTGTGTGTATATATATATATATATATATATATATATATATATTATGTATATATGTATGTATGTATCTATATGTGTATATATGTACATACATACATATATGTACATACATACATATATATATATATATATATATATATATATATGCATATGTCTTGGAATGCATATACTTGTATTGAAAAGGTCAAATTTATAGTGTTAAATATGCAAAAACAAACATGTGGTCTGTTGTTGCTTATGATAGATGTTTTTTCATTGTAAAGGTAAACATGGTTTTCATTTAGAGATTAGAAATTCATGGAGTGTCGAACACCTCATAAAATCTTACATGCTCATTGTTCATATTATATGACCCTGATGGCAACAAGAAAGTAGAGAGAGGCACCATTGTGGGAGAAGCCAGTATGACCGTCAACCAAACTGAGTATAAGGCCTTGATATTGGGCCTTGAGGAAGTGATACGTCATGAATTTTGGAACATTTGTGTGTTTTCACATGATATTCTTGTGGTGAATCAAATGAAGTGTGTTTACCAATGTAACAATGTAAATCTTTTTGTTCTTCATGTTCAAGCGTTAGAGATTGTATCTCACTTTGAGAAATGTTCATATACATACATGTAAAGGTTAAAAGAGGTAGGTTGGATGCATATCAAGCATCTAAGGCCACTATAAACGAAGAAGTGGTAGTGTTATTAGTAATTTCCATGGATGACATTGTAATATGATATATGTACAAATTGTAACCTCTTGTTTTGTTAGGTACATGACTATTTTCAAATATTTAATGGCTTAATATGTACTATATATGATGCATTTGTGGAATGGTAGATAGTTTTTTATTGCAAGAATAATGCAGTCCGTTGATAAAATAATTCAAAATTTTTAATAATAGAAGCAGACGTTGCAGGCATCGTACTCTTTCATGGTGTGTGTACACATAAAAAGTATATTTAGGCAATATATATGTCCATTTGGTTATTGTTAAGCTAATTTATGATTTTTTTATGTAGGCCTGCAGAGGAGAATGCCATGGTTACGGTCAGCTTTACCGAAAATGCATTCTTAGGACATTGTGTCTTATTCACAAGTAAAAATACATGCATTTAAATTACATTTTCCATTACTCCAATTGAAAAATTAATATTTGCATTAAATTTTATGCCCAAGTTGATTTAATAAGTAATTAACGAACTCTTATTTCAGGCACCTTTGGCCAGGCCTTATAGCAAAAGATCAGAACAACGTCACCTCCAGATATCTTCTTTGGTACGTATGTGCATGTAATCGATCTACTAATTGTTTAAACATTGTTATTTGATCATTTGTTTAACTTTGGTGTTATTTATTTGGATTGATTATTAAAGGATGATGAGGCGGTTACACCGATGGTTACTTCGCCACCACATGTACAGGCGGATATCACCAACGAGGAGGTAAAATTACCTTAATATAACTTTGTATTATTAACATAAATTAATTTCATTATATATGATTTGGTACGTGTGTGCCTAACGAGTTTATATCACTAACAAGGTTATATTTGGAATGTTGATTGCATGAGGATGCACCCAAGGTTGCTTCTCCAAATCATGTGGAGGTTGATAATGTCGCCAAGGAGGTAAAATCACCAAAATATAAATTTTTATTATTTTCATTTATCTCCATTAGTGTCTAATTGTTTATAATATGTTGGTGAATTGTCTCTTCTTCACTATAGGAGGGAGCATTGCAGGGACCGCATAAAATACTATTGTGAGTACCCCAGTTGTGAAAAGAAATTATATGAGTTATGGAGGCTAAACCTCCATAGGCTAGATGCCCATTCCCTCTCTCGTGTTTCCCTTGAAAGGAAAGGGAGAAATTTTACAGGCAAATATCCCCGGTGTGCCTTTGAAAAGTGGAGACAATACATGGATTAGAGGGAGGGGAACATTGAGGTATGTTGCATACGCGACATATATTGCAAAGGTGACACGTGATAAAATGCATATGTAAGAGGGATGACAAGGCATCATTTGAAAAGATTAGAAAATGTTCTAAGAAAGAGGTTGAAGATGCTATGAGAGCCTATGATTCAGAGCTTGCGAAGGGTAAGAGGAGGGCAACCATCTTGGCATTAATAGAAAAGAATGAAAGCAAGGTAAGTTTAATGAGTAAAGGTTTTATTTCATTTGTTTCTTGTTATCAATACATAATTATAAGCTATTTCATTTAATTTATATCTCATTGTCTTAACTATGTGAGGAGGGTGAGAGGCATGCAAAAGCCGAGGGGGTCATTCACGAAGGAACTGGTGGACATGACAGTGAGGTAAGTTATTGGCTTGATATTTAGTTTTGTTTTGTAAACACTTTTGTTCATGAATCATTCACTGACAGTTGTATTGATACATTATGTATGTAGGAGGATGACATTCTTCTACTACATTTGTATGGGAAATGTAAAAAAATGATAGCGAATAATCCAACCAACAGACATCAAGATGAGGTAACTACAAGCGGGAAACATATCCAAATTGTAATTTGTAGTTTTTGTGTTAAAACCATTGTAATAAGAAGTTATTTTGTAGGTTGGTCCATCACAAGTGGCTTATTCCATGACACCTTTTCAATTTATTTTGGATGTGGTGGTGTAAGTAATGGAGAACACGGTAAGACATGAACCTTATTGGCAATGAAAATTTGAAGCTATCTGTTTTCCCTCTAAATATAGTGTTTGAAAATTTGAATTGTTAAGTTTGAAAAAAGGGACCAAATGTCAAGTGTAAGGGATATTAACAAATAAATTGTCATTACCTTTGTTTATTTTTCACTATTTCAATTTCATGGTTTTGGCTTTCTAATCCTTCACTCTTATTTACTCTAGTCTCCACACTAGACTCCAGTCTCTTTTATATGATATTTTATCAAATTTTCACTTTCATTACTCTGAGATAACATCCTTTAACCCTTATACACAAGTCACTCACCTAAGTCCAATGATTACACCTCCTTGTCCTTAACCAACTATATTTCCAATCCTCCTTAACTAGTCTGTACTATACAAAACAGTCTATGTTTTATGTGTTTAATGGTTTTGCATATGTACATGACAATATAGGACAATCTATCTCTCCAAGTTTTTGTGACATAACAAGACATAGAATAGAAGATGAATGAGGGTTTAAGACATTGATTATCCCTATTGCCCACTTTAATGATGATCTAAATTAATAAATAGATTTTAAATTTAAAAAATATATATGTTAGACCTTCCAATTAGAAGGTTTCTAGGTCTTAATATTAATCTTTGAACACCATATCATTATCATTTACAATTTCTAAATTATTTTCTTTTAAGACCTTAGTAGAGGAATCATCATTCCTGTTGACTTTGTTATTCAAATAGTTGTAATGAGGTCGTATTTATCTCTTTTATGTTAGTGTACTCATTCAAAAAAGAACTTGTCTTCATAGAGCATCCGACATCCAAAGTATTATGATTGTACCAACATGATTTATCTGCCCCATGATTCATATATGATCTAAAACGTGCCATTTTGGTAGCATCTACCTCAAGGGAATCCTAAAATATTGGTGTTAGCTAAATGCACACACTTTGTAACCACTGGATGTTTAATTTTATTCAATGTGGTATGTGAAGAATCCAAGAACTATGACACCATTTGTTTCTTTTGATTGTTATAACTTATATTTGACGAATTGAGTACTTTATACTCGATACAGTGATTGAAAAATACAAACATATGCAGATTTAGATTGGTGATAAAGCAATTCTTTATGTCATATATTTAGAAAGAAAGGATGTTAATGTAGATTTGATTAAGGTTGAGAGAAAAGTTGGTGGCAATCTTGGATATACAAAGCATGTTTAAGGAATTATTATTGGAAAAGATATATAATATAGGTACATCATGAATCCAAGAATGTAATGGGTGGTTTTGGTCATCAATATAGGTGTTTAGGTGGTGTGTAGAATTCTATAGAATCACATGATGGGGCTCTATCCAATTGATTTAGTCATTTGTAGCTTTTATGGTGTTTTCCCACCAAAAGGAAAATTTGAAATTCTAGGTCTGGTTTGGAAGAATTAAGATCATGTTGTTGAGTCCTTTAAGGACTGTTACAAGATTCTTGGAGGGTTATTAGGAAATTGTTAATTGTGGAAAAATATCCTAACATCTACAGGTGAGAAGAAGTTAGTTTTGGGAGATAGAACTCTGTATCTGAGTAATGAAATTTTTGGACATGGTTTGATCTTGTTTTAATGTTTTGAGTGATTTTTTATATGGCATGATTGTTTTAACAAATATTTACCTCTTTAAAAGTTTAAAATTGGTTATCATGAAAATGGTGCTCTTACATCTTTATATGCTTTTTCTAACTCAAATTTACGTTCATTTCATTAATTACATGCATCTCCTGGGGCCCATGGGAGAGATGAGAATGATCATATGAATATGCACACTAGTTTATAGGTAACCATTTACATTTCAGTTGACGTTGTTCGCAGATCCACAAACATTTTAGTATGATATATTTTGCAACTTACTGCAAGTAACTTAATGTGCAATGATTGCAGGCATGTGTCAGGGGCTGCGAGAGAAGGGGGGATTATATTCCTTTACACAAGGATCTACATGTAATATTTACACGAAGTAAAATAGAGATTTTATATTGTGATTCATTTTATTATATAAAAAGTGTAAAAAAATTGGAATAAAGATATACTAGATATTTTTTTTTTTGGACTAACTATTATTCTTTTTTTTTCAAAAGACTAAAGTGTTCCTATAATGCAGGTCTCATCCATTTCTGATACATATGTATCACTTCCCACTAGGGAGTTATCTATTGGTGATGAGGTGGATGTCTTGGTGGATGGACGAGTTGTGGGACATGAAAAATGTCACAATTTTGGTGGTGATGCAATCTTCCATGGGAAGAAAGTTCCACCGGATTATGCAATCCATTAATATCCTCCGTGTTAGCAATGTTGATTGCCCTCTACCAGCTCCAGGAGATTTCATGGACATGTTGGCAGATTTTTTCAATGGCTTTTCCATATTTGGCCACTTTTAGATGTGCATCATAGATTGTCCATCTCAGGTATTAGCTTATTTGTAAATGTGTTACATGTAGTAGTGGCTTTTCTTTATTCTTCATATAAATTTATTATTGTAACATGTAAACTATTTTAAATATTGCAGGGGTGATGTGGTACCTTCCACAAAATTAAGGCAGAGCACCAATGACAGGGAGTGACACCTGACTCAATTTATAGGAGTCCCAAAATAAAAAGACATTTTACGAAATAATTACATCTGTTGCATGCACTAGGCAACACATAGAAAAATTCGAGTTCATAATAATAACATTATTATTTCATGATAATAACAGTATTATTATGACAAGTATTTTGAGATTTGGACAATATATCCTTCACATGTTTTTTTAATTCTTGATTATATTTGGAAAATTTATCCTTCACATGTGTACTTAAATTATTTTTCAGGCATGACATGTGTTTTAATTTTGGATATTCTTGATTTAATCATGATTATAGTTGTCATCATTGTTTTTTGTTTGAATTTTCCATGTGGCATCATAATGGTTTGATTTAAACATGATTACAGTTGTCATAATTGTTTTCTGTTTGAATGTGTCATGTGGCATCACAATGACAACCAAAGGTAATCATTGCATCGTGTGCCCACTTTATTAAACCATCATGCGACTTTGAAAATACTAAACATGTGAATTTATTATTCCTATATTTATCACAATGGTTTTTTCATTGTTAGTATTTGTACTGCATTTAACTTTTGATTCCTTTGCCTCCCTTCCTTCAATTGTAGTTAAGGCATGTTCCTTCATAACTTTGCATATTTAAGATAAATCCTCACATCCTTATTATAATTTACTCATATTTGTATTTTTTATTTACTCGTTACTATCTAATGACATGCTGATTTTGATTTCCTATATAAATTTTACAGGTGAATTATACATGAATTACATGTATAGTTTGGTGCAAAAATTTGATTACAATGATAAAACCATAAAAATTTTTTAAAATTTACATCCCACCAATCTACTCAATCATTGATGCATTTTTTCCCAAATTTGTTGATACCACTTAACTAACCTTTGTAGATTACATTTATATCTCCTCAAATATCAATAGCTACATTGATGCAAACTTAGCTCAAGGGGTTGTTATGATTATACGTAACACTGCTGACAATAATGATAAAACTGAACATGGATTGAAATTTATATCCCAAATGTACTCACGTCCTCGCATCCTAATATTCCTCTTACAACATATGTGGATCATTATTTGAACAAGGTATCAACACTTGATAATATCCTCACAGGGGTATATTTTGATTATACAAATCGTTGGAAGATATCCTGTTTCCTGGAAGCCGTGTCTAATACTTTAGTGATATAGTTTTATTATAATACGAAGTGTTGTCTTCTTAAATTATAAGTTAAATCCCAAATAGCAGGTTCCTATTTGTAATCCATGTTACAATACTCTATTCCTATCTGTGATAATGTAAAAACTTCACGCTTCATAAGTAATGTTTAGTGTGGTTAAACATTCCAATATACAATCTGCTTATCTTTGAAGTGTGTGCTCCAGACTTCATAGTACCCCGTAACATCTCTACATCTTGTTGCGCTACTTAAGTGTGAACTGACCATTATGGATTGAGTTTGCATGAAATTGGGTGTGCCTGAGATGCCTTTTCCTTACTGCAAACATATACACATGACCAAAAATTTGGTCGGATGTCATTTATTATCATCCTCATTGTGGAGCTTATAAGACATGGTTTATTTTATCATGTTTCCCTATGTTTCACATTCTGGATGTTTCTCACTACTACATTGTCACTAGTGATTGTCTCCTATACATTAGATATTTAAATCTTCCAAATCTTGAGTTTCATTCTTCTGGAAGCCATTATCCCATGAATATCTTGTTATAATAATAAAAGAAACCTCAGTTAGACGTAACTTCTTATCATATTGTACGGATTAAACTTGTTGCAACTAAAATCACTATGGATGTGTGAAATATATACATCGACTATGAAGTTTTGGAGCTAATAACTAACATTCCTAATATGCCTCTTTGAGTTCTTAAGTGTGTACTCTGGGAAAAGGTATGCGTTTCTTCCTACATTTTAAGACTATGACAAACCAACTCTAGAAGCGTGGTGATATAAATTTCTTCTTTATTTCATATTTCCTTTGAGCCTTCTACATAACATTACACATGACCATATTTCTAATTGATTTCTAAATTATTTTGGAGCTACATCCTTACGGATCATTTCATTTGCACATTCTTGATAACTAGTCACTAGTTCTTCAGAGTGATTGTACAAAATTAGATTAAGTCGTTACTTCCACAAAATTATATATATATAGACACGAAGTACACACGTGTGTGTAGTTGTGTGCATCCTGTGTGTGTGTGTGTGTGTGTGTGTGTGTGTGTGTGTGTGTGTATTCAAGAACTAATTGTTATCATATAGGATATATAATGGACATATATATAACAATTAGAAGCAAAAAAATGTATCAAAGCACACTAAAGTTTTCTTGATGTGTGTGCTTCACCATCCAGCTGAATTCTTTTTTCCAATTTAGTCTGATAAGGGCAACGAATTTCATTGTCTGCTTTAGGATATTTCATTCTCCATGAGAATTTTTGGAATGTTGTTGTTAGTTCAAAACCTGCAGTATGTTTAAATCTCCGTTATTGGTTTCAAAATGTTAATAGAATTCTTTTTCAATGTGTTGGTAATAAGGAATGATATTAATAATCACATCCACTGGGAGTTGATATCAATTCCAATCACTTATTCCGAGTCTCCAATGAATCTTCATACCACTATATCAATGTAGTTGTTATAACAAATAATCGTGCCTTTTGACTGTTACCCGAGGGGATTCAAACCCATTACATTCGAGCAATAACAAATTATTCTATCACATTTCCATCTTCATGTGTCCACCGTGGATCTCAGACTGAATTACTAAGGTGGCATGAAGATACAATGCGACTGTAGTTCACTGAATCCAAGGGACACATTTGATAGTCAATGGTCCATGAATCCCATGGGGAGCAATGAGAAGTTTTGCCAGGGATGACTTTTGTGTCTACTAGCCTAGTTTGAGGTTCATACCGTAACAAAATCGTATTAAAAAAGTTGTCAAGATTTTTGTTTGCATTGCTTTAATGTAAAAACTGTAACATAGTTTTCACACATTTTTCTATCCACTAAGTTTGTAATCCTTCCTGAAAAATTATGAGGGCTCTATGAGGGACGTTGACAAAAAACATGTGAAGGCTTAATTTCAAGAGAAACTGTACATTTTATAAACAAGAGAATGAACACTGACACGGGAAGGAAAACAAGGTGTCCAGGAGCTCATGATACTACGCGATTAAGGTGAAATATATTCTGGGCTAAGATATGTCATCTACAGATTCACAAAAAACATTGGAAACACTATGATGTGCCAATCTTGCAAATGTCCCTAAGTTTCCAAGAAGACAAATCAAGAGATAAGGCTAGACCATGCAATGCAGTGGGAACACAAACAGCTTGAAAGCACCATTGCTCAAGTAAAAGCAATTGGGCTTCCTTTCAAGCTATTTTATTGAAGAATACAATTGAGCAATAACATTGTGCGTCTGATCACATGTTTTTTAAAGTTCACATTATCTAATGATGGCTCAGACATAAATTGTTTGAGCATGAAGATAGTTGCGTATTGTCTATATGATCTACATTAGAAAATGTTATACATTTGATAATATACTATGGTAGATATAAAATAAGGAATCAGGGATCACTTGAAAAGGTCTATGGAGGTAAATATCGTAACAAAATCATTACTGTCATTTTGTTTACTTTGATTTTTTAATGTAAAAAACTGTAACATAATGTTTTCACACATATTCACATGTTCACCAGAGTTGGTCATCCTTAACTGAAAAAGGTACGAGGACATGAGGGACGTTGACAAAAAACATGTGAAGGCTTTGGAAGAGAAACTTGCATTTTATGAAAAAGAGAACGAACACACTACATGGAAGAAAAACAAGTTGTTAGGATGAAGCTCATGGAACTATGCGAGTCGAAGGTCAATATGAGAGTTGTAAATATGTCATCTACAGATAGCACAAAAAACCCTGGAAACAATGAGTGCGACAAGGTTGCAAATGTCAGAAGTTTCCATGGAAAAGGTTCAAGAGATTATGACCATTCACGAGCGGGAACACAAACACTTGAAAAGAAGTGCTCAAAAGTCACATTGGGTTTTCCCAATCAATGTAATGAGAATACAGATTAAAAATGTGTCATTGACACATGTTTGTAAAGTTGTTATTATATAATTGTAACATACTATTTGAAGTAATAATTTGTATTGTCTATATTGGTATCTACATTAGAACATGGTATATTTACATTATTGCTACTAAATTTAATATAAGAAGAAATAACATTCTTTCATTTTGAACATGGATTGTATTTATGTTTCCATTCCACTTGATACCTTTCTATGTCTTTATTTAAAGGAGTAATTCATTATTTCTAATGATAAAATTGGTTCTCACTCTCATAAATTTTTATAGTGTTTCATTCTCAATATTTCCTTCATGTGGGATACTAGAGGAGAATGGAGGGTTTAACCTTTTCAAGATGTAAACCTATCTTTTGGGTTTCTCACGTTGTAGCTCTCTTATACCCCTGACAATATTGTAGTGTTATGTTTTTTATGTATACACATTATAAACATGAGTCAGTTATCATGCCCAAAATTCTGTTTCTAGAGGAACTTTCTTTTTGTATCAAACACATGTTAATGGATTTTTGAGGATCTTTAACAGAGTATATGAATGAAATTAGTTGGGTTAAGCTGTTTTTCTATTGTGGTCAGTATCAGGAACTTCTGTGGTCAGCATATGAACTTTAGTAGTTTTGTACGACTATGAAAATTAGACTTTTTTTTTCCAGAAGTATAATATAATTTAAAATTTTCAATGTCACCATCATATAAAAGAGAGTAAAATGACTAACTATAATTGTCATTCAGATTAGGAAACCCTGGTGATTTTTGATGTCTAATAATTTACATTAAAATTGGAGAGCTATGTGGAATGGTCCATATTTTATGGGCTAAAAACCTACCCTATATTTTTTTGAGATAGAAGACTAGAATATATGCATTTTGGATTAAGAAACTCCATTAAGCTTGGAAATTCTAAATCATCAAGTATGTAACATTAAAGAATCCAGATTCCACACTATTTTGTTACGCTTCTTGGAAGTATAACATGTACATAATAGTAAGATATAGTTTTGAGTTTGACTTAAAGCTGACTCCCAATAAAATCATTGCACATTTTCCTAAGTAAACAAAATGATGGTGTAAATTCTCTTCGAAACCAATTTCATGAAACAATTAAAATCTATAAATATTTGTCCTCATAATTTATAAACTACCCACTTTTCCCATAGCACCATAAGCCATATAATTATTTACTTTCTTGCATGTGTTAAAGGAACAAAATTGCACTATTGATACAAAATTACAGCACCCCCCCGAATGGCTCGGGTTTGAATAGGGCATCCGGTTTAACCTACATAACATGGGACCATCTCTCAAGCTATGGGACTTGTGAACTTGAGATGGCCCTTTAGAGAAGGCCAGATTCTTCTACCTAATCCTAATGCTAAACTACTCCTAATGCAGAAAAGATGCCTAACTGCAATAATCCTAACAATGCCAAGGAGACAAGGAGAGAGAAAGTGTGTAAAAAAGGGAAATCCTACACTAAGGGGGTGATAACACCAAGAAAAGTTGGCGAGATACTCTGATGAGGGAGGAAGAAGAGATAAAGATAGAGATGGGAGAGGTCAAAACAACAGTGACATAGACCCAAAATCCATCTTCCATCTGCACTCCATGAAACACAATGTCTTACACCTAAAAATGTGAAATACATGCACATAAAACAAATCCAAAATGGAGAGGCACAAAGAAACAACAAAATATGATTGAAATTAGTTGAAAAATGCCACAAAAACATGAATCTATTGCTTTATAAGGTGCATATACCATTACATTAATGCTCTGAGGCATAAATATGCTTACTAGCCGTAGGAGAAGGCTTACAACTCAAATGGAGTTGAGGGAAAATTTTGCAAGGGTTTCCCCAACTCCTAGAATGTCTCTCCCTCTAAAAATGAGGGGTTCGAGTTATTTTTATAGGAAATTTTCACCCACCCTCATATAAAGAGATACGAGCACCCATACAAATTTTCTTCCTAAGGGTACTTCTGTTAGATGAAGACATGGGTGCCATACCGCATTAAATCCGGTTGTTTAGCTATCTTTTTCCAACCTACCCTCATCTGACTTGGGACTCATGAGCCACCCAACCATGTAACTTGTGTAGCCTGGAGCCATCCAACCTCTAGGCATCTAACCCGCAGCCATCCAACCTATAGCCGTACAACCTCTAGGCATATAACCTGTAACCATCCAACCTCTAGGCATCTAACCTGCAACCATCCAACCTAGCTATACCATCCAACCTGTAGCCATCCAACCTATAGATGTCCAACCTGCAACAATCCAACCTGCAACCATCCAACCTACAACTGACCAACCTAGCCATACCGTCTAGCCTACAGCCATCTAACCTGCAACCATCTAACCTACATCCATCTAACCTGCAGCCATCCAAAATGTAGCCGTCAAACCTGTAGCCGTCCAACATAATAGGTGTCTAACCAGTACCCATCCAACCTCGACCCATCTAACCCCTAGGCATCCAACCTACAGCCATATCATCCAAACCTTAGCTAACCAACCTTTCTGTACCTTACCAGCTAGGTTGACTCGTCTAACCCTGTAGATTCATTCGTAGTAAGCTAGCTCGCCGTGAGTAAAGACCAAATCGGCTGAGCCATAAACACGGAATTCCTTTCTCTTCTAATGGGGTTGAAATTTTATGGTCATTTGCATGTCCAATAATTATGAATGGCTAAGTCCATTTATGATGATTTATCCAAATTAACCTAGTGGGTAAATTTGGGATAACATGCACTTCATCCCACATAGTATCATGTTGATAGATTATCCTCCACATTTGAAGCATTCTATAGAACAAAGTTTGTACAGAGGAAGATTAGTTTTTCAAATTGCATGTGTCCACCTTGGTGGTGGGAATGAAGGAATGATCATATTTTTAGACTATTCTGGGTTGTGTATCCTCTACTATTTAGAAAAATCTATATAATAGCGGTGAATGATACCTGGAACTATATGTGTCACCAATCTAGTGTAACCTCAAGTGTACACACACACATATATGAAGCTACAATTATTAGAGATCCATAAACCAAAAACATTGGCTATTGTTCAAGCATCATAAAAGATTGTACATGGATATAAAAATCACCACACAAATGGAAGAATTTAATAATGCATATTTTCCTTTGAATAGATAATGGAATGGTTATATTGTTAGTAACTCTTAAGAATGGAATGTGTTCTTTTGTTTTTACATGTTTGAAAGAATAAGATCATTTGATTTAATATGCTAAATGAATGTTCAAGAGGCAAGAATAGGAAAATGAATCCTTGAGTTGTTAGAACAATCTTTTGTCATGCATGCACAAGAAATATAATCAAGAATCAAGTTTAAGGAGAGAATTCCATGAATGCTACAACTTTCATTATACATTTAGATGTTGGAAATATCTTATTATATTTGTGTAAGCTTTGAAAATCATTTTTTGGTTTAATCCCTTCCATAGAGAGGTTTACATTTGAAAAAATATTCAAGAGGACTGGTAAATGCTACAGTAAAGTCTAGTAAGACTTATGAAACAAATTTCGTAAAGTTCTAAACAATGATTGGATGTCTTGATAGATTTGAAGGGGTTGAAACTTGAAGTGAAGGTATACAAGTGTATTAAAATTCATATATTAGTCTACAATGTAAAAATAAGTGCCAAAATCTAAATAACAGTGTTTACAAACTATACCATGTCTAGGGTTTGTAAAGATGAAGAAAACAAGCCAAACTTGTTTATTAGCCATAAAAAAGAGTCCACACTCTATAGAAAGATGACATTACATGTGGAAAAACTATAGGGAAATTTTTATAAGGATTGACAAAGAAAACCAAACAAATTTCGTGACAATAAATTCCAATTTCAAGAGGAGAGAAGTAACTTGAAAGTGAGAGCATGGTGAGTAAATGGTCTAAATTTCAAGGAAAACCCCAGTCTAACTCAAAGGATGTTATGCACAGTCTTATCTTTACTTTAATAATTAGTGACTTTTGTCTTATTTGGACTTGTAGGATTTTATTAGAGTCTACTTCAAGAAGTTTTATATGATGTCTTATTAGTGATTCAATCAACAACCAATTCAAAGTTATATCAAATTATTCACTTTCTTAACAAACAAACATCTTGGATTTCAACCCAAAATACTATAAACAAAATTAAAATGGACATTGTATCTCCTTTTTTAGTTCAAAGAGATATTTATGCCTTTCCACTTGGTTAATCACTCAAAGGAAATGGATATTTTGATCTAGATATGTTTATATTGATTTGAAACAAATTTTGCTGAAAGGAGACTAAATTGTAATATAGGAAGAGATTTTGTAATTGTTTTTACACTAATTGAGATACAAGATTGGGTGTGTGAGAATATCCATTATTTGAAAACAATTTGTAAGTTCTTTAAAGGAACCATTGTTTTTCTTAGGATTGATCTTCTAAATCTAGAACCACAACACAAGATAATGTTATATAACATGTCAGCTTATAATGTAACTCTAGACAGACCTTGAGATATTCAATCCATGAGATGGGCGTTGTGACACCCTGTAACAAATTTAGTATTGAAATATTTATGACCATCCCAATAATAATAAATGATACATTGTAAAGGATTATATGTACTTTTAAATACCCTATAAGCAAAGGTTGATATTATTGGTGAGTTATTCCTTATAACAAACCTGTGTAGTTACAATAGTGGAGCCAAAAGACAAGGGAAAATTATTTGATTGGAGTGGAAAGAGATTAGAGTGAAATTTTTATTGTAAATAAATATTAGAGAACCTGTATAGATTTTCACAGTGGTAAAAAAACCATGTTTTTGTATTGGAAACCCTTAAGAATGAGAAGCTATGTTTTAGAGGATAAGGTAGGTGTAGTTTAGAAATCCTCACTAAGGTGAGAACAAATTCCTTAAAATAAGAAGTGTGGTAATGAGTATTGATCTCAGAGTAGAAAGGTATGGTCTTAAAGGTTATGTTATCCATTTTTTCCCCTGGGTAAAAATGGACAACTAGACAAGATTCGACAGTTGACAGACCTCACCGGTGATCTGGTGATTTCAAGATGATTTTCAGGTACTAAGAGGCATTTTTGGTGTTTCAGGGTGATTGGAATTATTAAAGGATTTTTTCCTCTTCTTGGTTTTGAAAGACCCAGAGCTCCTCCACATAATGAAAATGGGCTCCCCGGGCCCACTTTCGAGAAAACACAGTTAAGAAGTGGGAAGAGTGGAAAAAATTAGCTTTGAGACATTTCATGGCTTCTTCTTCAGCCTCCGGGATTGAGAAAATAAAAAAACTCTAAAAATGAAAAATATGTTGAAATTTCCCAAAAAGGGACCTTAAGAGGATTGAGCTAAAATGTATCTCATCAAGCAGCTTGGCAAGTAGCTTAGTGAGCTCATGAAATGCAAGGGTGGGACGAATTGGAATATAGCTTGGATGAGATATGTTGGGAACGCATGTAAAAAAATTGGTGAATGGATCATTTGGTGGGGCGAGTCGGGTGAACAATTCATGCCTCGATGAGTTAAACAATGGAGCTCACATCAGGTTCAGGGCCAGATTTGCACTTGCATAGTGCATGGTGTCGGTGGGGAGTGTGAATGCTTTGCGAGTTCCGTGCCCACAAAGCAAGGAGGGAGCTTAGTTTTTTAGGGTCGTAAAGAGAAAAGGCATGTCGAGGATCTCGAATGACTTGACATGCATGGAAAGCATGTCGGGTTTTGGCATCGCGGAGTTTGGTGCAGTGGAAACATGCATTGGGGTCAACAAGCTTTAAACACACGGGAGCTCGACAAAGAAAGCACAGGCGAAACCGGGACCACATCGACATGTAATAACTTGATCAGTGGGTTTGAATGATGAAAAGTAGGATCTGAACCTGTATAACATAGAATGTGACAAGTTGATCAACGAAAGGATGTCAGGGTGTCAAGTCAGAACCACACGGGGTGTAAACAATGCAATGTGTTGAGCTAATTCCGATGCGCTAGAAAACTACCCCCGAATGCAAAGGATCTGAGTCAACCACTAAGTTGACCAGAGATTTAGGTAGAAAGGTGATGCGGTGGATAGAAAATTCAATGTGATAGGTGGCGAGCTAGGTGAAGTAGCTCAGTGGGAGGAGCTAAATGAAGCCCAAGGCCAAAAATGCAAGCCACCTTAAAAATGACATAACTTTCACCTCATTCCATTGTTTTTCAAAACATTATACTTGTTGGAAATTTATTTTCAAGCCCTACAACATGGAATGCTTATAAATGGAAAATTAAGGGATTACATGAGAGTAAAATCATTATGAAGTTCCAAGACAATAGAGGTCATACCCATGTGCTGAAATGAAATGATTGAGGGTATGAAGGCCATTCCTTTGGCACAAGGCATGGTATAAAAGGGTATAGGCTATGTAAGCAACCCCATCCCTATTGTAGGTGTCATGATGATTTTTGGGAATGGTGGAAGCATGGTTTTGGGTTTTTCTCTTGCCCTCTCTTATCTTTCTCCTATAAATTGTAACAAGGATGAATTATTCAAAAAGTTAGTCATTTTTCTCCTCCCATGCACCCCTCTTCTTCTCATATATGGGGCTTTAAGCCTTCCTCTAAAACATTGTAATGGCTTCATGCCTTCCCCTACGTCATGATATACTATGTAAATTTCAAGGATCAATGGAATTTTGTTTGTGTTAATCTTCTAGCCTTGCATGATTTCAGTGTTTCATCTTACATCTCCTTATGAATCAGGTAGTTGTGCATATTTCTTGTTCATTGCAGGTTTAGTTGTTTTGTGCTTATTTAGGATTGGTGAATGTTTGTAATCTAGTTTTCAGTGCATGACCACCCTCTCCAAGTCCATTCCTTCACTATTTTGTATGTTGGGAAAGTGATTAACATCTCCTTTTCTTGGTGTATCACCTCTTCCAGTGTAGGTTTTATTTCATGCATCTCTCTCCTTATCTCCTTGGTATGTTAGGATAGGTTTAGATAGGTTTTTCTTGTGTTAGGAATATTTTTGGTAGGTATGATTAGGAAGAGGAACCGTCCTTCTCTAGAGAGTTATCTGATTCGCAATGTCTCACACTTCATGATAACTCCATGTTTGACGAATTACACCAAATGCCCCATTCACAACTTGGCCATTCGGGGGGTGTTGTGATTTTGTCGTAACATGTTCCTATTAGGTAAATCATTAAGTGATAAGTTTTAAAAAAACCTCCTTGATAATATTTCACTCGGTTTGCATGTAACAATGACCCAATGAAAAGAAGGTAAGTCCAAAGAAAAATCTAAATATTGAAAAGTTTGTCAAAAATCCCATTGTCGAAAAATATCTCTTAAAACAAACATTAATTACAACCCTTAAGTAAAAAATTTATAAGCGACACTCAAAACAAAATCAAATCCAAAACGTGGAATGAAAAATCACAAAAAAATTTAAGCAACACTCCAAACAAAATCAAACAATTGGAATAAGTTATACTCTGTTTTTTTTATTGTTGTATATTGTTTCTCATTATCCATTAAATACTACAAATTCTTTCAGTGGGTGGATGGAGAATTTTGATAGTACTTCACTAATTTTTCATGTAACACTTTAAACAAACCTCCATGACAAAGATTCACTTGGCAATAGTTCACTCAGTTTGCATGTAACAGTGACCCAATGAAAAGAAGGTAAGAACAAATAAAATAAGGGTTAAGAAAGAGATATGCTAAGTGGATACTTGAACATATATACAACAATTAGTGCGTACCAGTTAGTGCATACAGGGCTATATAAGGAGGATTATGTCACCCATAAACTTACTACTTATAAGAATTAGTGCATACAGGCCTGTAGGAGGAGGACTGTGGCAAAATTTTAAGGATAGTTAACCTCTGAGAAACCCTAAATACCTTACCTAGGAACAAAATTTGGTAGTAATTATCCTTATGGTGTTTCCAGACATATTCAAGAAGATTCATTTATAGGGAAGGAAAATTAGAAGATGGATAGAGAATACGTTTAATGTAGCCTAGGTTTTAAAGTTCAAGTCAGACATGTAGAAGGAATTAGTGGAGTCTAGTGCCCCTGAAGGTATGGTGTAATGACAAGCATGATCTTGCGGTGGTTTATGAGTATATGTAGAATGCTAGTTTCAATAAGTGGTTATTTTCCAAAGGGGTTCTGCCATGGCCAAGAAAATACAATGTTACAAAGGATGTTTTCGAGGCAATATGCTTCTTGCATAAAGGTTGGGAGAAGAATTTTGTGCAAACAATATCAAGATCAGCAATGTGTTACTTGACATGACATTCAAGGCTAGGATCGGATATCAAAATAGAAGCTTGAATATCAATTTCCCCCTGAAATCCTCCATGTCATGCATCCTAATGAAAAGATGGATGTCTATACTTAAATACCCCATCTTTATGCTCTGATCATGTTTATGCTTACATAATAGATTAATACCAGATTAAACATGGAATTTGATGGACAAACTTATAAGCTCGTTTTGTGAAGAAAAATGGCATGGATGAATGTGTATACATATACTCATAACTTTGAGAGTCATAACCATAAAATTCAGAGATAAAATTGCCTCTTTACAATGGGTTTAACAATAACGATGTTATAGATTTTGATATGAATATCAAATGTTTTAATTATGTAGGACCAAATAATTATAGGACCAAATAAAGCATAGATTTAATGAATTGACAATAATGTTTGAGATGCCCCTGCAATAGGGTTATTCAAATCTTTAAAACTTTTGCACACCCCTCCATCGTATAAGCTGAAAAAAACCAAATACCACCATTATCAGATAGAAGATCACAAAATACTACATACTACAATAAAACCAAACTGTGTAAAACACAAAACACACATAAAACAACATTAAGAATTATTTGTTATAAAAACGATAGAACAAGACTATGTAAACAAAAAAACACATAGAAAACAACATGAAGCATTATTTTTCATACACATAATAAACCATACTATGAATACCACATAACATACCAAAAACACCATGAAGCATTATTTGTCGTAATCACACTAAAACCAAACTATGTAAACCACAAAACACATAGAAAATAACATTAAGCATTATTGGTCATAAAGATAAAAATACCTTCAAGATGCATTCAATGTACCAAAAGAGAGCCGACAATACGGAACTTGAATTTTGGTCAAGGGGGTTGTCTCTGTGATTCACGAAACACAAAATTAAGTGTTTTATAGTCAAATGAATACATCTTATAATCACATAATAATGATACTCACCCAAACTCTTTGCTATAGATTCACAACTTTCTTTGATTGTTTTATTGGACCATTTTCGGGTTTGCTTGAGTATTTTCATCCAGGAGTTCTGTCAAGAAATGTATACTCCTCATAGTCATGAGCATAATCGTTTAAATCCTCCACCATGACCTCCTTTTGCTTCCTCTTTTGAGGTTTCCTACTTACACTGAACCATGGCCGCAACTGGGTGGTAGAAGTGATCTTTCCACTACAATATGGAATGAACTCAAATGGAAACGAACTAGAGTCATGTAAAAGATACTCAAATTTCTGCACACAATCTCCAAAAGAAAAAATATTTTCATCAGTGTCTAGCACCACATCCAAAAATTATTTCAAAAACTCTTTCGATTAGCTGAGCACTTGTAATGCATGCCCATGGTTTCAATCATATTTCTCAAGGCTAAGGTATTTTGTTTCATGTTGTATACTATTATCACCCTCAATTGTCACAAAAAAGAAAATTGTATTAGTAATGTGAAATAGTTGACATAACAAACACTATTTAATAATAATTAAATGTGTACCGCTAATGACAATGTGGGGCTGTTCTGATGCAGCTTCTTTAGGTACATTACATTCAATTATTTCTGCAACTGTTTTCAGGATAACAATGATAAACCATAGTTGAAATAATGAAACGAAAAAATACACCCTCGTCACCGAAATTCGGATCACTTGTAGATGGACTACCCTTGTGTGTCCTCTGAAGTTGAAACACCTTCAAAACATGTTTACATGTGTTGTCTTGGGTATCCCATGGATAGTCACAAACATGAAAATTTGGGCCAAATCTCTGAACCAAATATCATTGGTCCCTAGATGTTTGAATTCTAACCATGTAAGATCCATGAATGGTACAGTTTTCACAACAATCACTATCAGGTATTGCTCTTGCCCTCTCAGTGGTGGAAAATTTTCCTTCTCCTTCTTGTAATTTGTCAAGAATCCTGATAATTACAACTTCATCTTATTTTTATAATGTGGTTCAACTCAAAACACCAATGTGTGTAACAACCAATCTATTCTCCTTGTGAATTTTTTTGTCGATCACACAAGTATTCGGCCTTCAAGAAACAATGATATGATTTTATGGATGCATTCGTATCTTGATTGGCATGGATGAAGTTACAAAAATATTTTGACCACATAGTTGCAGGTGAGAACAAAAAAACCATTAGAAACAGCTAAAAAATTGTGAACTCTACTTATAACTTCAAATATAATCATATGCACTTAACACTTACCAATATGTCCCTCATGCAACCTCGTCTTTCTGAAATACTCCATAAACATTGTCTCCTCCTTGAACTCCTCCATGAATTCATCAATGAGGAAAAAGGTCATGTGCCTATTGTAGTTGATGGTGCACATGATGTTGCCTAGTCTCTGAAACATAACCTTCTCCACCTCCTTCTTCATATATGTGTAAATAAAAATTTCATAGACAATAAGTAATGCAAAAAAACAAAAACCAACCCAATCCTATAAACATTGTATCAGAAATTGAAGAAAAAAAAACCTATAAATATTATTTAGCCAAGCCCTGTGAACATGTCATATGCATAACAAGACATGACAAACAAATACAACCCTAAGACACAAAGACCATTGTTAGGGTTGTAAATTATGTGCATTAAATTTATACAACAAAATGTTAGAATATTTGTACCTTATAGCTTGTATTTCAGAATCCACATCATCTGTAATGAATGCATTGACATGTAAATCCATCCTTTTTCTTTTCCCCCTTGCCTAGACTTTAACAAGCCATACATATATGTCATCCACTTTATTACAAAACGAAACTACCCATGCAATAAGAACCCCAACCTCTTACTCATAAAAAACAAGAATCATGTGCAATTGATATTGAGGCAAATGTGTACACGAAAATATGGTCAGAATGAGAATGACTTAAACAAGTATATCCAAATATCAATTATGCTTGGAAATGATATAACAATGCCCTTACCCCATATTTATTAGTTGAGAACGTGGAATCCATTGCAATGATGGAGTTGTGCGAATGAAAAACCATCATTTCAAGCATCCATGGGGTTTGAAGGCCCATAATGAAAGGCACGTCAGTCCCACATGGCCTTTGATAATAGAAAAATGTATCCCTTTCTACAACATACCACAAGTTGATACTAGTGTTGTCGTGTTGGTGCTTTTGGGATCTAACGCACTTCACCCTCCTCCATGCATTCAACACATCTTTCCTGGTTATGCACTCATCCCTTTTGTATACAATCCTTGCCAACTCTGGATCCGTGTAGTGCCTTTCAATAATGGTGTCAATAGATATAGGAGCAAGAAAAAGAGATTCAATGTATTTATTGCATTCAGCAGATAAATTAGGAGCGAAACCACTTTGTGGATCAAATTTTGTGTCCTTTGCACCATGGAAAAACTCACCGTTCATATCAAAATGATACGTATCATTATATATAACATGTGCCACATTTTCTCTACCAAACATAATCCTCGCATTGAAATAGCAATGACATCCACGTTTTTTCATAAACCTCCTTATTTTTCACTAGTAGGTGGTTTGTTCATCTTTTCGTCAAGACCATAAGCACACCAATAGCTGAAACAAAAGGAAATACATACTGATATTAGGTATGGAATATGAAAAATATAGCACTAACATATGTGAACACTGTTGCTAAGGTGTACCAAACATAATGTTAATAAGAACAAACATGCAGTACATAATGGTAGCATGTCGTGCTCTGAATTCCACTGTATCCGTGGTTATCCTTTTTTACTTGCATATGAATTTTGTCTCAGTGCTATCGAGAAGGCCTTCCCATTTAATAAAGGCATCGATCAATTCTAGAGGTATTTCCACACAAAGATCCATATGATCATTATATTCGCCAATAGGTGTCCATTCAAGATCATCTTGTGAAAAATTATATTTCCCATTTCCCACGTCTTGAACATCTAGGGAAAGAAATTGTTCATACTTTGTCTTTAGCGACATCCTAAACAAAATAATGTAAATAAAAATGTATAAACAATAAGCATGGTATTGAACATATCAATATATGATGAAATATGACAAACAAAACATAAGTATTATGCTCTTAAGATATTTTTAAACAAACTTGAATGGAATGATATACAAAATATGTTTTTTGTAAACAAAAAGCACTGTAATATGATACAAGTAATGAAAATGTTCTAATCACGTATTTGTGGTATACACAGGATGTCATTTTTGTATGTATGTGACAAACAACATGTTTTCATGCAAATGTACAACATGAAAATTCCCAATTGTCAAGCATGAAAATAGACCCTAGTATTAAAAATTTTTATTGTAAACCTTCCCAGAAACTCTCCCAGATTAGCCCATCCTTGTGTCAGGCCTTGTCCTACCCTTTGGTTGGCAAGAAAATTTGTCAGGTAGAAAAATTGGTGGAATTATTGCCAACGCTATGGAAATATAAGTCCATCTACTTGAATGGTGCAGCTCCATGTTTACATGCATGTGTGAAGTGTGGTTTCTGTGGTGATCTTGCAACTGAGGATCCAACAGGGGAACTCCACTGAACCTACAGAAAAAGCTAGCAATTGATTACTAGAGAATACTTTGTTGGAAAAGTGAGAAAGGGAGTAAGAAAAAGAGAGGGGGATTAATGTTATAGGTACAAAATGAGAGTCTTACATCCATTAACCAGAATATTTCAGCACACATATTTAGAAGACAACAATTTTGTAATTAGAAATAAGACAAGTTAAGATTAAGGACTCAAAGTTTCCACAATCTCCTTATCAAACAATTATTCATTGATGCTTTGAAAAAATTGTACATAGTGGGGGAAATGCAAGAACATAGAGAAGGAACTAGAAGAAATAGATCTCTTTCATGTATCTCTGGGAAAAAATATCCTTTTTTACAAAGTTTGATCACACTATGAGTATACAAAATTGAAAACCACTTGAAATGAGAGAATAATTACAATATATAGAAAAAGAGGAGACTCTTCATCTACCCCATGTGACCTTTCATATAACTTGTATATCCTGAGAATTTTTGCATGCCTTGAAAATTTCATATTTTTTGCTTCTATGATGAAGAAGACAAAGAGAAATTTCCAAAAATTCCAAATTTAGCAAATTTGGAAAATCTGAGAAAAATTTATGCCCATATGGATCCAATGGGGTCGAGGAGGAACAAAGATTCCTTGTACATTATCATATTTTGAAATTAAAATAAATTTCTCCTTGCTATGTGGGTATTTGAGGTACAGAGAGAACTAGGTAACAAGGGTCACTTGGGCCTCCAAACTCCGCGTTATCCGCATTACACTATGCCTCATTTTACTTTATTCACCACTTCACTTGTTTTGTGGGTCGTAAGCCTTGCGGGGAACGTGTTCCACATGAACATGTTCTCTCTGCAATCAAAATCCCCTTAATACACTAAAAAATAAGCTATTTTTCTTACCTTTGCCATGTGGTTATTTCATAGTTTCGGCTCCCAGGTGGAACTCAGGAACTATTCCACTCGGGGTGTTAGTTACCGCACTTCACCGTTCTTCCACATTTCTTTATCTCTGCGCCACACTCTCCTTGATGTTGAATTTTTTTTTAGACTTATCCACTTATGTAAGGAATAAGTGGTTCCCAAGAACCGTTTCCCACCCGCAGTGTTCCTCCGCAATGCTGAAACTCCGTAATACACTGGACTCCTTTGACCCACAGATTTGAGGCCAATGCGGGGAATTGTTGGGCCCAGAGAAAATTTTCCACCCAACGCTTAGGTTCTCAAAAAGCTTCTCCGACCCACGTAATATTGTTTCCTTTTCTATGTGGATTTAAAGCCCGTGCAGAGAACCAATGGCCCTAGGGAACTTATTCCTCTCATCCCTTCTGAACCCGCAAAACTCATGCTACATTGGAAATGGCCCAAATTTCATCTTTTTCTAAATTTTTCTAACTGTTTGGATTTTTTTGAGCTTGGAGGGGAGGAGAGGGATGCATCAAAACAACTACAAGTTCCCCAAAACTTAAAAATACTTTTTTTCTCTTATTTCTTGATCAAGGTCTTCTCAATTTACCCAAGTTGACGGAGGTATAACTCTAGTGTTCGGAGACCTTTTCATGCACTTATTTATATGAAATCAGCTGGAAATGGTATTTTGGAAACAATAGGAGGGGTTATATGGCTTGATTTTACTTATAACACCTTTAAAAATCTTCTTGATGAATTTGGGCCTTTGATCCACTCCAGGGGTTGTGTACTTGTCTTAGGAAGGTTGATGATAGCCTTTCCTAAGATTGTTTAAAAACCTACTTTGAGAGATATTTCTCCAAAGGAACTTGAATGATATTTATTTTCCTAAATCATCTACGGGAAAGGATGAAAAAAACATAATACCACTGAAGGATAAGATGAGACTTGACACTGAGGGGTAGGTTGACCATGGGGTGTTTTGGAAGGGTGTAACCTAGAAATTTTTTGACACTAGGGTATGGTTGTCTTGTTTTCAGGTGATTTTTTCCCTTGTAAAAAACACTGGACAACAATTGACTCTTACTTAGGGAAATGTTATGGACCAAGCATAGTGAAGACATGACATGAGAAATCCTAGAATCTTAATTTACAATACATTGACCAATGCCTTATCCATTGGGCTTCACAGAGTTATACAAATTTCAATAGATAGAAAGGATGGGTACACACAAACACATGCAACACACGAAAAGGAAAGAACACATGCAACAAGAAAAGGAAAACATACCTAAAAATCACCTATGATATAAATGCGGGGGACAACCTACTTTCACTACTTGTACAATTTGAGATATTTTCTACTGCGAGGTAACTCCAATGATGCTCCTTCCAGATATGATAGATAGAAAGAATTATCTCCACATGTTTCATGAATCTAGAATGGCCCGAGCCACAATGAGTCAAACTTTTCATGGCTACCCTTCGGCTCTCTCAACTTGTCCCATAGTAGAACAAGATCTTCGACTTTAAACTCCTTGGCCTTAGCTTTCTTATCAAAAATCTTCTTTACTTTTAATTGATGCTCCTTGATGCGGTATACTACCCTGAACCTATTTTCCTCCAGCTTCTCAAGGAACAAAATCCTTTTATCAATTGAATCTCGATATTATTCATATTGTACTTCTTGAAGCAACTTAAGAGTTGGCAGCTTGACCATGACTGGAATCTCAGCTTCAATCCTGTAGATCAATTGGAATGGTGACATATCAATTGATTTATTTGGTGTTATCATGTCTACCCACAATGCATCGTAAAGCTTCTTGTACCAATTTATTTGATTTTCATCCATAAGATTTTAGACTATGGTCACAAGGTTCTTATTTCTTGACTCTTCCTGACCATTCCCTTGTGGGTATTAGTCTGATGAGTGAGAATTGGATATTCCATAGCTATAATAGAATTTGGTCAACTCTATGGAAGATAAATATGTGGAATTATCTACCATGATCTTTTGCGGAACCCCAAAATGAACGATGATGTTCTCCTTGAGGAATTTGCACATTGTTTCAGTATTGGTATGTTTGGCTGGAATAGCCTCCACTCACTTGGTGAAATAGTCTGTTACTGTGAGCACATAGGTGTGATTAGAACTTAAGCTGAGGATTCAAATCACTGATGAAATCCATCCTCCACTGTTATAAAGGATCCTTAATCACCACAGGCATGAGGGGAAGTGAAACAAGCCAAGATCTCCCAACAAATTGTTGACATGACTCATAGTTGGAAAACAATTCTTGAGTATTTGCAAAGAGAGTAGGCCAGTAATATCTACCTCAGAGGATCTTATGAGATGTGAAAATTGTTGAGAAGTTCCTACCACAGGATTGATCATGGTATGCTTTCAAAATCTGCTCCTGATGTGCTTTGTATACACATTTAAGAAAACAAACATCCAATCCTATGTTATAGAGACTATGGTTCGAGATGATGTACTTCACTTCCTTTAACTTGAGATTCCTTCATTATTTATAATTCAGATGAGAAGGGAACTCACCATAGGCCAAGAAGTAAGTGACATAAGCATGTCATTCATCCATGGTGTTTAGGAAGAGAACTTGTGGTGTGTCTTTGAAACTTTTGGGCAAAATACATTCTCTTTTACCTTGTTAAGATTTGAGAGCCTCATCTTCAGCTATCACCTTACACAAACCATTTCCTCAGACTAGGTTAGAAGGTCAGATCTCCAAGTCATACTCCTAAATTTTCACAAACCCAATTTCCTCATTTGGTTATCGGATCTTGTTGTGTCAAAATTGACTTGATCATTATGCCTGGGGCCATCACTATGGTGTGAGAGTTGAGGATATAAAACCTGAATTTCTTGATGGTTTTGACCACCGCATAGGCATGTTTCTATAACTAACTATAGTTCAACTCATGATTCTTCAATGGGCAGCTCATGAAAGAAAATATGTTTCTTCTACACCTTAATCATTATTTTGAACCAAGATGGAAAAGAGTGTGTTCTTAGAGGCATTATCATTACATGATGAATTATTTATCAAAATTTGGACTTACCAGGTTATGGGCTTTGGCTATAGATTTTTGGATTTCTTCAAACACTACCTTTCCATCATCACTCTATTTGAATCTTACCTGGGGTTTAATCATGGTTGTAATGTGCTTAGTCAACTCTGCAAATTCAGGAATGAAGCACTAGAGGAATTTGAATTTTCCAAAAAGGAATGCACTTCCTTATTGTCTGTGGGTATGGACAAGGCTTGAATTTCCTTCAATATTTCTGGATCAATGTTTTCCCCTTGTTTGTTTACAATGTGTCCTATAAGTCTTCCTTCGTTCACACCAAAAATGGACTTCTTGGGTTTCAAAGATATACCATGTTTTCAGCATCAGACGATGACGCGCTCCAAGTGTTTGAAGTGATCTCTTTACTTCTTTGAGAATACTGTCAAGTCATTGAGATAGATGACGATGCAATGTTTTATTTATTTGAAAACTAAATGCATTTCTCTTTGGAATGTTTCCCCAACATTAATCAAACCAAAAGGAATTTTGTTGTACGCAAAAGCACCCAAAGATTTTGTGAAGGTTGTCTTGGACCTGTCTTCTTTTGCCACTTCAATATAGGTTATATCATGAGAAACCATCAAGAAATGAGATAATTTTAGACCCAATGATTTCTTGCAGAATATGATCCATGATTTGGAGTGGATAGTTATACTTCAAAGAATCCTGATTCATATTACAAAAGTCTACACAAATTCTTATCTCTTCATTCTTCTTCCCCACAAGGACAATATTTGCTACCCATGTTAAATAGTGGATAGGGAAAATGATTCGAGAATTGAGCATCTTCAACACCTCTTCCTTGATTGTATTAGAAATTTTGGGATTATGTGGCTGCTGCTTCTTCCTTAAAGGATTGTAATTTGGCTTCAGAGGGATTGAGTGATGCATTCCTTTCATTTGGAAGGACTTAAGCTCATCATAAGAATATGCAAGAACATCAACATATTGTTTTAGCAATGAAACAAACCTTATCCTTTCCTCCGGTGAGCAATGCTTTCCAATGTTGACCGTCCCTTGGCTGCTCCATTGTACCAATATTTTCCTTTTCAAATCCAGTTGTGCATTGTGAAGGTTTCTTGGATTTTTCTTGAATGAAACAATTATGTTTATCAAAAAGATCTTCTAGTGACACCAGGCCTCTAGGAATCTTGTTCCCCCTAATCTTGAGTACTCCCTCTTCATCAATCCCTTCGATGTCATCTTTATCCTCTTCAGTCACTGCCTCTTTATGTGGATTCTTTCTCCCTTCAAAGAAGAGGCTATTGAAATTATCTCTCCACTCCAAGAAGGCTTAGGATCTGATTTTCATCGTTGAAGACCTGCTAGTTGTTCACATTATCGGGTACAATGGGTCTAAAAAACATCTCCACAATCACCTTATCTTTACCAAAGGATGGATGTGGTGTCACTAAGGAAGCTAACACCACAAGAGAATCAAACATTTCATTATACTATCGAGGGATGGATTGGATGGAGAAAGCATCAAAGGATTCAATGCAATCCCATACCTTGTTCCTATAGTGTCAAAGTCTTGGATTTTTCACTTGGTACTGCTTCCTTACTTGCTTGAATATCACTTTTACATCTCCAAGACACTTGATCTTCTTGATGCCCATAGACTTAGCAACATCCATACCTAGGGAGGAGAACTTTTTATTCTTCCGTGTTATTGGTATTTTCAAATTGAAGCTTACATATTACATAGAAGGGAAATGTTTCTCCTGAAGGTGAAATAAAAAAACACCAGCTTCAAACCCTGCGCTCAAATGGATCCCATAAAATTCCATAGTCCATAACTCATTTTCCTTATCTTTGGTGAGAAAAAGGTAGATTTTCATCCCTTTCAGATGCGAGGAAATAATTTCGCATTCCACTATCTTGGAACAATATATTTTCTCTCGAATCATCTAAGTTTTGTACCGTATATTTCATCTTATGTAATGGATTTTTTTTTTTTCATTTCTCCTTTCGCCGAAATGGTCACAGAGGAAAAATCCATCTTGATATCTCCACCTAAATCTCTATAAAAGCTTCTACTCAAGAGCATGCCAAAATAAGCTGGAATATTAGCCACTAGAATTGTGAGCAACACCTTTTCTTTGGAAAATCAGCCAAGGCCACCTGTGCATATTTTTATTCTCCCCACCAATGTTACTTGTTTAAATTCCATGGAATAGCAAGAGCCACTAACACGAGTCAAGGTAAGTCCCTAGGGTATTGGCTACCTTGATGGGCATGAAATTTTCAGAAGATCTATAATCTATGATACATTTGTTAAGTTGGTAACCTTTAACAAGAAGGGATAGGTAGAAAGGTTCTACCTTATTATTATTGGATGTACTAAGGGCTAACATGTTCTAATTTGGAGGTGCAGATGGTGTCGGTAGTAGGATTTTAGGATTGAAATTTTTAGTATTAGGTTTGGGACCGCCACTCTTGACAACATCAATGAATCTTTCGAATTGAGCTGGGTGTGTCTATAAATATTCCATCTCCATGATTTTGACTTTATTTTTATTTTCATGTTCAACATAATCAAATGGAGACAGGGTGAGTGGGGGATGATGTTCTAGGGATGGTAGAAGTTTTACATTGCAAATTTGGTGCTACCTTAGGAATTTGATCACTCTTATTAACTAGGGTGGCAGGTTGAGAAGAAGCGGCTGGTTTGCTTGAGCAGGGGTGGATGTTTTTACAAGACCATATTTTGATACAAAATTAGATTTAGCATTAAGAGAGGTACTAGTGGACTTACTTGGTACAATAACTTGCTTCTTGTTTCCCACTAGGTCTGGCTTCTCTTTTGTAGATTCCATCGATGGTGGTAGGGGAAATCCTCTAATAATGATTTTTTCTGTGGGATTTAAATAGGAGGGTCCTCCTCCTTCTTCTTTGTTTCCACTACCAAAGATGAAGCTCCTTTCCTAGATTGAGCCTAAGTGAACACATCACATGAGAAGCTTGGTGCTTCATCATTATCATCGTCACTGTATTCCCCTGATTCATACTTAAAAAAGATAACCTACATATTGTTTTCAATCTCTTCAATTTTGAGGACGTTACCATCTTCACCTTCCTCCTCTGGTTCTTCGATCTCTTCTTCCTCTTCTTCTCCTTCTACTTCATAGGCTAAATTTATTGGCGGTGCCTCAAGAGTAAGCCTATGAGGAGGTGGATTTATTCTTGGCATATTTGGAAGATTATTCTTCTTTAGCACATTTCTCATGGTAATCTGGGAGAGTTACTTCTTCATAGAAATCCTGTCATCAGCCATTTTATGGATCATCGTATCGGTGGGAGTTGATCCTGAACTTTGACCCTTCTGTTTTGTATTGGGATTATTTACTTCTCCAGACAAAATTAGGTCATCTTCTATTTCAATAGCATAATATTTTGCTTCTTTCAAATTTTTGGGTTGAGATCTTCTGAGGAAGAACCCAACTTCTAGTTGTAGGGCACAAATAAAGAATCTTTTCAGATTATTATCAGAAGGCATGACATCTTTAGGGATCCTTCTAATTATCTGGTTGTATTTGGATATGAAGTCTCTCATAGATTCAGTAGGTTCCTTCTTCATCTGTACCAGTTGGACCAAGAGATCTTGACAGACTTCTATAGTTTTATATCTATGCTCAAATATGGTTCTTATATACTCCCAAAAAGTGATAGACCTTGTTGGTAACATGTAATACCATTCAAGCACCTTTTATTGCAATGAATCCATGAACAACCTGATGGACACGTCTTTATGTTCAACACCTAAAACTATGCATGCGGTGATGAAAGCTACTACATGCTCTTCAGGGAGTTGGGAACCATCTCCTCTAAATTTTGGAAAGCTTTTCCTTGATCCTCAGTAGTTGTGGAAGTGCAAGCGTATTCTTTCGCCATGATACAATTGGTCTAGATGCATCTTGGTTTGCCATTTATTCTTTAGATTATTCTTTGAACCTTACTCTAACTACGACTAAGGCTGTGGATCTTGCATCTATTCTTGCTTGATCTCTTTCTATTTCTTCAATTTCATCTCTTATTTTAGCTTCAGCCTCTTTCCTCTCTTGCTCGAGTTTCTTCCTCATTCTCTTACACCCATGTTGAATAGTGGATAGGGAAAATGATTCGAGAATTGAGCATCTTCAACACCTCTTCCTTGATTGTATTAGAAATTTTTGGGATTATGTGGCTGCTGCTTCTTCCTTAAAGGATTGTAATTTGGCTTCAGAGGGATTGAGTGATGCATTCCTTTCATTTGGAAGGACTTAAGCTCATCATAAGAATATGCAAGAACATCAACATACTGTTTTAGCAATGAAACAAACCTTATCCTTTCCTCCGGTGAGCAACGCTTTCCAATGTTGACCATCCTTGGCTACTCCATTATACCAATATTTTCCTTTTCAAATCCAGTTGTGCATTGTGAAGGTTTCTTGGATTTTTCTTGAATGAAACAATTATGTTTATCAAAAAGATCTTCTAGTGACACCAGGCCTCTAGGAATCTTGTTCCCCCTAATCTTGAGTACTCCCTCTTCATCAATCCCTTCGATGTCATCTTTATCCTCTTCAGTCACTGCCTCCCTATGTGGATTCTTTCTCCCTTCAAAGAAGAGGCTATTGAAATTATCTCTCCACTCCAAGAAGGCTAGGATCTGATTTTCATCGTTGAAGACCTGCTAGTTGTTCACATTATCGGGGTACAATGGGTCTAAAAAACATCTCCACAATCACCTCTATCTTTACCAAAGGATGGATGTGGTGTCACTAAGGAAGCTGACACCACAAGAGAATCAAACATTTCATTATACTATTGAGGGATGGATTGGATGGAGAAAGCATCGAAGGATTCAATGCAATCCCATACCTTGTTCCTATAGTGTCAAAGTCTTGGATTTTTCACTTGGTACTGCTTCCTTACTTGCTTGAATATCACTTTTACATCTCCGAGACACTTGATCTTCTTGATGCCCATAGACTTAGCAACATCCATACCTAGGAGGAGAAATTTTTATTCTTCCGTGTTATTGGTATTTTCAAATTGAAGCTTATACAAGAAGGGAAATGTTTCTCCTGAAGGTGAAATAAAAAACACCAGCTTCAAACCCTGCGCTCAAATGAATCCCATAAAATTCCATAGTCCATAACTCATTTTCCTTATCTTTGGTGAGAAAAGGTAGATTTTCATCCCTTTCAGATGCGAGGAAATAATTTCCCATTCCACTATCTTGGAAAAAATATATTTTCTCTCGAATCATCTAAGTTTTGTACCGTATATTTCATCTTATGTAATGGATTTTTTTTTTTCATTTCTCCTTTCGCCGAAATGGTCACAGAGGAAAAATCCATCTTGATATCTCCACCTAAATCTCTATAAAAGCTTCTACTCAAGAGCATGCCAAAATAAGCTGGAATATTAGCCACTAGAATTGTGAGCAACACCTTTTCTTTGGAAAATCAGCCAAGGCCACCTGTGCATATTTTATTCTCCCCACAAATGTTAGTTGTTTAAATTCCATGGAATAGCAAGAGCCACTAACACGAGTCAAGGTAAGTCCTAGGGTATTGGCTACCTTGATGGGCATGACATTTTCAGAAGATCTATAATCTATGATACATTTGTTAAGTTGGTAACCTTTAACAAGAAGGGATAGGTAGAAAGGTTCTACCTTATTATTATTGGATGTACTAAGGGCTAACATGTTCTAATTTGGAGGTGCAGATGGGTGTCGGTAGTAGGATTTTAGGATTGAAATTTTTAGTATTAGGTTTGGGGACCGCCACTCTTGACAACATCAATGAATCTTTCGAATTGAGCCGGGTGTGTCTATAAATATTCCATCTCCATGATTTTTGACTTTATTTTTATTTTCATGTTCAACATAATCAAATGGAGACAGGGTGAGTGGGGATGATGTTCTAGGGATGGTAGAAGTTTTACATTGCAAATTTGGTGCTACCTTAGGAATTTGATCACTCTTGGTAACTAGGGTGGCAGGTTGAGAAGAAGCGGGGCTGGTTTGCTTGAGCAGGGGTGGATGTTTTTGCAAGACCATATTTTGATACAAAATTAGATTTAGCATTAAGAGAGGTACTAGTGGACTTACTTGGTTACAATAACTTGCTTCTTGTTTCCCACTAGGTCTGGCTTCTCTTTTGTAGATTCCATCGATGGTGGTAGGGGAAATCCTCTAATAATGATTTTTTTCTGTGGGATTTAAATAGGAGGGTCCTCCTCCTTCTTCTTTGTTTCCACTACCAAAGATGAAGCTCCTTTCCTAGATTGAGCCTGAGTGAACACATCACATGAGAAGCTTGGTGCTTCATCATTATCATCGTCACTGTATTCCCCTGATTCATACTTAAAAAAGATAACCTACATATCGTTTTCAATCTCTTCAATTTTGAGGACGTTACCATCTTCACCTTCCTCCTCTGGTTCTTCGATCTCTTCTTCCTCTTCTTCTCCTTCTACTTCATAGGCTAAATTTATTGGCGGTGCCTCAAGAGTAAGCCTATGAGGAGGTGGATTTATTCTTGGCATATTTGGAAGATTATTCTTCTTTAGCACATTTCTCATGGTAATCTGGGAGAGTTACTTCTTCATAGAAATCCTGTCATCAGCCATTTTATGGATCATCGTATCGGTGGGAGTTGATCCTGAACTTTGACCCTTCTGTTTTGTATTGGGATTATTTACTTCTCCAGACAAAATTAGGTCATCTTCTATTTCAATAGCATAATATTGTGCTTCTTTCAAATTTTTGGGTTGAGATCTTCTGAGGAAGAACCCAACTTCTAGTTGTAGGGCACTAATAAAGAATCTTTTCAGATTATTATCAGAAGGCATGACATCTTTAGGGATCCTTCTAATTATCTGGTTGTATTTGGATATGAAGTCTCTCATAGATTCAGTAGGTTCATTCTTTATCTGTACCAGTTGGACCAAGAGATCTTGACAGACTTCTATAGTTTTTATATCTATGCTCAAATATGGTTCTTATATACTCCCAAAAAGTGATAGACCTTGTTGGTCACATGTAATACCATTCAAGCACCTTTTATTACAATGAATCCATGAACAACCTGACGGACACGTCTTTATGTTCAACACCTAAAACTATGCATGTGGTGATGAAAGCTACTACATGCTCTTCAGGGAGTTGGGAACCATCTCCTCTAAATTTTGGAAAGCTTTTCCTTGATCCTCAGTAGTTGTGGAAGTGCAAGCGTATTCTTTCGCCATGATACAATTGGTCTAGATGCATCTTGGTTTGTCATTTATTCTTTAGATTATTCTTTGAACCTTACTCTAACTACGACTAAGGCTGTGGATCTTGCATCTATTCTTGCTTGATCTCTTTCTATTTCTTCAATTTCATCTCTTATTTTAGCTTCAGCTCTTTCCTCTCTTGCTCGAGTTTCTTCCTCATTATCTACACCCATGAAGTCTTCAAGATTTTCATTGATATACAAAAACTCAACGTCCAATGGGTTAATAACACTTGGATTTCCAATGAGATACATTTCCGGATGAAGGGGAGAGCTTAAATTTCTGATTAGCTCTTGTCTTCACTGACTTTCCTAAAAAATTAGGTCACTTTGTCCTTCTTGCCTTTGTGACCGAGTATATTTTTTATCCGCCAGTTTGGAGATTTAGAATCTCCTTCATGGTGCTTGAATTTGTCTTTCTCTTTTTAATTCAGTAACACGTTCTTCTTCAAGATCCAATACTCTTATAGCGATGAAGTACTGTGTGAATATTTTCCTATGGTTACAAATAACCTATCACAAATCTGAAGCGATGTCTTCTTGAATGTGGAATAACAATTCTTGCCTTTGAAGAGGAGGATTACCCAAAATACCCATGGTTCTGAGAAATAGGATCTCGTGACTGTTTAACTTCCAATTTTTTTATTTTTTATTTTTTTTGTATTTTCTTTAAGTCATATTTGGGTGCAGATACTAACATGTCTTCCCCACTATGGGTGCCAAAAATTGTTAGCGATAAAATTTGTTGGGTAGAAACATTGGTGGGAATTCTTGCAAATGCTCTAAGAATCTAAGTCCCTCTACTTGAATGGTGAAAATCCATGTTTACATGTGCACGTGAAATGTGGTTTTCTGTGGTAGCCTTGTAGCTAGGGATCCAATAGGGGAACTTCAGTGACCCTACAAAAAAATCTAGCAACTGCTTTCTAGAGAATAATTTGCTAGAAAAGAGGAAAAGGGAGTGAGAAAAAGAGGGGGGATTAATGTTGTAGGTATAAAATCAGAGTCCTACATCCATTAACTAGAATATTTCAGCACACATATATTTAAAAGACAACAATTTTTCAATTGACAATAAGACAAGTTAAGATTAAGAATTCAAAGTTTCCCTAATCTCCTTATCAAACAAGGTAAATAAACTCCTTTCTTCATTGATGCTTTAATAAAATTATACATAGTGGGGGAAATGGAAGAACATATAGAAGGAACTAGAATAAATAGCTATCTCTTTCATATATCTCCACCGAATAATCTCCTTTTTTACAAATTTTGATCACACTCTGAGTATACAAAATTGACAACCACTTGAAATGAGAGAGTCATTACAATATATAGAAAAAAGAGGAGACTCTGCATCTACCCCATGTGACATTTCATATACCTTGTATATCTTGATATTTTTTGCATGCCTTGCAAACTCTAAATTTTCTACTACTATGATGAAGAATACGAAGGAGAACTTTCCAAAAAGTCCAATTTTAGCAAATTTGGACAATCCAAGAAAAATTTATGCCTATGCGGATCCCAGAGGGTCGAGGAGGAACATGAGTTCCCTGTACTATATCACAGTTTGTAATTAAAATCACTTTCTCCTTGCTATGCAAGTATTGTGGGTATTCATGGTACAAAGGGAAGTGGTGAATAAGGGTCACTTAGGCCTCCAAAATCTTCCTTATCCACATTATACTTTGCCTCAGTTTGCTTTGTTCACCGCTTCACTTGTTTTATTGGTCGTAAGCCTTCGCAAGGAACAACATTCTTCAGGGAACGTGCTTCCTATGATCATGTTCTCTCTGCATTCTAAAGCCCCAAAACACATTGAAAACTTAACCAATTTTATCTCTTTCACCTTGTGGGTGTTTCAGAGTTTCGGGTCCTGGGTGGAACTTAGGAACTGTTCCACCCAAGGAATTGGTTCCCGTACTTTACCGTTCTTCCACATTGCTTTACCTCCACGTCACACTCCCCATGACTCCCCCTTCGTTGTGTGGCTTATCCAATTTTGTGGGGAGAAATTGGTTCTCGAGAATAGTTCCCCACCTACAGTGCTCCTCCGCAATGCTGAAACTCCGCAATACACTGGACTCCTTCGACCCGTGGATTCAAGGCCAATGCGGGGAACTATTAGGCCTGGAGGACTTGTTCCACCTGATGCTTAGGTTCTTGAAAACCATCTCTGACCCTCATAACACTATTTCCTTTGTTGTGTGGATTTGAGGCCCATGTAGAGAACTAATGGCCCTAGGAAATTTGTTCCTCATGTTCCTTCTAAACGTGCAAAACCTGCACTACACTGGAAATGGACCCAAATTTCATCTTTTTCAAAAAAATTCTAACTGTTTGGATTTTTTTTAAGATTGGAGGGTAGGAGAGGGATGCATTAAAACAATTGCAAGTGCCCCAAAACATGAAAATACCAATTTTCTCTTGTTTCTTCATCAAGGTCTTCTCAAATTACCCAAGTTGACGGAGGTATAACTTAAATGTCTAGAGACCTTTTTTCATGCACTTATTTATTTGAATATTTTTTTGAAATGGTATTTTGAAAACAATAGGAGAGGTTCCATAACTTGATTTTATCTTGAAAAACCTTCAAAAAAATCCTTGATGAATTTGGGCCTTTGATCAGCTCTAGGGGTTGTGCACTTGTATTAGGAAGGCTGATGATAGCCTTTCCTAAGTGAGAGATATTGCTCTAAAGGCATTTGAATGATCTTGTTTTCCCTAAATCACCTAGGGGAAAGAATTAAAAACACATAAGACCACTGAAGGACAAGATAAGACTTGACACTGAGGGGTAGGTTGACCTGGGGGTGTCTTGGAAGGGTGTAACCTAGAAATGTTTTGACACTAGGGTATTGTTGTCCTATTTTCAGGTGAATTTTACCCTTGCAAAAAAACATAGGACAACATCTGGCTTTTTCTTGGGGACATGTTATGGACTGAGCATAGCAAAAACATGATGTGAGAAATACCAGAATCTCAATTTACAATACGTTGACTAGTGCCTTATCCATTGGGCTTCACAGAGTCATAAAACTTGTAAGAGATAGATATAAAGGAGGGTTACACACAAACACACACAAAAAGGAAACACCCGACACACAGAAAGGAAAAAACACATGCAACAAGAAAAGGGAAACATACCTAAAAATAACCTATGATATAGATGCGGGGGACAACCCACTTTGACTTCTTATATAATTTAAGATATTACACGCTGTGAGGAAAATCCAATGGTGCTCCATCCATATATGATAGATAGAAAGAATTATCTCCACATGTTTCATGAATTTGGAATGGCCTAAGCCACAATGAGTCGAACTTCCCATGGATACCCTTCGGCTCTCTCCTCCTGTCCCATAGTAGAAAAATATCTTCAACTTTGAACTCCTTGGCCTTGGTTTTCTTATAAAAAATATTCTTTACTTTCAAATGATGCTCCTTGATGCAGTCTACTACCCTGAACCTATTTTCCTCTTGCTTCTCAAGGAACAAAATGCTTTTGTCAATTGAAGCTTAATATTGTTCATCTTCTACTCCATAAAGCAACCTAAGAGATGGCATCTTGACCATGACTAGAATCTCAACTTCAATCCCATAGATTAATTAGAACGGTGACATGCCAATTGCTTTCTTTGGTGTTATCATGTCTGCCCACAACGCATCATAAATATTCTTCTTCCAATTTCTTTGATTTTCATCCACAAGATTCTAGACTATGGTCATAAGGTTTTTATTGCTTGACTCTTCCTAACCACTCCCTTACGAGTAATAGTCTGATGAGCGAGACTGGGATATTCCATAGTTGTAAAAAAAATTGGTCATCTATATGGAAGAGAAGTATGTGGAATTGTCTTCCATGATATTTTTTGGAACCCCAAAATGAACGATGTTGTTATCCTTGAGGAAGTTGCAGAGGTTTAGGGAAAAAATTGACGAAAGCATGTCTTGGAGGGTGAAGTAACTTGCAATACAAAACAACACCTGAGCTTCGGGAAGTGATTTCAGGAGCTCCAAGATGATTTAGAGGTAAAAAAATATCATTAGTAAGGTATTTGAGTTCTCTAAGATATGGTGGTTTCACATTTTTCATAAGACATAAGAAATTATGCCCACATATTATTTTCAGCATGCACAACCTATGAGCCCGAAGAAAAAGCCTATTTTTAGGAGATCACAAGAATAATAAAGGCATGGGACCCTTTCCATTATTCTCAAAATGACATTTCCAGTCAATTTCATAAAAATAAGTGCATGAAAAGACCTCCAAACATTCAAGTTATGCCTCCATCGAGCTACTCTCTAAGGTACGCTCTAGGAGTTAGTCATCTTTTTGGGTGGACACGTGTCATTCTTAGGTTTAAAGTATAATTTATTTTCCCAAATTTTCCAAATATTTAGGAAAAAAGGGACACAAAAATGTGCCCAGCCCATACATAGCCTCATGGACCCTCATGTGACCCCGACGGAGCTCAAACAAGCGAGTTAAGCCCTTGTGCACCATTCTTAAGCACCCTCCGTCATCGAATCTCACAACCCCACTTGTCATCACCAGGTGAGGGTGAATTTTTATGAACCAAATCACCCAATCCTTTGGGACAGCTTGGAAATAAAAATGCCCCCAAGCCTAGCCCTCAATCTAGTCATCCATGTGACCTAGTGTCAGCCCCAGGTGCTTTTCACTCACTTTCTCTCTCTCCTCCACTGGCCAATCTCACATTGCCACTTGTCACAAGAAGGGTGAGGAAAATTTTTGTGCACCAAATGTCCCCAAAATTTGGGACACATGGGACACAAAATTGTGCCCAAGCCAAGGAAGATTTGAAAAGCAATTTTTACAAATTTCTAACTATTTCTACTTCTTCCTCTTCGTGCACCCTGAAACCCACTACTAGAAGAAGCTATATATCTCCATTGCCATTACTTCCACTACTCCAATTCATCATTGCATCTCCATTCCAACTAACCCATTTCTACAATATCATCCAAAAGAATGCTTTTAAATTTTCTACCATGTCCATTTTACACCAGAAGCTTCCATGACCAAAAAACATGAAATCTTCATATCTCATGATCGAGTAATCGAATGTTGTTGAAACTTTGGCTATATTTTTCTCTCCCAGGAGCCTTAAAGATGTAAAAAAATAAAATAATAGATATGTTCCATATTAATAATGACAACAAAACTCAAAATCTTCCCTAGAAACCCATTCTCACAATTTCCCATCAATTCGGGAATGGCTCGAGCTAAAAATTGGAACACAAGTTCCATGTGAAAACCTATCTTAGTGAAGTTATTTTCATCGTGATCCAAGGTGGGGAAGAACATTTCAAAAGCTCAGTGACTCCATTAATGGTTTCCATGATAGGTCTATGTTTGAAACTATCACCTAAAAAAAAATTATTTTTTATTTCCAAGCATTCAGGTGGGTCAAACATAGTGAAATTTGGAGCACGAGATCTGGACAAAGAGCCAAATCCAAAATTTTTGTTCCCATCACAAACCGAAGCCATTTTTTCCACTTACTAAAAATAACATATCCTATGCTCCTCCACATGCTAAAAATAGCAAGTCCCCTGAATTGCAACTATGGATCATCCAGAACAAGCAGAAAAGATTCATAATGAAAGATATGGAAAAAATGTCAATTTTCCCAAAATAATAGGTCAGGGAAAAGTAACTTGCTAAAAATAGAAATTTTCTAAAAAAATACAATGCATCATCAACCGAGGAGGATGAAGTGTGTCAGAAGGTTCATAAGGTCATATTGAAGCAAAATGGGTGATATGTCCCAAAATAGCAGGTCACGGTCCTACCTGCTAAAAATAGAAAATATCTATTTTGGGTGCAAAAAGTTGCATATGGCCCCATTGTCACTCATATTTCTACTTTTTGAACTCTTCACATGGTTAAAAAATGATATCATAGCTCAAATAGATAAATGAAGCCTCCATAATGGTTTTGGGAGCATAATATTGAGCTCAGCTATGTCAAGAAGTATGACAGAGTATCACTTGGTACAGTGGGTGGATTTTTCATCATCTCTAAGTGAGTTGGGTGATTTGAGCTTGGTGAGTTGATTTAAGCTCGAGGATTTGATTTGAGCTCAGTGAGATATGAATGATCTAGGAAAGAGCTCCCACTTTCAGAGAAATAAATTTTAAAGTTGCAATCTTGTAGTATATTGTGTAAAACAGGAACGCAAGTAACAACAATTATGAAAGCCTAAGAAATGAGAGGGTGACTCTCACTCTCATTGTGAGATCAAGAATATACCATCATGGGTGAAGTTCACATTCCTCTCAAGTTCACTTCAGTGGATATTTCAATAGTGTTTCTAAACACTGATTCGGTAACCCGAGGTGTCCGCTCATCATGTAAAAGGGGGAGATTATGATCGTCATCGACAAGTTATTCATCGCAGGGAGCCTCTTCATCAGATATGATAACCTCTCCTTTCTTATCTCTTTCTCCCTCTTCCTTCTCCCCCCTTTCTAATTCTTATTTGTACATAATCATTGTATTTTGTCTCATTCAATGAAGTGACTTCATAAAGTTACATTGTAAAAGTTCCTTTAATTTATAAAAAGGGAACTTATTTCTCACTTCCTAGGAAGGTGAAAAGTCACGAGTTTAATGAGACTACAAAGAGTCATGTGGGGGGGTAGACAAAGAGTCAATTCACATTGCTATAAATTGGGATGTCTTCTCCATTCCAAAGGATCCTGAAAATTTTGTTCTTTGTAGCAATAATAGATTGCGATATGTTGTTGAGCTTTGTATCACCAATGCACATGAAATAAAAGCCACATTTCTTCCATTTTGAATTTTCTTGTATTCATCTACTTCTCTCTCTTATGCACTTTGAAAGCATAGTGATTCCAAAAGGGCTTTGTATCTTTGATAGATTGAATTTAAGAACTTTATGTCTGAGGTTTTTTCCATCTCACTAGACAACTTCATTGTTGATTTTATCTATATTGAATGTTGAACTACTCAAATTACTGGATGTGAACTCTATAATTAGCCTACTCACAGCAGCAATCTTCCTTTCCTAATTTCCCTACTTTTCCTCTCATCACTGGGATTTCATCCCTTCTACCCCTTAAAAACATGTTGCCATAGGTTCAGAGAAGTGTCATTGTGTGATCCCCGACCTATTTGGCCAATCCACACCATTTACTTTAGGATCAAATTAGTTACATTCAATAATGGGAGCTGAACCATTCAATTCAGAGGGGCGTAGCCCCATGAACATTGGCGAAGACACCTAATTTTCTCACCAACACGACGCAAACACCGTAATAAGATACTAAGAGTGAAATTCTATGGTATACACAAGTTGTTATCTTTTTACGTATGTGACAAATGACACAAACATTGTAACAGGATACTAGTAGTAAACATCTATGGTATACATAGGCTTTCATTTTTGTGTGTATGTGAAAAATGACGCAAACTCTATAATAGGATACTTAGAGTGAAATTATGTGGTATATACAAGATGTCATTTTTGTGTGTATTTGACAAATGACGCAAACACCGTAATAGGATAATCATATTGAAATTATGTGGTATACATAGGCTATCATTTTTGTGTGTAATTGACAAATGGCACAAACAACCTATTATGATACTAGAGGTGGAATTCTGTGGTATACATAGGTTGTCATTTTTGTGCGTATGTGACAAACGACGCAAACACTGTAATATGATACTAGTAGTAAAATTTTGTGGTATACACAGGTTGTCATTTTTGTGTGTATGTGACAAACGACTCAAACACTATAATATGATACTAGTAGTAAAAATCTGTGCTATACACAGGTTGTCATTTTTCTACGTATGTGACAAATGACACAAAAACCGTATTATGATACTAGTAGTGAAATTATGTGGTATACAAAGGCTGTCATTTTGTGTGTAGGTGACAAATGATGCAAACACCATAATATGATACTAGTAGTTAAATTATGTGGTATAAATAGGGTATCATTTTTGTGCGTATGTGACAAATGACACAAACACTGTAATAGGATACTAGTAGTGAAATTATGTGATATATAAAGGATGTTAATTTTTTTGTGTATGTGACAAATGAAACAAAAACCGTAATAGGATACTAGTAGTTAAATTATGTGGTATACATAGGCTGTAATTTTTGTGTGTATGTGACATACAACGCAAACACCGTAATAGAGTGAAAATTAACTTACAACAATTAGTATGTTATTCACTAATCCAATTTCATTTATTCATCAAACCTAGGGATGTAGACTTTCAAAACTTCCAGTGTTGTATAAAAAGTTACAAGTGTTCTAGAGATATAACTAAAGTATTTTTGTCACAATAACTAGAAAATATAATCCTGGATCTAAACTAGGCGACAGATAAAAAATAGATACTATAGTTAATGAATAAAATAGGTAAAAATGACTCATAAGTAAAGAAATGGTTTATTGCAACTCTAATCTACTCATTCACATAACTTAAAACAATAAAGAAAAAGGAAAGGGTTTTGGCGAACCACAAGTGGGCCCTACATTGGGTGTTATCCCTTTCTTAAGCTTGTGTCTACAACAAGATGATAGAACCCATATTTTTATTCACCAACATGAATATTACATAATACAACTTACATCAATTTCCTCCACATGGATTAATATCGACTACAGTCTTATCATTCTCTTTATATTCAGTAGACACGTGAAGAGACTCCTTAAACTAGTAGTTATATTTTGATTAAGTACTAGATCACTCCCAAGAAATATGTAGATTCTTATGCATGTAATCAGAACTGAAGAAAAGTGTTCTAATACATCAACATAACTAACTATTCATTCAAACAACCAATTGTAAAAATAAATCAAATAGTTTCAAGTTATAGTTGCATAGAATAATCAGGCATTAGTGTGAGATCCTCTCTTGTTGTCATAACTACTTCTTTACTAGCAAGTGCAAGCTTAGGTGAAGCATCCTTGTTGATCAAGTTTCCCATAATCATGGTTTTTTATACGTGTGTCCTTCTTTGACTATAGGTGTCTTGTTGCGGATGAGTCCCAATTGCTGCAGACAAGTCACCTTGCATTATGATAGAGTTTCCTTGGCTGCATGTTAGAGATAACATATAAAACCTTCTTGCAAACAAGTACAACATTCAGATAAATCACTAATAATCATTCATTGCATCAAAGAGTTTAACATGCACATTCAAAATCCATGAAATAGAGCAAATTAATAATAGTTATACTAATTAATATATAAGTTCCATAAACTTAAGTTCATGTGAGAATGTCTGACATGATAAAAAGTACGAGGATATATAAAATACAGTAGATGAGACAATTAAAATGGCAATTAGAGGGTCTCATCACACCCCCAGACTTAACCTCTTGAATGTCCTCATTCAAGCATTTTCTATTTATCCTTTTCTTTCTTGGGGTCTTCCTGGATGATGTTGCACAGTTGCATGAAATTAGTTGGCATGGATGATCCCTCTGGTTCAGTAAAGAAATTCCCTGCATTCCTCCTGTAGCATTCCGTTATCTTTTCTTTCACTTCCTTGTTGAGTTCTCTATCCCCAACCAATGAGGTATTGGATAGTGGAAAATAGGTGGATAGTATCTAATAGGGAACCAAGTTTTTCCACATCCCTTTGCTACCTCAATATATGGATTGATTCACTGGAGAGTTGGGATAATGTTTGGATAGAAATGCATCTCTTTCCTCTTTAGCTCTGGTGACATATCCTCCCATATCCTTCTGCATGCCTGTACTATCTCTGTTGTGTTGTACTTAATGTAATTTATGGCCTCATCGTGTGCCTCCTATCTCATTTTGCACACCCTTTGCTTGATTTTATGTTCTTTCATGAACTTTCCATACTCTTCAATCATAGCCTTTGTATTGTTTTCCTATGCCCTAATAATAAGTGGTTGATCTTTGCACAACTTTTTATATTCCACCATTTATTTTTCTTTGTATAGCTCATTATTGAAATAAGAGCACGGTGCCCAAATTTGTACATCTCCAATGTAAAGAATGGGGATCCAGTCCCTATCATACTCTAAAGCATAGTTGTACATATAGAGTTCACAAAGAAGTAATTGGATTTCATGAGGCCTTCTGAGATATATTCTAAAAAAAAGACAGTGCTCCACGAATGTAAAATGGAATATCATTATTGATGCACGTATATTTCAACTGCAACATTTGTTCTTTTAAGAAGATAGAGTAAACATTTGATGGTGGTCTACACTTGAAAAGTTCATTTGTTACCTGTACTATGTCTTCTTGTTTCTTTTTCAACAATGCATTCTCATTATATTTTTCCCTCAGTTGTTTATCCTTTTATTTCAAATCTTGTTGGTGCTGGAAGAGTAATTCTTCCTTTTCTCTTTCCCATCTTCTATGTAGTTTATCACAATACTTCTCAAACTTCTGCCCACAATATTCTAAGTTGATTTGTGTTTCCATATTGTTACAGGATGGCCTAGTAGGCTTTATGAAGACTTCTTATATGATAACTTGTGGCTGCAGGTTGGAAGGTTGAGACATAAGTTCTAAGGATATAGGATTAATTTGGGGGTTATCTATCTACATTGGTTGACTAGATCCTTGAAAATTTTTTGCCTCAATGTTCTGGATAATGTTGTTAATTATATCTTCTATACCAAATGGTAAAATTTCTTTAGTCTCCATGGCACTGGTTTGAGTTGCATGTATCATTTTTGATGACACATTCTCATGTTGTTCTTCATCATCTGTAGTTGTAGTTGTTGCCTTCTCACTTCCCTTAGTTACTAAATCCTCTTCATGTTGTGCATGAACAATTTTTGTTTCCTCGCGCTTAAATGATTATTGGTTAAAAATTCAATTTATTCAAGTGTCACCTCTTCTTCATACTGTGTATGGGTTTCCCAAGCATGAACAACCTCTGTTTGAACCTCAATTGGTTCACTATGGCACTCAGTATTAGGTTGTTCACCTAATTCTTCTTTCTTTTCCTTGTCTACTTCATTGGTCTATTCCTCCATGGCTATGTATGTATCTGTTACTATAGGATCTTCCTGATAAACTTCCATTGGGATGGCCTCCTCAATCTTCTTTTTCCTCTCCTCATCACTATTCAGGGAGATTTGAATATTGCATCCAGACTTTGAAGTTTTTGGCTTTTTAGTTTTTAGTCTGTGTGATCTCCTTAGTGGGTCAGAAATTTTATTGGAAGACTTCCTCTTGCCTTTAGAGGAAGAAGACTCTGGGGCTGATATATTTATTAATGCCTTAGAAACTAGGACCCTGTCAGGAGATATGCACCTGAGACCTTTCTTTGGAAGTGAAGGTTCTTCATTGACAGGTTGTAGACACCAAAATTAGGTAATACTACCCTTATAACCCTGTTAATTAAATTAACCATACCTTACCTATTCATATCTCATAGTGCACATGATTAATTGAATTAATTACTTTAATTAATTTAATTAACATCCTCACTTGACTGCCTCACCCAGCCACCTCACCCCATGACCCACTCAAACCCCATTAACGACCTAAGACCATGTCTAAGCCTATCCTAGCCAACTAGGACTTAGTCTAAACTTAGAATTAACTCCTATTAACAAACCTAAGAGGACTCTTACTCATTCTTCTGTGGTCTATCACTCGAGGCTTGGAAGAAGATTGAAGACCACGCCAAAAATAGTAACAATCAGGCTATTTTTGGCCAACCTAGATATTCCCGCCTTAACCGACGCCGGTTATAGCTCAACTGACGTCGTTACCCTAACCTTCATTGGTTAGGTTAAATAGATTTCAAAAATCCTTTACCTAGGTTGGTCATTTGATTTATGATCTCATACGAATAGAGACTTGGACCACTCAATTTTTTTTAAGCACTCAGGAAAAGTAAAGCACCCGAGAGCACTACCAACAACCATTGACATCCATCACCTTCTTCACAATCACGGATTCACATAGAGAACCATAGAGACTCAAAATTCTATGACACGTACATGATGTTCCTTCTCTCTAGATCTTTGCCATCATTGTTTTCATCACCTACACTCTCTGGACCCAATCTTCAGTAATTACCTAATATATCTTAAGTTATCTTTATTTCCTTTCATTAAGATCGTCATTCCTCTTAGTAATTATTCTTCTGTACATCCGTACACCTCCCTTCCTCCCACCAACTTATCACCCTACCATACTTGGACCTTCTACCTATCTTCCCCCTATCCTAATTATCTATGAACCTTTTAGACCATTCTACGACCTCAACCCCAACATTTCGAGCCATCTGTGCTATCACAGAGAGTCTGAAGACCATTTCTAAGAGATTTTTATTAACTACCCTTACTGATGTCGGTTAGCCAACCAACATCGGCCATCTTGCAAAACTGGCATCGGTCACACAGTCGACATCGATTACTGTGTCTAGAAACATACCTTAGACCAAGAAGCTCATACCCATTCCCTAACAACCCATAATCACTCCTAATCTTGACTAGACCTTACCCAGATCCTATACCAGAACTGCAACCCAATACCATCCCATCACCTGACCCATTTTGACTTCAATCACCTTTTATCTGACCTTTCTTTTTTTTTTGGTACAGGATACCTAAATCGTTTCAATTCTAATAAGATTTTTATTTCATGTTTATTTTAGATAAAATCAATATTGTTATTTAAAAAATGGATTGACAACCTATTCAAGAAGCATCACACTTCCCGGATCTAGCTTCTATTAGGTAGTGCACTCATTGTTTTATTTAATTCTATCTAGTGGTATTGTTTTTCATTTTACAGGTAGTTCCTCCTAGGAAAAAGGGAGTATTCACAATCAGTATTGGATCAGGAAATCAGAACGTGCGCACAACCTTCAACTGACATCAAAAACATGTATTCCTCCTTGGCCTATCACCCTATATCTACATTAATTTATCAAGCATCTGGTGAAACATTATGGCATGCCCAGTGGGACCCATCTAGGGTTCCTTGCATTCATTCATTCTTAGGGAAATATTTTGTATGTTTGTATCTTTTAGAAAAGAAGTCAACATTAAATCTTCTCCTTGGGAATCTTCTCTTCTTTCCATTTGTCTAAGTGACATTTATATTTTGGGACTAAAAAGAATCCTTCTTTTTCTTCTTGTTTTGCATTAGTGAAAGTCATTCTCTCTCATGTTCACTCTCTGGTTACATCAAATATCACATTTCGATTTGGGTTCTAAAATACTTGCATTTCATACTTTTATGATTGCATTTTTTTCTCACATTAAAATTGAGGGAAATGTATACGTTGGAAGTCATGCCCAACTGATGGTTGACATAATTGAGTCATAGAGCACTTTCTCTTCTTTCTCTTTTTGCCAAATTGCACAAATAAAAATTCACACATCTTCTTAAACAACACCTTACCTGGAAGAAGTTGTCAACGATCACATGATCAGAGGATTGACAATGGGTGCCCAACTGGTTTCTCTGTCCATTCATTATCAGAGAAAGGACTGCCCCCGCCAAAACATAAGCTGAAACCACCCTTAGAATTTACCTCTTCATAGGACACTTTCCCAACCAAAAACTCTGTCTGATTCACAAAGTCAGTCTAAAATATAATAAGCTAAAACAAAAAAATTTACTTATAGGACTGCGTGTTTTTCTTGAGTTGTGAGGTTACTTTCTTCATTTTCTTCTTCCTTTCACACTCCACAATCATAGTTGGTGTATTTCGACTATTTCTGAGTGTGTTCGGATCCATTATTATCATACTCACTTTTCTGGGTTGATATTTCATTTGAATTAATTCACAAAAATCAAATTTTCTTCACTTTTCCAAATTTCACAGTGACCGGCATCAGTCCAGCAACCATCATCGGTTTAAATCTGATTGATATCGGTCTACCTAACCATTGTCGGTTTCCAACTCTTTTTGGTCATTCTACCAAAAATATCATTCATCACATCTTCTATTCTTTTTAAGTTCTCAGGACATCATCATACCCCCAAAATTCTAAAATCACAGTCAAATACAACTTCTTTATTTCATTTTCATCATTTTTTACCTCATTTAAAAAGTTGTTGATTTCCCACAGTAGCCGGTATTGGTTTCCCCGACCTTCATCAATCATCCTGTAACTGTCATCGATTAACTTAACCATCGTTCGTTCCTTTTTTTATATTTTTAATTAGAACACCGACCTGTTTCACCTCCTGGAATCTATGCTTTTCCATTTCTACTATTTTTTTTTGTCATTTACATAGTACAATTTACTAGGTCTATGCTAATTCACATGTGATGTGAATCTAGTTGCAAGAGGTTGAAATACCTCCAAAACACACATAAAAATATTTTCAAACAAAAACCAAGAGTTTCAAAGCTTTCTTTTCATTCTGGAATCCACCCTAATCTTTTACATCATTACAACCCTCCTTTTATTTCACGTCTACTCTAAAAACCCTAAAATGCCCAAAAAAACCCTAAAATGCCAAAAATTACCTACTAACAAAACAACTCGGATGGGCCCCAAAGTTTGCGTGCCAAATATACCTTCATAAATTAAGGCTCACACAAAATTTTGACTTATTCTAATAAGTACAACAAAAATTATTAAAGTTCCAAGACCTAGTCAAAAGTGAAAAAAACATTCGGAGCCAATTTTAGGCCACTAGATGAAGGAATCCATGCCTGAAAATGTGCCAAAATGGCCACCACTTTGTAAGAATAGTTGACCCCAACATAGTACTAATGTATATCTACCACCCTATAAAATTTCAAGACGATCCAACGGTCAGATCAAAAGTTATGGTCTCTATAAGTTTTGCTCCTGCATCAACATGGTTTTCACTCACAGCCAAGCCAACACCCTTATGTTTCATGCTAGCTTTCAGCCACTTCCACCTATCCCATCACCACCTTCTATCTTGTCACCTATGGATCCAACTTAGCCTATCACCATTAGTACTGATGATGAGGAGTTTGCAAGATTCCTTGACTAAAATCCCACTGCCCTACAATACTATCTCGCCCACTCATCTACCCATTCCTCGGGACAGTTGGTATACAATATGCCCATGTCTATCCCTCCTACCCTCACCCCCACTTCTACATCAGCTACCACTACCTCGGCATTACCTTCATCCACCTTACTACCTGTGGTATCTCATCTGGACCCCACATCCGCTATAACTATTGCACCTACATCATCTATTGCACCCATGGTGTCAAGCATACCTTCACTAGCCACCCTTGGCATAGCCTCTATTTGCACCTATCACCTCATATATACCCATTGCATCAAAACCACCCATTGTTTCAGAAACCCACATCCCATTTTAAAACCTCGTCCTTTCCATCCTGTAGTCTCTACCGCTAATTACCACAAGAGTCATTATGACTACCCCACTTGTTTACACGCATCACCAATAACCACCAATCTCGTCTATTGCTTATTTAGGATATCTTCCACCCGCATCTATCCCCCCTTCGCAGTTCTCATACTTAGCACCCCCATATACTGGTATGTTGTCCACATCATACATCCATCATCAACCTCCCTTTACTGCAGGGGGTGCCCATTCCTCACAACCCACCAATGACCTCATTAGGTTGATGATGGAAAAGATGCAAACATTAGAAGCATCAGTTTCCGTCTCTCACAACTCCTTAATTTATGAAAAAATCCGTAATGAGCCTATTCATCCATCTATCCCCATTTGCCCATACCCTGTACATTGGGAAATGCCCAAGTTCAACCGTTTCAATAATAAAGAAGGCCCACAACAACACTTGCAGTCGTTCAAACATGGGTGCTATCTTATTTCCCATGACAGTACTTTACTCCTACGGAAATTCCCCATGTCCTTGACAAGAGCCACCCTAGATTGGTATAGTGGTTTACCCAGACATTCCATTTACTCATTTAACCAAGTGGCTCAAGCATTCTTGGACCATTTCTCAATCAATGTCGTCAAAAAAGTCAACATGACTTTGGGACCTATACTCGACACGATATTTTGATGACAATAGGTGGTATGGCATCCTTTCGTTGCCTTCTTTGGCGAAGCCTTCTCAACTAATTAAATACTCCAATTACCTCATGTTGTAGCTTGATAGGGTTGTTCACTAGAGATATCTTTCCAGATGAAAAATCACCAAGTGAGTAAGAACAAGACCTTATATAGCTTTTTGTAACAGAAAGAATTATTACCATGGCACGAATATTTAGAAATTTGTGCCATTGAATACATGAAAATTCATTTGCATTAGAAAAACTTTGCTTATGTCAAATCAAATGATGCTGTCTTCATTCTGTTAAAGCTGCAAAATAGTTTTATCGTCATTTAGCTCATCAGTGTTGCTTTGCTCGTTTATGCAAGTAGGTTCTGGCAAATCTGTTCCATCTCATCCAATCCCAATCAAGCATAAACCCTCTGACCTTTCTGCTTCTGGAATTCATTTCGTTTTCTTTCAAACGGGAACAACGATCTTTCTTCGTCCTCTCTAGAGATTCCTATTCTTTTCGCAGTCGGAAACACCCTACTTAAGGTCATGAGCCATCCCACTTCCCCCGAAGGCAGAATATTGTGAGACTCATACACAGATTCCTGCTGGTAGAATAGCAATAAACCAGTTGTCGCTTTGCCTGCATGGTCAAAGAGGGGCTATGAATATTGCACACTGTATGGCATCGTCGTAAAAATCCATAGCGATCTGCCCAATTGCGACAGACTTTTCGGACCAACATTGATTCTAGGAATTGTTATGAAAATGAAGATTTTGAACATGAAAAATCGGACATCACTGATCATACACCAACATCCCTAATCATGAATGGTAAACCTATACAAAAAATGAAGAAAATATTATCCAACTGAGAGTGTTCACACTATGAGTCTCATAGCATGGTAACCCATGGTGATCCTCAAGTGTGTGCTGCTTAGACTATCCTGTAGTATCGCAGGAAAAGGAATATCGATTAGCTCCTCTACACACTAAGGATCATTACCTCAGAATTTAATTACATGGATTTACAGATGAATTTAATATTCGTCAACCATCTCCATCCATGGAGGGGTCCACAATATCTGCCTTAAAACCGTATGCAAATCCATTCTACCTAGAGGCAGATCTACCTGGTCAATCAATAATATTAGAACCTCTTATCCTAAAGAAAGTTAAGAATAGATCATTCACTGCTCGTTTCATATTTCTAATCAACCAATCTGACATTAGGCCATAAACCTTTTCCCTATTTGCAACAAAAGAGAATGGATCCAGACTTTTCACTAGACTAGTATGTAGATGAATTCCATACTCAATCAGCATACCATGGGATACAACCATGTAATAGCTGAAAGCAAGAGAACCCACAGAGTTTGAAAATGGCTATTTACCATTCCAAGCATGATACAATCACATATAGAATAATTTCATTTGAACTGATCAATGTTGGCACCATATTTACATCGTCCTCATGCACATAAGATTCAAATTTTGATTATCAATTGCCGATCGCTTAGATATAAATAGAAAACCTCACATGTATTCTCCAAAAATCATCGACAATCCCATCTCCAAGACTTGTGCACAATGTGTAATGATGTTGCCGAGAATGACATCTCTTTACGATCTATCCGAATTTTATGTTCTGAGGTCACCAAATAAACCCTGACCATGGATATAGCAACAACTTCATCTTCCTCACCTTTACCTACATCTGAACCTTTACCCATAAAAAAACCCATTCTTCTGCCTAAGAACTTACCTACACCTACATCTCCTCCCACATCCAGACCTATCACTACCCTGGGTGTCATGCCGACATCAAGCCTTGTCCATCAACCCGTCAAATTGGACTTATCCACATTTTCCCAAGCCCACAAAAAAAACCATTCCTCCACCTAAAAGGAAGACCCAACCTTCTAGGATGCGTAAACCTATTTCACCCACTATGCCTCTGTCACCTTCACCCCTTCTGTTTATCCTCAGACTTCACCCATCTACCCTGGTCAAGCAACCTCCTACCCAAAGAAAAAAAAAGTGCAACATCCCACCTCTTCCTCATGATCCTTTATTACATCCAGTCGACCTGCACAAACTTCGCAGTCACCCGTGGATTCCTTACTTCCTATACCCCCACCAGCTACCATAACCCCATCACTACCTATGCGAATTTATTCTCCTCAAGCCATACCTTCCACCCAACCTCAACCAAAAACCTTTACCGCACCTCTGTTATCACCATGGCTAACCCATCCTCTTCCATCATACACTTTCCCTTCTATATCATGTACTTATACCTCACCTTTACCCAAGAAGGTGTAATCCAAGGACAAGAACCCACTACCCTCAAAAAAGGTAGTTAAACCCACAATAACTTTTATTAGTAGTTCATCTACCATACCTTCAACCAAGCAAGTACCATTAAAACCAAAGGCAGTACTGTCATCACCATTCTGGCACTATGATAATTCTTCACCAGGAACTCCTCGTGCTATGATTATTTACTAATGCACAGCCTTTAGTTTGGTGGATGTAATCTGGAAACAAAACAACAACATAACACAAAAATACCATCGACTATGATAAGAAAGAATGATGACAAATCTGAAATATCAAAATAAATTATAATATTAACATGAAACTGTTACAATCTCACCCATGAGGTACTTCAAGTGTTATTGACTTCACTTGCCTTTCACCAAGACTATGGGAGAAACTTTACAATTACACCTCTTAATGGCTTCTTCAACACACCTTTAAACTGATGGCTTCCTTCGCACACTTCCTACAATATTTCTCACTACTTCCTTCTATGCTAAATGAGGGGGGTGGCCTCTCTATTTATAGAACTTCCAGGCTTATCCATCTTATCTCTAAGATAGGATAAGAAATCCACTCTGACGAATCATATTCCATACCTTAACTCTTATCTGTACATGTAAGCTTATCTTCTAAGATAAGATAAACCTTATTATTTTACATGGGTTCCACATTTTTAGACTTTTTACAAATAAAATACACAAAATATTTATGACCTCACTCCTTGTCCTTATTACCAATATCATATTTCTAATTCCTAATCATGTAGACCCTACTTATCTAATTACCCAAACTTTGACATTTTAACATTACCAGACCACTTACGACAAATATTTACTTTTCACAACATTCCTATTGTACTTTGACTGTTACCGTACTCCACATTATTGGCGGCACCGTACTGACGGCATCGTTATCTTCTATCAGACGCTACTACTAATTATACTTAACAACATCATATTCCTAATACATACATTAATGAAATAGAAATTACGGAGGAAAATTTTAGTGTTGACGTCTTCCCCCTTCCTAGCTTCTACTCCATCCTTGGAGTAGACTATTCTGGTGCTTGGAAAATCTTCAGCTTGTCGTGTTTGACCCATTTCATAATGGGAGTGCCATCCAATTCCTCCAGTCGGTACGTACCATTTTCATGCACAGCTGCTATTTTGTAGGGCCCCATCCATTTTGGAAGAAATTTTCTGTCTTCTTTTTTTGTATGTGGAATCATATACTAGAACCAAGTCATTCACATGAAATGGAGCCCAACAGATCTTTTGATCAAAGTATTCCTTCTGCTTCATTTTCTTCTTATAGCTTGTATCTTTTTCTATTTCCCTAATTTCCTCTAACAAATGAAGATGTACCAACCTTTCTTTTACTGAATCACTTTCATCCATCCTTTCATTTTTCATAACTCTCATAGTGTGAATATCAAACTCAATAGGAAGAATTGGATCAATGCCATAGGCCAACTGAAATGGGGAGTATCATGTTGCTGAATTTGATGTTGCCCTATATGGCCACAATGTTACATGAATCTTTTTATCCCACTTATGTACCTGCAAGGCTACATCTTTTGCTAGAATTTGACACAACACAGAATTTGTTCGTTCCACCTATCTATTTGTGCTTGGCTTGTATGTTGTTGCCTTCCTGTGCTTAGTAGAAAATTTATTGACTAGGGCTTCTACTACCTCATTAATGAAGTGGCTTCCTTGATCTGTTACAATTTCTAATGGGCAACCAAATCTGGTGACAATGCGTTCATATATGAACCTTGTCACTTCATCCATAGAAGTTGTTTTCAATGGCCTAGGTTCAACCCACTTAGTTAAATAATCTGTGGCAACTACAATATACTTATTTTGGCATGGGGTAGTTGGAAGTGGACCTACAATATCTATTCCCCACTTTTCAAAGGGACCAAGTAGAAGAATAGGACATAATGGAGCTGATGAAGTCTTACGGTTACCATGTGTTTGACAAATATCACATGTCTTACAATAATTATAACAATATCTAAAAAGAGTGGGCTAGTGATAACCTGCATCCAAGATCCTTCTTGTTGTAAGTTGTCCAGAGAAGTGTCCTCCACATGTACCATTGTGGAATTCTTCTATCAGCTCCTTCCCTTGATCACGTCCAACTGCCCTCTTGTACTATCCATCAGGTCCTATTCGAAATAATACTCCATGCAGAATAGAATATGGATGACTGACTTGAGTAATCTTCCTCTTAGTCTTTGCATTGGCACCATCAAGAAACTTGAATTCATTCAGATAATTCCAAATATCTATGTATTCACTAGGGATTGTGTCAAGGGATAACAATGCTAGCATCGGAGAAATCATCATCATCACAAGATGAACCTAAACCATCATAGGCTCGAGAGAGTGCATCTGCATTGACATGCTTCTTTCCTAGCCTATCTATAATATCAAATTCAAACTCTTGTAGCAAAATTATCCATCTTGCTATCCTCCCTGATGGGTTAGGCTTATTTACAATATATTTTAGAGCCTGATGATCTGTTACAACTAGAAATTTTTTCCCTAGCAAGTAATTTATAAACTTCTTTACAGCAAAAATGATAGCCAGAGCCTCTTTTTTAGTTACAGTATAATTTACCTCAGCACTGCTCATTTATCTACTCCTAAAGTAAATTGGATGTTCATTCCCATTTTCATCCTTTTGGCTCAAAGTACTTCCTAGTGCTGCATTTGAGGCATCAATGTACACAATGAATGGCTTGCTCCAATCTGGATTCTTCAAAATAGGTGAAGACACCAGGGCTTCCTTCAATTGTCCAAAAGCTTCATGCGCCTTATTTCCTGGTTCATAAGTAACATCCTTCTTCAAGAACTGGGTTAGTGGCTGTGCAATCTTTGAGAAATTCTTGATGAACCTTCTATAGTAACCCACATGGCCTAGAAATGATCTTGATGAACTTACTTCTATTCATAGGAAATGGTAACTCTTTGATTTTTGAAACTTTATCAGGATCAGTACCAATACCATCTCTAGATACAACATGCCCTAACAAAACACCTTTAGAACATCCAAAGACACACTTTGTAGGGTTTAGTGAGGCTTGTGATTCATCTAACCTTTGAAATGCTGTCTCCATCTGGTGTAGGTGGTCCATCTTGCTCCCATAGATACAAAAATCATCTATAAATACTCTGATGAAGTTCCCAATGTAGGGTTTGAACACTCTATTCATCAAACGTTGGAATGTTGCTGGAGCATTACACAACCCAAAAGGCATAACTCTATAAGAAAACGTTACCCAAGGAGTGGTGAACGTGGTATTCAACTGATCTTTCTTTCCTATACGAACTTGGTTGTAGCCACTATATCCATCAGCAAAACTATAACACTCCTGGACCAGCTACTTCGTCCAAGATCTGATCTGAGAATGGAAGAGGGTAATGATCCTTCTTTGTTGCCTTATTGAGCTTCCTGTAGTCAACACAAATGCATAGCTTCCCATTCTTTTTTATTGAGATCACAATGGGAGAAACCTAATCTAAATTCTCCACAAAAAATATGAATCCTACATTAAGCAACTTATCTATTTCTTCTTTTACAGTCTTGGAAAAATTAGGATTCATTCTATATGGCATTTGCTTTATGGGCTTAACACCATCTACTAGCTCAATAGAATGTTCAACCCAACTTACTTGACGGATTTCCTTGTAATCAAAAGTGAATATGTGTATGTGCCTGCAAAAGAGCTGGAGGTAGGATTCCTTCTCACTCTCCATCACAGCATCACCAATCTTTATTTGTCTAGAGACGATCATCAATTTCTTCTTCAAATAATTTTATGGGGTCATGAGTCGGTGTGACTGGAAGGATATCCATGACCGAAACATCAACCTCACTTTCTTCATCTTCTGTGTCCACTTCACTAGTACTAGAGTAATTAGAGGATGTCTAATCGTCAGTTTCATCACTTGAATCGACAGGTTCTACCTTATGATGTCGAGGGATCACGTTTATTTTCACCCTCTCTCTACCATCATCCAAGTGTCATGAAGCCTTCATTCCAGTAGTTTCTTGCATGAACTCTCCTTAGCCATGGTCTTCCCAACAACATTGGGTATGCAACAGTACCATTTTTCATCACCTGAAAGTCTACCACACATACAACACCCATAACAGATATTGCCACATTTGAAACTACACCTTCTGGTTTAATTTTTCCCTTATTTAATGACCTTAACATAAGTGTTGAGGGGCAATCAATTTTTAAACCCAACATATTCATTACAGACTCGGTCATTACATTAACTGCAGCACCTCCATCAACTAATACATCATGAATTGAAATACCATTACATAATACCTCAGCTTATAGAGCATAGGGATCTGCCTCTGCCTCCAAAATAGGGACCTCAACCTCCTTCCTTCGTCGAGCATTGAGTCCACTTCGCAGCTCCCGTCTCTTCTCAGAAGACATAGCCAACAGTTGACCATATGTAATATTTGTAGGCCTTTTGGACAGATCTTCTAAGATGGAGTATGGTCCTTGCCCCTGTGAAATCAGAAAATCCTGCACACCCAACTTTCTTCTCCTATGTTTCTTACTAGTTTCTTCTTTCATCTTCTTAGGATCATTTCCATCTTGATTATCTTTTTCTTTCTTTCTTTTTGTTACAAACACATCTACTTCATTATTTCTGCTCTTATCTACTACATCAAAAGAATTCACAGGTGCTTTTCCTTTATCATTATCTCCTTTACCAGATGTAGAAGCTCTATCTGGACAATTATACTTATAATTACCTTTTTTATAACAACCATAACAAACAACTTCAAAAATATTTTCTTTTGGACCTCTATCTCCTCCTGGAGAACTAAATTCCTTTCCTTGAAGAAGATTAATAGTTAACTGACCCATCTTTTTGAGCAGATCTTCATACTCAGTAGATGTACTAGGAGAAATATTTGTGCTCAACGGGAGTGGTTGTGGATTCTGGACCAAAGGTGCTGGTGTAGGCTCTACTTTAGCAACAATTTCTTTGGGCTCCTCTTCCATGCTTTCTTCTTGCCTTCTTGCAATCTCCTTTGCTTGTTCAATGGTAGCTGGGTGGTCATACTTCACTCGTTGTCTGATCTCTGGCTTCATCCCAAGAATGAAGTGCTTATAGAGGAGATTATCCATGCCATTCATCAACCCATCCGCTAGTCCTTCCTTCCAGATCTGGGCATCGAGCTTCCTCCTTAGCTCTAGAACACGAGCATGATAATCCCTTATCTTCTCCTTCTCTCCTTGGGATAGCTTTGTGATCTCGATCATAAGATCTGCATATTTCTGTTGTTCACCAAATTCTTCAAGAAAACTTTCAGTTAATAAATCCCATGAATTTTTCACATTATCACCTAGTGTTTCAAACCACCTAAGTGCTGAACCATCCAAAAAGGTAGGAAAAAATTCAGTCCATTGTTCCCTTCTTATAAGGCCATTACAAATACAAGATCGTTTAAACTCTTGAATGAAAGAAGAAGCATCTTCACTAGATTGAGCTAAAAAAATAGGAATCTTTCCCATTTTCAAAAGTAACCACAGTGAAATACCAACCCACAAGTACAATTAACAAGACTTATGTGCACAAATAATTGGAATCACTATACTAGAAAGTGACTTTACACCTTTCTATAGTAAAATAGAAATGACCACGGTAAACTATGGTAAAACTTGACTTACTGCAGTAAAAATTGACTTTACTGTGGTAAACACTATTCACGGTAAAAAGTGAAGTTACTGCGGTAAATACTATTCACGGTAAAAAGTGACTTTACTGCGGTAAATACTATTCCCAGCAAAAATGACTTTACCATAGTAACTATTATTCATGGCAAAAATGAATTTACCATGGTAACTACTATGCACAGTAAAAACAAGGTTACCCTCCAATTGATTTTTGACTAAATGGGAATATCTCTCCAGAAAATCCATCGACGAGGAATGGTCCCGGCAACGGAACCAAAATGTCATCACCAATCTGGCACTATGATAATTCTTCACCGGGAACTCCTCGTGCTATGATTATTTACTAATGCACAGCCTTTAGTTTGGTGGATGTAATCTGGAAACAAAACAACAACATAACACAAAAATACCATCGACTATGATAAGACAGAATGATGACAAATCTGAAATATTAAAATAAATTATAATATTAACATGAAACTGTTACAATCTCACCCATGAGGTACTTCAAGTGTTATTGACTTCACTTGCCTTTCACCAAGACTAAGGGAGAAACTTTACAATTACACCTCTTAATGGCTTCTTCAACACACCTTTAAACCGATGGCTTCCTTCGCATACTTCCTACAATATTTCTCACTACTTCCTTCTATGCTAAATGAGGGGGATGGCCTCTCTATTTATAGAACTTCTAGGCTTATCCATCTTATCTCTAAGATAGGATAAGAAATCCACTCTGACGAATCATATTCCATACCTTAACTCTTATCTGTACATGTAAGCTTATCTTCTAAGATAAAATAAACCTTATCATTTTACATGGGTTCCACATTTTTAGACTTTTTACAAATAAAATACACAAAATATTTATGACCTCACTCCTTGTCCTTATTACCAATATAATATTTCTAATTCCTAATCATGTAGACCCTACTTATCTAATTACCCAAACTTTGACATTTTAACATTACCAGACCACTTACGACAAATATTTACTTTTCACAACATTCCTATTGTACTTTGACTGTTACCGTACTCCACATTATTGGCGGTACCGTACTGACGGTGCCGTTATCTTCTATCAGACGCCACTACTAATTATACTTAACAACATCATATTCCTAATACATACATTAATGAAATAGAAATTACGGAGGAAAATTTTAGTGTCGACAGTACCACCTACCAAATTGGTGGTCAAACCTATTCCACCTCCTATAATACCTCTTCCACCACAATCATCTGCACCTTTACCCAAACCCACACTCACTTCACACTGTGATCCGGTTGCAGGGTCTTACACCAATATTTTAGCTAACCTCTTAGAGACCTCGGTCATCACATTACTGCCACTTAGACCTTATGATCCCCTCAAACCCAAACCGAAGGGGTTTGAAAAAACTAAATTTTTTGCCTACCATCGTGTGCCAGGACATGATGTAGAGAACCATAAGGCTTTAAAACCTGTTCTTCTCCTGATACTTTCGGTCTACTCAGGGTGGCGGTCTTGACACTTTTAAACAGAAAAGAATAATGGAATGCGAATGGATGTAAATTTGAAGCGCCCAGCCATGTCTCTTCCCTTTTCATGCCCTTTCACATCCTCCAGTGCACGAGAGGACATGGGAAGGCCTATAAATGCATGAAAGGAGAAAGAGAATGGGGGATTTGAAGATCCAGAGAGATTGAGAATCAGAATTTAATGAGAGTAGTGAGCAAGATCTTCAGTGCTGGAGTGGAATTGTAGGAGCAAGGTGTAGAAACAAAGAAATAAAGTAATTGGAGAGAAGGTTTACATTGTTTCTTATTTTGATACTTATTATAATATGTAATTATCTATATTAGACCAATAAAAGTGGGAAGAAAGAGCAGTTGCCCTTCCCAACTGGTTTTCCTCCGTTGGAGGTTTCCAGGATAAAATCGTTGGTGTTGAAGTGTTGAATTCTTTACTTCTCTACAATTTCCTTTCTATAGCACTAGATAATCAGTCACGGAGCTCTAATTTTTCAAGAAAATATGTCATTTTCCAAATTTGAAAGTAGAACAACATAATTGTGTGATTCGTAGAGTTCCAAAGTAGAAGTTTACAGATCATCCCTCGTGAAGAAAATTTTGACGAAGATGATCTTCTGGATGAGGAGCCTATTTCATCTTTACCTATCACCATACATCCTCACCCACTAACTATTTAACAACCTACATCACCACATCCACAACCCTTTTATCCACCTCTAAAATTTGAGATCAACATGGTTCGCATAAGAGAACTTTCTAAAGCCCCACCAAAATGCCAGTGTGCCCTACTCATTTCACAAGGTTCTTACCTCGCATTAATTTTTTTTCCATCATGTTGTTATACTACTCATGACATACCTTCTCCATCCACCTCTTTCTCTCACATTAACATGATCCAAGTTGCCACTCGCACCCAAAAAGACAAAGGAAAAGAAAAAACAACCATCCCATCTGCCACTCCTGTACCTAACATACCATCTGCACCCACACCCAAAATTACCATTCAAGGACCCACATACCCTATTTCAAACAAGGTCACCCATCATATAATGATAAAACAATTAGACCAATCCCCTCTAAAAATTTCTTTGTATGATCTCATCCAAAGCTCTGAATCTCATCGACAAGCCCTCATGGAGCTTTTGTAATCCATTAAGGTTTTAACTAACAACCCCACACTAGTAGCCTCCATTATCACTCCTCACCACGTGGCCTCTCTTACCAAATCATCTCCTTCCTCTACCCCCACTCCCACTCCTCAAGTGGCTTCCCTCCACTTTTCTGATGAGGAGATTATACCTCTCCAATCAGATGACCCTGATCCTACCCTTTTCATCTCCATCTATATCAATAATATTTGCATTCGATGCATTATGATAAATGGCAGTGATAGCATCAACATCATCTCCCCCCACGTGTATAATCAAATGTGCATCCCTTCAAATTACATGCATAATAACTTGGTTATGTTGTGCTCCTTCAATGACACCATCACTTCCACCCTTGTTACTATTATTCTTCATGTTTGTGTAGGCCACCATACTATGTTGGAATTATTCTAATTTTTAGAAGGGGAATTCAAGTATAACTTGCTGCTTGGCTGACCTTGGATCCATGTCATGGGTTGTGTTCCTTCAACTTTACATCGTTATGTAAAATTTGAACTTGAAGGACATAACTATACCATCCTAGCTGACCCTTCACCATTTAAAACTTGTAATATGTTGTACTAACCTAATGATGTCTTCATACTAGTTAAGGTATCTACCGCTTTTGCCACTTCTCCTTCACCCACAACCACATCAACCGATGTTTCCGCTACCTCAACCACACCTACTTCTTCTATTTCTACTGTTGTCACGGCCTCTGCATCTGACCCATCCGTTAATCCATTTAATTCCCAACCAACTCATCCTTCTTATTCCAAATAATCTAGTACTTCATCTATTTATGGCTACACACATATCCACTACTGATCCCTTAGAAGGTGTTTTTCAATGCCTCACTCTAGGGGAATACTGCTTGTACAACATAAACACATTCCTTACTCCACAAGAGTATGGTAACCTATGATAACATCCTCGTTATGACCATCACATAGGCGAGGTCTTCCATTACGGTCCTCCCCACCTTCGCACCAACTTAATGTATGGGGGAATTCACAATTCCACCTATTCACCCGAGGCCCTTTCCCAAACGGGACCATTTTTGTTTGATCTCTAATCTCTCACCAACCACAACTTTTCCCACACTTTCCTTCACCGTTATGCATGGAAAGGCTTTGGCTTTGGGTTCTATGAACATGGCCTTCATATTTTCATCTTGTGTACCACACGTAAAAAAAAAGACCACAGTGGTATTGGCTTTACCGAACCATCTTCCAAGAAGGATCGTGTTGGCCTCATCGAGGACGAAAAACCTTCTCCACCCCATTCACCAATGTCACCACCTTCACCCACGGAGTCTATAGATCTTGAAGCTATTCCTCCTAACTTTTTTTTTATGAACACCATTTCCCTGGGACCTATGACTTATCAACACAATGGCGAGGTTCCCTCTTCTCTTCCTTTCCTATATCCTGACATGATCACTGACGATACACTATCCATTAACATCATTCAATGTCAAGATGATGAGTCTATTATCACCTACCTTAGTGCGGAAGATTGTTATATTCATTGGTCATTACCTTCTAAGATGCAAACCATGTTAAATGATTTGACCATCAAAATCAATATTAACACTTAGGACGACTTGCACATTCTAAAGATTGGTCAATCTTTAGATGTTGCTGAAGAGGAAGCTTTCTCTTATTTCCTCCAGGATTATTGCAATGCATTTGCTTGGTCCTATGCTGATATTCTTGGTATTGACCCAAAAATTGTGGTCCTCAATATCATAACTGTTCCTAAAGCCAAACCCGTAAAATAGAAGCTGCGAAAAATGCATTCTCGCATTTCCCTTCTTGTCAAAGAAGAACTTCAGTGCCTTCTCTCAGTTTCCTTCATTCTACTCGTTGATTATCCCCAATGGATCTCTAACATCGTTCTTGTCACAAAAGCAACAGGAGGACTCCGCATTTGTATGGATTTTCGTGACCTAAACTTAGCTTACCCCAAATATGAATTTCCTCTACCTAGTATTGACTCACTAGTTGATCTTACCGCTAGTCATGAGATGCTATCACTCATGGACGGTTTCTTGGGTTATAACCAAATATTATTCGACCCAGAAGATCAACACAAAACTACCTTCATCACTCCTTGGGGGGACCTTCTGCTATCATGTTATGCCCTTGACCTTAAAAATGTTGGTGCTACATATCAGCGGGCTATGATCTATATCTTTCATGACATCATGCATCGTATATTGGAAGATTACGTAGATGACCTTCTTGCCAAATAAAAACAATCGGTGCCAAACACCTTACAGTCCTGAATGTCATTTTTGACTGTCTCATCAAATATTGTGTTTGACTTCAACCAAAGAAGTTTGTCTTTTATGTTCTCTAAGGTAAGATCCCTTGGTTTTATCATTTCTTTGCATGGCCTAGAATTCAATCCCACTAAAATCAAGGCTATTCTTGAAATGACTCTACCTACTAACCTTCTCCAAATTCATAGTTTGCAAGGTAAGTTACAATCTATTCATTATTTTATTTCACATCTTTTCGACCGCGGCCACCCATTTCATCATCTCCTAAAAAAGGAAGTCTCTTTCAAATGGGATAATGAATACCACAAATCCTTTGAGGCCTTAAAAAAATACCTTCTCCAACCACCTGTACTCATTCCTCCTAAGGATAAGTAACCATTTTACCTTTACATTTCTACTATGGATCACTCCTTGGGGGCCATGCTCGCTCATCATGATGATCAACACTGGGAGCAAGCTGTTTATTACATAATCTGTACCCTTTTGGACTATGAAACCAAATACATCCAGGCCAAAAAAATCTTCTTAGTCTTAGTCTTTGTTACCACTAAACTTCATCATTACCTACTCAATCACAAAACCTTTTTTGCCACCAATACTGACCCCTTACATTACATGTATGACAAGCCCTATGAACATCAACATGTTGCACGTTGGCTAATGCTTCTTGTAGATGTCGACCTCGAATTCATCCATCAAAAATCTATCAAAAGTAAAACTATCAGTGACCAAATTACAGACACACCCCTCTTTGGAAATCAATCTTCTAACTTTGATTTCCCAGACGAATCCATTGCTACCCTCTCTTTGGATGATACCATTTACCAAATGACCTTATTATTTGACCTATGCCTTTATATTTTCAAACTAGATTTTTATTGTACTAACACTATCGCCAAATATGAAGCACTCATCTTAGGCCTTCAAACCACCATCACCTTAGACGTCAAATCAATTAATATATTTGGCGACTCTCAACCGGTTGTAAATAGAGTCAATGGTATATAATAGTGTCGTAACGAAATACTTCAACAGTATAAACATCATGTAGACATACTTTTGACTACCTTTGACTGTTATGAGCTTCAAACCACTCTACGTTCCACTAACAAATTTTTGGATACCATGTCCTGCCTTGCTTCTTAGATTCCCACCTTGCCTTCCGACTCAAAAATATTTGTCACAGTACAAAGGTTGTAATCACCTTCCTATCTATTTTGAGACGTCAACATAATCAGAACAATTACACCTAACCCACCTGAACTCGGGTATAAGCAGTTTAAAAACTATCTTTCCCTGTCGATTCTACCTCCCGACCTTACTTGTAATGGGAAATGAGCCTTTCTCAAAGATGTCTCTCACTATTTCATCATGGGTATCCTTCTTTATAAATGTGGCTTTGACGATATCCTCTTATGATACCTTATAAGTTATGAAATTCCTTACACTATCAAGGAGGTTCACGACAGAATTTGTGGAGGTCATTTCAGTGGCTTAGCTTTTGCCAAATGCATCCTTTTCTTGGGATATTATTGGCCCACCCTCAATTGTGATTGTTGTGACTATGTCAAACATTTTTTGAAATGCCAACAACATGCTAATATTCATCACACACCTAGTCACACCTTACAGGTCACATGAGATCTTTGGCCTTTCTCTAAATGGGGTTTGGATGTTGTCAGAGAGATCAATCCTCATTCTTCACAACACCGTCAATGGATTATTACTGCAACCGAATACTACACTAAATGGGTAGAATCCATCCCCATCATCTCTACAAAATTTGATAAATTTTTTGAGTTCATCAACCATCACATTATTTTTCGCTTTGGTGTCCCTCACTGCTTCATCACTAATAATGACAAATAGTTCAAAAACAAAACCTTATGGAAAATTTGTGACACCTTTGACATTCAACTTATTTTTTCTTCACCTTACTACCCACAAATAAATGGCCAAGCTGAATCAACCAACGAAACCTTGAAAATTTTTTCTTATGAAGGTGGTTGACGATATGGGAAAGGATTGGCACACACACATTCCTTTTGCTTTATGGTCTTACCATACTAGTATACGTACCTCAACTGCAGCCACACCTTTTTCTATGGTCTACGGTATAGAGGTTGTCCTTCTTCTTGAAGTCTAGATTTTGTCTCTTTGTATTTCACTCAAAGATATACTTAACGATGATGAATTTCTCCAGGACCGTTTGGCACAACTTGAGTTATTAGGCGAATGTTGTCTTAATTCTCTTAATCATCTCCAAATCTACCAAAAACATATAAAATGTGCCTACAAAAAATGTGTCCACGAGAAAACCTTCCAGGTCAGTGACCTCCTCCTGATAGAAAATCAACATGTAACCAAAGAGGAGAAAAGTAAACAGGAAAAATTTGATCCTAATTGCTTGGACCTTATATCGTTACTCATACCTATAGATCAAGTGCTTATCATTTGTCTTCACTCAAAGGTAAACCCAAACTTGAGCCCCTCAATGCCTTGCATCTTAGACCCTTCTACTGTTGAATTAATTCTTATATCACCTCTTGTTTATTAAAATCTTGTCCCTTGAGCACAATTCAGCTTCCATTTTACCTATCTTAGGGATCACCAACTAAACCAGGATCATGTGATTACCTGTCACTTTTCAACCCTATTTTCAATATGAGTAACACAACCCTACTCATGGCATGATTCTCATGGATACTTTTCATCTTTTTCAAGATGGAATCCCATGGTCATTCATAACGTAAATTCTCTCTTCCATAGTTATCCTCTCTGTGTTATGGTTTTACCTTCAAACAGGGAGCCTATTTTTCTCTATAGTCTTGTCCATGACTTAAAAGTCCAAAAATCAAAGCAATGTAAAAAATACAAAGGGATTCAACTCCTTGAGTCAAACTTCTAGAAAAATATGATTCCATCAAAAAGGACATCTATTCTCTCTTATCTGGCTACTATAAATAGAATTCTCCCTCAAAGGACAGCTATGCAAAGCTAGCCATATTGTACTTATTCTCTCATCAAAAGAGGACTATTCTTGCAAAATAAAATATTCAGAAGCTTCTTGCATCAATCAGCTTCATGAATACCTCAAGGATATAATATACTCATCCCTCGTAGACTTCCTGCATCGATCAATCTATCAAAACAACAACAACAAAAAGAAAATGATAACTATTTTGTCATGGACGTGTCTATTTTGATCTTAGGTCTCTTGCAAAGTAGGCATGTTGTCTTACACCAGGTGACGCTAAACACCAACCATTTTCACCTCATTTCCTTTTTTAACCTAATTTACTACCTTCTCAAGGGACTTTCCGTAAAAATGACATTTCGTGATCATGTGACTTTCTTCACCCTAAGCATAGTCAATCACACAACGCCTTTAGGGTCTTACATTTATAAGCCCACCTTTGGTATGGTAGACTTGTTATGGTTCTTACCAATTATGTGGCTCTTTTTTTCACCTCTTACCCTTCACCTTCTTCATTACTTATTGATTCTCCTATACAGGATTAGACCATCGCCACCTACATTTTAAGAATTCCTCTTTCACCAACATCAACATGCCTAACTGACCTAAAATCAACCATGCCTACAATCACCTAAACTCAACCATGCATAAATGACCTAAAGTCAATCATGCCTAATATCAACCATGCCTAAATGACCTAGACTCAAAACATGCCTAAAACCTACTGACCCATTCATCTACGCTCATCATATTCTTCCCTAGCTTACAAGAGAACTACATCATCTTGAGGCCCCTTTTTCACCGGGGCTATGTAGGCAGCACTCTGAGGGCATGGGGCCCTTGGAGGTTAGCTCGGCCACTCTCTAACCTAACTAATTCCCCCCCCCCACTCTTTTTATTTACATTCTACCATTAGTTAGTTTCCATCTTCTACATTAACTAGAAATTAAACAAACATACAAGTATATAAACATGTATAATTACCTATTTCTTACAACATCATACCATACATATTCATCATCATTTATTTTTTCATGTTACCAATAACTTGGAAATTAAATCAAAACCAAAAACCTATCTCCACCATGTCTAACTGACCTAGACTCCATCATGTATAACTGACCTGAATTAACCATGCCTACATGAACTTGACTCAAACATGCCTAATTTACCTAGTTTCCATAACATACAAAATAAAAAAATTCATCCATAATACCAAAATAAAGATCTATAACAATGAAATTTTGTATATCAATACAAATATACACCAATATCTGCAAACTCTCAAATACATCCTCACCATCTTCTAGCATGCAGGCTAGTATAGGATCAAAATCTCAAAATCCTCATATACATCCTCACTATTATCGACACACAAGCTGATATATACCAAAAATCTACACTGATCATATCTGGTGACTAATCGTCACCCCACCTGATATCCATACTTGTCTCATCTATCTCCTCCTTCCCCTTTACCTATCTTAAATCGACCTACCAGCATCTATCCACCGATCATAGGTCTTGATCTAGCCTCTTCCCAAACCCTCATTCAGGTCTAGCCTCCGTGAACTCATCACCATCACCTTACCTTGTCTCTGGGCTCGTCAGCCCCCTGTGCTCTCTAAGTTATGAGTTCGGGATCTAGACCTCTCACTCACTTCATCTTGTGCCCTGTACTTAGCATAAGAGGGGTACATCTATCCCTGCGGTCATCAGATGGTCCTGGTAATACCGTGCCTCGTTCAAGGCATCCCTAAAGCTCACCATTGGCACCATCTGATGTGGTGCCATAGGTCTCATAGCAAACTTATGAGCTCTTTCCTACTAGGGATGGCCTGGGAACCTGTACATGTGCTCCCTGTCCTCTTTCCTGTACCTAGGGACCCTTTCCCTATCATCGTTTCCTGTAGTGTGGGACCCTATCCATGAGCTTATGGCCATGCCTGCATTGTAACCTGGGCTTATAGGGCCAAAACTTGAGCCTGTGGAATGGAAAAATGAGCCTGTAAACCTACTACTTGTGCCTAATAAGGTGGAAACTTGTCCATCTCCATCTCCACCTTGTGTGAGCACCTGTCCCTATGTAACTTGGTCTTGTAGTACTAACACCTGAGCCTATGTAAAATGTAAACCTATGCCTCTGACACAGTGAGCTACCCCTATAAAACTATAATATGTGATATGCAGGGTGGCCACCTAATCCCACAAGTTATCCCTTTATCAAATATGTTATGGTGGCTACAGTCTGGCTACCTATACATCCTCGGGGATGCTGATTTGTACCATGTTCCACCCATAACTGCCTATATCTATCAATGACCCAACAAATCATCAATCCACCTATCTACCACCTAGACTCCTCCTCCCTATCAGTACACTCGAACCATGGTGGATGACATAGATTTCTCCATACTGTCATCTATCCTATACTGAGGGAAGGGTGGTGACACGTCCAATGGCAACCCAAACTCCACCGTGACTAACCCTGTCTAAAGGTATCATGCTCATGACTCTTGACTTAACATGCCTAATTAACCTAGTATCCACCTGGGAAATAAAAATGGAAATTACAATCCATCTAATTCATCCACCATGATATCAAATGTTTGAGGAATCTACAGCATTACATATATATACATCATCAAAGTACATGTATACCAATACTTGGAAATGTAAATCAATACCAATAAACCAACACAACGTATGCTCTAATCTCTAGGAATACATCATGCATGGACCTAGCCATGACTTAGACTCCACCAGGCTACATGACCTAGAGATCAACCATCTCATAACTCACTTTGACTCAAGCCATGCCTATCATCACCACATCCAATGCCTATATAACCTAACTGGACATACTAACTAATTGAACAATGTGCTCACCATGCCTAGTTTTGTAGACTCTATCAGTGATAACTGACAAACTTGTATCATGTCTCGCACGACCTCCTCACCTCCATCCATGCCTGCCTAATTCACCTAGTTGTCCATCCATAGCATATGGGTAACCATGTGAAAGTAAACTTCACCTAGCTCCACAAGGTATCCTCTGGCATGAACTCCAGTATCAATAAAAATCTCAAAAATCTGTACTCATGCCTCAGTATTATTGGCCCCTCTTTTCTCAATACAATCATGACAAGTAGGATCTAGTCAAATCATAACCACTGACTTGTCGTCGATCCATCTGATACTCAACATGGAGTGGACATCATCTCTCCGGTCCTCCTCAGGCTCTACGTTATGGTGACCTTCCAGCATCTCTCCATCTAGCATGGGTCTCAGTCTAAACATAACCACTATAGGCTCCATAGTTGAGGTCTATGGTGAACTCATCACCTCACCCTAACCCTATCAATCTGGGATACCGAACCATGATCTATGAGATACTGTGGGATATAGTCCTCTCAGGCCTGCTGTTCCTTGTACTCAGTAGGAGGGGACTATATCCCTGTCGGTAAATCAAATGATGTCTGGTCATATCAATACCTCTATTCAGGGAGTGAACCTGTTCTATTGGTACTAGAAGCTGGTGCCATGGGTCTCAAAATAAATATGACGATCAGATCCTAATAGGGTTGGCCTCAGACATCTATACTTGTGCTCCCTATCCTCCTCCCTAGTACCTAGGGACCCTATCTTATCATCAGCTACCTGTAGTATGAGACCCTTATCCTTGAGCCAGTGGCGGTACTTGCTACTATAACTTGGGCCTATAGGGCCATAAACTTGAGCCTATAGTGGTCAAGTGCCTTCAACAAACCCTGACTACCTGTGCCTGTAAGGTTGTTAACCTATCCCCCCATTTCCTGTCTCTACCCTATGCAAGGTGCGTGTCCCTATTTAACCTGGGCTTGTAGAGCAAACACCTAATCATAAAATGGAAACCTATGCCTACTTGACCCATTGTAAGATTCCCTATAACCTGTAATTTGTGCTTAAATGGAAGCCACCTGACCTGCAAGTTACACCTGATCCTACAAGATACCATCTACATTATGACGGTGGCTTAGGTCTAGCTACCTTGTCCTCAGGGGTTGTTTCTCACTAGCTGTGCCACCCACCACTACCTATATCTATCAGTGACCCTAACATCATCAATCCACCTGTCTACCACCTATTCCTCCTACCCTGTTGGCACACTTAGTTGTGGTGGAGACATAGGTCTCTCCATGTCATCTCTCCTATACTAAGGGAAGGGTGGCGGCACATCCTGTGGCAACCCAAATTATCATCTGACCCTGTCTATAGTATCATCTCATGTTTGTCAGCACGGTGCCCCTGTATCCACCTGAGAAGACTATAACTCCTCTAACTCCTCCACCATGTCCCTGTATTGAGGGATAGCCAACATAGGGCCTCCAAACAATATCCACACCAGAAAATCCCTCTAGCACCCGCCTGTAATATGAAACATCATGCATGGCCCTTAGCTACCCTGTGCTTCCCACCAACCAGTTACCCACCATCTATAGTTGACTCTGACCAATCCAACCCCCAACCAATCAAGTCAAGGAAAACCAACTAGATGTACACATATGATGTGCTCATATGCCCACCAATGCAGAAGAAAAGTGCAACACAAACTGAACCGTCCACAACCTCCCATAGGCCCATAGCTCCCTATACAAGCTACACTAGGAATGTCGTGTGCCCATGCAAAAATAATATCCGCTCCTCCACCATATCCTGGAGCACTCCCATCAATGCTCTTGGGAATCTACCACCCTCAGACATCTAGTAGGGTGAAACAACATACCACCTCCATCATCAAAACAACCAACCTCATCTCCTGAGGATGGGTTGCATACATCTCTCCGTAGCTGAGGCTCACGCTATGGTACCTCAGCTTGCCCATCGCCTCCCCAAACACAACCACTATAGGCTCCATGAGAGGCCTCTTAAGAAATAGAATACACTTGCTCACCCACAATTGGTAGTCCGTAGGATATCATGTATACATCCTCCAGGGTGAGTAATAATCTCACCCATCGGTAAATGAAAAGTGTTGGTCATTGAATCCCATCTATCGATGAGTGCGACCATAAAACTAGGATCTCACGCTATATGCCTATAGCGTCAGATCCTAATCAATCCAACATCATTCATATGCTCCCACTCCTCTGCAGTCACACTCGACCACATATCTACCAATAACGGTGGTACTCTATCCCGCATATGTAGCTTGGTCCCTAGCCTACATCAACAAAACAAAACATTGTTAAGACCTCACTACCTCCAATTACATCTTAACCCCAAAACCATACCCAATCACACCAATCCTACTTACCCCCATTTACCTAATTCACATACCAACCTCCTACCCTTTACACTCATGACTCATTACCTTCACATTATTTCACCTACTCACCTAACCCATCTAGCCAATGACCATATGTTACCCTTACCCCTCTACAACCAACATTACTTGCCCCTTTTTGAATTCTTTTTCCTTTGATACATAACACTTCTTACCCCTATCCCTCTTTCACCCTAACCAGTGCTGATCTCTTGGACCATCACCGGTTCTCCTTGACTGACATTGGTTTTGATTAACTGGTGTTAGTCACCTTAGTCTTGACCGATGTCAACTATATCTTACCCAAAGCATTGACTCTCTATCGCGACCCCCAAAATTGAAACCCCCTCCTCTATTTCTTAAAAATTGACAAAACTAACCTACAATCCTAATTAATCCCGAACACTTACACCCCACATTCATTTCTCCCCCTACTTAGCCTATATTTGACCTCATCCCCCTGTATTTCATCTATTTTTCACTCATATTTCAAAATTTAACATTCCTACCCAAAATTTCTTCATTGTAAAAACACAATTGGAGAAAAAAAAAACAAGCTAGAAAATTCCACCTACCTCATCTCGATGGCGTCTACATGGTGGCATGTCTGGCCACTGCGTTGGTGGTCCACTCGACCCCTCTCTTGCCTCTACCATACCAAAATCTACCTCACACCTCTCCACTAATCACACGTCTCCAATTGTGCTAGTGGACCCGTCTACCTAGCTCCTCTCAACACTTAGTCACCTCCACCTCAGCCTCGTATAATAGCTTTTCTTTTTCCTCCTTGAAAAATGCACATATCACTCCACTCTACCGTTTTCTCAAAAGTCAACAACAAAAATGATTCCATAAAATATGAAAATTTTACTTTATAACCCTAACCCACCATGACTGACATCGATTACCTTATAACCGACATCGGTCATTTGCCAATACCATTTCCTCCACGTTTTTCCTATTTTAACATAACCTCATCACTGCCACATACCTTTTTGTCAGTACCAACAACCATTGTACCCTACCCACAAGCCTACTACCCCTACAATTCCTTAATTGTGTTTAGGGATTTGTTATTTTACCTATACCTTGGCCTTACTTGTACCATGACCTATTTACCTGGACCTGACCTACTTTGTGTGACCATTGAACTTGTGTACTCACTATACCTTCTGATGTCGTTATCTATGTTTTTTTAGCCTAACAACCATACCTTGCCTATTGTCGTGCCATTTATCCCAACCAAACCTATGGTGTATCGAATCATACCTAAACATTCCTGTACCTAACCTACATTGTGTTTTCGGACCATATCCTATACCCTAGATACCTGAATCACTTCACCCTTGTCTGGATAAACCTATCAACCTTAGATGATGTAGAGTTTGTAAGCTCTTCAACCTGGTATCATGCTATTGTCTATACATGTGCATACATTCAATTGCCATTACCCATTACCCAATTTCACCCTGGCCCATTACCTATTACCCAATTTTACCATTACCCATTACCCAATTTTACCTTGCCCCATTAATTATTACCCAATTTGACCATTAACCTTTCCCCAAAGTACTCATACTTTTCCCCATCTACCTTAACTTACACCAACTACACATTTATCAAACCACTCACCGACTTCATATAACAACTCATCAGTTCCTAGTTTGAGGGAGATTGCCTTAACCCACACTTGGGGCAAACCCACTCTCACCCATGCATGGGGCAATCACTTCCTATTTTTGTTAGCATCACTTACCAATATAAGATACGTGACAAAAAGGGGCAAAATGTAGACACCAAAATTAGGTCATACTACCCTTATAACCTCGTTAATTAAATTAACCATACCTTACCTATTCATATCTCATAGTGCACATGATTAATTGAATTAATTACTTTAATTAATTTAATTAACATCCTCACTTGACCACCTCACCCAACCAAATCAACTAGCCACCTCATTCCATGACCCACTCAAACCCTATTAATGACCTAAGACCAAGTCTAAGCCTATCCTAACCAACTAGGACTTAGTCTAAACCTAGACTTAACTCCTATTAACAAACCTAAGAGGAATCTTACTCATTCTTCCATGGTCTATCACTTGAGACTCGGATGAAGATTGAAGACCACGCCAAATTAGCAACAATCAGGCTATTTTTGGCCAACCTAGATATTCCCACCTTAACTGATGTCGGTTATACCTCAATCAACGTCAGTCCCCTAACCATCATCGGTTAGGTTGAATAGATTTCCAAAATATTTTTCCTAGGTTATTCATTCGATTCAAGATTTCATACGAACATAGAATTGGAGCACTCAAAGTTTTTGAAGCACTCAAGCAAAGGAAAGCACCCGGGAGCACTACCATTAACCATCGACATCCATCACCTTCTTCATGATCACAAATTCACACAGAGAAGCACATAGACTCAAACTACCATGGTACATACACGATGTCCCTTCTCTCCAGATCTATGTCATCATTGTTTTCATCACCCGCACTCTCCGGATCCATTCTTCAGTAAGTACCTAATATCTCCTTAGTTATCTTTATTTCCTTTCATTAAGATCGTCATTCCTCTCAGTAATTATTCTTATGTACATCTGTACACCTCCCTTCCTCCCACAAAATTATCACCCTACCATACCTGAACCTTATACATGTCTTCCCCCTATCCTAATCATCTCTAAAACTTTTAGACCATTCCACAACCTCACCCCCACCATTTCGAGCCATCTATGCTATCATAGAGAGTTTGAAGACCATTTCTAAGAGATTTTTATTAACGGCCCCTACTGATGTCGGTCATCTTACAAAAGTGACATCGGTCACACATCCAACATCGGTTATTGTGTTTGACAACATACCTCAGACCAGCAAGCTCATACCCATTCCCTAACAATCCAGAATCACTCCTAATCTTGACCAAACCTTACCTAGAGCCTGTACCATACCTGTAACCCAAAACCTGACCCATTTTGATCTCAATCACCTTTTATCTAACCTTTCTTATTTGTTTTCTACGAGATACCTAAATCGTTTCAATTCCAATAGCTTGTTATTTCATGTTTATTTTGGATATCATTAATACTATTATTTAAAAAGTGGATTGACAACCTGTTCAGGAAACATCACACTTCCCGGATCTAGCTTCTGATAGGAACTCCACTCATTATTTTATTTAATTATATTTGGTGGTATTGTTTTGCATTTTATAGTTAGTTCCTCCTAGCCAAAATGGATTATTGACAATCATCATTGGATCAAGAAATCAGAACATGCACACAACCTTAAACTGACATCACAAACATGTATTCCTCCTTCACCTATCGCCCTCTACTTGTTTCATTAATTTATCAAGAATTCGGTGAAACACAAGTGTTTCAGAAGGTATGGAAGCTTCAATAAGAGCTGGGGTTTATGAGGGAGTAGGGTTTTGTGCAGATAATTTTTTAGGTGGAGGCATATAAGAACTAGCCGAAATCTTTCTCTTCTTCTTACCCTTCCCCAACAGGTCATCAATATGTTTAGATCTAGAAAATTCCACCCATTTTATTGTAGGATGCTCAGTGATCAATGTATATTTTACAATTAAGGTGACAAGACAATGGTGTGACAAGGCATACTTTCCTCTCTATGTTCCCCTACTCATTCTTTTCAAACTCTCATGCAATAAATTTGGCACATTCACATGTCTGTCATTATTTAAATGATTTAATAGTTTGAAATGGAAAATATTCAAATGTGAATATCGACCCTCACAGGTAAATTGTTTTATAATATAATTGGAGACATCTACCCAAAAGGGTTTTAAGGAAGTTCTTAGAGTACCTTGTCTATTTGTAACAAAATTGTCATCTTCATCTCCAAACTTGGCTTGAGCTTCCTTTGGATTAGCCTTTGTAGGATACACCTTGCCTATTGCTGGTAATCTAGTGACTATAGCTAATATATCATCATCAACCTTAACATGCAATCCCTTCATTGTTTCCTGACCATCCCTAAATGTAGTGGAAAATTATGTAACTATTGACTCATTAAAACCTTGAAACTTATTGATGTAATCCATCCAACCATTATTGTGAAATTAATGGAGGATTTGTGGCTGATTCCGCAATTGTGAATGATCTATTGGCTCATTACTTATAAAATTTCCCCCCATTGAAATTTTTTGCAACTTTGTGAAGCAGAAGGTGTTTTTTTATTTTGGCACTAAAAATGCAAAATGCAAATGAACGGAAGAACGAAGTGCTCTACATTTTTGAAATTTGATTCTAAGTACACACACAGCTTGAAATGGGAAGTATTAATTTGAATTGATGTAAACCCCCGTGTGAAGCGATGGCATGGGATGACGTGGGAGACAAGTCACAAATAAAAAGGTAGTGAGACATTATGGACAAGAAATGTTATTTGACAATTGGGCACATATATTAATTAAATATAATTATTATAGTGATACTCAATTAAAGGAAATTGAGTGCACTTAACTCAATATGTACACCAAATGATTATGACATGTTTTGTGTGTGTTATTCACACCCTTCGATGTATGCATGAGGCTGCATGCTTAGGTATTGTGTGGCTGCAAGTAGTATTGTTGCAGGTGGTGTTGCTACATGAGATGTCATATAGAATGAGATCCATAATTAATCCAATTGATTCTCGAAGAGGGAAGATTGAATTATTCCAGTGCTGATTATCTTCATATATTTCATGTTCATACAGCTAGATTCTTGAATCTTCATATAATCTCAAGTCCTATCAAAAATGAAAGCAGAATAGGACTTCGGTTGCATACTGCTACAAGTGGACGTTCCAGGCTTTGCACTATCTCCTTTTATTAGAGATTATGCACTCCTTGTCTCAGATACACTAAATCCTATAAAATAGAAATGCTAGTAAAATAAAACATGTTAGTGAGTGGTGTTGATCACCATAAAGGCTGATCACATCACTTTTATTCCTCCCTAGGGTATCCAACAAGATGGATAAACCAAGGAAATTGAATATCTCATTCCTCTAAAATATCATAAGATAAACCAATAGGTTCAACTTCTGTCCTTAATTATGATATTCTCATTTCCATCCTACTTTGGCCTCCTCTGAACTGTTGAATGAAGGTATTCTTATTAGTTGGCTTCTTATATAACTTTAATATATGAGCATTTACCAGTAGTTTGAATCTTACAGGATCAATGGTGGTGAGTTTCACAGCTCCATTGGAAAATATCTTCTCAATTTCATATGTACCTAGCCACCTTGTCCTGAGTTTTCCCATGTGGTCCTTGTATTTGGAGTCAAAGAAAAGATCCCAATCACCTTCTTAAAATTGACTTGTTTTAATGAACCTGTCATGCCAATTGATCTTTTTCTTTTGTACCACCTTTGTATTATGAATAATGTGCCTCCTCATTTCATCCAACTCATTGATTTGAAGAAACCTTTGCCTCTGTGCTTCAGAAAAATCTATGTCTAATTCTAATGCAGTTCTTAATGTCTTATGCTCAAATTCAATAGGGAGGACACCAATATTGCCATACAAAAGCTCAAAAGGTGTGAATCCAGTTGTTGTCTTCCTTGTGGTATTGAATGCCCAAGCTTCCTCTAGAACTCTCTCTGACCAATCCTTTCTATGTAGCGCAATAGTCTTTCTCAAGATAGCTTCAATTTCTCTGTTTGTTACTTCAGCTTGGCCATTGGATTGTGGATGATAAGGTGTGGAATTCCTATGCTTGATTTCATATTCTGTAGCTAAATCAATAATAACTTCAGCAGTGAAGTGGGTATCTTGATCTGTGACAATATCTCTTGGCACTCCATATCTTGTAAAGATATGGTCATATAAGACTTTTGAAACTCTTTCACTCTTTTGATTTGGTAATGCCTTCACTTTTGTCCCTTTGGTGACGTAGTCTGTGCATACCAGGATGTATTCTTTTTGTTCAGACTTAGGATCAATTAGACCAATAAATTCCAATCCTCATTTATCAAATGGTTGCAATATTATCTGAGGCTACAATGGCATTTCATCTGATTTGGTAGGCCTTCCCATTCTTTGGCACTTATCAAATCTTCTTGCATACAATGTTACATCCTTGTGCAATGTAGGCTAATACCCTGTTGTTAATACCTTTTGTGCTATTTTTTTTGTAGCGAAGTGTCCTCCACATGGTTCAATATGACAGGCTTTGAGGACATCATCAATACATCTTCTCATAACATTATCCTTCCCTATGTGGAATAGGAAACCAGCTATCCAAGAGAAATTCACACTTTTCTCTATAATATATTTCTTTTCATAATATAGATAGTGTGGTGGTGTCTAACATGAAACCAAATAGTTGGCTATATCAGCATACCAGGGTGTCTTTGTGGAAATGGAAAACAAGTTTTCATCTAGGAAAGAGTCATCCACTACTACTTCCTCATTGTAGTTTTCCATTCTTGAGAGGAAATTTTTCTACAACATTGTCTTTTCCAGGCTTATCAACAAATGTTACATCAAACTCATGTAAGAGTAGAAACCATTTGATTATCTTGCTACTTACAACTAGTTTACTGATCAAATATTTAATGGAAATATAATATGTATGGATAAAAATTTGATATCCCGTGATATAGTGCCTAAACTTGTTGATGACATATACAACGACTAATAATTCTTTCTCAGTGACCATGTAGTTAAGCTCAACATGCTACAGGTTCTTACTCACATAATAGATGGCATAATTGATTATCTCATCCTTATGTCCTGGAACAACTCCAATTGTGTGATTAGAAGGATTTGTATGTATATGAAATGACAAACTCAAGTCTGGCCCTCTCAGCACAAGTGTAGAGGTCAGCATTTGTTTCAATGCTTGGAACCTAACTTCACATTTTTCTATCCATAAAAATACAACATCCTTCCCTAATAAACCAAACAATGGTGTTGTAATTTGGCTAAAGTCCCTGATGAATCTTTGGTAATACCCAACATGGTCCAAGAATATTCTTACATCCTTCTGATTTTTGGGTGTTGGAAAATTCATAACTACTGATATTTTTTCTGGATCTACCTGGATCCCAGAAAATGATAGATAATAACCTAACACTATCCCTTTAGACATCATCATATAACATTTTTTGTTGATTAAGGACAAATCATGCTCCCTGCATCTTTTGAGAACTTTATCTAAGTTCTCCATTGCTTCATTATAAGTGCTGCCATGGACTGTGAAGTCATCCAAGTATAGCTCCATGCAATCATTGGTGAGATCTGAGAAAATAATCAGAATTTCCCTTTGAAACGTTACACAATCCAAATGGAAGAACAAAGTAAGAAAACGTTCCCCATGGACATGTGAATGCAGTTTTTTCCTGATCCTCTGGAGCAATATGTATTTTATTGTAGCCACTATAGCCATCTAGAAAAGAGAAATAATTTTTACCAGCAAGAGAGTTAAGTACCTAATCAATGAATGGAAGTGGGAAATGATCCTTTTTTGTTGTTACGTTCAACTCCCTATAATCCACACAAATCCTCCATTTTCCATTATTTTTGGGTACAATAACGAGGGGTGAAACCCATTGAATGTCTGAGATTGGATATATGAATCCAACGTGTAATAGTTTCTTTAATTCCTCCTTCACTATGTCCCTTACTGTTGGGTTCATTCTCCTTTATGGCTTCCTTATTGGCTTTCACCTGTCCTTGATGTATATCTTATGAGTATAGAGTTTATGATGGATTCCATGCATGTCTCCATAATCCCATGCAAATGTTGTCCTATGTTTTTGAGAAGTGAAACTAACAACTACTCTTGTTGCATGCTTAATGTTTTGTTCACATTGAATGGATTGTCAGGTGTAATATCCACTTGATTTGAAAGATCATTCATGGAGCATATGATACTACTTACAAAGTTTAAGATACAATCATGTGGAAGAATCTCGTGTAGGATGCATTTCTTACCTAGAAGATTCTTAGTACTTTGTTGAGGCAAGATTTGATTTTCAGGGCAGCTTATGCATTACAACTTGTCATCTTCTTCTTTACTCTTGCCATAGTTATTATGTAAAATGTTTGAAAGAAAAAAATCATCCTCCTATCCTTATATTATGCATGGATTCTCTAGCATCATGAGTTACTGAACTGAACTCTGGTCTTCTTCTGGTTCCTCCACCCAAACAGTTTGGTCTTCTTCATTAAATGGTTGTGCACGGGGTAGAGCATAAGATTTTTGGCACCAATTCCATTGAAGATGATCATATTGTCAGATCTAAATCCAATGAATGCATCAGAAGTTGCTAACCACGGTCTTCTGGGGATAATAGGATATCCTCCTAAGCTTTCTTTTAGCTGCAGAACAATGAAATCAATAGGGTACTCCTAGGAGTCTACCACTACTACCACATCCTCCAAAACTCCATGATTTACTGTCGATCTGTCTGTAAGTTGCAAGACTATGGTTGTTGGTATTAATCCTTCCAATTTCAAATCATCCATGATTTGTTTTGTCATTACGTTTATTGTTGCTCCCAGATCAATCAATGTGTTTTATTATCACTGTACCATTGATTATGACATTCACTAGAGGGATTCATGGATCAATATACTTTGGAAAAACTAAGTTCCCAAGCATAATATCAGCTAATTTTCCAATGACCTATATAGTAGATGGGTCTTTCCTTTTCTTTTCTAGCTTCTTAATTCATAGGTCCTTAAATAGCTTATTATAAATAAGCATGTCCTTGATAGCTTATATCAATGGTATCTTGACAAAAATGTCTTTAAGATGATTTAAAAATTGATAATCATATTTTGATCTGAGGTCAATATTTTTCTCTTTTAATCTTTCAAGAAATGGTGGCTCATTATCCTTACTAGAGTTCTCCACAGGTTGTTATGGATCAGCCTACAAAGTCTTTTATCCTTACTGCGGGTCATCATGCAACAATTGTTGTTCCTCTGGGATTTCGGTAATGGTTGATCCAACTAGTGAAGGAAGTGATCTTCCTAAGCGAAGATGGATATTGTTGACATCAATAGAATAAGTAGGGTATTGAGCTAGTTCAGTGGAGTAGGTTGGCTTAGCAACTTTATTGTTAGGATTAGGTGTTGGTTGAGCAGGTAGTTTTGTAGCTTTTAGTTGAGAGCCTAATTGGGGATTAAGCATAAAATATTTCCTCTGCTACTGATAGAAGGTTGTTGATAATTTTTTTGGTAGTTAGGAGGTGGGTTATACCATTGTTGTCCCCTCCATTGTTGTTGCCATGATTAGGAAGGTTGTTGCCATTGTTGTTTTGGTTGGCCTTGGTATTGGTTAGGATATAGGGACCATCCTTGAGGGTTAGCCCAAGGTGGGGGCTACATATATGAATTATTAGACCAATTTTGAAATGAATGCATAGGGTCTTGTGTCATACCTCCTTGCCTTGGTGGCCATGGTTTCCTATGAGAAACATAGAAAACTTTCCCATATTTTGTCTCCAACATTTTGAAATCAAGTGAAGCCTCTCTTTCTTGAGCAATGATGGCTAATTCTCCTCATCTACAATCTGATTTCTTCCTTCTACATAAATGGAAATACTCTATGAGTGTTGCTTCTGCATCTTCTTTCTTCTTTTTGGCATGTAGAGCCTCTGATTGATTAGCCATGTCATTGACAATCTCTTGCATAATATTTTTGAACATGTAAAAAATCTTAGACTTAGAGATGCCCCCATTGTTTTGGTAGAAATTCCACCTCTTGATCTTACATTCTTTACTCTATTCATGGTAGCTCTTGAATAGTTTTTATAGGCGTCACAGATATCTCCAAAACTAGCATTTGAAATGCCTCCTGCTCCTATCAGGTACATAACATCCATGTATTAATCACGGATCCCCTTTAAAAATAGAAATTTGAGGGAGTCATGTAGTATATCAGTGGTATGTTTTGACTTCTGAACACAAAACAAGAACACTTCCAATTAATCCCTCTAATGATTCATCCTCTTTTTGTTGCATTCTATAGATTTCATCTCCTCTACTGCTTGGTCTACAATAGTCTTGATACTTATTGAGGAATTTCTCCTTCATATGTGCCCATGTAGTAACAACATTCCTTCCCAATCCCATGAAACACCTTAAAGCAACATCTTTGAGTGTTGTAGGAAACAATTTTAACTTATGTACGTTAGTGGTATAATCATAGCTTCTACACAAAACATCAAACTCAAAGAGAAAGTTGTCTAGATCTTCTGACATAGCTCCATGGAACTTTGGCAAGGATGATAAGGAGATATTATTCATTCCAACAGCTACATTATTGTCAGTGATGGGGAAATCAAAAGTGGCTTCCCCATTTTGAGCATTAAGATATATTTCTTTTGTCATTCCTAGTTGTTCAGGAGCAACTACATAACTGTCACTTGGAGGATTGTCTTCAAAAAGAAAACCGAGTGTGGAGGTTCCTTCTTCATAATATTTAGAGGTAAATGAAGAGATTTGTGCTACCTATGGATTAGGTAACATTATTTCATGGACATCCCTTGGACAGTGCACGCATCAACTACTCAACTCATTCAATGATAATTAGCTGGGGGTTTTAAACTAAGGTAAATTCCTAAAACCTAGACTGCATATTAAGAATATTAAACCCTCTTTCACGAACTTATAACTTGGCAGGGTCCTCGCAATGATGCCAAAAATGGTGGTGCAAATTACCTTGCAACAATTAGTATGTTTTTCACTAATCCGCAGTCATTTATTAATCAAACCTAGAGATGTAGACTTTCAACACTGTCAGTGTTGTATACACAATTATAAGTGTTCAAGAGATACAACTAAATGATTTTTGTCATAATAACTGGAAAATATAATGCTTGAACTAAACTAGGTTGTAGATAAAAATAGATACTACAAATAATGAATAAAACAGGTAAACATGACTCATAAGTAAAGAAATGATTTGCTGCAACTCTAATTTACACATGCATAAAACTTAAAACAAAAAATAAAAAGGAAATGGGTTTAGTGAACCACAAGTGGGCCCTAACTTGGGTGTTATCCCTTCCTAAGGCTTGTGTCTACATCAAGATAATAGAACCCAAATTTTTATTCACCAACATGAAGATTATAGAATACAACTTAAAATAATTTCCTCCCTATGGTTCGATATCTACTACAATCTTATCATTCTCTTTATATTCAACAAAGACATGAAGAGAATCCTTCAACTAGTAGTTACATTTTGATTAAGTACCGGATCACTCCCAAGAAATCTATAGATTCTTATGCATGTAATCAGAACTGAAGAAAAGTGTTCTAATACATCAACATAACTAACTATTCATTCAAATAACCAGTTGTAAAATTAAATCAACTAGTTCCAAGTTGTAGTTGCAGAGAATAATTAGAAATTGGCATGAAATATGCTCTTATTGTCATAACTACTTCTTTAATAGCAAGTGCGAGCTCAGGTGAAGCATCCTTGTTGATCAAGTTTCCCATAATCATGGTTTTGTATATGCGTGTTCTTCTTTGACTGTAGGTGCCTTGCTACAGATGAGTCCCAGTTGTTGCATGACAGTTGCTACAGACGATTCCCCTTGCATTGTGATAGATTTTCCTTAGCTGCATGTTAGAGACAACATATAACATCTTCTTGCAAACAAGTATGACATTCATATAAATCATTAATAATCATTCGTTGCATCAAAGAGTTTAACATGCACATTCAAAATCAATGAAATAGAGTAACTTAATAATAGTTATACTAATTAATATATAAGTGCCATAAAATTAAGTTTAGGTGAGAATGTTTGATAGGATAACAGAGATAACAAGTACAAGGGTATACAAAATACAACATATGAGACAATTAAAATGGTAATTAGAGGGTCTCATCAATACTAGTAGTAAACATATATGGTATACATAGGGTGTCATTTTTGTGCGTATTTGACAAATGACACAAACACCCTATTATGATACTAGCAGTGAAATTATGTGGTATACACAAGGTGCCATTTTTGTGCATATTTTACAAATGACACAAAAAACCTATTACGATACTAGCAGTGAAATTATGTGGTATACACATGTTGTGATTTTTGTGCGTATGTGACAAATGACACAAACAAGGTAATATGATATTAGCAGTGAAATTTTAGGGTATACACATGATGTCATTTTTTTTACGTATGTGACAAATGATGCAAACACCGTAACATGATACTAGTAGTAAAAATTTGTGGTATACACAGGCTTTCATTTTTGTGCATATGTGACAAACAACAAAAACACCCTAGTACAATACTAGTAGTTAAATTATGTGGCATAAAAAGGGTGTCATTTTTGTGTGTAGGTGACAACTGATGCAAATAACCTAATAAGATACTAGCAGTGAAATTAAGTGGTATACACAGGATTTCATTTTTGTGTGTATGTGACAAACGACTCAAACACTATAATATGATACTAGTAGTGAAATTTTGTGGTATACCAAGGTTGTCATTTTTTGCATATGTGACAAATGACGTAAACACCATAATAGAATACTAGTAATTAAATTTTTTGGTATATATATATGCTGTCATTTTTGTGCATATGTGACAAATGATGCAAACACTGTAATATGATACTAGTAGTAAAAATTTGTGGTATACATAGGCTGTCATTTTTATGTGTATTTGACAAATGACACAAACACCATATTATGATACTAACAATGAAATTTTCTGGTATACACAGAATTTTATTTTTGTGCGTATTTGACAAATGACACAAACAACCTATTATGATACTAGGAGATAAATGGATGTACGAGCATCACTCTATCTATCTAAATAAACCGTGAAGACATCAATTAGAGGTTTTTTAGGTGTGTTCATGATTCCTAGGAGTCATTAGGTGTTAGGAAGTAGTCTATATTGGTGTCTGTGCCTTTCAAAATTCAAATAAAGCATCTTCCCTCCAAAATGCTAATTCAAATTATAAGGTCAATTTTGGTGTGATTTGAGAATTTTGGGTGTATTCTTGAATCTCATAAGCTTTGTAAGGGGGGAATGAGACAATATGTGTGTAATTAGATCCTTTCTAAGGTCACATGCTAAGTCATGCCAAACCGAAGGAATTGTTAGGTAAAAGTAACTCCCTTGAAGGGAATCTCATGATAGTTCATGTTGTAACTGACCAAATTGGGAAGAATCTTGAGTAGGAGTGATGGAGAGGATATAAGAAGCTCAATTTAACTAAAAATATCCATTCTATTTGGATATGAAACAATTATAAAGTTTCAAGAAGAGTATAATAGGATAAAAATCAATTTGTGTTGATTTCTTGCATGATTTATGTGTCAAATTAGTAATGTAATAGTTTCTTACATAATGTTTGTGTTTGTTAGCATACATTCTTAATCTCAGAGTTTCCATGTAAGTTGATCTTAAGTTGTAGGATGAGTGTTGAGCTCTTGGGAGTTGATTTTTGGTGGTTCTTATGCATTATTTACTATGTTATTGTTTTAAGCATCCATGCATGATTCAAAATGTATGATTTATGAATCGTATTGAGCATGTTGGGTTGATCCTCGAGTAAGGTAGACTGTCATGTTGTTCAATGCTTGAAGATAGTCCCGTGAATGCTAAATGTCATTGCATGTTGGAACCCTTAGTGGGCTATAACTGTAAGTGAATAGTGAGGAAACCTTGTGATTGATTTGACCTGTGAGAACATGCATGAGACTCTTAAATAACCAAGTGATTTTTTGATGGTGTTGAAAATCCAATACAATGAGTGGAATACGTATACTTGTTACCTCTTCTTGCATGTTAGGGTTTCTTTGAAAACCCTGAATTGAAACTATGTTTTATTAGTTGAATAAAATTGAAGTTCTTCTTGGCATTACATTCAATAAGAAAGGGCTTGGTATCATTGTGATGACTATAGGAGTGAGTGGTTCAAGAAAAATCAAAATATTTCTTTCCTTGTAAGTTCCTAACTTTGCAAACTGTGAAGTAACATTGTTTATAACATGCATCATAGAATGATTTTTCTTGGTTGAAGATAATATGCTTGTTGTTATGAACCACTAATAAGATAAAACTATGTGAGAGGGTGTAACATACCTTGGTGTCAAGTTTGAGGTCTTAAATCCAACAAGGAAGAAAGTTATAAGCATTCTACTCCTCTCGGGCTGGACTGTAACCTACAAGTAAGACACAGCTATGGCTTGCAAGATGATGGCCCGAATGAAGGAATTAGAGCATGAAATCTTATGGAAATGATCATGAGGAAGTCCCTAAGGATATTAGAAAATAATTTTGAAGTTTCATTGGTGGAGTTTGAAGGAAAAATTGACAGTCTCCCTCTAGGACAATTACACAGTCATAAGACCTAGTTTAGAGGGATAGCTTACAAAGGAAGACACCTTTATCTATTGAATAAAAACCTGAAACTTTGGAGGAAGTACAAATAGCCTAATGGGTACCTAGATATATATTAATTCTATCTTGAATCTATCTATAGTAAAAATTATGCATCTCAGTCATCTTTTTAAGACCTAGTTGAGGGTTTGTGAGCTTGAGAAGAGAAAGTGGGATACCGAGAGAAGGTGGAAGATTTGGATCCTCAAATTTGGGGTACAGCTTAGGGTTTACAAAATAATACTAAGGAATTTTAAAGGATCTTCTGGGTATCTATAGTTTCTTCTATCCATGAATGTAGCAATTTCCCTATCTTAAGGGTACTTAAGGGCAGTTTTGACAAAGGGGATAAATGTGGGCATTTTAATTTTTTGGATGCATTTATATGATTTATATAACATTTTTGTGAGTATTGTAATAATGTATAATCCTTAAGAATCCTTAGTAATACCTAAAACACAAGGTGCATGTTTGATCAAGGAGCTAGTTGTTGGGGTTAGCACAAGGTTGTACAAATAATATATAAAATCTAACCATACATGCAATAAAATCGGATATTCTACCAGAAGAAATATAAAAAACAAGAGATATAAATCAACACCAGATTTAATGTGGTTCACCCAATGTGGGCTACATCGACCAAGAAACAAGCCAATCTATTATCCAAAGCTTTCAGAAGATATACAATTGAGGATATACAATCTTCCACACCTCTCATGATGTACATTATTTTCTTTCTCTCAAGATTCTCCTTCTTCTCCAAGAATTATCTCTCTCACAATTATTCTCATAATAATCATCAATTCTTACAATCCTCTACTTCTAAACCCTAACTTTCATGCTTATATAGGCATATACAAACTTAGGGAACCTAGCCATGTAATTACAATCAATAGATATGCTTTAATACTAAATTTAGATCTAATTCCTGAGAGTTAAATAAAACAATCTCACACAGGTAACCGACGCCAGTTAGCCCTAACCGATGTCAATTCCAACTTGCCAGACCAATGTTGGTCATTGGTGACTGATGTCAGTCCCTCCATAACCGATGCTAGTTACTGTGGTTTCCTGCAAATTTAATAAAACATGCTAATCTGAAGTAATTGAGCTCCACAACTCAGCAATATCCCACTTGGAGATAAATTACTGCACTATACATGTACAATGTCATTCTTAGATCCTTTCCTTAGCTTTTTTTCTTCCTCTTCAAGTCTCAAACTCGAAGACCAACATAAGTGGAGTGTAGCTCCTACTTCTCTTTTTTTAATGGCTTCACTAGCATATCCACAGGGTTTTCACTCATATGAATATTCTCAAGTTTCAGCTTCCCATCCTCCAATACATGTCATATGAAGTGATACCTCAACTGAATGTGTTTCATTATAGAATGAAACATTGAGTTCTTTTCCAAATGAATTGCACTCTGACTGTCACTAAACAATTTTCAATCATCTTGTTCCTTTCCCAACTCTTCCATCAACCTGTTCATCCATATCATCTATTTGTTAGCCTATGTAGCTACAACATATTCCGCCTCTGGAGTATAAAAATTCACAACCTTATGCAATCTTGATATCCAGCTAACTATTATCCCACCTACTGTGAAAATATATCCAGTAGTTCTCCTTCTACCATCCAGATCTCTAGTCATATCCGAATCAAAATAGCCACATAAAGAAATATCCAAACCTCCATAGCATAACTGCATGCTAGATGTCCCTCTCAAATACCTGAGTATCCATTGGACTACTTTCCAATTCTCTTTACCTTGATTAGCCATAAATCTACTCACAACTCCCACTGCATGTGCAATGTCTGGTCTGGTAGAAACCATTGCATACATGAGACTCCTAACTACTGAAGCATATGGTACTTGTGTCATGTGTTTGACCTCCTCGTGTGATGAAGAACACTGATCTTTACTCAATCTGAAGTGTCTAGCCATGGGTTTACTCACCGGTTTTTAATATTGCATGTTAAACCTTTCCAAAACCTATTGATATAAGCCTCGTGAGACAAATAAAATTTCTTGTTCCTCCTATCTCTGTGTATTTGCATGTCAAGAATTATTTTTGCGGTTCCTAAATCCTCCATAGAAAATGTGTAAGCTAGCTTTCCCTTAACCTCACTAATGTCCTGTATACTAGATCCTGCAATAAGAATATCATCAACATACAGTTCAAAATAATATAGCTCCCATTTTCAAGCTTCTTGAAATAAACACAGTGGTCAAATTCACATCTCAAGTAACCATGGCCATGCGTGAAACTATCAAACCTCATGTATCATTGCCTTGTAGCTTTCTTAAGCCCACATAGGATCTTTTTCAACCTGCAAAATAATTTCTCCCTACCCTTGAATTCATACCCAAGCGGATGTTGCATATAAATCTCTTCATCCAAATGACCATGAAGTAAAGTCATCTTCACATCTAGTTACTTTAAATGCAAATCATGTACTGCAACTATACTCAATACAGTACGTATGGAAGTCATTTTAACAAAAGGAGAAAATATTTCACCAAAGTCAATACCTTCTTTCTATGCAAATACCTTTACTACAAGCCTTTCCTTGTATCTTTTATGTCCACCCTCTTCTTCCTTAATCATGTAAACCCACTTGTTCTGTAATGTCCTCTTACCTGCTGGCAACTTAACCAAATCCCAAGTCTGGTTTTGTTCCAAGGAGTCCATCTCCTCATCCATGCCATGCTCCCACTATATGTGGGTCTTATCTTGCATTTCTTCTTCAAAACTTTCTGGTTCACCATTGTCAGTCAATAATAAATAAGATAGAGAAGATGTAAATCTTTCTGGAGGTTTACTTACCCTTTGTGACCTTCTCACAGAATTTTTGGGTACCAGAGGCTCATTCTGAACATCTTGGACTTTTTTTTTTCCAATTTAGACAGAGACCAACACCGGTTCTGCTAACCGATGCCAGTTTGGCTATTTTGTAACCGATATCGGTTCAGCTGACCAATTTCATTAAGGGGTCAACTGACACCAGTTATTATGTAACCATGTCAGTATTATTTTTAAATATGAGAGTTCATTTTCATTCACAAAATTCTCAACCGGTTCGTCCTTGGGTACCAAAATTTGATCCATGTACATTCTCTTTTCATTCCATTCAATGTCACGACTCCTAATAATTTTAGAATTCTCTAAATCCCAAAAAAGGAATCTAAAATCACCAGATTCATAACCAATGAAAGTGCATCTCTTGGATTTTGCATCCAACTTTTTTATATTTTCCTTATCAATATGCACAAAATCTTATGAACCAAAAACTTTAAGAAAAGAAAGATCTATCTCTTTTCCAGTCCAAGCTTCCTATGGTATTCCTCCATCTAGTGTACTTGAAGGCCCACAGTTAATCAAATAAACTGTTGTATCAACTGCTTCTTCCCAAAATTGCAAGGGCAATCCAACATGTATCCTCATACTTCTAACATGTTCCATGATTGTCTTGTTCATTCTTTCTGCAACACCATTCTCTTTTGGTGTTCTTAGAAGTGTCCTTTCTCTATGTATTCCATTCACTGAACAATAATCATTGAAAGCCTTGCTATAATATTCACCACCATTGTCAAATATAAGGCACTTTAACTTTGAATTTGATTCATTCTCAATAAGGGTTTTCCATCTTTTAAAAGTCTCAAAAACATCAAATTTATGTTTAATACAATAAACACATACCTTTCTTGTAGCATCATCAATGAAAGTAACATAATATTGAAATCCTCCATGAGAAGCTACATGGGCTAGTCCCCACACATCTGAGTGTACAAGATCTAATTTCTGCTCCTTCTTAGTTGCCCCAACTTTGATAAATCTCACTCTCTTTTTCTTTCCAAATATACAATGCTCACAGAAATCAATATGTAAATATTTCAAATCTGATAACTTACCCTTATCCTTTAAGATCTGCATTCCTTTTTGACTCATATGGCCCAACCGATTATGCCACATGTATGCATCTGAATATGAAATAGATAACAAAGAAAAGGAATCAGTAACACATGTAGATAAATATAACGTTCCTACCTTCTTTCCTCTTGCCACAACAAAGGAACCCTTGGCGACTTTCCAAAATTATGATGTGAATGTAACCATGCAACAAGCTTCACCTAGTTTCCCTACATAAATAATATTCCTCTTGAGGCTTGACACATGCCTCACATATTTCAATATCCATGTATTTTTATTCTGCAATTTTAGATGAACTTCCCCTTTACCAATAATATTACACGGTTCATCATCACCCAAATAAACATGCCCAAAATTGTCTTGGACATAATTTCTGAAATAACCCTTATTAGGGGTTACATGGAAAGAAGATCCTGAATATAAAACCCATGATTCTATTCTATTATCCAAAGAAACAAAAAGAGCATCTTGCATTACCTTTGTTGTAATATTTGCCTCCTTATTTTACTCTTTACCTTTGTCTGGGTGTTGGTTCTATTTATCCTTTAACCAAAAAGCTTTCTTTTCATGTCTTTTCTTTCCACATTTCCAATAAGTAATTCCCTTACCTCTGGATTTAGATCTGCCATCCCTTGACTTTGATTTTCCATTATTCTTACTTTTGGATCTCTCCTTCTGACTGCCTCTTCTTTCTACATTTAAAGCATTCCTAGATGATGATTCCTCTGTACTTTTCTTGTGAATTTCTTCATTTAAGATTATACTAACGACATCATCAAGCTTCAAAATATTATTAGTAGATGTTGTATTACTAACAACCATTGCCAAGTTATACCAACTATGCAGGCAAAGAACATAAGCATAAAAGTGCTTTTACTTCATTATCAAATGGAATACTAACCGATTTTAACTGATTTACAATAGATTAGAAATCATTCAAATGACTAGATGCATACTCCACCTTCATGCATATTAGAAATAAATATTTTCTTAATCAAATAAACTTTATTTGAAGCACTAGGATTTTCATATAAATTAGCAAGATATTTCATTAACTCTATCGATAGATGTCACTTCTGTAATATTAGAAGCCACCAATGGTGCCAAATCCATCTTATAGATCCCAAAGCCTTTTGAGTCAAGAATCTTCCATTATTCATCAGTCATCTTTGTATGGTCTAGAATTTTCATCCAATGGTAATTAAAAATCTCTTTGAACAGATAATCCTCAATCTGCATTTTCCATAATTGATAATTTCAGTCGCCAAACTTCTCTACCTTGTATTTGTTTTCTTTTACCATTGTTATAGCTCCCACTCAATCAGAAAACCCTCTGTGAGTAAATATGTCAAGCACATGTGAAAACCCTCAAACAAATGGTCTGATACCAGTTGTTAGGGTTAACACAAGGTTGTATAGATAATATATCAGATCTAAGCATACATGCAATAAAAGTGAATATTCTACCAGAAGAAATATACAAAACAAGAGATATAAATCAATACCACATCATAACATGGTTCACCCAGTGTGAGCTACATTCCACCAAGAAACAAGTCAATCTATTATCCAAAGATTTCAGTGGATATACAATTGAATATCTACAAACTTCCACACAAGATCACAATGTACATTAAACAATTCTTTCTCTCAAGCTTCTATCCTTCTTCTCCAAGAATTCTCTCTCTCACAATTATTCTCACAATAATCATCAATTCTTATAATCCTTTACTTATAAACATTATATTTCTTGCTTGATATAGTGTATATATCAAACTGAGGGCACTTAACCAGGGAGTGTAATTACAATCAAAAGAACTTTTTTAATACTAAATTTAGATCTAATTCATGAGAGTTAAATAAAACACTCTCGCACAGGTAACCGACGTCGGTTAGTCTTGGAGCGATGCCGGTTTCAACTTTAACCTACATAGACTGGACGATGTTGGTCCCTCCATAATTCATGTCGACTACTATGCTTTCCAGCAAGTTTAATATAGTATGCTAATCTGAAGTAATTGAGCTCCACAATGTCAACACTAGTGGAGGTAAAAGAAGGAAAAAATTGGGGAATATGAGTAATTTAATCATCTCTTGAGTTATGAAAAAGTTATGAAAGTTACATTTGAGTGCATGGGTTTAGGCTTAAGAGTCAGGATAAGGGACTTAATAAGCCATTGATGTGTGAATTTTTTTAGTTACAACAAGAAGTGAGCCATTCTAGGCTTGGTTTGGATCCTCTTTTATAGAGTAAGAGTGAAGTTTGTTGCTTGAACCTTCTTGGTTGTTGAATATATGAATGATATTATTTTTTATTATTAGTATTTGGTATGAGAGTGTGGATATTAGTTGTTTCATATTTAAATACATTATGTTGTGGCTAACAGTGTGTGGAAGTGTGTGTGTATTGAATGAAGGGACAAGTGAAGATAAGTGAGTTAGAGAAGAGGTTGAAATCAATCATAGACCATGGGTACAAAATGTCACAATGGATGAAGAAATTAGTAGCAGAGAGAGAAGAGACCAAGTCAAAAAAAATGCATGAGAATATAAGAGAGAAAAACTAACATAGAAAGATTGCCAAGGATGGTGTCAAAAAGAATAAATTTGATGGAAGTGAGGGTTGTTATGCCTCAGAAATCATATGACACAAAGTATGAAGATGAAGGAGAACCAATAGAAAATATGGCTAAAAGGTTGCTAGAGCTATTAAATCACAACAATAGGGAAACAAGAAGAGAGAGAGAGAGATGAAAATAAAAGAGGAAAGGAAGAAGCAGTTGAAAAAAGAGAGAGAGAGAGATGAGGATGCAAGAAGAGATACACGAGTTGAAGAGAGATGTGGGACAATTGTTGGAGACGGTGGAAAGATAGAGAGATTTGTAGAGGAACAAATTGGAATAGTGATCAAGAAGAGAGCTAAGTGGCCATTAGAGCTACCTATGAGGAAGAGAAAGAGAGTGAAGTTGAAGGAAAAGATAAGATAAGAAGAAAAGAAGCTGAAGAAAGAAGAGAAGAGGTTGAGAAAGCAAGAAAAATAAGTTGACAAAGAGATAGTGTATGAAGAAGGAAGTGATGAAGTGAAGCAACATAATGATGAAGAGGAAGAGCTCATTGATGGATCTTCTCAAGGGAATAAAGGGCCTTAAATTTTTAAATCTGACTATGAATTTTTGAATGAAAGTACACAAAGAGAAGAAGAATAGGAAATAAATGATGCCTTAAAGAAGAAACAAAGAACAAGAGTGAAGAAAAGATAGAAGAAGAAGATTGTGGGAAAAATCAAGCTCACTGTGGATCAACTAAGGGTGACACTGCAGAAGTTAGTGTGATGAAGATATCATGGAGATATCTTATAAGCATGTGGAGTTGGATTAGTGAAGAATATGATATCAAAGTTAAGATGATTGCTAGAGAAGCCTTCAAAAATGAAGAAGACGGTGACAATCAAGGTATAGACCAAGAAATGGAAGTGAAAATTGAAGAAAATCATGATATGGATGGGAAAAGGAAATTTAATGATGAGAAAGAAGAAAAATATCATGGAGAATCATATGTAATCAAGGAAGAGCACCTGAAACACTTTCAAGAGGTAGATACGATGATTGAGAGGATAATGATGAATAAGAAACCTATGGAGAAGCATACTTCATTTATGAAGATTACATGTAGGATGAAGACCAAGAAAGACACATGAATGAAAACAATGAGGATGAACATGATGAATGAGAATACCAAGTTAGAATGAAGATGAAAAATCAAAGAAGTTGGAAAAAAGAAGAAGAAAAAAAAGCTATGAGGTCTAATCTTTTCCTACCCCTGGAGTATGATGTAGGAGTATCACTTTATCTATCTAAATAAACCATGAAGACATCCCCAATTTAAGATATTTTCTATGTGTGTTAATGAGTCCTATGAGTCATAAGGTTTCAGGTAGAAGTATATGTTGGTGTTTGGGCCTTTCAAAATTCAAATGAGGCATTTTACCTCCAAAATTCTAATTCTAATTATAAGGTCAATTTTGGTGTGATTTGAGAATTTTTGGTGTATTATTGAAGCTCATAAGATTTATAAGGTTGAAATGATAAAATAAGTGTGTAACTAGATCCTTTCTAAGGTCACATAATAATTCATGCTAGACTGAAGGCTTTGTTAGGTGTTGTCATGAGTTTTTTCAAGGACAAAATTCACACCTAAAAGCATGACAACCATACCCTACAGTGAAATTTTTTGCTTAAAGGTCATCTTGAGCCCTCATCTAGATCACCCTCACCGATGTGTCAGTCCTATCCCATCCTTATGATTTTTCCAATGTGTCATGTTGTCATCATGTCCATAGGTGATTTAGGGATATCAAGTCTATTCAAGCTCTGCCAAGATAAGATTCTTCAAGACAAGGCTCTCTGTGAAGCTTTAAGGAAGGGTTATTCTCTGGTCTTCCGAAGGCTATGGTACACACCCCCCAGAGTGGAACGAAAGAATAAAAATCATGAGGGAGTTGTATCAGAGAGATAATAATGTTTTTCAAATGTTTTTGGAATAATCTGGGAAGTTTAAGAGGTTTTGGAGCAGTTTTAGCAAAAGTGGGTCCTGGAGGGTGAAAGTAGTGCACAGTGCAAAAACAACTCATGAGCTTCAGGAAGTGATTTGGGGAGCTCTGTAAGGAGTTAAGGAGACAAAAAATATATCATAAAAAATATAATTCAGATACTATAGAGGATGGTGGTCTCACATTTTTCACAAGTCTTAGGTGTGTTCTATCCACAACCTACTTTTCAGCATGCACAACCTTTGATCCTAGAGAAAAAACCTATTTTCAGGGGGTTGCAGGAATAATCAAGGTATGAGACCATCACCATTATGTTTAAAAATAATTTTCCGGTCCAATTAATATAAATAAGTGTAGAAAACTACATCCACGAGCTCAAGTTATGTGTCCTGACAAGTTACTCCACAAGGTAAAGGAGTTAGAAATTTTTTGGTGAAAAAATGGACCAATACAAAGTTGGTGCACTTTTGTGCACCAACCATCCCAAAATTTTGGTATGGTTTGGAAATTAAAGTTCTACAACCTTATTTTAGGCCCCTATACCCTCATATTTTGACCTCCATTGAGCCTAAATAAGGGGTTTAGCCCCTATGCTTCGTTTTCAAGCCCCCAACTCTGTCTACAGGTGGCTCACACAACGCCACATGGACCAATGGGAAAGGGGCATCCTTTTATGCACCAACTATCCCAAATGTTTGGGAACGTTGGGAAAATAATTTTTTCTCCTTCCTAACTTGTTGAAAAATTGCAAATTTTTCATTTAAGTGTTGCTTCTTGGTCTTCCACTTCTTCCCACATGCACGTATAGAAAACTCCGCTGCCAGATTTTCTTCCTCTCCTCCATTTCTAATTCTACCACTTCTTCCATTCTATAAAATAAATAAATCCTTTTTCCATCCTCCCTCATTGTTACAACACAAAAACCATGAAGCTTTTTGAGCCCAAACCATGTCTCGTATGCTGTCAGAAAACCCTTCGTTAGGCCAAAAATTGAAGAATCACTCATAAGTTGCAAACTAATGAGCGGAAATCCAATGAAAATTTTGGCCACATATCTTCCTCCAAAACATATTCAAGTGGAAAAAAATAGAAATTTCAAAATTTCCTCAGATCATTAATGGAAGCATTTTCAAAATTTATGCCCTAAACCCTTCTTCTGCAATTTGTCATTGATCCGGAAAGCGGGTGAAGCTAAGATTTTGAACGAAACATCTAGAGAAAAAACCCATCATAGAGAAGTTAATTTTTTTATCAATCAAAGGTGGGAAGAAAACCTTAAAAAATCTTGGTGACTACATTAATGGCTTCCCTAGTAGCACCATTCCTGAATCTCTCGCTAAGAAAAAAATTTCATTTTTTATTTCTAAGCTCTCCAGTGAGTGAAAAACAGTGAAATTTGGAGCACAAGATTAGGACAAAAAGATGAATCCAAAAATGTTGCTCCTATCAAAAATAAGGCCATTTTATCCACTTACTAAAAATATCATATTTTATGCTTCCCCACATGCTAAAAATAATAAGTCCCCCAATTGCAAGTTTGATCATTCGGGAAGGTCAGGAAATATTGCAAAATGAGAAGCAAGACAAAAATGACAATTTTTCCAAAATAGCAGGTCCCCAAAAACAACCTGATAAAAATAGAAATGTATTAAAAATAACAATGCATCAATAATATAAGAGGATGGAATGTGCCAGAAGGTTCAGAAGGTGAAATTAGATAAAAATAGGTTATATGTCCCAAAACGATAGGTTATGATCTCATATTCTAAAAATAGAAAGTTTCAGTGTTGAGTGCAGAAATTTGCAAATGGTTCACATTCTCACTCATTTTTCCACTTTTTGGACTCTTTATGGTGATATCTAAGATGGTTTCATGAGTTCAAATGTAGGAATGATAACTTCACAAAGGTCTTGGAAGCACCATCCTAAGTATTAGAGGGAGAATGAAGCATCGCAAGGCGCAGTGGGTGGATTCATCTTCATCACTTGGGGAGTTGATGATTTGAAATAGGTTGGTCAAGGTATGCCCGATGAGATAAGGAAATTCATCAATCAAATGTCAAGGAGGATCACCATGAGAATCACATGTGATCATCATCATTGGGGGAAAATTGTTTAAAGTGAAATCCATTGGAACTTCACACCAGTTTAGTAGCAATGTTATCAAAGGTCATCCAAAGGAAATATCGTCATCTTCAACTTCTTCAAGGAGGGTCTTCATCAATATTTGGGAGCATTTATTCTTTCCCCTCTTTCTTCTATTCCCCTTTCTAATTCTTCATTTTGTGCTTAATCATTATGTTTCATCTCATTCGCTTAAGTGACTTTATAAAGTAACATTGTAAAATTCCCTTTAATTTATAAAAAGGGAACTTATTTCTCACTTCCTAGGAAGGTGAAAAGTCATGAGTTGAATAAGAAAACAAAGATTCATGTGGGGGGTAGGTGAAGAGTCAATTCACATTGCTATAAATTGGGATGGATTCTCCATTCCAAAGATTAAAAATTATCCTGAAAAATTTATTCTTTTTGTACTTTTTAATAGTGGATTGTAATATGTTTGTTGGAAATTGTTGCTTCAATCTACATGAAATATATGTACATTTTTTCCATCCTTTCTTCTTTTCCCCTTTCTTTGTAAAACTTGTGTAAATGTCAATCAAGGAATAGAGTTTATGTACTTTCCAAGATGTATGAATTTGTGCAACTTTGTATGCATGGTTTCCTCTCATAGTTGAAAAAATAAGCATAATTTTTATAAGACATCTTATGTGTTTCTTCCACTTCCCTCTTTTATGCACATTGTAAGCATAATGATGTAAGAGATTTGTATCTTACGTAGATGAATTCTGATAATTTTTTGTTTGGGTTTTTCCATCTCACTAGATAAATTCATTATGATTTTCTCTACATTGAATGTTAAACTACTCCGGTTACTAGGTGTGATCTCTGCAATCCTACTCACGGGAGTAATATTCCTTGCCTAATTTCCCTCCTTTCCACTAATTGATGTATTTTCCTCCCTTGTGCCCCATACAAGCACTTTTCCACAGGTTCATTGGAGTGTCACTACGTGATCCCCAACTAATTTGGACATTCTTATCATTTATATAGGATTATGATTAGTTTACTTTCAATAATGGGAGCTGCACTATTTAGTGTAGAGGGGCATATCCTCATGAACATTGGTGGTGAAACCTAATTTTCAATACCAATAAATTTTTTAACCAACAGTTATTGGCAACTCCACTGCAGAGATATTTTCCCAAGTGCACCCAAAAAAGGATCTCTATGCAAAAAAAAATATTTTCAAAAAAAATTATAATTCAGAAGAAAACCACTTTTGAAGGAAACTCTGTTCAAGGAACGAATCCCTGTCATGTTCATTTCTCACACACCATGAATAAATTTATAGATTGGAGTAAAGTACTAATGAGTCATAATGAAGAAGAAAAATAACATGGTTGTCAAGAAATGATTTTTTTTTATCAACCATGGTTCCAGACCAATCCTTACAAAGAGGAAAATTCGAGAATGATAGAAGGGTCTCTTTCTTAAAGAAATTACATGGCTCTCGAAATCAAGGAGAGATGGGGTATAATAAGAAATATTTCTTCTTGTAAAGAACCTATCATCAAATCTTGGTGGCTACAATTCAAGAGGATCTTTTTTAAAGGAAATAAAATGGGAATTGTTGTGGCCAATGATAAAAAATCCAAGAGACTAATGAAAAAGATGTAAATAAGGTACAAGATGTTGTATGAATTATAATAAGATGAAGGATTTTTTGAAAGTAATGATTTCAATCTCACACAGCTAAATGAAAATCTTGGAAACATGCCTTTCATAAACCTCCATTGGTATGATTTTCTTTCCTATAGATAAGATGATATGCTATCCTTTAAAACTAAGTATGTGCAAAAATTCATGAGCATTGTAAAAGGAAATTCGAATCCGCAAATCTACCTTGAAGTTTTGAAATATGTTGAAGCCTTGCAAGATGTGTATGAGAAACTTGACTTAGCCCATGACAAGGAAGGAGAAGAGGATATTTTTCCTATGGAAAAATACCTTGATGAAAATCAAATCAGCACTATCGAAAATGAGGAAGGATCAACTTGAGAATATTTTTGCAATCTTGCACAGATCACTATAATATTGAGAAATTTTCCATTTTTTCCACTCTCTAGATGACTTCCTCACATATGGTGATGAAGAAATTAAATTTTTCAAAAAGAGAATATGTGGAAAGGATTCAGAGCATTATAATAGAAGTAAATTCTGACCACAAATCCTATCATGAAATTTGGAGGTATGCTCTAGATATACAAAAAAGGTATGAACATCTTGAAGCACTTCATTGAATGGAGGAAGAAGAAAATATGTGCCCTATGGAGGAAAACCTTCATGGCTGGATATACTATGTTGTGCTTATCCCAAAAAGATTCTTCAATTCTCATGAATAAGATCCTTTCCTTGAGCTTTCTGACGAGAACCAAAGAAACCTCATAGAGGATGAAATAGAAGACATGGAGATGGAATCTCCATTCATCAATTATTTTTGGCTCAAAACATAACCCATCAGAGGAGAAATGGACTCAAATTAATACTATTGTTGCATGATGGATGATTCAATGCTTTTCGAAGACTCCATCAATAATGAAGAAGCAAAAAATTACCAGTTCGAGGTAATCATGGGAAATCTCTTTGAAAATTTATATCTTTTAACTAATGATGGAAAGGAGATATGTGAAGAAGTGAAAGAGATCCATCATGTATCCCAAACCCAAGACTATGAATTCCAAATTTTCATGGATAGTCTTCCTTCCTATTTTGATTATTCAATTGATGTAGAAAAGTTGAATAAGAAATGGAAATAATTGAAGAATAAAATCCCCTTCCTGATTAAATAATGGAGGATCGAATGGAACGTGCCCACTTATTTTTTGATTCCAAGGAGGGTGAACAGGTAGAATGTAACCTCTTCTCACCCAAGGATCAGAATGATCATCATAGTGAGTATGAAGTCCTTCATTTTCCATATGAGTAAGAGGATTTAATAATGGATGATCATGATTTATATTCAAAATTCTTCCCATACTACTACACCAACATGGTTCTATGATTCCTACCAAGGGGAGGATGATATGAAATTTAAACCCAAAGGATTGACCTTCCCATAAAGCATAGACCTCTTCCACTTGTCAGAAGGTGTCAGGAATCAAGTATGCCCATGCTTGCAAGAAGGTGAATCTTGGACACCAAAAAGCAGGGAAGAAGTGAACAAGGATGTTTCAAATGAATTTTTGGCCTGTACAGATCATATTTTCAATCATATCTTGGAGGTAAAACAAAAAATTTCTTCCAATGAGGATGAAGACGAACCTATGGTGAACTCAGAAGGGGTGTATTTGCAAGACACATTGAAGGCTATAGAAGAAGCTAAAGATACTAAATTTAGTCTTGAACTCTTAACTTAGGCCATGGAGATGCAAGATAATCATGTGTCAATTTTTTCTTCTCATTTTGATACAACAATGTTTGATGTTGAGAAAAATACAATGGATGAGTGTCATACTCTCCCCAATGCATTTGTTAGTGAAATCCGATGCGAAAATATGTATTTTTCATTCACATTATGTGATTAGGTTTATGAATTAAAAATAAGGAAGATGATTAAATCTCATTTATAGGTCCCCAGTCTTGAAAACTACATCTCTACCATAGAGTAAGATAACAGAGAAAATGTTGAGTTTATTTACCTTGAAGAAACTTATTTGGAACAAAAGTGAAAAATTGTAGGAGCCTCGTGAATATATTCAAGATCAACTTACCACCATTGGATACTCCAAAAATGTAGAACAAGAATTCATTTTTTCAAGTTCACTCAATAATGAAGAATTCCTCAATAATCAAATAAAAAATTACATTTATGAAAATAATTCCAAAACCAATGTTGAGTGGATGGGTATGGGCGAAATCTGTTCTAAACAACAATGTGAGGATGCACATGACTCTTGCAATAAAATTCAAAATCAGATTGCACTCACTTTCTAAGATCTAATGTTTTTTAAACATGTTTTCATGCTACATCAAGCTTCTAAAGATAATGAGGACCTCCATGTCAATGACGTGGCACCTATTCTAGAAAGCATCAACATAGAAAAACAAAGTGGGACATATAAAAAAGATATGAATGCTAATAAAATCATTTTGTTCTCTATCCTTCTAAGTTCTTTCCTGATGCAGGAGATGATTCAAAGTGAAAATTCAAATAGGAATAATATTTCCCCACTCTTGAAGACAAGGACGAAATGTCTCTCATGATCATAGGGCATCAAGCTGAAGCATCAAGGTGTAATATTGTTGAGAAATTGATGAAGTGTTCATTGGATGCAATGATGTTATTTTTGTAGTATCATTACAAATATGGAATTATGGTTTTCCTTCTTCTTGTCAAGCCATGCAAATCCATCACAAAAGTATAATTTGATCAAATAACAATTTTTGTGCATCAAAGGTCAGTTTTCAATCCGTTGTTTCATGATGGAATGTAATTATCTCATCTCGTTGCTAGGTATGTGTATATTATTTCCTCACCTTTGTAAACATCCATCCTCTATAACATAGTTTCATCTTTTTTTTGTGTGTTTGTTTCCCCTTTTATGTGTTTCCCTTTTGTTTTTGTTTGTTTGTCTTCAATAAAGCAAAGTGTGTAGTATATCTTTCTGGTGACTCTAAATCCCAAAGGATAAGGAAATCATATGTAAACTAAAATGGAGATTATGGATTTATCACATTATATCCTCATTGTGCTTAATCCACAATGTATCTGCAAGCTAGAGCTAGTTGTTGTGATGCAAATGTGCAGCAAGAAAATTCTCAATTTTTGAGCATGACAACCATACCCTACCTGGAAATTTTTCTCAAAGGTAATTTTGAGCCCTTGTTCATTTAACCCCAATCCCTAAGTCAGTATTCACATAGGTGATATATGGGTACCTAGTCATTCCAAGTTCTTCCAAAGTAAGATCCATCAAGACAAGCTTTTCAGCAGGCCATTTTCGAATTTCCTCAAAGCTGGTGTACACCCTCGAGAGTGGGAAAAAAAGGCCTCAATTCATCATGGAAGCATATAGGAGATATTTTAAACTTTTGAAATATTTTTTGGAATATTCTAGGAGATTATAAAATATTTGGAGTAGTTTCAACAAAAGTGGGTCTTAGAGGGTGAAGGCAATGCATAGTGAAAAACAACCACTGAGATTTAGGAAGTGATTTTGGGAGCTCTGGAAAGAGTTAGGAGTAAAATAAAAATATCATGTAGGAAAGTATAATTTATATTCATAGAGGATGGTGGTGTCACATTTTTTTACAAGACCTATTATTAATTTTTCCACAATCAATTTTTTACATGCATAACCTTTGACCTAGAGAAAAAATCCTATTTTTCAGGGGGAAAATTTACATAATAAAGGTATTTTTTATCCCACCATTGTGATTAATAATTAAATTTCAGGTGTAATTTCATATAAATAAGTGTCAAAAAACACCCTTGAAAACTCAAGATATGCGTCCTAGACAAGTTGTTCCACAAGGTAAAGGAGTTAGTCATTTTTTGGTGACAATTTGGACCAATCAAAGGTGGCACACTTTTTTGCACCAAAGGGATTCCAAAATATTTTTGGATGGTTGGGAAATAAAATTTTCCCAACTCTCATTTTATCCCCATGACCCTCATAGGTGACCTCCTTGAGCCCCTAACTAAGCAATTTAGCCCCCATGCTCCATTTTCTAGCCCCCAGCTTTGTCCAGTCACGCAAATTCACGTGGACCAATGGCCAAAGGGGACTTTTATGCACCAACCATCCAAAATGTTTGGGATGTTGGGAAAATAAAGTGAACCCTTCCCAAGTGAAAAAATTTTATATTTTTCATTTTTAGTGTTGCAATAGCTTCTTTTCCCCCACCATGCACATAGAAGAATTTTTCAGTTTACAAAATTTCTTCCTCTCCTCAATTGTTGCTAATTGCCTTCCTTTTATTTCACACGCAATCCCAGAAATTCTATCCGGAAAGTTACAAATTACATTCCACTCAAATTCCTTTTCTTTCATGAATCCATGTCCGTCAAAAGCTATAAAACCTCCATGAATAAAGAGTGAAATTTTTCATAATCTTACAACTCAGAGTCCAAGTGATGTTGAAACTTTGATGCTAAATTCTTTTTAAAGACATTCAAGGTTGGCAAACAAAAAATGAAAATTTCTCCTACCATTAACCTGGGAAAAAACTCCAGGGTTTGAGCCCTAATTCTCTTCCTCACTTTCTAACCACCTGGCAAACTGTGATTTTTGCATAAAGCTCTAAATAAAAAATCTTAATGGTTGCCATGAGATAGAAATAAATTTCATTGCAATTAGAGGTGGTGGAAGAAAACCTTTAAAAAAATCTACAGGACTCCATTAATGGCTTGCCCTGGTAGCTCATGCTTGAAAGCTCTCACTAGGAAAAATTTTGTTGAAAATTTCTAAGCTTTCCAGTGAGCGAAACAAGTGAAATTTGCACAATATAGCATAAAGGTCCAAAAATTTTTCCCATAGAAATGGAGGCCATTTTTTTTTTTACTAAAAATAGAATATTTTATGCTCCCTCTTTAAAAAATTAATTCCTACTGAATTGCCAAGTTTGATCATCATGACAATCGAGAAAGATCTTTTAAAATTCAAGTAAGGAAAAAACAACAACTTTCCCAAAATAGTCTAGGTCCCACAAAAAGAAACCTGCTAAAAATAGAAATGTTTTCCTGCAATGAAGTTGCAATCAGTAATCAAGAGGATGGAATGTGACTTATTTTCAAGAAGGTGAAATCAAAATAGATCTATGTCCCAAAATGAAAACTATGGATCCCTAGGGTCTAAAAATAGAAAGTTTCTAGTTGAATGTACAAAAAGTTGTAGATGGGCCATGGATTTTCACTCATATTTCCCATAATTTCAAGGACCTCTTTCGTGGTATTCTGTCACTAAAAGTCAAATATAGGAATAATAACTATCTTATGAGGCATCATCCTGATAAAATTATGTTCAGAGAAAAGCAGTTGCATCGCAAGTGCGCAATAGGGTGGATCCATCTTCATCACTTAGGGAGTTAGGATGATTTGAAGTATTGGTATGGTCATCTAGATGAGATAAAGAGGTTCATTCAATCAAGTGTCAAGGAGGATCAACAAATTGATCTCATTTTCATCCCGATGATCTCATTAACTCAAGTCTTGGTAATAGTGTTTCTAAAATCATTTTGTGATCCAGGATGTTTCTAAACATCATGCAAAAGGAGGTCCCTATGTGTATCATGCATCATGGGGGAAAATTGTTCAAAGTGAGGTTCATTGGAACTCATGCATCATGTAGAATTTGGAGGTCATCAAAAGTAGAGGGATCATCTTCAACTTCTTCAAGGCATGGGTCTTCATCTATCTTTGGAGAATTTCTTCTTTCCCCTCCTCTCTCATTCTCTTTCTTTCTCTCCCCTTTCTAATTCTTCATTGGGTTTAATCATTATGTTTTTCATCTCATTCACTTAAGTGACTTTATAAAGTAACATTGTAAAAGTACCTTTAATTTATAAAAAGGAAACTTATTTCTCACTTCCTAGGAATTTGAAAAGTCACGAGTTGAATGAGACAATGAAGAGTTATGTAGGGGAGTATGTGAAGATACAATTCACATTGTTATAAATTGGGATGGCTTATCCATTCCATAGATCAAAAAAATTACATCCCAAAAATTGCATTTTAATTTTTTTTTAATTTGTAGCATAATGGATTGTAATATGTTGTTGGAATTTTTGTCCATCAATCTACATGAAATAGATCTACAATTTCTTTTACATGCTTTCTTTTTTTCTCCTTGCTTTATACAACTTATGTAAATGTCAATCAAGGAATCAGAGTTTCTTCTTTCCAAGATGCAGGAATGTGTACAGACTTTTTATGCATGGTTTCCTCTCATCATTGACAAATAATCATATTTGTAATACACATATCATGTTTCTTACACTTCCCTCTTTTATTCACTCTGTAATCATAGTGATGTTAGATATTTGTATCTTTGGTAGATCAATTCGAGAACTTGGTGTCTCAGGTTTGTTCCATCTCACTAGATAGCTTCATTATTCTTTCCTTTATATTGAATGTTAAAATACTCCTAGTTAATGGGTGTGATCTATGTAATCCTACTCATGGAAGCAATCTTCCTTTCCTAATTTCTCATCCTTTCCCCTCATCTCTGTAATTTCCTACCTTGTACCTTGTATAAGCACTTTCCCACAGGTTTAGTGGAGTGTCCCTGTGTGATCCTTGACTAATATTTCCACCCATAAAATCTGGATAGGATTAGGATTATTTTACTTTCAATAATGGGAGTTTTACTATTTAATGCAAAGGAGTGTAGCCCCATGAACGTTGGTGGAGACACATAATTTTTCATATCAGAAAATTTTCTCACCAAATTGTAACTGACCAAATGTGGAAGAATCTCGAGTAGGAGTGATGTAGAGGATATAATAAGCACAATATAACTGAAAATATCCATTCAACCTATATATGAATCAATTGTGAAGTTTCAAGAAGAGTAGTAAAGGAAACAACTCTATTTTTGTTGGTTTCTTGAATGATTGATGTGTCAACTTAGTGTTGGGATAGTTTCTTGCATGATTGTTATGTTTATTAGCATGCATTCTTGATCTCAGAGTCATCATGTAAGGTGATCTTAAGTTGTAGGATGAGTATTGATCTCTTAGGAGTTGGGTTTTGGTGGTTCTTGTGCATTATATACTTTGTGATCATTGTAAGAATCTATGCATGATTTAGAGTGCATGATTTATGAACTGTATTGAGCATGTTGTGTTGATCCTTGAGCAAGGTAGACTATCATTTTGTTTAAGGCTTGAAAATATTCCCCTGAATGTTAAATGTCATTGTATGTCAGAACTTTGAGTGGGATACAACTATAAGTAAACAATGAGGAAACCTTATGATTGATTTGACTTGTGAGAATGGGTATGAGACTCCTAAATAACAAAGTGAGTGTTTGATGGTGTTGACAATCCAATACAATGAGTGGAATAAGTATACTTGTTACTTGTTCTTGCATGTTAGGGTTTCTTTGAAAACCCTAATCTAAAACAGTATTTTGTTAGTTAAATAAAATTGAAGTTCTTCTTGGAACTACATTAAATAATCAAGGGCTTGGAATCATTTTGATGAACATAGGATTAAATGGCTCGAGCAAACACATAATATTTCTTTCCTTGTAAGTTCCTAACTTTGTAAACTGTGAAGTAACATTGATTCTAACTTGCACCATAGAATGGTTTTGATTAGTTGAAGAGAATATTCTTATTGTTATAAACCACTAATAATATATAACTATGTAAGAGGGTGTAACATACCTTGGGTTCAATTTTTATGTCTTTAATCCAACAAGGAAGAAATTTATAAGCATTCTAGTCCTCTCGGGCTAGACTGTAACCTACAAGTAAGACACGACTAGGGATTGCAAGATGATGGCCCAAATGAAGGAATTAGAGTGTGAAATATTATGGAAATGATACTAAGGAAGTCCCCAAGGATATTTAAATATAATTTTGGAGTTTCTTTGGTGTATTTTGAAGGAAAATTTGACAGTCTCCCTCTAGGAAAATTGTATAGTCCTAAGACCTAGTTTAGAGGGCTAGCTTACAAACGAAGACACCTTTATTTATTGAATACAAACCTAGAACTTTGGAGGAAGTAAAAAATTCCTAATGGGTGCCTAACTATATATTCATTCTAGCTCAAATCCATCTACATTAAAAATTATGCATGATAGTCATGTTTCTAATACTTATTTGAGGGTTTGTGAGCTTGAGAAGAGAAAGTGGGATAAGGAGAGAAGGTGGAAGAGTTAGATCCTAAAATTTGGGGTACACCTTAGGGTTGAAAAAATAATACTAAGGAATTTTAAAGGATTTTCTAGGTACCTTTAGTTTCTCCTTTCCATGAATGTAGAAACTTACATGTCTTAAGGGTACTTAAGGGCAGTTTTGACAAAGGGGATAAATTTGGGCATTTTGATTGCTTGGATGCATTTATATGATTGATATAGCATTTTTGTTAGTGGTGTAAAAGGGGATAAGCCTTAAGAAGCCTCAATAAGACCTAAAACACAAGGTGCATGTTTGATCAAGGATCTAGTGGAGGTAAAAGAAGGACAAAATTGGGGAATAGGATTAAGTTAATCATCTCTTGAGTTATGAACTGTTGTGAAAGTTACATTTGATTTGGGTTGCTGCTTAAGGTTCAATATAAAGGACTTAGTAAGCCATTGAAGGTGTATTTTTTTAGTTACAATAAGAAGAGAGCCATGTTAGGCTTGGTTTGTAACCTCCTTTGCAGAGTAAGGGTGAGGTTTGTTGTTTGAACCTTCTTGGTTGTTGAATATATGAATGATATTATTTTTTCTCTGCATCAAATTTTTTTTGGTAGACACAGGCTGTCATTTTTGTGCATATGTGAAAAACGATGCAAAAACCATAATAGTATACTAATAGTTAAATTCTATGGTATACATATGTTGTTATTTTTGTGGGTATGTGACAAATGACGCAAACACCATAATAGGATACTAGTAGTAAAAAATTGTGGTATAAGCAGGCTTTCATTTTTGTGGGTATGTGACGAATGACACAAACACTGTAATAGGGTACTAGTAGTGAAATTTTTTGGTATACATAGGCTGTCATTTTTGTGTGTATGTGAAAAATGACACAAACACTTTATTATGATACTAGCAATCAAATTTTGTGGTATACACAAGCTGTCATTTTTGTGTGTATTTGAAATATGACACAAACAACCTATTTTGATACTAGGAGTGAAATTTTGTGGTATACATAGGTTGTCATTTTTGTGCGTATGTGAAAAATGATGCAAACACCGTAATAGGATACTAGTAGGTAAATTATGTGGTATACACAAGCTGTCATTTTTGTGTGCATGTGAAAAATGACGCAAACACCGTAATATGATACTATTAGTAAAAATATGTGGTATACACAGGCTATCATTTTTATGCATATGTGACAAACGACACAAACACTATAATAGGATACTAGTAGTGAAATTATTTGGTATACATAGGATTTTATTTTTTGTGTGTATGTGACAAATGACGCAAACAACGTAATAGGATACTAGTAGTGAAATTATTTGGTATACATAGGATTTTATTTTTGTGTGTATGTGACAAATGATGCAAACAACGTAATAGGATACTAGTAGTGAAATTTAGTGGTATACATAGGCTATCATTTTTGTGTGTATGTGACAAACAATGCAAACACTATAATAAGATATTAGTAGTAAAAAATTATGGTATACACAGGCTGTCATTTTTGTGTGTATGTGATAAACGAAGCAAACCCCCTATTATGATACTAGCAGTGAAATTGTGGTATACACATGCTGTCATTTTTGTGTGTATTTGAAAAATGACACAAACACCGTAATAGGATACTCGAAGTGAATTTTTTTGGTATACACAGACTATATTTTTTTGTGCATAGTTGACTAAATATATACACTTACTCGGCATATGTACATCTATTATATGTAATCTTTATTCTATCATGGGATAGAGATGTCATATGTCTATGTAAAATCGTGGTTTTCTTATCAAAAAATTTAAAGAAAAATTTGGATATGATAGATGCAGCTAAAAATATGTACTTTGCCTAACAATACTCCTAAAGAAATTTTGATTAATTTTTCTTACATAAGAATTAACATTCCAAGCTAGGTTCATAATAAATTTTAAAGATCTTGAATGACATGTATAATTTCTAAAACTAATAGGCCTTTTACACTTTCTATTATTTTGATTCATGTTGGGTTTAACAACAAGAGTGTGAGGGTTGTCCACTAGTTCATGAATTTTTGAAATAATCTCCAAAACCTTCAAATAAGACAGATAAAAATGAAATTTCAAATGCATAACAAGATTGCAATAAGGAATCAAATCAATAAAGGTTGCATGAAAATTTTGAATGTTTTTCATGGCCAAGATTAGCCTTCTAACAATATATTCATGTAATCAATCGAGTTTGACTACTAGAATGCATGGGAGATGATTGTAAAGTCTTTGTCAAGTGTGAAAATTTGCCACAAATCTCATATGATGTTAAAAAAAACTAAGGAATCTTATAAAATATACACTTGGAAGCTCTGCAACTCTTCTCCCTCCCAATTCTCCGGTGTTGACTATCTATAGGGACCTTTTTTTGGCAGAAATGGTGTTTACAACTTCATAGAAAAAATCCAAGTATTTTGGCACTTAAGCTTACTCACATGAGTAATGGAGAGTCTAGAAGTTGTGTGAGGAAATGAAAACTGAAGACACCACTTAAATGCACACCACCTTTTGTTTTCCTTTCCTCTGCATTTCTCTACTTTGATATTTGCATTGGGATCAGGCATGTCTTGGCGGGCGAGTCACTAACAAAGGCTGTGATGGGGCTGTGATGACTGGACACCACATCTGTAGAATAGGGTCCCACATAAGGGTGTTGCATGTATGTCATCTTCTATGTTATCTTATGGTCTAATGCATGGGGGTCATGCGATCCTATTTCCAAGATAAATGGCTCCTGTAAGAAATGGATTTGATGTGATAAATATATGGACTATTTCATTTCTTTGCCTCTTACTTTATGATTTATTTCTACATGGTTGGGCTTTTGTGCTAAAAAAAAGACTTATGATCTAGTTTTCCCTTAGCTAAAAATAGGATACAAATAAACTAGCTTGCACGAACCGAAGAAATCATTGAGACTCAACCATTTTATAATTGAATGGATTTTATGCAAGTGAATGTTATGGACCTAATATAGCAAAAGGTAATCAAATGATTGGAAATGGATTAAATATAGAAAAGGTAAACCAATTACTTTTGTATAGATCAAATATAAAAAAGGATTAGTTGCTTGGTCCAAGCCAGAAGGTGAGTGGTTCCATGTTATGTTCCCCATATTTTAGTCTTCCCATACTCTATTTTCCTAGTCTTTCTTATGTTATGCATTTTTCCCTCGACTATCTGCTGATGGAGTTAGTAAAATAAAGAAAAAAAAATTTAAGTCCAAAAGAGGCCTTTTCGATGTATTAATGAAATCCTACTTTGGCCTCTACCATCGTGATCAATCCTAGGGTGATGTATAATCAGACTAAACACTTACAACAAATATCATGGGATTTAATCCATAATGAAGCTTTTTCCATTTTTAATTTATTAGCCTATATGCTATTTGCGAGGAGAATCCAGCTGTGGCCAAGAAATTTACATGATGCTAGTATTGCCAAGGCCAGAAAATAGACTAATTCTATGTTTTTGAGACCTTGAAATTTTGTCCCCAGGAAACTACACTAGCATTGGTTAAATATTATGGCCCTTTACGTGGTTAGCCAAGCTGATTGTGCCACAACTCGTTAGCGTTATCCACTTCTTCGTTCAAGGCTATAAGTTGTGAGATAATACTTGGCGAAACTAGGGTGGTTTGGAATATGAGTCTCCTTAAGGACCTTGATCAATGTCGGTCAATTGTGTAATGCAATGTTTGGTTATGGTACTCTTGGGTCACACACTCTTTGTCTAGGTTGTCTGGGGCCTTGGATGGTCATGTGATCATGCAAACAAAGAATCTAAGGAAACAAACAAAGCACACAAAGAAACCAAAGGAAACTAAGGTCAAGTTCAAGTAACCTAAGCCTCTAAGGTAACGTGGGGAGCTTGTGTTAATTACCGTCTAATTAAATCTATGTTCCTAAATTAACCAAAGAATGCAAACAATTTAAATCAAACAAATTCAATTACTCTCCTTTAATTTAATTAAATCTATGTGCAACTAATTAATTAAAAGAAATGAAACTAATTAATTGAAACAATGAATTAAATATAGTCTACTTGTTTTTGTATTTTCAAATATTTTAAATGAAAGGGAATAAGACAAATAAAAAAATATAATTAATCTAATCTATGTTTTTGAGGATTTTATGGTTTTCTGGAATTAAATAAATGAAAACTACACAGACAATAAAATTACTTCTAATTAAATGAGAACTACTTCTATTCTAAAATAAAATAAACTAAACAGTGAAATAGTCTGATGTGGCTATTTCCCTGTTGCAGAATGATTTAATCTAATCTAATTAAAACAAAGGATTTTCCTAATTTGTAATTGTGGATCTGATTTCCCATCTATTTCTACCTCAGAATCATAGGAATATTGGCTTATCAGAAGAAATTTCTTCCCATGAAACTTCCCCGGTAAAACACTAAATTCCTAAAGAATATTTTTGTGAAGAAACTCAATAAAATGCATAGAAACAGAAGCTTCTTCAAATTCACTTCCCCTACAAATCCATAGGGATAGGCAAGGAGGAATATGTCAAGAGAATATTTTTTCACATGCAAGCACAATATAACTAATTAATAAATAGAAGAAAGCTACATGTGATTTGATAATGAAGAAATAAAAAAACTATGTGCACAAGAACTTCCTCCAAATCCTTCCCAGAAAAATCCAAAGGGATGAGACTGAGAAGAAATATTTAATGGAAGCTACTTACAGGTGAAATGAAACTAGTTATAAATTCTACTTCCCTTAAAACAAATGTTTGAATTGTTACAGGATTGAAATCTAAACTAAAATCAAGAAAGCTTCAAAAGAATTCAATTACACCCCCAACCTGGAAGTGTAGAACTGAGACAATTTCTAGTGTTGGCTGTGCTTTTTTGATCCCCTTAACTTATTTTCCAATAAAGTGAATCCAATATTTTCCAGGGAACTGTGTTGGTTGGTATGCAAGAAGAAGATGTAGAAGTGTTGGAGTTAGCTGGTTTGTAGGTAGTTCTGGTAGCAATGCAGAAAGAGAGTAACAAGGAAAATGATCTGTGTTTTCTTGTGTACTTATTGGAAAGATTCTAGCAAGCATAAAAATAAAATTCCAAATCAAAAGACTAAAACCAATGCTTTGGGAAAAAGCTTGGTTTTTATAGAAAGTTGGCAGGGAAATGGTGCAACACACTTGGAAACCAAGAAATGTCCAAATCACCATAGGAAGGGGCAGTTAACTTACTAATACTAGTAAGTAAAGTGAGAAGAATTCTATACACATCTAAAAATCTCAATAACAAGTCTGATTTGGTCAAGAAACGTGTGAGATATCAACTTGAGAAGAAGTAACACACATTTAGAACACACTGTCAAAGTCTTGGGTAAATGCACATGAAACCGTCAGTCTGCATAGACTGATAGTTACACAACTGTTGTGGAAGTTACGCTAACCACTGCTCAAGGTAAACTAGCAGTTATGCGTAACCGCGAGGTGGAATAACTATCAGGTTTCGTAACTTAAGGTTAAATGCTTAGGAAAAGGGCTGAAAAAATTAACTAGGAAAGCAGGAAAAATCTAGGAAAAAGATAAGTAAAAATAAAAAAGCTACAAGAACATGTTTCAAATGAGAAATTTAGACTTGGATACATCATTTTAATTTGGAAACAAAATTATCATCATTGGGTATTTTAATTTTCCAAGACAATGTTACACCATGAAAATTTGGGTGTGTACATATTGCCCCCTCAGAGAATCATTTTAGCCATGAAGAGGCGTAAAACGTGAAGTCTGAAGTATGACGCTCCCAAACGGGAAAGTTAGAAATTATACCTGACACGTCTCATGTGTTGATACTATGCCAATCCAAGATTCCTAAACACCTATAAGAAGAAAAGGGGAATCAAGTGCAAATATAATGTATAATCAACAAAAATATTTAAAAACTAAAATGACAAGACTACTTACCATATCTGCGGGGATAGAGATATACATGCACCATGCTCCCACCCTACAAAGACACACACTCAAAACAATATTAAAAAATGATATTATATATATATCTCAAATTACTATTTATAGAAAATCATTTGCACTTACCCACTTAGTGAAATTTTAGCTTTGGATTACTTGTGACAGTTTCTTACGAGTGAGTATAATCAAAACAAAGAGTGATCTCGAAGATGATGGCAACCCAACCAACGGGAGGAAGCATCAAGTCATGAACAGGTGAGTTATTTACATTTGTTTATTTTCACCCTAAAATGTGGAAAATGTGAAAACTTGATCCGTAGGGGGTTATTTTTAATAATTTTATAGTCAAAATGATCATAAGGGGGGGTGCCACATAGGATTTGTAATTTTTTAATTCAAAATGGTATTTTTGTATTTTTTTGAGTTTTTAGGACCTTAGGGTATGACCCAAGATTTCAGGATGGAACCATTGCAGTGATTGCAACCACCGCTCTGCACACAGAGTGGCGGTTATACAACCGCCATGTGGTTACGTAATTGTTACTTAGTCAAGGTAACAAACACTAGATGCAATGGTGGTTACACAACTTCGCTAGTTGCCACAATAGAGTGGCAGTTGCATAATTTCAGGACAATTTCCAAAATTTGACTAAGTATGGTAAAATTATGGGTTTTGAATTATTTTTGATGATGTTTTTGTGAGCTTATTATGCATCTAATGGTTCTAACTTGCTCTTTTTGACTATTTTGAATGCAAGGAAGTATATCAGATGGAGCAGGGCTCAAAAGTGTGATTGGTTGCCTCCAATTTTGGAGGACAAACTCAGAATGAGAGGGATTTGCTACAGGGCTAGGATATGGAGATATTACATAGACAATTGGTTGCACCTACTAGCCACTTATTATGTGACCTATTGATTACTAGGATGCAAGAATAGAATACTTTCTAGCTTCCTGGAGTTAGAGGTGAGTGGACGATCACTTTAGAGGATGTCTACCAGATTTTGGGGGTTCCTATCACAGGATGGAAGTTAGTTTTGACTAGTGTAGGTTCAGTTGTTCAGGCCCACAGTGGGCCACATACATGGGAGATGTACAGGCACCTGACATTGGTGCCAAGCATGGGATGAGATTGATATCAGTTTCCTCCACTCCTATCCCTGACCTTGCATAAGGCCATTATTGGTATCTTGGATTCTCACGCTTAGTTGGGGACAAGGGTGGGGACAAGATACTTTACTATTGGGCACCCATCATACAGAGTATTAAGCAAGCATGGCTGCATATATGCATGGGGAATTGATATTCTTGGTGCCACTTATCATGATTTGTACATAGTTGTTTGACTGAAGGGCAAGGCCCTTAGTCATCCTACATTGGTCATGAGTTGGGTATATGAGTGGATGATCCCTATCAGAGGGGAATTGGGATAGAATATCCCAGGGTGGTTAGAGCAAGAGATGGGTTGACATGGCTCCACTCAAGGGCCACATCATTAGTTTCTACACTTACCATAGATGACATGATCATAGCAGCATATCAGGACATGGCTAGCATATGGGGTGAGGAGACTATTACCTTGACTACATGTAGTTCTACATTACAGTTAGTGGATAAATATGGGAGATAGAGACCCATCCCATCCTTAGGGTGCCTCAACAGTTTGGGCTACCCTTACATTGATGCCCTCCCAAGTAGTCCCCATAGTGTATAGGGGCATCCGAGAGGTGAGAGATGGCCCGAGGGGCAAGCTTGAGTGGACCATCATCACTCCTAGAGTTCCAATTGGCACACACATGTTGTCATCTGAGGGGAAGTTAGTTAGGCCAAGGAATATTCTATAGATTGAGGCAGGACCCACACACAGTGGAAGGAGAGGAGGAGGAGGAGGTAGAGACAGAGGTGAAGGTAGAGAATGAAGGAGGAGAGTGACACAGAGTGGGAGGCCACTAGAGAGGCCTTCCACTAGAGCTAGAGGCCGAGGTAGAGGAAGAGGCAGAGACACTTACACACAGAGGATCCTTTAATATTTGAGAGGAGGAGGATGAGGAGTTGGTATCCATGCACGATAGATGGGTACATGGGAGACTATAGTGTGAGTTAGAGTAGAGGAGATGTTCCTGTCAGCTCCTACACTGGCACCATTGGTTTGATCCATCCTGGATGCCCGGAGATCTGAGTAAGTAAAATACTCTTTTCTCGACTTTACTTTTTAGACTAGATTGTTAGCAAACTATACACTATATTATTTTTTTTATTTTTAAAGTTTTTATAACTTTCATTTTTAATTGTGCTTTGTAGCTACTACAGATGGTTAGCGAGATTTATTCGTTGGATTCTCCTAGATACATTTGCACTCCCTACAAAAGAAGACACAGAGTAGTTGCTTAGTAGATGTTGGAAACCCAACATGGTAACATGTCATACTTGATGTGTTCACACTGGCATGACATGCATGCAAGAGGCCATGACCCAGATGAGGACTAAGCCTGGATACATGAGCTAGCTGAGAGGAGACACAGTGAGACCATTCTCGCAGTGGAGCCACTACTACTAAGTAGATCACCTGCCCCATCACATGGGCACTCTCACAGGATCAACACATGGAGGACTCAGTACAACTAGTCATTCTCATCACAAGGAGCCACAGCAGGAGCCCTCTCCCTATGCACCTTCACAGGGATCCCATAGAGAGGGATAGGACTACATGCCTTTATTGCTTTGAGGATCATTTTTGGATATATATCATTTTTTTGGATTTTTGGCTCATAGATGAGTGTTTTGACCACACTTGCAGAGTGTGATGGCATTGTACAAGAAACTTTATTTTATTGATATATACATATATAAATTCTTTTTGGTTTCGGCATTCTGTGTAAGAGTTGACTCATGATCATGGTTTGTCCCATCTGTGTACTCTTAGATGTTTAGAATTTCTGATGCTTTTTATATGCTTTTATGGATGCATGTTATGGATGATGATGATGCAAATGTGATAAATAGAATGATTTTCTCTCTTTTTATATGATGCACATGAGAAAAAATTGTAATTAGATACTTTGGTTTTCAAGCAATATTTAGCACTTCTGTTTTATTGGAAAAATGTGATGAATGTGATATAATAAGAAAATGAACTCACTCCATTCCTAACTCCACACAACTAGTAAGATGTGAGGGATCTCATCACCAGAGCCAAGAAGGACACAGTTGTATGATTTTGATGAATGGAGATGGTGATAAGAAGACAAGATTTTGACAAAGATCCAATTAGGAACCTACAACTCAACCCTAAGCAAGGTCAACTAACCAGTTCAGAATGTGTTTTCTTGCAATTTATCTAGACTTAGATCCATAGATGGCCTTTTGATTGAAAAAATATGGTTTTAGGGATTGACTCTCTTGTAACATACACATCTAACTCATTTTCTTGGATTTTTAAGATTTCAAAGCACTTTTTATTCATTGACTTATTTACAACTTATTGATTTATTTGATGGGACCCCATACATCTTGCCCCATGCTACTAGTAAGAAGCATGGGCTCATCACCGAGGACAAAGACATAGGTGAGTAAGGGCACTTCCCTCCTTTCCCAACCTCACGCCACTAGTAGGAAGCATGGGCTCATCACCAAATATTGGTAGGGAAAAGAAGTGTAGTATTATTTGCAAAAGAAATATTTTTGTATTTATTGTTGATTTATCTTTTTTTACTTTTTGATTTTAGACTTGTGCTTTTGGGAAGGAAAACTTTCCCCTAGCCTCAACCCCATGCAACCAGTAGGATGTGAGGGCTCACCACCGAAGGTTGAGATAGGTGAACAAGAGCTCTAGGTGAAATGTTTAGATATTTTTGTTATCATAGAGATTTTTAGGGAAAGATGTGACATCAAGAAGCTTCTAGAATAGACTATGGGAAAAGACACCTGAGCTAGAAGAAACCATGAATAGAACTAAGTGTGCAAGTCTTGGTAGGATCAATGTCAAAATTCCATCTTAATTGCTGAAATGATGAAGAGATTAGAATAATTTGGAGATGATATGATGGATACTTGAAGAGGTATGATTAAATGCTTTTCCAACATTTGGAAGTTTTAAAATTTTTTGAAAAGTAAGTTTCTTGATTTACAATTTCACAATATGATAATGCAGATGATATAAATATGAATGCAATAATGTACAAGTGGAGATGTAAATGAACTATGCATAAAAGCATTTGAGGTGAAGTGAATTAACTGATTCACTTGAATTCTTCACCTTCTAGAGTACACAGGTGGTATGCACACATTCTTAAAGTCTTCTATTACTTGGTACAAGGGCCTAACCATTTGGGTCTAAACTTCCTTCCTTTGCACCGACCTTTTTTTCAATCCAGCTATCAAGTCTCAATACTAGGTCTCCTACGTGTATTTCACGTTCATACACTTTCTTGTTATACTGATGACACATCCTATCAGCATAAACATGTGTGATGTTGTTCAACTCTAAGTTGAGATTCATCAAGGGTTTCTAGTTCAACCAATCACACTTCTCGATATCTGTCTTCATCCAAAATACCTTGTAGAGATATACGAAGACTAGGTAACTCTACTTCTAATGGTAAGACCGCTTCAAATCCAAAACTAAATAATAAAGGGTTTCCCCCATGGGTGTTCTTACTAATGTCCTATAGGCCCACAAGGCCAGAAATAACTTTAGATGCCAATCTCTTTTGTTTTCCTTAACCATCTTAAGGAGAATGGACTTTAGGGTTTTGTTTGTAGCCTCAGCCTATCCATTAGCCTAAGGATAGTAAAAGAGGATGTGTGATGGGATATTTTTAATTGTGCACACAATTCTCACACCTCTTCATTTTTGAAAGGTGTACCATTATCTGAAATAATGACTTGTGGGACTCCATACCTACAGATGATTTGGTTTAAAATAAACTTGGAAATTACAGATCTAGGTACAATAGTAAGAGGCATGGCCTCAACCCACTTTGTAAAATACTCAGTGGCCATGATAATGAAGTTATGGCCATCCGATGATGAGGGAGAGAATTTCCCTATCAAATCAAGACCCCAAGTAGAGAAGGGCAAGGTGTCACAATGGGTTGTAGAGCCTGAGTAGGAATATGTATCTCATGTGAAAACTCTTGGCATTTTTGACACCTGTGTACATACTCTACAATGTCGTGTTCTAAAGTGGGCCAGAAATAGCCCATGTGATGAATCTTATGAGTGGTTGCATGCCCTTCAAAGTGGCCACCACAAACTCCACTATGGGCTTCGAAAGAATTTTCTCTAACTCTTCTTCATCAACACATCTTAATAACATATCGTCAAAGGCTCTGTGATAGAGCAATTCTTCTATAATTACGTACTTGGACGGCTATGACACGTAGTTGTCGTCTTTATTGTGAGGTTTCTCCCTCGGGATATGTTCGGTCCATAATGTGATTGAAAATATCAATGTACCATGGACTCAAAAAACATAGGGTTTAGCTTCTATGAGGAACACACATTCATCAGGAAAATATAGGTATCTACTAGTTCCCACAGTCTATAGGATTGTCTACTAACCAATCAACGATAATTTGTCCCTTCATGGAATTTTGGTTAACAAAGGTGAGTTCAAACTCACCCATCAAGCATAATGAAATGACCAACCTTCTTGGATAAGGCATCCTTGAGTTAAGAATGTTCACAACTGTTTGGATTTAACTATCACTTGTGTCTCTTGGTTAAGCATGTAATGCCTTAACCTCTTTGTTGCAAAAATATAGCCAAGCACTCCTCCACTTGTGTGTATCACTGTCTCATAATCGAGAAGAGTACATCTAATGAAATAAATGGCCCACTCATGACCATCATCATCCTCTTGTGCCAACATGCATGCAATTGAGACATCAGTGGCTTAAGAATATAAAATCAAAAGACTGGTCAGCTTTTGGTGGCATGAGTGTAGGTGGAAACATAAGGAAGTGCTTCACTGACTCAAATGCTTTGTGACACTTGGTTGTCCAAATTTTGCTACAATCTTTCTTCAATAAACCATTGATGGGGTGAATGGCATACGTTAAGTCAGGGATAAACCTATGAATTTCCCCAAGCTTACCTAAGAAATACTTGATGCTTGACTCATCTGTGGGTGGGGACATTTCCAAAACTCCCAAATTTGTTGGATCAACATCAATGCCTCGAGACGAGATGATGTATCCTAACAAAATTTCCTCATGTTACTCCAAACACACATTTCTAAGGATTTAGCATTACTCCATATTAATTAGGCATGAGAGAATAAACGAAGTCACCTCAGGGTGATCACCACGTTTCTTTTCTTTCGCCAGCAAGTCATCAACATATGACTCAATGATCTTATGAATAAGATCATGAAAAATGTATGTCATTTCCCACTGGTAAGTGGCTCTGACATTCTTTAGGCTGAAAGGCATGACTGCGTAATAGAAGGTTCCCCAAGGAGTTGTGAAGGTAGTTTTTTGTTTGGTATTCCTTGGAAATCCTTATCTGGTTGTAACCAGAAAATTCATCCATAAGAGACAACAACTCATACCCAAGGTTATTGTGTCAACGATGACATCAATTGAAGGAAGTGGAAAATCATCTTTGGGAAAAGCCTTGTTAATGTCCCTGAAATCAATACAGATGTGTATCTTCCCATTATTTTTTAGAACTGGGATGATGTTTGACACCCACATGGAATAATCTACTGGCTTGATAAACCCTACTTGTAAGGAGTTTCATTACCTCCTCTTTAACCATTAAAGCCACTTTTGGCTTCATGGGTCTCAATTTTTGCTTCACAGGTTTAGCATCAGGCTTCATAACTAGATTGTGAACTACAACATCAAGAGAAATACCCATCATTTCCTTATAGCTAAAGGTGAAGGATTTTGAATTCTCTTTAAGCACCTTCGTGTGTGCTTCTATTTCTTCTAGAGACAACGAAGAACCAAGTTTCAGGATTTTGGGTTCCTCTTCCATCCCTATGTTTATGTCTATCTTCCTTCGATCAAAGAGGCATTACCCTCTTCAAACTCAGGTGGGGTTGGAGGTAATTCCAACTCTTCTTCCTCAACTTCATAGATCTCAAAATATTCTAATGAGGAAGAGTTCATCGTGTGATCCCCAAAGTAGGAGGAAGGGTGAGGTATAAGGGAAAATCCCTTCTTATGGTGTGTGGAATGGAGGTTGATGTAAGCATTGAGGTATCCTAAGATTTCCTCATCATTTTCCATGAAAATCCAATGTGACAGGCTCATTCTTAGCCTCGACGTATGCCAAAATTACATTGGTTGGCATTCCTTCGAACCAAAGGTTCAGCTCAGACTTGAAATGGTGAATTCAGTTTCCTTCAAGTCCTCACTTGGACAAAAACGTGAAGAGGAAGTAGCCATAGAATCAGCCAATAGGTTTTTTTCTCATGGAATAGCTTCTATGGAGATAAATTCAAAACCCTTGCAAATCTCAAGAACATGACTTGTAGAGTTGAAGGTGTCTCTGCTCTGGTCTCATAGACTTCTGAGACTTGATTAGCAATGAGTTGAGAGTCACCCAAGACTCTGACATTGTTCACACCCATCCTCTTGGCCATGATAAGACCAAGAAGTAGAGCTTCATACTCAGCTCCATTGTTTGTGCATTCAAAGTTTAATTTGAAGGAAAAAGGCATGACCCTCCCCTTAAGGGGAAGTGAGGATCACCCCTACCCCAACACCAAAGTGACACTTTGCACCATCATAGTTGAGAGTCCAACAGTCTTTCTAGGGAAGATAGAAGTTTGATTGTTCTTGGAGTCTTCTTCCTTAACTTCTGAGACCTCAACCATACAAACCTCATCAAAGACATTGGATGGAAGAGAGGTAATTCCAAGAGCATGACCTATGCCCAAAGAATCAAATGGGAGAACAATAGGAAAATCATTCTCCAAAATCTTAAAAATTTCAGTCGTGGTTTTAATTCGACACAGTTTCTACCATAACAATTTGTTTTCATTAACATCCACCCCTTCAATTGCCTTAGGGGATTCCAACTCAGTCATAGGAACAAGCTTAGATGCAGGATTGATCCCTGTGGCTTGTTTAACTGATTGGATGGGAGTTCAAATTCAGTATGAACCCCCAATTTCTTCTTTAAGTTGGCCAAATGGATATCGAATGGCTTTGGGTCACCTTGAGCCATGAAGACCTTCCCTAGATGTAAGAATCTAACTTCTTGGAATAACATAGAAGGAATTGCCTTCATTATATGAATCCAGGGTTGACCAAGAATCATATTATAGTTAGTTTCCCGATCTATAATATAAAATTCAGTCAACACAGTCTTGGTCCAAGAGTGACTAGAAGCACTATGGTTCCAATAGAGGTTGCTTTAAGGCTATCATAACCTCTCAGTGTTTTTCGGGTGGAGGAACAATTTGTTTCTCCATAGCCTAAATTTTGTAAAAATGAGAAAGGGACTATATTAACAACAAGCCCCATCATCTATCATAGCTTTCTTAACGTAATTGTTGTAAATCCAAACTTAAAGATATAATGCGGGATCACCTCTCTGATGCTAGCTCAGCATCAGTAGGCATCTTTCTTGATATCAAACACAAATCTGAAATCTCTCTTAGGCTTCCCCAGGGGATAGACATCAAAGTCTATGTGATTGATTTAGGCCTCTAGAGGAGGGGTGACGTGGATTAGATGGCCAAGACCTAGCACTTCTAATAAAGCAGATCGATGCACAGGGAATTCTTTAACAAATCCAAAAAGGAAATGTGGGAAAAGGTCTTAGTCAGATATGTGATCAAATCATAGGATCCTACTAGCTTAGGAGATATTGGTGTATCATTCTGACATTGAGGGATAAATGGGAAGAGGTTGCGAAGAATAATCATGCATGTAAGTCACCGCAAGGACTTCTGGTTCAGTTTCTAACTCAACTAGGCCTACAATCTTAGGTTGATTTTAGTTACCAAAGGAGGAGCTACTCGAGGATCCATAGACGTAGAGGCTTTGTGATCATTGTTTCCTACAATATCCCCCTTGTTGGTACCATGAGGATTAAGCTTCCCATTTTCAGGGCATGTTGGGAAGGGGTCTTTATAGATCCCGAGAGTATCATTTTGTGGAGAAACAAGCCCCATGTGAGTGTTTTGTGTAGGTGCCATGGGATTAGCCAAGAAAATCTCAATGAAGAGTTGTCTCTGGTCTTCTGAAAGCTGTTGTATGAATTTATTACAATCATGGAATGTCTGAGCATCGTGTCCTATAACCCTATGGAAACCACAATATAAGTTTGGATCATAGTCACAAGGTCATTTGGTTCTGATTTTGTTGCAGCCCATAGTTCCTATTGTTATTCTGTTGTTGGTTATTATAGTTGAAGTTTGAAGGCCTTTGGCCTTGGTTCTGATACTGATTTGGAAATTGGTTCGGATATTGGTTTGGGTATTGAACCTTGGGCCTGAACCTGTTGAGGAGGAAGGGGAGGGTGACTAAAATCAACTACATTAATAGAAGGAGTAAAGTTGTTACTCCTTTGGTTGTTCACATTTTCATTGTTATTGTCCATTATTTGTTGTTAGTGTTAACAACATTTGACTTCTTAGGTTGATCAGTTACACCATCTGTTGTAGCACCACGGTTCTTATTGAGGACCTTGGGTCCTTGATTGTTATTGTTTGAACCATTTGGGTAATTTGAATTACCTTGAGAGGGAGTGACCAATTTCCCATTTGGACCATAAGTCTTTCGTCTGTTGTCAATCACCGCTTGGTCAATGCGGAGAGTGCCCTCTAAGACCTCCTCATAGCTCCTAAGAGGAAAATTTTGTACCTCATCCTTAGTTTCTCGATTGAGGGAGTGGAGGAATAGATGAAAAATATTTGTTTGATCCATGTTTGGAGCACTGACAGAGGAGTAGAGGACTTTCTGCCACCTCTGGATGAAATGGGTAGCGGATTCATTATGTTCTTGTTTGATGTGTAGGAACTCTTTGATTCCTATTCTTAAGATTTGTTCATGTCAAAATCCTTTATGAACTCTGAGATACGAGTTGCTTTGAAAGAGTGAATTGAGGCTTCTAGTATTCTATAGTACCAATCAAGAGCAATCCCCTCAAGGGTCTTGGGGAATATTTTCACTACAACCACATCCCATGGGAGCAGCTCTCTAATGGTGGTCACATACACTTTGATGTGTGCATTCAAGTCCCCCTCCCCTTTGAAATTTTGGAAGATCCAACAATGGTCATGGGAGCATTACACTTTAGATAGTGAAGTCAAGAGGCTCCTTGAGATACTCATAATATGTGCCTACTGCATAGGACTCAACCATTGATGATCCTTGATGGGGAGGTGGAGGTAGAACATGAGCTTGGTACCCATATGTCACAACATACACATTGGCTCGGGGCATAAGGACCCCCTTATTGCTGAGTGTATGGACCAGGATAAGAAAACATGTCCCCTTGTGGTGATTTTGAATACATGTGAAGATATGGGGGAACATTGTTTTGATACGGATTGGTAGGCATGAAACCAAGGAACGTCACATTTCCAGTTGGAATGGAATTTGAGAATACACTTCGGTTGGCCCTTGTGGTGGGTATCTTTATGAAGAATAAGGGGGCATACCTAATGTGCCCAATCCAGTAAGAAGGTCTCTAGGACTAGGAACACCCATGTGGACCTGAGAAGGTGATGGTGTAGAGGGAACATAATTATGGTTCTGAACATGGTGGGGAACTTTGCCTTACCCTGTGAATGGTGTAGAATGTGAAGGTTGGGAAAGCTCTAATTCTCTAATTCTATCCACCAACATTGAAATCACATCACCCGATGAAGGTGTTGCATTTTTTTAGGACATGTGTTGAGCCTTGTTAGGGGAAAAGGCATGTGATGTCCTACTATGAATTGATCCTTAGTAGGTCCACCCTCTTTAGATGTATTTTATATTGTATAAGAGGAGGGGTAACAACATTGTTTTGGAGAAGAACATCAATATACCCTTGCATCCTATCCAAGGATTGATCTATAGCATTGAGATGCTTGTCGCTTCAGTTGAGCCATGCTAGGAACTCATCATTTGGTAATAGATAGGAAGGGGACAAATCAATTTGCATACTAATTTGAGGCTTAGATAAGACCCGAGGATAGAACCTTTATTCTCCCATAAATGTCATGTTATTTGAGCTAGAGAACTCTGGTTGCACATTGTATTGGGTTGATCTATCTCCTCAATTCTAACCAATGAACCAATATTATACCCTTGAGGAGGGGGCATGTGAGGAGATAAGATATTTTGTGAGTAATTATTAGCCCACCCTGACAAAGAAGGTGACTGTTGCATACTCATTTGAGCGTAATAAGATTCGAGACCTAGAATGGGCCTATCGTATTCCTGACCCAACATATTCGAGGGGGTGTAAAAGCACCCAAAAATAATGGGAGAGGAGAAGGATGGATGAAAGAAAGGAAAGAAAGGAGGAAACAAAAAGGAACTAGTCCTTCACATTGGTTCACCAATTTTGTACGTCCAAGAATCAACACATGACTCTAAGGTGCACTCGACCTCTCAAGGTTGTGCTGGGACAACCGAATGAGATGGAAAGATGGATATGGAATGGATAAATAGGGTGAATAGGTGGAATATGCGAAAATGGGTGAAAATTCCTGAAAGATAGATCAAGGAAAACAAATGTCCTCTATAGGAACTAAGGGAATCTGCTCATTTAAGGTAATGAACACTTGTCTAACTTGTTCGGGTGAAATGGAACGATCAAGGATAATGGTTGCACACAAGGTTTTGATCAATGTTAGAATCGCCAAATATACCTCAAATGGGTTGTGGAATACATGGGAATCGTCCTGTGTCTTCTACGTAAAATATCCTCTAGACAAGGTCATGAAGGTGTGAGAAGAGACGTGCAGGGAAGGGTGAATCTATGGATTACAAAATCTAGTCTCAACCAGGATGATTGTGCCAGAACTCGTTAGCTTTATCCACTTCGTCATTCAAGGCTATCAACTATGAGATAATGCTTGGTGGAATTGGGGTGGTTTGGAATATGAGGTTCCTAAGGCCTTGATCGATGTTGGTCAATTATGTAATGATGTTTGGTTGTGGTACTCTTGGATCACACACTCTTTGTCTAGGTTGTATGGGGCCTTGGATGGTCATGTGGCCATAAAAAACAAATAATCTAAGGAAACAAACAAAAATAAAGAAACCAAAGGAAAATAAGGTCAAGTTCAGGTAACCTAAGCCTCTAAGGTAACATGGGGAGCTTGTGTTAATTCCTGTATAATTAAATATATGTTCCTAAATTAACCAAAGAATGCAAAAAAATTTAAATCAAACAAATTTGATTACTCTCCTTAATTTAATTAAATCTACGTGTAACTAATTAATTAAAATAAATAAATCTAATTAACTGAAAAAATGAATTAAATCTAGTCTACTTGTTTTTGTATTTTAAGATTTTAAATGGAGTAAGACAAATAAACAAATCTAATTAATCTAAGACAAATAAACAAATCTAATTAATTTAATCTATGTTTTTGGGGATTTTTTGGTTTTCTATAATTAAATAAATGAAAGATACGCATACAATACAATTAATTCTAATTAAATGGAAATTACTTCTACTCTAAAATAAAATAAACTAAATTGTGAAATAGCCGGATGTGGTTATTTCCCTATTGCAGAATGGATTTAATCTATTCTAATTAAAACAAAGGATTTTCCTAATTTGTAATTGTGGATCTAATTTCTTCTGGTTCTACCTCAGAATCACATGAAGATTGAAAAGCTTCTAAGAAGAAATTCTTCCCTTGAAACTTCCCCGGTAAAATTTTAAATTCCTACATAAGCTTTTAGTGAAGAAACTCAATGAAATGCACAAAAACAAAAGCTTCTTCAAACTTACTTCCCTTGCAGATCCACAAGGATAACCAGGGAGGAAGATGTCAAGAGAAAATTTTCTCGTGTGCACGTACAAACTAATTAATAAACAAAAGAAAGCTACATGTGCTTCTAAATGAATAAATGCAAAGCATTGTGCACATGAACTTCCTCTAAAACCTTCCTAGGAAAATCCACAAGGATGAGATGAGAAGTTTTCAACAAAAACTACTTACAGGTGATGAAACTAGTGTATAAATTCTACTTCTCTTAAAACAAATGTTTGAATTGATTATAGATTAAAATCTAAACTAAAACAAAGAAAGCTTCAAAAGAATTCAATTACACCCCCAACCTAGAAGTGTAGAACTAAGACAATTTCCAGTGATGGTTGTGATTTTGTTGATCCCCTCAACTTATTTTCCAATGGTGAATCCAATATTGTCTAGGGAAATGTGTTGGTTAGTGTGCAAGAAGAATATGTAGAAGTGTTGGAGGTAGCTGGTTTGCAGACAGTCTGGTTACAATGCAAGAAAGAGAGTAACAAGGAAAAATATATGTGTTTTCTTATGTTATTCTTGGCAAGATTCTAAAAGCATAACAGTGCAATTCCAAATCAAAAGACTCCAACCAAAGCTTTGGAAAAAATCTTGGTTTTTGTAAAAATTTGGCAGGGAAATGGTGTAGTACACTTGGTAACCAAGAAGTTCTAAATCACTATGGGAAAGGGCAGTTAACTTACTAATACTAGTAAGTGAAGGAGAAGAAGTATATACGCATCTAACAAGCTCAATGACAGCTGATTTAGTTAAGAAACGTGTGAGATATCAATTTAGGAAGAAGAAACACATGTTCATACCACATTTATAAAGTCTCAGGTAAATGCACATTGAACTGCTAGTTTGCACAGACCGGTGGTTATGCAACTGTCACTTAAGGAAGACTGGTGGTTACACAACCATCGGCATTGTTCCGTAACTTAAGGTTAAAATGCTAGGAAAAATGCTGAAAAAGAAATTAGGAAAGTGGGAAAAAGTTAGTAAAAAGATAAGTAAGGAAAATTAAACTACAAAAACATGCTACAAACGAGAAATTTGGACTTGGATACACCATTTTAATCTAGAAATGAAATTATCATCATTGGGGATTTGAACTATTCTGACAATGTTACACCATGTAAATTTGGGTACGTACAATTTCGTATAGCCCTAAGGTGGGTTTAAATATCTATGGCCTCAATTTCACTTTCAAAGACTATGCCAAGATCAACGTGGCTCCTTAGAAAACAAATTCCCCTTCGGCACCCAAAATTTGACGAAACTAATGATGGGTGGGGGTTGTTTCTTGGCTTGGGTGAATCCTTCCTAACATGTGCCTGTGCAAAATAAAAGATTGGCATCAGGTTTTCTCGTAATGAAAAAATTCATGTCAAAGGCTTCTGCCCATGAATGTTTAAACAAGGCTTTTGCATATGGGCACCAAGCGTTTTTCCAAATGACAAAATGATATATTTGCATGGTATCTTGTAATTTTAACTTATATAAGACATGTTTATCCCCAAGAGGTATTGAGATTGTTTCATGGAATGTAATGAACAGATGTCGAAACCCAGTTAGCTAACCTTTTTCTGCATACTCCTAGCCCTAGGCAAAATAAGAGCTTTACAATAGGGTATGAAAATCCAGCAAAGAATTAAAAAATGTTTTTTTTTTTTTATGTTGTAGTTTCAAGTCCATGTTTTATATGTATGAAAAATGTGGAAGTATATACAAGAAATGTTAATGATTTGACGTAATGTCTCAAAGAGATGTCATCTCATCGAATGGAATGATTTCAGGATATTCACAAAATGAGGTTGTTGAAAATGCCTTAGAAAATTTTAAGTGAATACATTTGGTAGGTTTAAATCCAAACCCAACAACCTTTGTCAGCATCTTCTTAACCTCTTTCAAATGGAAAAATTATTTCGACAGATGTTGCAGTTGGGAATGTCATGGTGGATATGTATGAAAAATGTGAAAACATACACATGGAACCTTTCCCATTAAATCAATCAAGTCATCTAAATGTCAACCTTGCATCAAAATGACGGCTTTAAAATAGGGCAAGGGCATCCATCAAGATTTAATGCAAGGTCTCTCCTTTTCTCTTGTAATAGCAATTTTTATTTGTTAGACCCCAAAATAAAAGAGGGTCATCAGAGCTTTTTGATGCATTACAGTGCCTTCAAGAAGATAGAATGTTGTAGAGAATTATAAAGGCTTTGGGAAGATAGAATGTTGTAGAGAGACATGATTTAAAACATTGACATTCATTTCTAGATATTGTGGAAGTGGTATAAATTTATTGTGTGGCACATTTATTCGATAACTAAATTATTTCAAAGACAATATAGGGAGAGGATTATATAGTCATGAACCCTAACTTTAGGGGCAAGTAGATATATGTAGGTATCTCATGAGCGTAAAAAAATTAGATCATCGTGTAGCGTATGATAGTGTCATAACATAATTTTCAATTCACGTGTTTATTTGGAGGGAAAATTATTTTTTGAATTGATTTAATATGAATAAAATTAATATAAAGCATTTGAAAGAGGGACCAATGACCGAGCGCCCTATGTGTCACATTTTCATTGACAGTTAAAAAGTGTCTTTAATAAAAAAAATTGAACAACTATTGGTACTTTTTTCAATAACCTATAGTGAAAAGAGATGTACATGTTTTGGTGCTTGCACAACTATAGGGTCCTTTCCCCTAGTTAGAGCCAACATTGACACATCTTTACATTTTTATTCATGGTCATTAGTGATCTTGTGCAGTCAAGGGGTAGAAGCCCCTTGCCATGTTTAGGAATAGTGCTCTTGTTGAGTCCTTTGGACTACAGAGAGATATGAACTCTAAATATCTTCTCTAAAATGTATGTATATAAATTTATGTTTCCTCTACACTTTGATTATTTTTTACATTTTCCTCCACTAACATTGACTATGATGTTTTAAAGTGGTAATATGAACTTGCTTATCCAAAGGTTACGCCTTGGTGTTTTAAAGTGGTAATATGAGTTACATATCCTTGATCTTATGTTGTTGCATGCATCTAAAGAATGAGAGTCATGTCTTAGACATATGGAGGATCACTCAAGATAAATGATAATCACATATTGATATGGTTATGCACTTTTATGATTGGAGCGCTGGAAAAAAGATCAGAATTGATATTTATAACTCTTAGGTCTTTAGAAAATAAACACTGATTACTAAGTATCTCTCAACATATGGGAGAAATTTAATTCTATGATTAGAGTGGTGGTACGAAGATAAAAAATGATCCTAAAGTCCTTTTGAGGGTACCAAAGAAGGTGCCAACACCTACCCTATGGATTTGGAATTGAAAAACCTTGGATTTTTAGAAATCAAAAAGATGTTGAAAAATGAAATTATTGCATGCTTTTGGTTTCTCTTTTGTGATTTTTTCAGTTTATAAGATGGTTGCCTTGATTCTACATGAGTGTAGACAATAATTTTGGTAATTCATGTCTTGCAACAACACAAATTGTATAATACTCTTGCACTAGCCCACACTTTCTCAATTTGACAAATTATGCTATCACTAGTTATATCTCACTCATTAGTTCTTGCACACACAACCTATTTGTTCGCATAACGGTCACATTAATCCATCAATTGGTATATATCCTTGCATATTACAATCCAAAATTTTAGATTACTTGCACATGCATCTAGGACCATAGCACAGATAAAGGGCCATAACATCCATACGCTATGGGCCAACCTAGCCACTTTGGTCCTTCCAACGATATTTTTCTTAATTTAAATCCCTTTTGTACACTTCTAGTTATCTTGATTTGAGTTTTCTGGATCCATAAAACATATAAGCAAGTTATTCATCTCTCATTAGAGGGAGGGCATTCTATCTGCTTGACTTCTAACATTCCAATGAGAGAACATTAAGATAAATCACAAGTAAAGCTACTCCAAGACTTCCTTGAGCCTCACATACTCTACATACTCATTCTAGGATAGACATCCACTTAGATCTGCAAGTACAAAAGGCACACTATCAAAGTCAAGTTAAATTAGCGTAAAGGTCAAGTATAATCACATTGTTGCAAGGCCATGATTATTAATACGGTTACATACATTATAGACATCACATGTTAGGTGAGAACGACATGCAGTTTGATCCCTCTTCAAAGTAGTGACAACATCGGTGGTGCACAGGGGTGTCCACAACCCAACTAATATTTTTTCTGTAAGACTCCTTCACCATCCAGGGTTTTGAAGATTCAATCAACAACACAACAAACATCACACAAGGTTGAAGATCCAAATTATAGACATGAGCAAATCAGGAAGCAATGCACATACCTTGAAAGTTTCAGGATCTTAAAGTGCAAAGGGACAAGGGCGTACAGAAACAACCATAACGAGGGTACGTTTTGGGATGTACCATACATTTTGTTTTAGGTAGTTGTTCATGACACAGTTTCAGTAGCGAAGCTCTATCATATTATTTCCATCCTTTTTCACGCATCAGGTCATCCCAGATTAGCAGAAAAGTCAAAATATCAGTTGTCTTCTTCTCCCTTTCATTGCTAGTGATTTGTTACATTTTCTATCATTATTTGTCTTTATTCAATTATTATTCATGATATTGTTGTAATTATTTTTAGAAACTAATTAATTAGTATAATCTACCATCGACTACTACCCCCTAAATATGCAACCACTCAATGAGCCTCTTACTGCCTATGATATTCCTACACATGGATTCCTTTCTCTATTATATGTTCTAGGAGACTTGCAAAATTAGGTTCATATGATTCTCTTGATTTGTAAACCTCTAGCTTTGGGAATTTACGAGACCACAAAAATTACTATTCTACTTCTAATTCTTTGAAAATGATAGTTCTTACTGCTAGTGAATGAAATATGAACTTAGAACTATTTTGTAGTAAAGGAAAGATGGCAATTTAGCATACAAACACAATATTTTTATCCTGGAAAATGCCAATTTGAGGGAAAATTAGTCAGTAAGGGAAATTTATCTTTCTTCCCACTTGTATATTCACCAAATTAAAAGGAAATATAAATTACTTTAAGTTGAAGGAAGATAATCAATGTCAACACCTTCCTTCTGTAGTTGCTTTCTTTGTTATCACACCTTGCTTCTACAAAAGAATTCCATCTTCAATGGGTTCTTTCTCACTTTTATTCATTCCAACTTCGATACACAATTCCACTTGCTCTCTTGCTTAAATAGTTTGTTACCCATGTCCTCCCATGCACTAGAGAATGGGAATAGACATTCCAAGGAAGAGACATTGCCAAACGTTTGAAATCTATGATTGTTCGTGGATTTATTTATTTTTGTTTCATTATTGATATGACCATTGGTGTATGCAAACCAAAGGTTACACAACCACCGTGATGGTTACATAACCTTCATTCTATGTAAAGGGGCGGTTACACAACCACTACTTTGCACAGAGTGGTGGTTCTGTAACTTAAAAGTCCGCTTCTCTTTCTAATTGTTTTTTCTTCCGGTTCTAGTTGTTCTGATGAAGTGGTGTTTCTTTACATCCCTATGGATCACACCTCCCATGATTAGGAGGATTTTGGTCCCACAAAAGCTTAGTGGGGGAGTATATGAGGAAAAAATTCCCTCACTTTCTCCTTTGAGTACCATCGGGTATGCCTTGGTGTCTTCCCCTTGAGTCCAACCTGTCAAGACTCTTGTGGACCTCTCCTTGTCTCTCTAATCTTCTATTACTATGTTCTCCTTTGATTCATTTCGTGAGTCCAAGACGCAATCTTCTATAGAAGGTAGTAACTGAAATTCTTCTTCTTCGTCAAACATGGATGTCTCATATAGGTGCAAGTTATCACAATTTACTACTAAGTACATCCACATGAAATGTGGAAAATCAAGCCTCAAGGAATTTTCTCAAACCTACTCCAGTATAGTGAAGGGTCAATATCGTAGTGGCTTGAATTTCCTCTCTTGGCCTTACAATCTCTCCTTTCTCAATTAAATCCAAACCTTGTCTCTAACATGAATTTTTTGCTCTCTATGATGTTGATCGTGTCTAGCCTTATTCTTGGCTTGATATTTCTCCAATTTTTCTCTTACCTTGAGATGGATTTGTCAGATCCTATTAATGAACTTCACTGCTCTATTCACCTTTGAATCATGTATATCCACTTCTTCCTGTTACCCAGCCATAATATCCAATGGATTAGTAAGTAGATATCTTAATCATGCTTCAAATGGTGACTACATAATGGATGTGTGTACCGCCCTATCGTAGAAATGTTAAATGTAGGCTAAGGACTCATCCTAAGTCTATGGATACTTATTGTTGTATCCTTTAATTAGTTATAACAAAGTCCTATCCACCACCTCTGCTTTCCCATCTATCTGTGGATGGAAGGTCATGCTCCTCTGTAACCTGGAGTCCATCTTGTCCCACAAATTAGTGCAAAAATTTCCCAAGAACCTGGAATCTCTGTTAGAAATAATAGAGTTTGGAAAACCAAGATTCACCCATACATTAGTAAAGAAAATTTCAACTACCTCATATGATTTTATAATCTTTTTACATGCCATAAGAACACACATTTTTCTAAATCTATCAACAACATATAAATAATCATGGCCATGTTTAGACACAGGTAGTCCTCCTAAAACATCTATAGAAATATCTTCCCAAGGACGAGTAGGGACCGGTAAAGGAATATACAAACCTTCCTTCCTGATTTTACGCTTGTTTGTACAAACAATTTTACATCCTCTTATGAATTTAGACACTTCTTCTTGCATATTAGGCCAATACATGTACCTTTGTAAGTGGTCCATGGTCTTGCCAACACCAAAATGTCTCGTTACTTTTGAGGTATGTGTTTACCTCATTAATAAAATCCTTTCTTATTTTGGCACATAAAGCTTCCCCCATCGATAGAGCACCCCATCTTTGAGATAATAATATTCAATACCCATCTTTTCACCCCCTTTGGACTACAACGTCTGATATGTCACCCCAAAATCTTTGTCTTGAGTGTATGCCTCTCCATAAGCTTTCTTTGTGAAGGGCTCAAAATAAGAGATAGTGGCCAATCTAGTTATTTTACCCTGTGTGGGCGGACTAGACAACATGCCTACCACCAAATTTGTGCTACCTTTCTTATAATTGATCACCAAATAGAACTGTTGAAGGATTCCCATCCACTTGTAGTGCATTTCCTATTGTAATTTATATTGTGTTTGTAAATACTTGAGAGGTTTGTGTTCAGTGTCCACAATATTATCTTTACCCAATAAATAATGTTTCCATTTCTTAATTTCTTGAACTAGTACATACATCTCTTTATCATATACTAAATATCCCTTAACTGTTGAACTAAAAGTTTCAGAATGATAACATATTGGCTTACCTCCATGTAGCAACACTACTCCCATAGCATAATCATTGACATATGTCTCTACTTAAAAGGGAAGCTACAAATTAGGAAGATAAAGTACTAGAGCATGACCAATTTTGTACTTTAATAACTCAAAATCCCGATCTTTTTCCTTACCCCAGTAAAAACCCTTACTCTTTACGGCCATTGTGTGTAGAGGTGTTGCAATAGCAGAGAAGCTCAGAATGAACTTCCTCATGTATTGTAATGCTCCCAAAAAACTTATAGTCTATGTGGCTCATGTTGGTGTTGACTAATTGGTGATGGCTTCCACATTCTTTGGATCCACTCGTAGCTCTCCTCCTCCAACCATGTGCCCAAGATAGAAAAGTGATTGTTCAGAAAACTCACACTTCTTCCTATTGCATAACAATTGTTTCTTCTTGAGAACTTACAAGATTTGCTGCAAATGTGTTGGATGTTCCTCCCATACGGCACTAAAAATTAGAATATCATCTAGATAAACAATGACACATGGATCTATGAATTCCCACAATACATCATTCATGAATCTCATAAATGTAGAGGGTAAATTACATAAACCAAATGGAAGTACTAACCACTCATACAAACCCTATTTTGTTTTGAAGTTAGTCTTCCATATATCCTCCTCATTCATCCTGACTTGATGATAACCCAACTTAAGATCCAACTTCGTGAATAAATTTTCATGTTGAAGTTGGTCTAAGAGGTCATCTATGTGTGGGAGTGGATATATGTTCTTTATGGTAATCTTGTTTAAAGGATAGTAGTCAATGCACATCCTCCAATAACCATCCTTATTTTGCACCATCATAATAGGAAAACTGCATGACTAGGTGCTCAAATGTATTAACCCTTGGTATAGTAGCTCCTGGAGTTGTTTCTTTACATTTTTACTCTCTAACAAGGATTTCCTATACAACCCAATATGTGGTAGAGGGGACTCCGACAACATATGAATCTCATGCTCTACCTCACGTTTTGGTGTTAACCCACTAGGAGTTTGGAATACTTCTCAAAAATACTTAATCATGCTATCCAAATCCTTCATCCCTTTGTTATAAATATATGACATTTATACCCCATCTTGCTTATCTTTCAATAAAATTAAACAAAACTGATTATGATTTTCCTAAATTAGTCTATTTTATTGGTTAGCACTTACCATAATAATCCTTGTCTTACATGGGTGTGCCCAGATGTTGAAATTGACTCCATCCTTAACCCATCTATATATATTCTCCCTTCTTGTGAATATAGCATCCCTGATATACAAGTAAGGACTCTTAAAAACAACATCAAATACATCAAGTGGAATTATATCAGCCTCCAATACATCTATATACTGAGAATTTATCCCAAACTTGAACTTACATCTTCGTGTTACCTAAATTTCTACACCCATCCCAAATGATAAGGATGTTAGATCATATTCATTGGTGTTGTCATTTATGTCAAGTGGCATTTATGGAAAAAGAGTGACAGTGATGGAAGACTCTGCAAGAGACATGAAGGTTTATTGGTAGTGCCTTCTCAATGATAGTTAGAGCTCATAATCATAGGTGCATGGTAAAACAAGAAAGATGTATGGTGAGTCCTCGCAAGGTGGTATGTAGACTTTCCAAGGTTAGACAAGGTTATTCAGGTGTTAACAAGTTTGTAACCAATGTTCATGGGCATGATGATGGAATTGATGGATGATAACTATTTCAATGGTGTGAAATGATCTCAGGCTAGCTCATTAAACATTTAGGATGATCTCATGACACTGCAGGCATGGTAAGTGAGATAGAAGTCCACTAGAGAGATTGAAAAGGTTGGTACAATTGAATCAGTTGATTTACAGGTCTAAAATTTGTATTCATACATTGTAAGTACTCACCAAGTTTGGTTGGTGAAAGCAAAAAAAAATTAAGTACTTAGAAAAAAAATGAAAATTTTGAGTATGTTGAGTTTTAGTGTATTGCGGACATTTGGGGTACGGATGGAACAGGTTCCCCAGGAATACAAATTCCCCACATTTTTCTTGGGGCCACAAAACAAAGAATTTAGAATATTGTGGGTTAGACGGGTAAACCGTGTACAGGAGGCCCAGACAGTACAAGTTTCAAGTAGGGAAGAGTTCTCCGCAAGATAGTTTGGTTTGAAAAACAAAGGTTTGTGTGGTTTTTGGATAAAGTGGACATGTCGGGCTTAGGAGATCCAAGTGGAATAGTTCCTTGCAGGACTTAGTTCACCACAAGTCAATGCAAGCCACAAAAAGGAGTTGCCCAAGTGAAGGATTTGTGTTTTGCATATAGTGCAGGCATATCAGGCACAAAGGACCCAGAAGGAATAGGGATGTGTGGGACAAAGTTGCCCACAATACATTGTGAGCCAAAACGTGAGTTGGATGTAAAGGAGAATGAGTTAAGAGTATTGTGGATAAGGAGAAGGATGCGGGCCCAATAGGACCAGGCAGTATTGTACCACATAGGGTGTTGTTCTCTGCAAGGTGGTTTGAGCTACAACACAAGCCGACACAACAAAGTGCAGAAGAATGAGGCATCCGAATAATAGAGCAAATGTGGAAAAATTTCCATGGGAGGATGAGTTCCCTGCAAGGAAAATAGACCCACAAAACAAAGAAAAGGGAGCATGGTGCAGAGTAACTGGGGTACGAAAGAACTAAGCCTAGGTGACTTGAGTTCTCTTATACCTTTAGTTCCCCAAAGATATGTAATATATGATTTCTAAAGGGATAAAAGGAAAATTATTTAAAGGATTATTAAAGTGGATTATATTGTGGATTTTGCATAATGTTTTGGAACACTAGTGCTCCACAAACCCCCCAGAACTACACTGCAATATCTCTCGTCCCATGTGTCATAATTTAATGATTTTGGAATTTTTTGAAAGGGTGTTACATCCTCTATGCCATGGAATAGGAAAATACAAAATTGAAGGATTAATTGAGAGTCAAAAGGGGAATCTTGTAACTGAATGTTAGTTTAACTTAAGTTATTTTGTCTTTGTGTACACCCATGCATGTGAAAAACATTTAAAAATCAGAAAATCATGAGTCAAAAAAATCACTCATCATTGCCTACTTAAACAAAAATTGGAATATCATAAGAGATTGATGAAAAAGGAGAGTGAGGTGTAGTTAGGATTAGAGAGAGAGGAAGGAGACAATTTTCAAATGAAGAACTGTTGATTGAATAAGAGATTCAAAAACAAAAAAAATTCATATCAAATGAATACTTGAAGAACTGAGACAGAAAAAGGAGACATTGTTATACAATGAATATCTATTGTTGAAAGAGAGGAGAGCTACATGCTGAAGGATATTGTGTCATCAAATGAAAATATATTTTTGAAAGAGAAGATTAATGATAGGGTTATAGAGAGAAGCAGAAAACCAAGTGCAATGAATATTTCAAGGGAAACCAGAAAGAGGTAAGGAGAGAGATGAAAAGTTGAGTTTGAAGAGTGAGTGAAGAGAGAAAGAGAAAATTGATCATAATTTTTTGTATTTACAAATTAGAATTAATATGATCAAATTATGTGTAATATTTGTCTAAGTTGTTGTTTAGGTCATAGGGGGTTGTAGCCTCCTTGTAAGTAGTAGATTACAGAAGATCAGTTATGGCTGATTAAATCCCAGGGGGTTGAATCCTCCTTGTAAGTGGTAGCTTACTAAATTTTAGTTATTGTTGTACCAATTTGGGAGTTGTGGCTTCCAGATAAGTTGTATCTTTTCAAAGATGGTGTGGTTGCTTGGTTAAATTATTGGATTTGTAGCTCCAGATTGAGTTGAAGTTCAATCATGAAATCATTTTAACTCTGAAGGAAATTTGTCCAAGTTAGTTTTCTTGTTTCAGTGGGTTTTTTTTTCCTGATAAGGGTTTCCCATGTTAAATCTTGTCTCCTCATGTGTATGTGTACTTACTTCTCTCTCTATCTCTCATGATTGATTATGCATGCTTATGACAATCAATATAGTTTAACTACAAAAAAATTAATAAGTTGAAATTGATTGTAAAAGTTTTTATCAGCACTGATTCACCCCCCCCCCCCCCCTCAGTGCCTAAAATTCCTAATAAATGATGTGGGTTCTCATAAGTTTCAAGACCAAGCTTCTTGACAACCACATCAAAAATCAAATTAGATTGAGAACCAGTCTCAACCAAAGCGTTTACCGGAGTTCTCTTGATTTGGATTTTGATTTGAAATAGGTTACTCATCCCTTCCTCTTGTTCTTGGTTGTCCATGTTGGTGGCCATGCATCCAAGCCTCTCGTCTACATCAGAATCATCCTTTATCTCTACCTCCCCATCTATTTTTATAAATGTCATGGATTTCTTTGAATCCTTAGTTTGGTTCTTTGGGTGTAATTCCGGATGTAACTTCCAACAAGTAGCATCAGTATGACCATAGATATCACAACTTTTTACAAAAAATCTTAGGATATTTACAAGTATTCAAAGTAGTAATGGTTTGTTTACCTTTCCTTTTCCATTTGTCTTTGTTATTGTTAATGCAAAATTACAGCACCCCTGATTTCTTGTGATTTTGTGTTCGAGGCAATTATTGAAACCTACATAACATGGGAGTATCCTGAAGTGTGGGACCTTGCAAGTAGGATAATCCTCCGAAGAAATTTGGATTCTTCCTCTAACCTAATGCCACCTTCCCCAAAGTTTTGATAATGGAAATCTAAAACAATCATATCCTAATGCTTTCCAAGGAGACAGGGATAGAAAGATGCATGACATAAAACTACTCTAAGTGAAGGTGATGCACCAAGAAAGGGTGAGACAATCCAAGTGAGTGAAGGATAGAGAGAAAACTAGAAAGGAGAGGGCTGGTAGAAATGCCATAGTCCAAGATAATATTTGATTCCCTACATTTATAAAGCACAACAAACTATAGACTCTGCAAAGAGATAGATACATGCACAATATACTTATAAATATAATGGAAGGAAAAAATACAATTCACACAAGTTAGGGTGAAAATGGCCACAAAACATGAATTTTATTGCTCAAAAACATGCATAATCCATTATATAATAAGCACAAGACAAAATCCTTTACAATAAGACCAAATTTGAGGCCTTTAGCTCACAATAGCTCTAAAACAATTTTGATAGAGTTTTTTTTTCTTTTCTGAAAATATCCCCCTCAAAATGAGGCAAATTTTACAATATATAGGCAATTTGGGTCACCAATCGACAGGATGCATTAAAGAGGTATGGGCAACCATTCATTTTGGTACTTTTCTTGCATGGGCGGTCATGGGTGCCATGCCTCATTAATTATGGTTGTTAAGATGTCATTCATTCACCTACCCTCGTCTGGCTTGTAACACGTCCATCCTCTTTGAGAAAACTACTTGGCCCACGAGTTCCTTTCTGTATTTGAGTTAGATGGTCGTCTAACCATGATCCATACAATTATGAGTAGGTTGTCTAACCTGATTGTTGTCCAACTCATTAGGGTTGGACAACGTCTAACTTCATGACTGTACATGCTTCTTGTCACCGACCAACCTAGGACTTTCCATCTTCACATTGTGGGTTGTCCAACCTAGGGGATTGGACGGTCGTCTATCTCTACCCATATGGTACACTACCCATCCATTCTGGCATCTGACAAAATGACAAGATAACCAACCTGATGACTCGAGCAACCATGTCTCATAACTGTAAGTTGTCCATGTTGGCCATCAAACCCTGAGGGGTTGGACGACATCTATATATGTTGACCAACCTCTCCATACGTCATCCATCTGACCAATCATAACCTCACCATTCTAAGCCACCACAAAAGTCAGCTGACACACCCATCTGACTAACCCATCACCCGTCCAATTGTGTCGACTAAGCATGCCGACCAACCTGCTACCCCGACCAACCATGTTGACTAACCAGTCACTTGACCAACCAAGTCGGCCATCTTGTAACCCAACCAACCATGCCAACCAACCTGTCACCCAACCAATCGTGTTGACCAACCTCTCACCTGACCAACCGAGCCAACCAACCTGTCACCCAACCAGTCATGCCGACCAACCTATCACCCAAACAACCGTGTCGACTAACCTGTCACCTGACCAACCATGTCTCCTAACATGTCACCCAACCAACCTCAAACTCAACAAATTCTCCAATAAGCTTGATTGCCAACTCCAAGATTCGTCGTGACTCGAGGAAAAACTCAGAGTGCGTTATGACCAACTCGATCGAGCCAAAACATGAGCTACCTTGCATACTGTAAAATCATTTCCCTTTTTCCATCAACTGTTGATGTTTTGACCTACTAAGTTGTCCATTTCGCAGGGGGTGCAAAAAATGGATAATAGTTACTTATTTGACCCTACTCTTTCTTTGGCTGACTTTTTTATTGTTTTATCCTTGAATATGTTTCTCCTTGCTTCTTTTCATCATCAATATAATAGGCATGCACACATGCTTAATTGAGATCCTTGGACTTCATGGATATGACCTTCCTTTGAAGGTGAGTGTGAATTCCTCCCAAATACTTGGTCAAAATATCCTCTTCCTCTAAGTCCATATTAAGCAACATGGTTTATCTCTGAAACTCCATAGTGTAATCCTGCACACTTTGACCACCATTTTGTCTAAAATACTGACATTTAATCATTTGGTCAGTCTTATGGCCAATAGAATAAAAATTATCTCTAAGTAATTCCTTAAAACCCTCTCAAGGCCTTACAATAGGACGTTTCTTCTTCTCACAAGTAGCTAGATGGTTTTCCCATCAAACCAGAGCATGTCTTTCCATTTTGAAACATGCAAAGGTGATCCTTTGTGCCTCAGTGACATCATGTATTCTTAAATAGACATCCAATTGTTTTAACCATTTAGCAAGAAATTATGCATCTACTTGTCCTTAAAATATTTTTATCGCAACTTTAGTTTCAACTTTAAATGGAGCATGATCAGATGCTACCTTCTCTCTTCCGAATGGAGTTTCTTCTTCACGCTCTTCCACATCATCTTCCTCTTTATGGCTCTTTCCTATGCCAAATTTTTTGGCCAAATATCAAACCACCGAATCCATGGAATCTTGATTAACTGAAGTTTTATTTTGTAGATATGATAGTTCTTGTTGGTGTCTATACAACCTATCCATCATGCTTTCCAGCATCTCAATTCTACGGACCAAGTTATCTTCCTCCATTTGATCTCTAACTCTTTGCTTCCACTTCTTCATAGATATGTTTGGATCACAAGGTAAAAATTCTTTACCTTTAGACCTTGTCACTATCATAAAAATCACAAGAATGAATACCACAGTCTTGGATAATAACCTCACTCTGATACCAAAATGATCTATAAACCTCTAGATTTGGGAATTTACGAGACCACAAAATACAATTATACTTCCAATTCTTTGAAATTTACACTTCTTAATGCTAGTGAATGAAATCTGAAATTAGAACTATTTTGCAGTAAAGGAAAGATGACAATTTAGCATACACACACAATATTTTTATCCTTGAAACCCCCAATTTGAGGGAAAACTAGTTGGGAAGGGAAATTTATCTTTCTTCCCACTTGTATATTGGCAAACTTAAAAGGAAATACAAATTACAATAAGTTGAATGAAGATAAACAATGCCAACACCTCCCTTATGTACTTGTTTTCTCTATTCTCACACCTTGCTTTTACAAAAAAAAACCAACTTCAATGGTTTCTTTCTCACATTTTTTCATTCCAACTTTGATTCCCAATTCCACTTGTTCTCTTGCTTAAATAGTTTTCTCTCCATGTCCTCCAGGGAAGGGACACGACCAAACATTTGAAATCCATGGCCTTTCATGGCTTTATTTATTTTTGTTTCATTAGTGACATGACTTCCGGTGTATGCACACTGACGGTTACACAACCTCTACTCTGCACATAGTGGTGGTTCTGTAACTTAACAATTTTCTCCTCTTTTTGATTGATTTTTCTTTTGGTTCTGGTTGTTTTGATGAAGTGGCATTTCTTTATATCCTTATAGATCATCTCTTTACTATAATTGATGCACTTCTTTATGTTATGTTGGACATTACCTGTATACATGGTGTCACTCATGGTACACTTACTATTGTTACTTTGTGCACACCATGATATGTTTTTATTGCTCTTAATGCTTCTATATCACCTCTTATACTCATGGTTGGCCTTGTGTCTCTCCCTTTTACCAAGGTTTTTACGGTCTACACTCATTGCATTGAGTCTCTCATGTATTTATTCTATCCTCACATTTCTCCTAATAATGCACCAGTGCTTAATTCGTACATGGTTCAGCCTTTTGTCACTATAGGGTTTTCCCCTCATCATCCTATTCACCAAACCTCTAAGTCACACATGGATTCTTGTGGATCTAGACCACCTTGTTCTCCTCCCAAAGGTTCTATGACATATGCACTTGAGTCACATTATTTGGCACAACTAAGGCCCAAGCCTCAATCTCCCATGACAACTTCTCCACCTCCTCAGGAGGTTCCTATGGGATAGTCCATACGACATCATGAGTGGTGTGTTAGGTATGTGGAATATTGTTTGATATATTATTCTATCTGTGTGTTCGTGAGTGTTTTGATTTTCTATGACATCCTAAGTGGTGTGCCATGTATGTGGCATATAGTTTTTCTATTATATTACTATGTATGCACCATGATATACACCATGTGCACTCCCTTATTTCCCCTACAAGAATCCTACATCACACATGCACTTCAAATACAATCCCTCTTGTTTGGGTTGCACTCACATTGTTCTATCTCACATGCCCCAAACAAGGGGGTAACCATCAAATGATATCTCACCCTCATGGAAGTTCATAATCATAAAACAAAATTACATGTAAAAATAAAACATTGTAGAGGTTCAAAAAATAGATCAAAAACAGAATTGGGTCAGAAAACATATAGGGACAAAAATGTACAACAAAGACCATAGTGTCTGACCATTATGGCTCATTCCATATGCTTTCATCATAAGGGTAGATTTAATAATTTTATCAGTTGGTATAGTTTCTTAGGTACATTTATAGGTTATTTATGTAGTTTCAATGACATGATGCATGGTATAATTTAGATTATTGTGACACCAAGGGTACACGGAGAGATGCGCAAAAATTGGAACACTCCTCATACAGTTCTCTTTACCATGAAGGTTGCATTTACAATTATTTCTATTCTCCTTGGAACATTTCACTTGGGGACTAATCACCCCCAAGTCCTTCCAACCATCTTTGACACAAAGTTTAGCAAATCTACATGACAACGGTAGTGGGAGTACTCGCTCTCCCTCTCTCGTAAAACAATCATTTGTAATCTTTCCTTTGTTTTGATTTTCTACTCAAAACAAAGCTCAATATTGCCATGTTAAAGTTCAATTTCCTATACTATGGACATTGATTATATTTTTCTTTGCATGTACTCAAGTTGCCAAAACAAACACAACCGAAACAAAGACAAAATCCTAACACAAGTACAAGGTGCTCTGAGTGAATTGAAAAAAGAAATACAATCGAAACAAATAAAAATTCATAGCACAAGCACAAGGCACTCCAAATGAAGAAAATGTGTCTACGCACTCATGTGACTTTACTTTAAGCACACAATTTTCATTTCCATACTTAAAGGGGGAGGGGGGGTGGGGAGGTTGGCAAATGTAGACACTCATTTTTGGTTATTCACGTCTTGCAACAACACAAATTTTACAATACTCTTACACTAGCCCACACTTTCTCAATTTTACCAATTATGCTATCCCTAGCTATATCTCACTCATTCTTGCTTGCACACATAACGTATTTATTTGCATATCAGTCATATTAATCCATCAAATTATGATATATCTTTACATATTACAATCCCATTTTTTGTTAGAACAATAATAATAAGTGGGTTTAACCCCTTAAATTTTTCTTATAATATTATATTTAATTATATGTAAAATATAAGCTATAAACCTTAGTTTATAGTTAATAAATAAAAATATGAATATTTTTTGTTTATTAAATATAAACTTTAGTTTATGTTTAATTGATTTGATCTCAATTAAAGTGGAGATTGTCATTGAATAAGCAACCCTTTCCTAAATATACCTAAATTACCTCCAAAATTTCCAAGATTCCCCAACATCACCTCTGGATGCCTAATGTATTTCTTGAACTCTCCTAGAGGGTGTTTGATTAGCTCAAATTGGCTTTTTTAGGCCTCCAGAGGAAGTTATCTTCCATCAAGTCACACTGAACTCATCAATCATGCCTACACATTGAAACAAACTTTAAAAACCTTGTTAATAAAATATTTTGAGCCATGTTCAGAGTGGTACCAAAGCAAGTTGGCTAGAGGAAGGATGCACCAGTGACCAGGAAGTGAAAGATTCAAATGTGGGCTTAGTTTTCATGCTCAAAGTTTCAATTTTTCATGCCATAAATTTTGCATGAGAACACCCTCTTACCAATTTCACCAAATTCCTTTTTTGTAATGCATGAAATTATTTCATTGGTTTCTTATCCATATATGAAATTATTTCAAGGGTTTCTTGCCAAACACAGAAAAGGATATCTAAAAATAATTTCTCTTAACATTGATGTAGATTTGATTGTTTATGAAGTATGTGGCACATGAATCAACCTTCCTACTCCTACACTAGGGTGATAATGTAATTAATTTACTTAGCATAAATATTGATGAAAGTCCTGAGTTTCTTTATCTATAGAAATTAAATGAATGTGTGGAAGATTTTACACATTTTCACCTACTCGTACCCTAAATTTTGTTGAGTATTATAAATATATCGATGTGATGCACTCTTTTAGCTTATAACTCTTCAAGTTGCGTCTTATTCTTCTATTAAACAAATGAAGATATTATGGGTTCCTTAGATAGATCATCTTCTTGCCCTCACCTTACTATTTTCAATCTATATTATAAGGATCAAAGGATTATATACATGCCAACATGGGAATGAAGGTCACTTCCTTACATTGTTTATTGTGAGGATCACTCGAGTGGTCCTCTTAAAGATGCATTCCCTAAGCTTGTAAAGTAAGTAATCATCCATGGTATGATTCTACCATATCCTAAGACGAAATTATGGATTCAAATCCATGCTCATGGGAAAATTCATGAGTCCGTATATTCGATCAATTGTCGCTACCTTTGGGAGTTATGAGGTTTGTAAATTCTAATTTTGACACATTTAACACTCCTACAAATGTTAGTAAACAATCCAAAAGGCCCCAAAACATAAACAATTACTATATTCTTTCCCAAAATTTAAATCAATTGTAGAATTGAAACCCTAAAAGCTTTAGGTTGAATACTGAAATCCTGAAAAATACCTGGCCATATTAGAATGTGAAAAACTATCTTCTAAACCGTGACTGATGGAGCTGCGAGACTAGTTCCATAAAGTGCAGAGTGACCCTGATTTCCTATATTTACTAAAATAAATTTAAAGTATAAGAAATAATAAAGTATAAATATTAATAAATAAAAAACTTATACTTATACATAAACCAATATAAAGTATAAGAAATAATAAAGTATAAATATTAATAAATAAAAAACTTATAATTAGACGTAAACCGGTTATTTTAGTAAAAATATCCATCCCAAATGCACGAATACCACATTGCAAACATGAATGTGAGTGTGATATAACATGCCCATGTTTCATCTTCTTTGGGTTTGAAATTCCCAATCCATAGGTTTGGATTTTCCTTAGATATCCAAACCTAAGGTTTTGACTATGTAATCCACGAATAAATCTACGTTTTACAAAAAAACATCAAAATATCACGTGTACACACCAATATCTCATGTGTTATAATGTAATATTCCAAAAAACATTATACTACAACATCAAACTCAGTTTTACCTTGATGATGATATACTTCTTTATAAATTTTGATTAGTTTAAGGCTTTCATTCTTAATTTCTCTTACTAGTGCCTTCTTTTCTTGTCAAAACATATGCATACGTTTTTGTACACAATTTATGATTGTTTCATCCAAATTTTTAAAAAAATGCCTCTTCTAGACTCCATTCTACACGCATTAAAAAAATGACTATTTTTCTCAAAGTTACGGGGGTGTACACACAAATATTTCATTTTTGGGTTGTGTACACTTTGAAAATTAATTTTAAAAAATTAGATATTCATCTAAAAATTATGAAAAATTAGTTGGACCTCGTATGTGGTCTTATCTAACTTTCTACTGAAGGAATTTGAAAAATAATTTATATAACTCAAAAAATGGGGGGGGGGGGGGCGGGGGGGTGCACGCAATAGGTAGTTATTTTTTGACACAAAATAGACATACTTTGTGTGCGCACCACATTTTACCTACTTAATCTCCACCATTTAAAAAAATAGTAGTTTAGAAACTAGATTCCGAGCACTACGATACTTATTCTTATCACATTGTCAAATTTTCAGCATATGCATGCCAAATTATTAGATGAAGTTCATGTTTTACTGATTTCAAGAAAAAAGTGTCCACTTTTGACTCCCTTTTGGTCCCCCATGTCCATGTACTTACCCTTAGGGTATAGTCAAGATTAAAGTTAGCCTTTCAAATTTAGTCTATATTTAGCTTAACATTAGACTATAATCAATGAATATATGTTGATGTTAAGTAGACTATAACTCGATGTTATCCCCTGATGTTGAGATGGTGTTATCTTAACACTATAAAAATTTTCCAATAGTTACACGATAGTGATGGCCAAGAGACATCTGACATCACCATTTCTGAATTTAGATATGGTTTTATCTTAAAAATTATTGCATTTTTTTAGTATGATCTGCAAATAAAATTAATTTAATTTGACATTAAATCCATCACTAAACACTCCAAATACTGTAGCGATAACAAAAAAATATTATGTGACTTACACATTGTAGCCAATGACTCAAATATTCGGAGATGTGTACAACTACTTTTTACCCATAACCCTAGTATGGAAAACAACAAATGTATAGATCACTCACACTCTAACCAAATTGACATCTATATTAATTGTAGACATAAAATCACGCACTTGGGTACATTTTTAGGTTTTAATAACATACTTGCATTCATATTATTCCTAAGCGAGAAAAGTACTAATTGACCAGCATCTTTGGCCTCTTTGCTTTATTTTTGGTTTCTTTCTTGGCCTTACACACCCTGTTTCCCAGTTTGAATTTCAATACTTCAGATTTTTTGAGTTTGGACATGAATGTCCAGGTGCCCTCGTCCTCTCTAGACGACCCGGCCTCTTTGTATCTTGTTTGCCTTTTTTGGGCCTCTTCTAGTCGTTGGGCATCTTATTTTCTTATGGGTCGGCCTTTTAGTTACAAAATTCAAACAAGGGAATCATATAAATACAAATCCATGTGACCATAATAAAGTACCAAGCTCTCAACATCTACTATCACCACCTAAGGTTGCATCCAAAGGAATTCTAAGAGCATCAAAGCATCCATCTATCTTCATTTAAGGGATAAGGGACGAAATTCTTCTGCATACACTTCATAGGAGGGGAAGTTCATTTTTGCATGCACACATCTACTTACATTACTACATATAGCTACTACTCGCTATTCAGTGCATCTTTCATAAGAGTCACCTAGTGCACGATTATACACCCACACACAGAACTACATGGAGTCTAAAATGTAGTGCAGCGACCAGATCATATGTTCACTTAGTTAGGTAACCGTCGGGGTCAATCTGACTCCCCATTTTCATCTTTTTTTTAGGATTTGATTTTTTGGGGGTTTTACAAGTGCTCTTTCTCTTTGTAGGTTACATGTGAATACTACGAGCGTAGTGCAACACACAAGTGATAAACAACAAAGGGAAGTGACATAGAAATGACACAAAAGAAATAAGTTTCCACTCTTATTGCTAAAAATTCCACTCTTATTTGTGGCTATGATTCCACTACTTGCACATGTCTAGGCACCATCCCATTACCTATACAAGTCGGGCCTAAAATTGTTACTACAATATTCTTCTTTATCGATGCCTCATTTCAGTGTAATCTCTTTCTAGGTAGACCCTAGATTCACGCAATGCATGTTGTCCCATCTATTGTTCATCGTTGTGTTAGATTCTTGCATAATGGATATGAACATACCATTGCTTCTGAACCTAATCCATTCAAATTTTGTGCATAGACCATGTTACCACTATGCATATTCCTCCATCGTATCATATTCCATATAGCAATATTGGTACATATGATATTGGTCAATTTAGTGCTTCATAACCTCCTTCCACTACCGCAAAAATTCTATCTATTTCCACTTGTACTAATGTTATCATTTCACCCATTGTGTCTGCTCCACTGAAAAACTTCCACTCCACTCATTAAGACTCCTCTCACTCCTACATATGACTCACCGCCTACCAATATCCTCGATATTGATATCCAACATGAAAACATTGGCAAGGATGATTTTGATGACGAGGTTAATACCGTTGAACTCATTGATGACAAATTGTGCAATCTTAACTTTAATCCTATCGAGATAGATGATTTGTACTTCAATGATACTTTTGTTGCTATTGGCCATTGTGAATATCAATTCAAGACACCCCTTTCTTCTACTAATGTTATGGTACTTTATCAAGGATATGTCCATATATTAGACGTCATACCACCTATATCATATCCTCATGAGGATGCCGCATTTGCACTCCCTCCTTTCACCTGCACTCTTTTTATGAATAACTCTTATTCGCATCATATTCCATTTGATCCCACTCACTTTGACATTATTTTCACACACAATGGCTTGAATCGGAATTGGTTTACACTCAATGATATCTTAGATCTGCCTCATTCACCCCATCTCTATCATGGATATGTTTGTATTACATATACCTATGGTCTTCATGTGTTTGTTGCATGCACTCCTTGCACTTCTCTAATCACACTTGGGAAGTCTTGGTTTGACTACATTAGGGGCACTTTAGACCCTAATCATACTAACATCACATTTCCCATGCCTTTCAGTTGTGTTTCTATTTGCAATGATTCATTTCTTGGCTATGAAAAAATCTTACTCGTTGGTATGCACATGGTTTTCCACAACCACCTTTCACTAATGAAGAGTACGTAATGGGCATGCACAACTTACGCATCAATGGTTCTTTATACGATCAACCACATACTATTACTTACCAATTTTCGGATGCATCTCCATTCGGTTTTGACCATGAAAATGATGATCTATTAGACAATGTTACTTGAATCTTCTACACATCATACAATTGGGGGGCATCATGCTTATTATCATCCCTTTCTAGCATTATCAAGTGTCTTGCATTTCTTCTTGTCCACTCTACACTTTGCATCTGGTCTTTTGCATGCATCTTACAAATCTTGATACACTAGTATTGTCATTACCCAATGATGCACTCTTGTTCCATAGTTCATACTCGATTGTTGAGGGTATAAATATGAAATGAAAATCACCACACTCACTCACTTTCTACGCTCTATGCATTATCGATCATATCTTTCTAGCACACAATTCAAACCATTTCCCGATGGTGCGCTCTTGTTCTATGGTTCATTCTTGACTGTTGAGGGGGAATTTATAAATGAACCTCATCTCATGCATACTCATTAACATTCACTCGAGGGGCACAATGATCCTATCACATGCATATTACATTCCATTCAATTTCACACTCATAGCATATTGCATATCTTGGTTACACATTGTTCTTGCTTACTATGTAAGATAGATATATGGTATGTCATTATCTTTTCTATATACACATGTGTGTTCAATTGCCTTTTAGTTGAGAATGCAGACTTTGCACAGATCTATTACACGCAACATGAATTATTGGCATTGTACCTCTTACCAGTCCCACAGCGGCTCCTGAGGGCATCTACTTTCATACACACTACAGGTGTTTTGTCTCATTTTATACTATTTCGTATTCATACTAGCACACTACTATATCAGATTATACATGTTTTGACATACTTATTATCTTTCTAACATGTTAACAGGTGCTTCATGTGCAACATTTTTATTGTAGGAACTATTTTCCACCATGGTTTTTTGTTGCTCTTTATTTTTCATTAGTTGCCAATGTATGTCATTATATGCCATTATTGCAGGCTATGCCCTTTGTCTTGTATATACATTGTATGCTTTTTTGCCGATTTGACCCTAATTTTCTCACAACATTGTGAGTTATGTCCCATGTTTGAAACCCTATTTTCACATTATACATTGTCTTCTTGATTTTTAGCTTACATATTGTCTTTTATATGTGTATTTGTCTTGTTTGTAATAACACATGTTTTTAGCCACTTTTTTTATGTGTGCCTTGGTTTTTACCAAGCACATTCCCTGCCCCTGAAGGGAATCTATTTTAGATCATCATTTGGTTATCTCCTTTGGGCCGCATCCTCCTAGCAACATTGCATACACCCCAAATGAGGGGGGGCATACATTGGGTGAATCAGTCACCCCATTAGGTAGTACACAGTCATAGTTCAAACCTACATAGTACAAGAATTATATAGTCTTCAATCATAGAAACGACCCAGAATCTGACTTGGGTTTCTCAACACAACACAAATGCCAATGCCGAGAAATAGACATAAGCACATGGGCACCCCTAACCCTTCCTAGGTGCCTGATGACCAGGGGAAATTACAATTTTTTTCTCAGATCAACACAATTTACATAGTGGTTTTCACAGAATAGGCACAATCCTCCAGCAATCAACGTGCATGTTATCTCATTTTTCTATTCATGTTGATTTGAACTAGATCAAAATTGAACAAGATTGGATCACACCATCTATAGTGGTATATAAATCTTTAAGAAGTAGTCAAAGGATGGAGAATAACACAAGACCTTTCTCCCTGCACTTCTTTTGTCGTGGCATGAGATCACCTGAAAAAATCATTCTTGGCATTAGATCGCCCAAAAAACTTATTCTTCTACAACATTTTCAGGATCCTTTCACTCGTCACAAATCAGGTGCACATGTTCCTTTTTACATTTTTACATACTTTACACACTTTTTACATACTTTGATCAAATTTTTCATATACACAGCTTTAACTACTCTTTTTCTCTTCTCTTTTACAGGTATGTCCTTATGAGAAGGAACAGTCACACATCAAATGCATCAAGCGACAACAATAATAGGTACAACACAACATATACACATACACTTTCACCCCTAGGGGTCACTTCCACTTCCTCTTCCCTATCTTCCAACTTCATATTATTCACTTCACGCTTTTTCTTGTCTCCTCGGCACGCTTTCTCCATCAATCTACATGGTTATCAGGTATGCATCTCTTATCTACTTTATGTTATTGAGAATGCACTCAACAAAATAAAGTGGGGGCACGTGTAGACACAAAGTCACACACTTGAGTACATTTCTAGGTCATAATCACATACTTTTATTCATATGATTCCTAAGTGATAAAAGTACTAATTAACCACTGTCTTTGGTCTCTTTTCTTTATTTTTGGTTTCCTTCTTGGCCTTACACGCCCTATTTCCTAGTCTGACTTTTGATACTTCAATTTTTATGAGTCTAGACATCAGCACCCAACCAGGATACCAATGCCCAAGTGCCCTCGTCCCCTCTGGGCACCCCCAACCTCTTTGTATCTTGTTCACCTTTTTTGGGCCTCTTCTAGCCATTGGACATCTTGTTTTCTTATGGTTCAAACTTTTAATGGTTAATTATGAAATTTAAACAAGGGAATCATATAAATACAAAGTTATGTGACCATAATAAAGGACCAAGCTCTAAGCATCTACTATCACCACCCAAGGTTGCATCCAAATGCATTCTAAGAACATCAAAGCATCCATGTAGCTTCATTCAAAGGACAAGAGACTGCATTCTTTTACATACAATTCATAGGAGGGGAAGTTCATTTTGGCATCCACACATCTACTTACATTGCTACATCTAGATCTTGCTCGTTATTCATTGCATATTGCACAAGAGCCACCTAGGGCACGATTCTACACACACATACAAAACTACATGGAGTCCAAAATGTAGTGTAGCACCTAGATCATAACTTCACTCAGTTGGGTGACCATCGAGGTCAATATAACTTCCTATTTGCATATTTTTCATTTTAGAATTTGATGTGTTTTGGGGTTTTGCAAGTGCTCTTTCTCTTTGCAGGTTACAGGTGAATCCTACAGGCATAGTGTGACACACAGGTGATAAATAGTGAAGGGAAATGACATAGAAGTGACACATAAGAAATTAATTTTCAGCTATTTTCCACAGTCATGGGCACCTGGATGCAGTCTACAATGCTCAAGCACCCCCAGTCTAGCTTATTCCAACAGTTCTGTAAATTTTTGTGTGTGTTTGTGACATATTCCTCCTCATGTTCAATAGTTTTCTAGCTCAGCATACTTCACGGTTTATTGTGAAATTAGCTAAGTATTTTATCCTTCTCTTGCACTTAGGGTTTTCAATTTTATCTAGCTTATTTCTTAGGTCAAATATGTACTTTATTGTATATCATCGCATTGTGACTCTGCAATTAGGGTTAAACATAATTTCTATTTGTTGTTAAATCACTAATCCCTTCACAATGAATTAAAAATTATTTCTTTGATAATATAAGTTTGCACTCATGGTTAGGGTTTGAAATGAAGGGGTTCATTACAATACGCAACCTATATCAGAGTTATACCTCACCAAAGAAAGATCAAATGCATGACTCTTAACAAGATCAAACAAAATCTTCTTCTATAAATGTAAGGAAATATGACACGACTTTGCAATAATTCCTCTAATAATGTCAATCCAATGACTTATCATAAATTTGCATACTCTACAAATGCTCTACAGAACAACACTTGGCTCAATTTAGAAACCTTGCACTAGATGCCTTTCTCAATTAGAAGATAAGTTCCCTACATGTTTGTATCTCTCTTCTATTTATATATTTCATAGGGGATTTAGGTGGGAGGGACAAGATGCCTTTATAGTAAAATATACCTTACAAATATTCCTCAGAATACCCCAAGTTTCCATTGATCTATCTATGAAGTTTTTTGTTATTGCATCAAGAGCAATCAAATCATTTGGTTAGTTTCTAACCATAGAAAAAGGTCCCCCATGTGTGCATCCCTATAATTATATCAATGTTGACAGAAGAGCTCATTAGACGAAGATCTCATCATTGGAGAAAATGTGAGTGGTCCCACATAAATGCAAGAATTTAAAGTATTGATAACTTTTGACATCCTTAAGAGTATATGTAACATCAACTAAGAATTGGAATCATACACAATTTTTCATGACAACAACATCCATGAATAGTATTTCATAGAAATTGAATGATACACAAATGTCTCTATGGAATTGAAAAATGTGTGTGGGTAAGTGTAACTTTGCTCAGGTAAGATCATGTTTCATAACATAAGCAATTTTGCACTTCATAGGTAGTGTTGCATGAAATTTAGTTCTATGCAGCTTGAATATGTATCCACAAAGTTTGAAAGAAATGGATAAAGCAATATTTTGCATGATTTTCTTAGCATCATCATTCTGAAAGATGGCAATCGGTACATGATGTTGTTGGTCACAATTCATGAGTGATGGGTAAATGAGGTCCAATTTTGGGAATGGTAAGGGGGTGTAACAAGGGTTATGGTAAGGATAGCCATGTTAGAGAATAGGTTCATGGAAGCGAGGTCTTTGTAAAGACTACACCGGAATCTGTTTTTCTTTCATTTTCAGACAAATTATCCTCATGCTCAGAAGAGGCATACTCATCATATGAAGTGTGAGACTCATACAGATGGATGCCAATACCGGATTTACCCATTATCTGACGAGGTATTGGAAGAGATTACAATGAACCTTGTTCTTAACGGCCTCAACCACGTCCTTAATACCTCATAGTAAGGTATTATTTGGTTAGGAATAACATACTTGGGTGACTGGTAACATAAATACATTTCTTCATCTTTAGGACAAAAAAATAATATCATTGAATATCCTTTCATCTTCTAGTAATCCACCAAGAGAAAATTTATCAAAAGGGCAATTCTCCCTAGATCTTTGAAGTTTGTAACACGACCTACCATATGCTTTGGTAAATAGGGGAATGTTTTGAAACATAAGGGCTTGTTGTAAATCATATTCTCCACAACCTCTTGGTATAACCTTCATCTCCCATGTAGTGAAAGGGGTTTTTTGAGGTGGAAACACCATTTTCATTGAAAGACAAGGTATCTGGATCCACTCATGAAGTGAGAACAACGATCTCCGTAGAAGGATACTTATAGATGGTTGGAAAATATCCTGAAAATGCTCTACAATGAGCAAATGGCTAGGGATCCCCTTGTATAGTAAGTGGTTTATCCTTCATGGTGCAACTTTAAACACTAATGATACGTTGAAGGTATGACTTACATGGCATGAATCCATGGTCAACCAAGCAATATGTTATAAGGGAGATCCAAATCTAAGACATGGAACTTTGTATCATGGTTTATAGGACCCACTTCCAGTGAGAAAGTGGTCATTCCAATTGATTTTCATTCGTCATTGTCATATGCCTTTATGGTGATGAACTTTGTCTCCAAGTTAGCTTTTGTGCACCCTAGTTGTCAAACTAGTTTAAGAGTACAAATATTTATACCTGATCCATCATCCACAAGCACTCTTTTGACCTTCTTATGCTTAATTATTACTTCAATGTGTAAGTGTGAGTTATGGGAGGGAATTTTCGCTAAGAATTTTTTCAAAGTGAAGCTAATGTGCTCTAAAGGAGCAATTTACGCTCCCATGGCATGTAAGTGTGTCGGGTCAATATCAATGGATACTCTTGATCCCTGTAAGGTCTTACAAAGGATATCCTTATAGACATTAGAAATATTTAGAAGGTCTAAGATTGAAATCTTAGTTGTGGTCTTCTCTAATTGATCTAGCACATCATAGTGACTCTTTTGAGGAGGAGGGGGAGAAGGTTTTGAGATAACAAGGCAAGCTCGTCACATTGCCATGGTGCACTCTCTTGCTCTTATTTTTATCATGTTCATATATTCAACATGTGAATCAACACAACCTATTAAGGCATCAAAATTGTTTTTCTTTGATACGTAGTTAGCACTCTTATTTTGAGATGATTGTCCTTGATCCTGCTTTTTATTTCCTTCATGCTTGGGGAAAGGTTCTTTGAAAATCCCCATATTTTTGTTTGGAGATTTTGTAGGGGTGGAAGAGTCTATTTCTACGTCACCACTGTCGATCGAGTCCTGAATTTAATGTTTTAGTTTCTAGCACTTGTCGGTTTTGTGACCTTTAACACGGTGAAATCCACAGAATTAATTTTCCCTAAACCATGATGGCTTAATTACGTCATCCCCATAGGTTTGTGATTTAGGATACCAAACCATATTGACGTCCTCTAACTATTTTAGTATTGACGATATTGAGTCAAATAGAGGAGTGAAAGCACGATGTTTATACTCCGTGGGCGAAGCTCCCTTTGCAATATTCAAAGGAGAGTGGTTTTGAATGTCTTGTACTCACGTAGAGTCTACTATCCCATCACCTATAACGTTTTTGTTCCTATTAGGGACAAAATTTGTCTTGTCATTAGTTTTGAAATCGTTATGATCACGTGAAAAGGGTTTTAGGATCCCTCTAGCTAATAACGCTTTTTCGATTTGACTCCCTTTTTCAATCACCTCTTCGAATATGTTACCACAGTGCATTTGCAAGTGGAACGTGATGTCAGGGTGGAGGTTGGGAAAAAATATACTTATCAACTATTTATTGGGTATGGCTCAAGGTAAGTAGGAAAGCAACGAAGTTCTCATTGTTTCATTTGTTTCCATTACACATATCTAGCATGGTGACATCACTCTCTATATTAAAAGAAAAGTGACATACAAAATGTTCCACTAGTTTTGACCATGTAGATATGGATCCCTTGGGAATGTGTAAAAACCACTCTAGTGTTTTTCCTCCTAAACTTTGTGGGAAGATGTGAATAAGATAGTTGTCGCTATATGTGACCTCTTGACATGCCATATAAAAATCTTTGATATGATCTCAAGGATCACCTTTTCCCTTCTATTTATCAAACTTCGGACAATCAAAATGTCATGGGAAAGGTACTTGTAACATGGCTCTATCAAATAGATAAGGGCACAATTCATCGAACTGGTATTTCTTGTTGTTATTACTAGTTTTTCCTTCTTGCAATGCTAAAAGGGCATTCTTCATAGTGGACCACTCTTGATTGAAGAGTGGGTCTATTGTGGGTGGCATAGGTATGTACGAAGTATTAAATTTAGGTGTATTCCCACCCCTATTCTGTGCAAAAAATTATTCATAGGGGTATTTTTCGTGTCTCCCATTGAGGAGTGTTTGTCTAGAAATCATAATATGAAGCCTTAGGTTTGGCTTTTGGTATGGCTTGTTTTAACGGTTTCAGTTGTTACTTGTTTACATGTGATGCTAAACTTGCCAATTGAAGATTGAGAGCTTTTACTTGTTCTTCTAAGGTTACCTCCTGAGTGGGTACTTTGTTACGATTTTCACGAGGAGGTTGTTCATGGTGAACAAGGTCTTCATGATCTTCCCAATGAACTCTAACTATACGTATATGATATTCTCCATCATTTTCAAAAGGTACCTCCTCATTATTCTATCGTCTAGAAGTAGAGGTGTGTCCTGGGTTTAAAATCTCATTAACATTGCGATGAGGATATGCCACTTCTTCCTCTCCCTGAACCATGTCGGCGATAAGAGAAGGGTCAACTGTGGAAGGTAACTTAGCTCTTAGTTCTACAACACGCATAAGAACATCATGTTTGTTGTGAAACAAGTAATCGCCAATATGGGTGGGATGAAGTTCCATATCTGCATGAGGAGAATCCTCCTCTCCACCACTATGATCAATCATTACATTGTCCTCTAAAAGAGGGTTGTCACCTCCAAAGAGATTGGCTTATAACTTTTGGGACCCCATTCTCGTAGTAGGCATACTTGAAATAGGGGGTATAATGCAAAAGGTTTCCACTAAGGTTTACTAAAAATGGACCCTAGGAAAATTTTCCCAGTGTAACGATGCTAAGTCGTCACAAAAAATGGTGACTATAAAATATCCATGAATCCAATAGGTCTTTGTGAGCCCTAGGATAAACAATAAAAAATTATTTACCCTAGCAAGGTAATATATGACGTGATATTTCTAGGACAATACAATGATGTATAAAACTCAAATCTAGTCACAAAAAAAAGTTTACTCCCTATGATTTTTCAAGACACGTTTAAAACAAATAGTGACAACACAATATCACCAATTAGGACAAGTTTGAAACAAACAAGACCTAAATGCTAAGAGAGTGTTGACGCGATCCTCTAACAAGGTATATTAAAAACCAATTTCTAGACACTAACAAATTCTAAGTCTTGTAAAATGTAAGATACAAATGTGAGTAGTGTAACAATGCTATTTGGACATGTTAATCAAACTTTGCAAAAAAGAAAAAAAATAGTATCAAAATGGCGTTATTGTGATGCTAACAAGGTAACCTCAACACTCCCAAAACTCAAGACAAGGCTACAATGTAAAAACTATGCCTAAGTATATCAAGGAATTACTATGCATGTGAGCAACGTAATAATACAATCTAGGGATTTAGGTCAAGTTTCAAAATGGAAATAAGACATAATTATCACAATTATATGGCTATAATGCGGGCAACGTAATAACTCAAAAGAATTCAGTGATAAGAAAACCTAACTACAATGATAATAAGTCTCAATATGGGTTTGAGACAAAGGGCCTACTAGAGCTTGATGACGTACCATTCACACTTTCAACACTTGCATTGTGACATTACAACCTAGTCATGTAAGTAGACTACAAAAGTGGTGGACACGATTATTTCTAGTGGTGTCTATGTATGTTTGTTCTTCTTTTTTCTCAAAATTAGCAACAAGAGAACAAAGTAGTAGACCAAGTGGTGATGAAAAATACTTGGTGTAACTTTGGTAGAGTTTCACCTTGTCTTAGGACAAGTGAAAAACTAGGATAGAGTAACACTAAATAGTTTTCGTGATGAAATTTCACGAAATGGCCACAAGCAGTGAAAATTGGCTAAAGCAAAAGTTTTTGTTCCGCATGGTCTGGGATAGCTGGGATGAAAGTACACACGAGACATGAATTAGCCGATTTGCCACAAGTCGGTCTATTGTGGGTGGTGCGGAGATTTTCGTCTGGGTCAGTCGGGACAAAAGTACGCATGGGACCTGAAAGAGTAAAAAGGGCGCAAAAGGGGACAAGGAAGCCCAAATCAGCCGATGCAGAAGAATGTGTCTGGGATAGATGGGGACACGCAGACCCTATTTTTCCGTGACACCCACAATTCAAAGGAAAAGTCAACGTTTGACTCCAGAAACTTCTAAAGGCCATTAACTTTTGACTCCGAGCTCCAATTTTCACAAAATTGGTCTTTCTGGAACGAGCACGACGTCCTCTACATCACAAAAATTACATTTCTTAATTTTAATGAGGGTAGATATATTTAAATAAAATAAACATATTCGGCTCTAGTTAGTTAATGCCCATTCCCGTCAAATGACAGAAAACGCCTATCAGACCCAAAATAGCTGCTCACACTCAGAAGGCCATAACTTTTGCATTTTTCAACAAAATCACACAGAATTGGTACCGTTGGAATCGTGACTCCAAGCCCGACGCACAAAAATCAATAAATTCCATATTTTATGAGAAATTGATAGGTATTTTTCATAAAAACGTGGCCGGGTTCATGACAGTGTTTTATTTAGTAGTTGAGAGTGCAATTAAGAGGCGATGGCCATCATTCCTTCTCTGTTGTAACATCTAGGACAGTATGGGGAGCCTTTTACAAGTAACATACAATCATTTCACTCCATTTAGTACCTCTTACAAGTGGTTGAAGGATAGATTTTAGGATTTCCATGTTCCCCTTCTCTCTCTCTTCTCATTTTCCTATAAATTGGAGTGTTGGGCTCATTGTAAGGGGCGTAGTTTTTGTAGCAAAGCTCTACCAAAAAATTTTTTTTGAAGTCAATGTGCTGTAGGCCCTTGTTGTGGACTCCTTACATGGTGATCCAGGCCCTTATCTTGTGACAGATTAAACTGTGCACATCATGAAGCAATAACATATAAGTTTGTGGATGCATCTTCCCCTGTTGTATTTTCTTGCATTCTTCTTACCCCTTCAACCTTGATTATAGGTTTATTGTGTCTTTCTTTATGCTCTTGCAAGGATCTATTATTATTGTGCATTATGAAACATTTTTGTGAATGCATTTTCAGATTGTGGAGAACTATTATCACCCCTTCTAGTAGGCACTCTACTCTTAGTTTTCACACATTGGAAGACTACTCTTACACCCTCCTTTTCTGAGGTATCACCACTTTAGTGTAGGCTTTCATTTTCATGCATTCTATCTCCTTGGTCCCTTGGAAAAGTTAAGTTAGGAAAGATAGTTTTACATGCATTAGAATAGATTGTGGCAAGTAGTTTTAGGAGCAAGAACCAGCTTTCTCTGGAGGTCTATCTCAAGTAGCAAGTCCCACAACTTGGAGATATTACCCATGTTATCCAATCACGCCATGAGGTCAAGTATATGCACTTGCATAAACATAAGGGTGTTGTGATTCGCTAATAACACTACCTCTACGAGCTCGATTTACCAAGAAAGTTACACTGACTAATCTTGGATTATCTCGGCTTTACTTTACCCCCTTCAATACAATGAACCAACGAATTGCATTCAATTTTATTTTCACTAAGGTCACAATAGAGGTAACTTTCACTCTAATCTTTCAAGGTGTACTAATCAATTAGGTAGTGTGGAGCACTTTCACGTTTCGTTAACAAGGTTCCCTCTTGGGTGAACTACTTTGGGGTTCCTAGGAGCATTCTTCTTGTTATTTAAAGGCTTATGCCAAAGGAAGTTTCTCCTAGTTAAGTGGACGAGCTTTAGCTCTTAACCAAACTTACAAATACAATGTTTTGCAAAGTGGTGTATTTTCTTATCTTTTGGATTAAGTAATTTGGTTAGGACCACCGTTGGTAACCTACAACACACATGAACGTTAGAATTTGGTTTGAAGAGAGTTATCCTTTCTTTGGCTAGCATTAGGTCCTTCACCCAAATGGTTAGTAGTTCAAAATATTTACAATATCATATAAAAAGGATTAAATGTTGTTTTTAGTTCTCAAGATCTTCCAAGGACGCAAGAGAAGAGCATACACAATAAGTAACCCAACTAGATAGTAATGAAAAATCTTGTAAATCAAATAACCACTATAAAAATTTGTAACTCTAGGTTTATTCTCAATTAATCCAAGTGTTTTTTAATGAAAAACTAAGGTTGTTTTTGGTTCTCAAGATCACACTAGGTGTAAGAGAAGAGCATACACAAACCTTAGCTTTATTTATTTATCAAATGAAAAATCTCTTAAACTTAAAGATCATATACATGCCAAAATGAAATTTTATTCCCTTAAGCATAACAATGAATGATGATTTTTCCTACTTACTCTAAATTAGCAAAAATAATGTTTATAGGTGATTTTGATTCTCAAGATCACACAAAGTGCAAGAGAAGAGCATACACAACCCTATTTCAAACTCATACAAAGCATGAAAAAAAAATAACTCACCAAACCCTAAGTTAATTTGTTAGAAAACATGCTCTAAATCATAAAATTGACAGCAACAGCAGCTAAAAATCCCTAGAAAATGACAGAAACACTAAAAACCAAAAGTTGAAATTTTAAACTTGGAGACAACTTTACTTGAGTGCGTCAGTGTGCCTCTTAGTTTAGTAGCACGTCCTATAGAGCATGAGTGCATCCCTTAAATCAGAAAACGCATACAGTCAAAATCCCACATTTGATATTACACAGATGCAACCAGTGAGGATGCCAATGCACACTTTGAAGTAAGAGCGTAGGTTATACACTGAGGATCAAAAACTCAATGATGTTGATGCAGGAGCATCATAGGTACTTATGCATTTAGAGAGTCTAGGTATATTGTCTAAGACCTTTTCCCTCCATAATGGAGTTGTACAAGTTCAAATATGAATGTAATAGTTGTATTAAGTTATTGTAGTAGGCCTAGTAAAGGGGTAAACTTGTCTAGTAAAGATGAATTGACCTAAATAAATTCATATAGGCTATGTAGGGAGATAATATTTGTTGGAAAACATGTGTCATAGGTTGGTTTAGCTTGATTCTAAGTTGAGAGTCTTGTTGAGCAATAATAGTGTTAGTTGCATTATTCTAGGGTATTATCTCCTAGTCTTATGGCAATAAGATTATCTATTTGAGAAGAGTATGCACGTGAAAGAGAGAGATATACTATTATGTATGGAATGCTTGATCAATAATGAAAGGAAGATGAATGAATTCTTGCAATGTATTTGTAAATAAATTGGACTGTGCATTTGAACTTTGTCCCAGGCCGAGCACATGAAATTGACAGTAAAAGAATGAGAGAAATTCAAGGAACTATGAAGAGTTGAATATGAGGACAGATACGTGAGAAGGCACATATATTTTTCTTAGACTATGAAGTTTCTTCTATACTCATTTAGCTCCATTTTTCTCTTCTCGGGCCCTAACTAGGGCATCACACCATTTGAGATCTACAAAGCCAAACCCTATGAAATTTTGTTGACATGATTGTACATATGAATCGTATAAGTGTGTCAAATCTCAAAGTCTATTTCACACATGTGAAGGATTTGCTCCACCTTTACCAGTCCTAGTTGTACAGTCACAATGAAGGCAAGAATTGGATGCATGCAAGTGTTACTTGGTGAATCAAGGCTCAAATTTTATCAAGGATCATCTCAGAGGAATTACAGAGGTAGTCACATTAGGTTACAGGTGGGACCATCATCAGAACTACATGTTGTCATAATTAGAGGGGTTAGAAAGGTCTAATTAGCCTAGTATAAACCCTAATGTTAATGTTTATGCAAAGTAACCTATCTTGAGATTTTGATATGTAATAGTATCTAAGAAAAGGAATCAAGATCAATCATCAAGATTGGATGTTTTCTTAGAAAAATTTCATTTCTAACTCAGATTGTGTATTAAGAGGGTTACAAGTCAATAAGGGTTTCACTAGGATTGCATAGTTAAGGGTGAATTGATGGTCTAAATATCTTGGGTATGGTTGAATGAACAATATAAGATAGATTAGGGATGATAAATATCATGATGAAGGGTTTTGATAATGATGGAGTCATGAAAATCCTCATTAGGCTATAAGGGGGAAGAGTGAATAAGGTACATCAAAAGACAACTATAGTTGGTATGAAGAATAAGTGAATTGTGGTCTAAGATAAGTGTGGGGTATTATGAAATCAAGGAAGGTGATGATCTTAACTTGGAGCACAAGTATATGAGTTTCGTTTAGTGAATTGCTATTGAATAATGACAGTTATGAGTAGAGTAGAGTGTGTGATTGGTGTTTATGTAAAATTGATGTAATCTTATGAATGATTATAACCCTCCAAGATTGAATAACTTCGTGATGGAGAAGGTAGTACCATGCTTGGAGACAATTTTCTAATAGGACAACATATGCAATTTGAAACTAGATCCTCTACACTAGATCCACAAGCACGTCTGAAGAAGCATATGCACATCTAGTAGAGCACAAGTGTGGGCTTTGGAGTGTGGGCACACCCATTTGAACATAGGCGCGGACCTTCATGTAGGTGATCAAACCATGACTTTTGATAAGAAAAATATGAAAAATAGCACATCTTTGGCGTTTTGATGGAATTTTGATAGCACTTCACCCCCTTATATCCTGTAAAGAACAGAAAAATGCAACATCTATTATTAATCTAGTTTTAAACAACTATCGAAATGAAAATTGATCTACAGAGCTTTGCAAATTACTCTAAAAAGCTTGAAAGTAATCTAGAAAACTTGAAACTAGATTTAGAAAACTTGAATTTAATCTAGAAAACTTGAAACTAAACTAGAAAACTTGAAACTAATCTAGAAAACTTGAAGCTAAACTAGAAAGCTTGAAATCTAAAAAACTTTGAAACTAAATTAAAAAATATTAAGAATGAATGCAATGGGGTATGTCCCACTCAGCGTGCTAAATGAAGACTACTAAAAGTAACAAAGCTAAACTAACAAGACTAACACCACATAGTCTGATTAACAAATTATTAATGAATATAACAATAGTTACATCAATTATTAAATAGCTTGAAAGAATTAACATGATATATAAATCTATCTTAGCTAAAGCATGCCTACTATAATATCCAATTGCTAACTAACTTAGACCTAAATAGATCTAAGAGAAATTAAATTGCGGGGTTTGTTTCTACTCCAATGAAGGTAAGATGGTCTCTCCAAAAATGACTACAAGATCATATTGGGTACCCATCTACTAACCCCATTGAATACTTGAGGCAAGGATTAAGCTTGGATATTAATCATATTTCTTATATGATATGCAAATCAAAACATGGTGTAAAGTTTCAAGGTATGTGGTTAGTCCTTTTTATAGTTTTTTCCTGTAAGTAAAACTAGGATCTTGGTGCATGTGGGACTAAAAGCAAAAAGTAGATTAAGAATTTATAATCCTAATTAAGGCTTGTTAATCATGATTAGTGAATTAACAAGTGATTAGGATGTGAGGATCCTTAATCAACAACTTGGGGTCAATTAGGATTCTAGGATAAGCTTTTGAAGTCTTTTGAGATGTTGTGGAAGGAAGTGGGGTGATTTTGAATGGTTGGAAGAGGGGTTTGAGCCAATAATAGGGTATATTGACCAAAAATAGGAGTAAAATAGGCTTAACTAGCTAATAATCACTAATTATTTGTTTGGAAGAGGATTTTGACTTATGATTTGTCATAAAGTGGCATCCTAAATGCGAAAGAGGATAGGTAATCAAAAAGTGTTGTTAATTGACCAAAATGGTAAGAATCGTTAGTTAATTAGCAGAAATCACTAATTATAATGAAAATCGTAAGAATGAGAGTGATTTGTGTGCTTTTGGCAATAAGATTGCAAAAGTAAAATTTAGGTGTCTACATGTGTATGTGTGTGTGTGTGTGTATTATTGTACATATTGTACCCGACAAGTGTCTAAAGTAGTTATTCACAAGGTAATACATTATCTACATAACTTTTAGATATCGAATACAAGTTTAAGTCTAACCTTTTTTTAATGCATTTAAAATTTTCTATTTTAAATCAATTTAAAAGATGATTTTCCCTACAAATAAACATGAAATTAAAAATATATATTCAATACATGTTAACTCAATTAAAGGATAAATTTCAAGTGTTGACCACATAATTATCAAGTGTGGGTGGAGTGACGCTACAAATTTTAATTAGTTGTCAAAAAAATGACTCGAACATTAACAAACTAACACTGGATTTCACCAAAATAGATCCCCCATAAGAGATACTATCAACATGCCAAAAGTGTCGAAAATACAAATAAAAAATCTCTCAACAAATAAGAGATATACACTACACTTGCTAAAGAAAAATGCTCAAAACAAGGAGCATTACAATGCAAAAGGTATAGAAAGTGGAGAAAGAGGCCGAATGGTGGAGGAGCCATGCCTATATAGTCCTCTCAACGAATGCCTATGTCATCGCCACAAGTGATCAGATATCCACCCCAAATCAACACGGATGGATGAAGAATATGTATGCATATGACTTGGTGCAAAATGCACAATGGGTACATGCAAAGGAACATCAAAATGTGTGTCAGATTGATCATGTTTGATAGCTGAAATCTTAGGTTTCTCAAGCCTGAGTGAAGGTGTAGAACTCATGTTTTTCTCATGATCCTTAGAAAGAGTCGAGCGAACAAAAATAGGAGCTTTGTCAATGTGTGATCCGAATGAAGTATCTTCTTGAAAACTAATGTCATGGCAAGAATTCCACTTAACATGTGGAATAGGGGAAATAATACCCTGTGAATGTCTGGCAATACCTCCACCAGTGAAACAAATAGAACTGAGCATGTAAGAACTGGATGCAGTTGTATGCTTCTCAAAAGATCCATGCATGTGAGCAGAAGTAGGATACACCACATGTGTTACTGTAATAGGCATAGATGTGGAAGAGCATGCAGTAACAAGCCTTATAGGCTTAGGAGCATCAAAAGCAGGAACATGCTCAAAGACTGGAAAATCGATGTCATTAGATACAAGAGCAACAACTGCAAGTGGACTAGGAGCATGGATATGGTTGTCCACAATATGATGGCAATGTTGTAGGCTAGCAAGTTTTTGCTACATGGAGTGGATTAGTGTACCCCTATCATGAATGAGTGATTGTAGAAGATAATTTCGCTTCTTGAGCGATCTATTTTCTTCCATAAATTTTACAATATCCTCTTGAAGTCCACACACTTTAGAGAAAATTATATGATTCTCAGAATCCATGATAGATACAAGAATGCAACTCCAAAATTTTAGGACGTTGGGCTCAGCCGAGATTACGTCCACAATTTATTACAACACTCCTCCATATTTGGCACTTTATAATGAGTGTGTGTTACAATATGGCACTTTATAATTATAGTGCAATTCTCAAAATAAATATTTCCAATGGAAATAGCACGAAAAAACAAGCACTTTTGTAAAAAACGGCACTCAAAACCGAGCTATCGATCAAAAGATACAAACTTTTCAATATTATGCTCTGCTATTTATTTTAGTAGCCACTAAAACAAAATAAAATGCTCTTGCCTTCACCACACAAATAAAATGAAAGAGGGCTGGAGTTAAGCACCTAGAATCACAAGCTTAAGCCCTCATATGACCATACCATGTGACCAAAGGCTAAGGATTTCAATACAGATCTTAAAAAACTGTAAAAAAAACCCAGAAATTGATTTTTAGGTTTCGTTTTGATTGATGCAAATTTCAAGGTGACCCGACGCATGTCCCTACAACAACAAAAAACTGAATGCCTTCAAAAATGGTCAATTTTACAGTCGATCTTAGGGTTTTCCTACCTTCCGGATCTAATGGAAGCCTCTATTTTGCATAAAACCACACACAGCAACAAAATACAAACAAATCCCAAATATATGAATATACATAGAATTTATTTGCAAAATAAAACTTACATACGGATGTCAACAACAATCTCTCACTCTGATACCATAAAAGGAACGATAACCAAATCGTACCAAGCCAAGAACACACATGCTAATTAAACACCACAATCTATAAGATGAAAGCAATTCGCCAAAATAACTTTACATAAAACCTTTACAAACAAATGAGCAGCAATATCATATATTATTATGGAACTCAATGAATTACAATGAGAATAGGCCTTACTTATATAGGCAAGGAATAGCAATCTAAGAATCAGTCAAGGTCTTAGATCAAGCCATAAATCAAGGAAATAACTAGTCATCAAAAAACTAGTCAAGACCATAGATCAAGGAAAGAACTAGTCATCAAGGATCTAATCAATACCATAGATCAAGGAAAGAACTAGTCAATACCATAGATCAAGGAAAGAACTATACCTAACAACTAGATAATATCTCCTAATATCTAAATAAGATAAAAGAAATATCCACACACATAAGTGGGTGAGGATAAATACAATAAAGGTAAATAAAGTACCTAGGTGAACATGAGTTAAGGTAAATACCTACTGTAACAAGAAGTAGCCAAATCAACATTGTTGGATTGATTATCTGTGTATTTTGTTGGTCGTTAGATATTCGTCAAAATACTACAGTGACAATAATAATAATAATGTATATCAACTTAAATATTTATGAATGTTGAAAACAATAATTTATTGATTCTTATGTTTATTTTGTTGTTTTCTCATTACATTTATAATATTCTTGCTAATATTTTAAAAACTAATATATATTTTAAATATACTTTTTGAAAAACTAATATCTCGAATACTAGGAGATGTCCAAAACTATTTTCTACCCACACTCCTAGTATGGAAAACAACAAATGTATAGATCACTCACACTCTAACCAAATTGATGTTTATACCAATCTCTTCAATATGAATTAAAAATTATTTCTTTGATAATATAATTTGTGCAGTCATGGTTAAGGTTTCAAATGAAAGGATTCCTTACACAAAGCAACCTAAATTAGAGTTACACCAAATCAAAGAAAGATCACATGTATGCATGACTCTTAACAAGATTAAAAAAAACTTATTATATGAATGTAAGGAAAGATGACAAGACTCTACGAGAATTCCTCTAAGAATTCCAATCCAATGACCTATCATAAGTTTGGAGACTCTACAAATGCTCTATAGAACCACACTCAACTCAATTCATAAACCTTTCACTAGATGCCTTTCCCAATTATAAGATAAGCTCCCTACATGCTCATAGCTATATTCTATTTATATATTTCATTGGGGATTTAGGTGGGAGAACAAGATGCCTTTGCAATTAAATATACCTTGCAAATATTCCCCAGAATACCCCAAGTTTCCATTGATCTGTATATGAATTTTTTCGTTGTTGGATCAAGATCAATCAAATCATTTGGTTGGATTATAACCATAGAAAAAAATTCAAAACCCATTTATGCATCCCTAATTGTATCGATGTTGACATGAGAGCTCATTAGACGAAGATCTCATCATTGGAGCAAATGGGAGTGGCCCCATAGAAATACAAGAATTTATAATATCGGTTATGCTTGGCATCCTCAAGAGTATATACGACACCAACTAAGCATTGGAAGCATACGCAAATTCTCAAGGCTTCAACACCCTTGAATAATATTTCGTAGAAATTGAATGATACACAGAGGTTTCTATGGCATTAGTAGGTGTGCATGGGCAAGTGTAACTTTTCTCTAGTAAGATGGTGTTACACAACATAAGGGAATTTCTACTTCATAGGTAGTGTTGCACATAATTTTAGTTCTATGCAACTTGAATAGGCATCCACAAAGCTCAAAAGAAATGGCTAAAACAATATTTTGCATGATTTTGTTAGGAGTGGCACATCATATTTCTTATGGAACCAAATACTCTTGCATCAATAAATTTTCCTAAATACAAGGTTTTTGTTTGATAGAAGTTTACATATTTTTGGTGTTTCTATGCATTATGTACTTGCAAATAGTTGAACTAAGCAAAAACACAACCTACCTTAAAAAACAATAATTTCCATGTAAGATATTATTTCTATATAAAGATAAAATATTTGAATAAATACGAACATATACAAATAATTGTAAAATATAATTCTAAGCCATGTAAATACATTTTCACATTTATTTTCATATTCTAGAAGTTATTGCCAACTCCCTTCTTTATACGCGGTTCAAGTATAGGATTAGGGCTAGCATACTTGTGTTTGCACATGTGGTTCCAATTGACGCATCTAGTTTTTGAACAAAATATAATGTTGTTTTTATACTTACAAAAAAAAATTGTATGGGTTATGTCAAAGCCCCTTTTTTTTGTACATTGCAATTGTTGATTAGTTGATTACTTCTCTCTAGTTTATGCATTATTTGGTAAAACCCTTTGATATAGGCACATTTTTTCATGGGGTTTTGTCCTCATTTATGCTCCATAACATGAACCTAGGCATCCTCATCGTCAGTATTGATAATGGAATTTTAGCAATGAAAAATATGTAGGTATTAGTATAGTTTGGGTTCTAAAATTTGATCGTAAAAAATGATGAACATTGATTTTGGGGGAGTAGTAAGAATGTGAATGTTATAAACTATTATCACAAAAGAAAAACTACATAAAATCAAAGTAATTCGAGAAAAAATGCATACTAAATGATCAATACAAAAGAATAACTACGTAAAATCAAATTATAAAAAAATAAGGTGATTGAAATATCGAGCTTATCTCCCTATTATCCACATAAATACACGAAGGAAGTCATAGAAGGTTATAATATTGAGCGCATAGACAATTTAAGCAATAGTGGCAATAACATTATAAGAGACCACTAACAATGAATTGTATTCATATACCACTCTCGATTTATATCATGTCTTTGTAATACAATACAATTGAGTTATGGGTAAATGCTTTGGTTTATTCCTTATTGATTTTATCATCTACACAACCTTTCTTTTCACATATAGTTATACATATGTGCTTTATTAAGTTATTGGAGCTTCCAAACATTTGAAGTTTATTAATCCCAACGCAATAGTGTAGCTAGATTGAGGTCACCCATAATCAATTTAGAACCCTTCAATAAGTAAAACTATGCAATCAATTGAAAATAAACACCTTGAAATTGATATAAATTGGTGTTCTTTCAAATGTGATAATTAATACTCCGTCCTCAAACTTGAGATAAAATCAACACACTCACAAATTACAATCTTTCCAAGATAGTTTCTTCTACAATAATCTAAAACAATTTCTTCAACTCTTAAAATGAAATAAAAATAAAACCCTCCCTTAATAAAAATAAAACTAAACACTTTATTCCTAGAAAATAGTGATACTAAAATAACAAACTTAAAGAAATTCTTGAAACTCTTAAAATGAAATAAAAATAAAACCATTACTTATAAAAATAAAACAAAACACTTTATTGTTAGAAACTAAAGATACTAAAATAACAAACTAAAAGAAATTCCTGAATGAGAAAAAAAATTAATAATCTAAAACTACAAGTTATGTGATGTATCCGTTACCTAATAAATAAAATATTAAAAATTACACCTCTTATACTTTTGATGGGTCATAATATAGAGCAAAACAATGTATAATAAACATGCAACTCAATAAATATTTAGTTTTACATGGGGAATGAATCTCATTAGAAATATGAGTTTTAAAGTTTAAATCAAGTATGTTATATATAAAATATAATTAGATAATGAAAAAATTGTGTGGGTGATAGAAGTCAATATTTGAGTGGGGTTGAATAGTTGAGAGGGTATTTGATGGGAAAATGTCTAAAATTTGGGTAAATTTAAATTTTAAAAAATTGTACAAATTACATATTATTGTACATATTGTAAAGTACCTAGTCATAAGATGACACAACTTTTAGATACCGAATGCAAGTTTACGTATAACCTTTTTTAATCCATTTAGAATTTTCTATTTTAAATCAATTTAAAAGATGACTTTCCTTCCAAATAAACACATGAAACTAAAAATATGTATTAAATACATGTTGACTCAATTATAGGATAAATTTCAAGTGTTGATCATGTAAGTGTCAAGTTAAATATTTCGAATAAATTCAAAATAAAAATTTGTAAGACCCTTATCAGCTGCAGAAATTGCAAGTGACTTAAGTACATAGCATTGAATCTTCTTTATAAATGTTGGAATTAAAAGCATTTTCGCCCACTTTATGCGCAACACTATTTACGAATTCCAAAATCTAAACTTATCGTTATGTACATATTTCAAATATTCAAAAATTGTTTTCAAGACTTTAATCTTGTGGATATTTTTAAAATCACTTCATTTTATTTTATCTATTGTGAGAAGTAGCCAAATCAACACTATTGAATTGATTATCTGTATATTTTGTTGGCGGTGACAATAATAATACCTTATCAACTTAAATATTTATAAATGTTGAAAACAATAATTTATTGATTCTTGTGTTTATTTTTGTTGTTTTCCATTGCATTTATTTTTGCTAATACTTTAAAAACTAATATATATTTTACGAAAAATGTTTTAAAAACTCAATCTCAATATTTTATTTTAAATTAATCCCGTATTTATTAGTAAAATAAGACAATCTCTTTACAGTTTCACAATCCATATTTATTAGTAAATAAAAACAATCTCATCATAACTGTGAAAAGTTTTTGACCAATTTTATCTGAAACCGATTTTTTGCACCAGCCGGGAATCGAACCCGGGTCTGTACCGTGGCAGGGTACTATTCTACCACTAGACCACTGGTGCTGATGAAATATATTTAGTTTTTATTTATTTCCTAATTAAAATAATAATAATAACCCATAAATTTTTAATATGCCAATGGGAGTCTGAAAATTTCATCTCTGAGCTACATTTAGACATTCACTCAACTCATTAAATATAATTATTTAATTTCGGGATTGCTGCCACAACAAACAAATATTTATAATATCTACTAAAAGTTTTCAGAACGGCGTCGTTGTAGTATAGTGGTAAGTATTCCCGCCTGTCACGCGGGTGACCCGGGTTCGATCCCCGGCAACGGCGATGGCATTTTTAATCTCGCTTGATTAGCTTGGAAATTAAACCAAATGCCAGTAACTCACTTTTAATTCTACCATGCTGTTATTAGAGAATTGTTTTTAACTATTAAAATTTGTCAATCAAAGTTTCCTATGTCGATGGTTTCTTTTGCAAGATTAAGCCTTTTGATTTTTGTAGTAAGAAATTTATTGTATAAATTGAAAAATGCGTACTTATTATACAAACAATGGGAAACCCAATCTCCATTTCAATGCAAAATGAGGAAGCTAATTACAAAAGAGCTTTAGGAGAAACATCTACCACACCCAGCTATCATTACTTATGAACTAGGTTATATATACATTATTAGTCTTAGAATCATAAGAATCAATTAACTTTCCATTTTCAGAATGCCACATTGAAGCAACTCATGCTAAGGATCTTTATTATCAAATTATAAAAACAAAAAAATATTATGAAAACAATAAATCATTATTTACTCACGAGCTATATGTTGATTTTTACTCTATGTAATACCCATCTTTAATTCCACCTTGTCATTTCAACTTGCAAGTGCCAATCCTTATAGACGAAAATGGCACTGGTATTGAACAATGACAAAACTTTCAAAGTATCTCCATAAAAAAAATCAAATAAAAAACAAATGAACAAAATTAAAGGAAATATCAACAAAAACTCACAATAAAAGGCTTTTGGCATTCAATACAGTTCCACAATGAAATTCAATCAACATTCAACATAAATAAGATAGTGTTACCCCCATGATACTAGCTCCCACTACTCCAATGTTCTCAGTATTGATAAATAGTGTCCCAGCTGGGCACTTTTCTACTTCTCGTGGTCTCAGATATGGGGACCCGATCTCCCTTTTCTTTTTATTATAATGGTTGAGATCCTTTCAAAGGCTATTCAGAAGGGCAGTGGACAAAAAGGAATTAGAAGGGTTGAAAATCTCTTCGAGGATCGACCCTATATCGAATGCCCAGTTTGTTGATGACACGGCGCTCTTTGGAGACCCGACGGTGGCGGAAGCGAAGAAATTCCAGGAGATTCTTTTCCAATACGAAAAGTTTGCTGGACAAAACGTAAGTGCCCCTAAAATAGTTATCTTTTTCGTTAATGTGGATCCAAGGTTGCAAATAAAGATAGCTGGCATCTTTGGTTTTTCTATTGGCTCATTACCCAGTTCTTATATGGGGATGCCTTTAATTGGGAGTGCGGCGGGCAAGGACATATGGAAACCTGTGGTGGATAGAATTCAGGCGAAGTTGGCTTCAGGGAAATGCAAATGGTTCTCTTTAGCTGGAAGAGCGAAGTTAATAAGATCGTCTCTTCAAGCAATTCCTACTTATTTCATGTCGCTCTTCAAGTTGCCAGAGAAAGTGGCTCGATGCATTGTGGGCTTGCAAAGAAATTTCTTGTAGTGTGAATCAGAGGATAAGAAAAAGTTTAGCTTGGTCGCTTGGTATGAGGTATGTCACCTCAAAAAAGGAGGAGGCTTAGGCTTCAGAAATTGTAAGCTTATGAATAAGGCCCTTGGGGGAAAGCTCCTATGGAGAGTTTATGAAGACAGTAGTCATCTATGGAGTAGAATCTTGGTGGAAAAATACCTGGAATCACAGGACCCTGTGGATATTTTCTTCCAGCAAGAGCTCCCTTGTAGTTCGGGGGTTTGGAATTTCATAAAAATCTGTAGAGAGATGTTTGTCCCTGGTCTGAAGTGGTATCCCCCACGATGGCAGAAGAGTTGACATGTGGAATGATAATTGGATCCCTTTGGGTTCCCTTGTTGAAGTAGATTCACTAAAATGGTTTAAAGATGAAGCTATATTGAAATGGGGCTCCAAAGTGGAGGGATATCTTTGTGGGTATGGCGAAATAAATTGTTTGGATTTTCTTTGTGCATGGGTAGCATTGTAAATCGGGATGGAGCCTCTACTTTTTTAAGAATTCTTAGATGCTTCCCTTGCCCTGGTGGCTTTTTAGAAGACTATTTGATCTGATCTGGATCTAGCTCGGGTGCAGTTACGGTTAAGGAATTATATGCATTTATCTTCGGAAGAGTAAACTCATGTGATGCCCCAAAGTATTTTTCATATGCTTCTATTTGGATCAAGGAAGGCCTTCCTAAGGCTAATCACTTCTTGCGGTTGGCTACGCTTGGTAAGTGCTTAACATATGATAATCCGGTAAAAAGAGGTTTCCATGGTCCTAGCTTTTGCTTTCTGTGCAAGGAAGAGGAGGAGTCTGGAAATTGTATCTTTATGCATTGCTCCTTTTCTCTTTAAGTTTGGTCATGTGTGTGGAATCAATGGAATATCGCCTGGGTTCTCCCTTCCTTAGTTTTGGATCTCATTTCACAGTGGCAGTGGAAAGTGTCTCACAATGGCCTTATGCTCATGTGGAATTTAACTCCAGCAGTGGTTATTTGGTGCCTTTGGCTAGAAAGAAATAGAAGAATTTTTCAAGGCATTAAGATGTATGTGCATCAAGTATGGAATAGAATTGAAATCCTTCTTTCTAAGTTGTTGGGATCCTGGTGCTCAAATCTGGTCTGCAGGATGAATGAAGATAGATTTATCTGTGGGAAGTGGCCATCTATTTCGTGGAAGTTCGATGCACTCGCTCCTAATAAGGGGAGTAAGGAAAAAAAGGTGGTTACATGGAAACCTCCTCCAGAGGGGTGGATTAAGTTAAATGTTAACAATGCCTCAAAAGGCAATCCTGATAATGCAGGTTGTGGTTGTGTGTTCAGGAGTGCAGGTTGTCAACCTCTTTTGGTGATGGATTTGGATAGAGGTGTTTCTTCCAATAACTATGCAAAAGGTATGGCTCTACTCTTTGGATTATTGGAAGCAAAGCGTAGGAATTGGCTTCGGATATGGATTCAAGGGGACTCTTTGGCTATTATAAATATGGTTCAGGGAAGGCCCCTTAATCCGTGGCAATTGAAATCCATTTGCTCGAATATCAAGTCTATTCTAGCCTCCTTTTTTGAAGTGAATTTCTCTCACACTTTGAAAGATAGCAATAAGGTGGCGAGATTGCTTAGCTAATAGATGGGTAGGTCTATGGGATAGTCATCATTTGACCTCCATTTCTTGGGAGTTGGGATTTCCTAATGATATTCAAGCTCTTTTAGTAGGAGACACGCAAATGGAGTTAGTTGGTGATTGATATTGATTATAAAAGATGCCTTTTATTAATTTCCCCACCCCATTGTGTGATGTTGGGTGAAGTGAAAGATTTGGGCAGAGATTTCAGTGCTTCGGTGCATGTGTAACATTTATTGGTTTGGGAGGTGGTGATTTGTATTAAAGAAGGATCGGTGTGAGTGATGTACATCCCTTGAGATTTTATTCTACCCTTTCTGCTAGTTTTTCTTCCTCGGTCTGCTCTGTGTCACTCTGCCTCAGTCTTCTTTGCGTCGAATTTACCTCGGGTTGCATGGCGTCAAAGGAAGGCTATGGTGGAGGAGTCTAGTCAAAAGCATCCTTGGGCCTAGACTAGTGAATCTTTGGGGGAATCCTTCCCAGACTGGTTGAGCGGAAGAATAAAGAATGTGGTGATGTGTGGTTGGCTGGAGCAAGTATGGATGGTGGAAGAGAGTGTAGATGTAGAAGAAGAGGAGGTGGTCACTATGCAACAAACTGAGGAAGCTCATGCTAGACCCCAGCCAATCTGTGGGGAGGAAAAATGTCTTTGATGTGGCTTCAGGGTTTGAGCCCTGCAAACATAATCTCGAACTCGTCGAGGCCAATTCATCCTACATAAGGAGCTGAAGGATTTGGAGGAAAGGCTGGTGAGTATGCAATATCACATTCATGCAATGGCTCGTGGGATTCAAGGCCTCTCGCATGGTCTGGAGGCGGTAGCTGAGAATCAAGGCATTCGGCTTCCTGAAAAGGCCAAAGTGGTGATGCCCGAGTGTTGCGTTGATCACTCTTCCCACCTCTTCATAGCCACAAAGTGACTCAGAGGTGGAGATTTTGGCTGAGAAGTCGTCTGCTTCGGCATGGAGGTGTGATCTTATGTGGTTTCAGTTTTTTGTTGCTTGGTGGGGATTTTTGGGTCAGATATGGTTGTTGGGTTCTAGTTTTAGGGGTTATGTAAAGAGGATATCCAATATTTTGTAGTATGTACATATAAATCTTTTTTGTATTTTGATGCACGATAAAGTGCCTTTCACTTTTCATGTGTGTCCATTGATGATTGTATATATCATGGACTGGTGCAGGAAGCTTTTTTTTAGGCTAGGGCCTTCTCCCTAGGGATCATAAGCAAAAAAAATACTAGCTCCCACATAGAATACACAGGAGAAAAAACTTTGAAAGCAACAAATCTCCTTGTAGATATGTTGAGATACAAATTGTAAAAATGGGGTGACTACACACAATGACACCCAAATAACTATTTGTAAAATCCACTTTTCAAATGTATTGTACACATATCTTCCCCCAAAACTCAATGCTTCTTTTTACTAATGGAAAATAAGAAAAATTTAGAATAAAGTTCACGAGGTCATGTCTTCTTAGAAAAATTGATAGAGACAAAAATGGGTATCGATTCCTAACATGTGATAGTTGTACCAGAGTGCCCAAAGAATGTTGACCATTTAACCAAGAGACAACATTAATCATTCACCACATAAAACTCTAGTCTTTTGGTTACCCTATTTTAATGTGGCATGGACTTGGAGAGTGATGAAAAAAGTTGAACTAGGTTAGATACCTATTGGGCACATTTGGTGAAACAATGTCAATATGACATTGGATATCCATTTTTTTATAAGTTGCAGTTCAAATATTCCATGAGAATCTCATCTCGTTCAATTACAATTCAATAACCAACTAGCCTTGTTAGAAGAATTAAACATAGGTCCCTTATATTACACAACTCTTAATAAGCTAAAATTTTCCAACTTAGATGGTACTCAATATCATATTCCTTCTATTTGTAGTCAAGCTTCAAAGTAGATTAAAAAATCTCTCTCACACAAATAAAAACACCTAACAAGATTAGACACAGTTATATGCAATTCTTCCCTTGCAAATTAGTGATCCAAATAACCAAGGTTAACCTACCTATTTAGTTGTGGTTTTGTTTCAGAACAGAATTAATATAAGGAATTGTTAAAAACTTTACAACTATTAGTGGTGGATGGATGCAATACTAAATCAAAGTAAGTACAAGAAACATTTGAAACTCACATTTTTTTAATAGATTCTAGAGTATTATTGTGTACCTACACCTCGCCAACACTCAAGAACATAAGTCAACTACAAAAATATCCTTCTTGCAAGATTCAATATGGACAAAAGAATACTCAATTAAAGGGTTAGTGTTGTCCAAAATAACCCCCTAGGCTATTTCAACAACCTATGAACTCAATTTCAAACTTAGGAAGTGTTTTGCTAAAAAATCCGCAGAACATTGTTTTCTAGTATTTTGCGAACTTCCGGAATAAAGTGTTCCACGGGTTCTCCTAACCTGCAAAATAAGGGTAATTGAATTCAAAGAGAGCTAAGAGGAATATTCCATGAAGCTAACCAAATCAAAAATAAGAACATGGGTTTTGTTCCTTGTATGTCGCTATGCAAAGTTGGTAAAGGTTGGATGGCACGAAAGAGAAGTTAGAAGCCACGGAACACTACCCTAGTTTTTTGTAGGTGTCTTGAGCATATAGTTCTCCATGGGCTTTCCTAAAATCCGCAAAACAAAGGAAAGGAGGCATTAGTTCCAAATGTCATGCAAAAAAGGTCAAAGACATTCTACAAAGGCCGCAAATCAAAGTATTAGGCCTCTGCGGCTTATGGATGAGGAAGATATGAGTTTTGGGGATGCACGGGAGTTAGAGTCTCATAGGATTCTCAACCTGCAGAGACATTCAGATTCAAACTCCACAGGAGTCGCATTTCAAATCGTTGAGCCGCCAAACATTCAAAATCCCGTGTGAAACACTCAAAAATGAGGTAAACACAAAGAAAATCCGTGGAACAAGCGGGTAATGGTTTTTGATCGTAAACTTTCAATGTGGCACTCCAAATTTAACAAAAATTGTGGCGTTGGAAAGGTCTCCTCAAGAAATTCATTTTAACATAAGAAAACGTAGAAATTGATGTCATTTGGGGAGGGAGAAAAATGCAAACAGAGAAATAGGTGGAGAAAAGCGCAATTCCATCAAACTCAAGTGTCCAACCACCTCACCAACCCTAATTTAATGCTCCAATTGTGCCCATACTTACATCTATGAAGTTTGATGGCATGTTTGAGTAAGAAAGAGGTTGCACATGCCTTAAACTGTAAACAAATGATGGCATTGGCTCCTTAGTGGGTGAATTCCATTCATTGCTCGGTTGACTTCACATTTTCCCACTTCTTCCCTCTTCCTTTCACATTCTATAAATGTAAGTGCCTTTGCACAAAATAGGGGTTCTCTTATGTGGGATTGGAAGCTTTTTCTTAGAGTTTTACATTTTACATGCCTTTAGACCTCTACGACTACATTTCGCAAGTCATTCCCAAACCTATGTTCTGTAAATGCAAGTAAAAATGGTTTGATGATATGCGATTGTGGCCTTTTCCTTTGAACACATAGTATTTGATGTCAATCTAAGGCCCTCTTATTTTGTTTTAAATTTATTTATTTCTCTCTTGCAAATACTTTGTATTTCTATTGGTTTCTTGCATGGTATTTTTATTTGTGTCTCTATAGGTTAAATTTGAACCCTATTTTAGTTTTGATCCATCACCCTTTTTCATTTTGCAATTTTTTCCACATTATCTCAACCCTGAACCCTATGAAATTGTATTTTAGATTTATTTTTAGTTACATTTTGAATTTGTAGGTTAGTTAGAGTGGGCTAGGATAGAAGGAACCAATCTTCTCTAGAGATTTGTCTCACTTTGCAAGTCCCAATCTTAGAGACGAATCCATGTTCACAGAAAGTGTTGATGTTCATTCATGACCATTTAGAGGGTTCCACTTTTGTGTGTTAAAAATTTTGGCGTGCCCAGTGGGGAAAAGAAATATCTTCTTGTCATTTCACTAAGAGTTTGGTATGTATCTTAGTGATATCATCCTTTGGAGGATCTATACAACACATTTGGTGGCTCCAATCATCATATTTACTGGTCTAAGCATAAAATTGTTTCTATCTTATGAGAATAATTCAAGCAAGCTCAAGGATAGCAAATGGATATCCTTTTGATTACTTACATTTGTCACCAAAGAGTGTTGGGAATTCGAGACGTGCTACGATTCAATAACAAACCCAATCATGCACACAAGATCTAAACAATTCCCCAAAATCTATAGCAGTGGAAGTATAAACTAGAATAATCCAAATCAAAACAAAGTACACACACATAACACAGCATGTACCATGGTTCACCCAATGTGGGCTACATCCACCAAAGATAGAGATCTCATATATATAATATAACAAGAGTACAAACCAACTCTTCAATACAAGAGTACAATGCATCTCTCCAAGAGTATCTCCTCTCCTCCATATCTCTAAACAGATCTACATGAGTGCACTACAATCGTGCCTCCAAACACCACCAGATCTCACATACCAAGAACTACTGCATCTCCCACTGTGCAACAAAGATCTCTTGTAAATCTGAAAACAATACCTCTCACATGGGTCTACCAATGTGCAACCATATATGTGCACCAAGAAGTAAGTCTCTCCTCCATATCACTGCATCTGCCACTGCAAACAAGAAGACAACCTCCTCTACAATATTTGGATACTATCTGTATCCACAAGCTCTCCAACGAGCTACAATACTAGATTCATATGGATCAACAACACAATATGATCTCATGGATCTATAATACAATCTCACAACAACTTGTGGATCTCACAACAACTCACAACAACTTGTGGATCTACAAGATGAAATACTATGTGCTTTGCATACTATGCAAGCCATTACATTCAGAACAAGACAATACAAAGGAAATACAAAAGAAGACATAACCACCTTCTCACCATTCAAATGTACATGTTATTTCCTTTTGTCCAGCTTCTCTCCATCGAAGCTTTGTCTTCATGTAACCTTTTTCTTCTTTTTCTTCTTCTTCATCTTCAACCAAGGAGAATTAACATTCTTCCTCTATCCTTATGTTCTAACCCTATTTTTCTAGCTTATATAAGCTTAGAAAAACTTAGGGCACCTTAGCTATATGCATTTACAACCTTTAGATCAACTTTATAATAAATTTAGATCTAATTCCCATGAGTTAAATATAAACTTTCATGCACAGGTAACCGATGCCAGTTTCCCTGACCGAGTCGTCAGTTACCTAATGATGCTGAACTGGCGCCAGTTACCCTGACCGACGCCGGTTACCTCCTGACCATTATGGTTAGCCAACTGACGTTACTGTGTAAACCATCAACGTGTAAATCATGCTATTGTGAAGCAATTCAACTCCACAATCCTAACAATCTCCCACTTGGAGATAAATTGTTGAACCTGTACCTGTACATGTACATCACCGTCCTCTACATACCATGAAGACCATCTATTCTTTATATCAACAATTCTCTCAAATGAAATCAGGAATATTAAACCATCTTCTAAAACAAAGAAGATAACAAACCCGTGACTTACAATATACCTGCACGAAGCTACTACCTGATCCATGATACACGAGCTATCCATACATCAAGCTCCCATTGAATCATAACTCCAAGCCTCTCATGCAACTAAGCCACCATGACTAACACACCTGCAAGAGCTCCCACTCAAACTGAAATATTGAGCTTCAACTATAACCATAGCCATACCTATAAAATCAACCATGTTCTCCAACCATCTATCCATGTCTCCATGCTACTACCAATGCAACTAACCAAAGACAAGTCAAACTGGAATAAGCGTGAGCAATAAACAAGATCCTAGGTAAGACAACCCAAATGAGTTCTACATGCAACAAGTGGGTGATCAATCCACAACACCTGCATAACTCAAAGAATCCAAACACTGCATTCTACAAATCCAACCCTGCATAAACAACTTGCATGTCCAAGACAACCATCTGTAGATAACATATCTATCATGGAGTAACATAGTAACAAGAGGAAATACAAGCATCCCCTACTCATGCTCAAGGGCATCTAAACCATGCTCATAGGAATCCATGTGCAAAACAAATATCTGCATCATCATAGACTCACAAAATAGAATCTATCCACATGTATAAACTTACCATATACATCCATCCATATCATCAGGCTCTCCAGAAACTCCAAGTCTCTCACCGAATAACTCCAAAGCCACATATGAATCATGTGCTCATCAATGTCAACAAAAAACAACCATGCTAACCATGTTACTAATAATTAGTGCAAATACCAGCGAAAATGTCATCAAACATACTGCACAAACCATCCAAGATGAAATCAAACAAGGGAAACATCGATAAGATTATAAATATACACTGTTGTCACATTGTAACCTATAACAAACAGATTTTCCTTCTTTACCAACCACGGGTTCAATGTCTGTATAACATTTTTTAACCCTCTCTCTTCTTAACCCAGCTGAATAAACCATCAACTGCAATCCCATAGAGATATCCAGGCACACTATAAATAAAACTAGAAGTGACATCATCATGCAATAAACTCAAAATACTTGCAAAACCGTGACTGTCCTCCAAAACAACTTGTGCCTCATGCCACTCAAAAATAGTAGCATACTCCTCTCACTCTGCACGTGCATATGTGTCCAACCTATAATGCCAATAACCATGGATTACTCCCACTTAACATGAACTCCCCTGCACTGCTTCTAATAACCAAGCTCAAAAGCTCTAATATATGTTAGTGAGAAATAAAACCAGATGAAAGAAAATATAAACCTAATTCCCTTCTTAACAAAGAATACTTCTACATCACAGAAGTTTGGACTTCTTGTGAAGTAGGTGAATCAACTTCTTTTCATCCTATGTACTAACATCTTTCGTTACCTTCAACTGTGTCTAAACATGACTTTTCATTGAGGATCCCATCCTTAGACTAGATATCCTTGTCCTCAAGATTCCAACATATCCTAGAAAATAAAATTCAAGCTCACCAAATATCCATGGTGCAAATTTTACTTGTGCACACAATCCAAACATAATACCAGTTTCTTCAAACGAAAGAAATAAAACATGAACCATATAGAGATACCTGACCCAAAGTCTCACTGAACTAACCGAGCCAACTCCATGTCCTCTTTCTGATTCAAACATTGAAGTGATCTACTATGTTTCTGCCATGTACACTCTATGCAAGAAACTCGATCCTCCAAAATAGGACATTGAACCATCCATGCCCTCTTCTACTACAAAAACCTAGTACAAATTCATTGTCACAGAGACCGACCTCAGTTTCCTGACCAGTACTGGTTACCTCTGTGACCGATGTTGGTTCCCTGACTGACGTCGATGCTGCTGGAACATGAACACAACACCACAAAATTGGCATAGTACACCAAACCAGGTGCCTACTCCAACCAAAGCTGATAGTTGTGTTAAGCCAGTCATTTCAAGAAGCACCCAAATCTTGCACAAAAACTTAACAGCAATAATACATGCAAATAAAATTGCACCAAGATGAAATACATCACCTTACCAGCACCAAGATACTCAACCACATCTTCAACTGAAGAACATGCTTCTCTTATGGAAGTCCTCATCTTCGTTCTGTGCTACTTATTCTCTCTAACCGAAGCTCATGCATCTAACTGCACCAAGGATGCATAACTACTCCTCTATCTCATACTCAGATCTGTAATCCCAAACCATGCATGTGCAACCAAAACATATAAGCACTACAATACCAAGATAAAACCATACCTCTATAACCCAGATCTACGTAATCTGACCAACATGCTTGTGCCTCCAAGAACTAGGGACACCTCAGCAAACAAGACACATTCCATGCATCTTCTCAATTTCTTTAGATATGTGATTTTCTGTTTAAAACCAAGTTGCCCAATAACCAACCATGGTCACCCTGTAACCGACCACAGTCACCCTGTAACCAACCATGCCAGTTGCCACCTAACCGACACGTCGGTCACTGTATTCTCCAACAACCTCACATTTCTAGCTTCCACTTGAGATTTAAATATCTTCCTGCAATTTTCACATCAGGAAAAACAAACCTTGCTCTCATACACCTGTCAGTAAATCAATAACAATATACTGAAGCAAAACCTTGCTCTGAAATAACCAAGCTCTGATACCAGTTGTTGGGAATTTGGACTACGGAATAGTGCTATGATTCAATAACAAACCCAATCATGCACACAAGATCTAAACAATTCCCCAAAATCTAAAGTCAGTGGAAGTATAAACTAGAATAATCCAAATCAAAAAAAGTACACACACATAACACAACATGTACCGTGGTTCACCCAATGTGGGCTACATCCACCAAAGATAGAGATCTCATATATATAATATAACAAGAGTACAAACCAACTCTTCAATACAAGAGTACAATGCATCTCTCCAAGAGTATCTCCTCTCCTCCAGATCTCTAAACAGATCTACATGAGTGCACTACAACCGTGCCTCCAAACACCACCAGATCTCACATACCATGAACTATTACATCTCCCACTATGCAACCAAGCTCTCCTGTGAATTTGCAAACAAGACCTCTCACATGGGTCTACTAATGTGCAACCATATATTTGCACCAAGAGTAAGTCTCTCCTCTATCTCACTGCATCTACCACTGCAAACAAGAAGACAACCTCCTTTACAATATCTGGATACTATTTGTATCCACAAGCTCTCCAACGAGCTACAATACTAGATTCCTATGGATCAACAATACAATATGATCTCATGGATCTACAATACAAGATCTCACAACAACCTGTGGATCTACAATACAAGATCTCACAACAACATGTGGATCTACAAGATGAAATACTATGTGCTTTGCATACTATGCAAGCCATTACATTTAGACAAGAAAATACAAAGGAAATACAAAAGAACACATAACCACCTTCTCACCATTCATATGTACCTGCTATTTCCTTCTGTCCAGCTTCTCTCCATTGAAGCTCTATCTTCATGCAACCTTTTTCTTCTTTTTCTTCTTCTTCATCTTCAACCAAGGAGAATTAACATTCTTCCTCTATCCTTATGTTCTAACCCTATTTTTCTAGCTTATATAAGCTTAGACAAACTTAGGGCACCTTATCTATGCATTTACAACATTTTAGAATCAACTTTATAATAAATTTAGATCTAATTCCCGTGAGTTAAATATAAAATTTCACGCACACAGTAACCGGTGTTAGTTACCATGACTGGTGTCAGTTACCCTGACCGGTGTCGGTTACTATATAAACAAGAAAGGTGCAAATCATGCTATCTATGAAGCAATTTAGCTCCACAATTCTAACAAGGAGAAGAAGAGGTAGATCAGTCCAAAGATCTCCATCACCTCCAGAAAAAATCCTCTCCACTCCTCATCATGGTAGGGCCTTTCTTGTTGTCTTCTAGGGTTTTAAGACCCATCACATTTATGGCTCGGTAAATAAATCATGCCTTTTACACGTTTGATGAAGGAAGTCCTTTACTTTATCCCAATATGATGGTATGCCAGATGTAGCCTTGAAAAAATTGTTCCTTTATTTGCTCGAGAGAACACTACCACCCCCATTTAGCACATCAAGGATGTTGCAAATATCTATTCAGTATACCATTGTAACACAAGTTAATGTAGTAGTTTGATTATTGGTGGCTTTTTTTCAAGGGGGAAAACCTCTACAATGGTACAAGCGCTTGATAATAAATTCTATTACCACTTGGGATGAATTAGGGGAAGTTCTTTGTAACCATTTTGAAGTGCATTGTATGAATGTTGTTTCTTACCTTGAGAATTTTTTTTATGAGTCATATGATTTGTGGAAGTTCATACTTCATTTTGGAAATACCATTTCTTGCTTAAAGGGAATCGAGCCAAAACTGCCCTATTAGGCCTATTAAGAAGCATGACTAAATGACAACGAAGGTGAATATTTCTCCACTTGAATCATGGTTATAAGTGCTTCAAAATGTTATATACATCTCATTTTAAGTTTCAAAGGTCATAGGAATCCATGAATTTTTTTGGAGGTGTTTGATCATTTTGCATTGATGACTAGTTTTTAAACTCTCAAGATCAGCTAGATCACTCTCTGAGTTTCAAGTTTTTGAAGGCTTTATGAGATGAAATGGAGCATTAAATTAATTTGGTGAGTTATTATACTTCAATATATTTCCATTACAGGATAATTTACTTATGATTAAGATATTTGAGGTATGTATCAACTCAATTTTTGAAGACCAAATTCAGAGATGTTGAAACCAGCCAGGAAACTCTTGCAAAGTGGTGCTTCTTGGTGTGTTAAGAATTGAGTTGTATCTTTATGGTAAATTTTCATGAAATTATACATCCTAAGATTCATTTTGATATATTACTTGGGTCATTAATATGAATGGAAGTTGTCTAGTTAGATGATTGTTCAGGACTGTTTGTGCAGAAGATGTTTTAGGCACACCTATGAGCCTATATGGATGTTTTGACTAATGTGGCGAGTTTATAAGCATAAAAGAGTATTATTTGACTTGGTGGGACCATGTACCATGTAAATAAAAATATGGAATACCTTTGGACAAGTTTGAAGAGCTAGAAGACAAAAGAATGAGTGATTTGAAGAGTCATGGCAAGTGGAAGGTCAAAGGTCATGTCCAAGAGGTATACTTATTCATTTAAGCTCATTTGTGAGATGAATTATCGAAAAAACCCTTTCTCTTCATTTGAATAAAACTTTTCTACAAAGAAAAAACTTCTTGGGCATAGCCTAAAACCCCTGGAAGTGTCTTCTAGGTTTATAGTTGGTTGGAGTTTCACGAGGAGGATGTGAATGAGGTAAATTTGGTGAGATATTTGTTGTCTATAATATGATTTGATGAGTTGTAATCTATTTTTTATTCTAATAAATAAGGTTGCTTAATTTCTTGATATATATTCGTCTCTTGATGAGTTTTATTTGATCCAACATTAATGTATAAAAGTATATGCTAGATGTTTTGAAATAGAAAGTGAAAAGAATTATTAAATGATTAATTCACCCCCACCTCTCAGTCCCTTGTCAATTCTAACAACATTTGTGTTTTTTTTTTAAATGTATAGATAATGAAGTTGCAATGGATGAAAAGCATCTTGAGGGTCAAGCTGGTTATGATTCTCTTAAGTTTGAATGCACAATCTTAAGAGGATAGAGAAAATAAGACAATAGAGTTAGCCATGTTGTGTAGCCCTTGTGAATTGAATAAGACACGTGGAAGGCATGTTAGAATGAAATCTAACTCTTAAATGGATATTTTCCTTGTGAATCAGTATTATATTACAAAGAGTTCTATGTTTACAGTGAATACTAACATGAGAAGTGTTAACATGATTAAGGATAGTGTTGATATGATTGGAGAGGAGAATAAACACTAAATAACACCTATACAAATTTAATAACAATTCTTTTGTGTTATTCAACCATGTCTTGTAAATAAATCCTTGTGTTAATAGTGAAGCATGTAGAAATCAAAGAGCAGAGATATATGTTTCCATTAGGTGATTACAATTTTTTTAAAAGTTGACATTTAAATGAAATTATATAAACAAATAAAATAGAATTTTATAATAACAAACTTCCGTTGACATTAGTAATTGTAGGCTTTCAAAACATACAAGATGACTTGACCTCAACAAAAAGAACTTACTTAAATGTAAGATTTCGAGCAATATATCAATGACCTAATTTATTTTGTAATAAACATATTTAAACTCACAACTTTTTTTTAAATAGGTATTACAAATAATTCACATGCCTATTACAAGTAGTTTTTCCCTTAAATATGTAGTTAAACTTAATATCTAAAAAAGTAATTATCAATAAAACTCTTGAGAAAAGATGAAGGTAACTAAAAAATCAAATTGATGAGCTTTAAAATTGATGGTGGGAACGCCTCTACACATATTCCTTTTTTTCAAATGCTTTAAATCCAAACTATTAGGGAAGACCATGCACCACTGACCTAACCACATAAAATTAGTTTTTTTTAATATTACGTATCAATTTACTATACTAGATTTGAAAACATGATTATAAACTTTCTTTATATATAATTTATTTAGTGAGAGAAATGTTAATTTACCAATTAGTTAAAATAAATTAATTATCAACTAAAAATTTATACTCACAATTCATTATCTTATACATAGGAATTAACAAATACGTTTTGCATTATAAAATTTCCAAGACTACATCCTTTTCCTTTATAAAAATATAAATGAGATATATTTGTTTAGTGTTATAATAAGTGTTTGGGGATATTACATCCATGCCATACTTTAAAATAAAAATTCATGTCTCTAATTTTAAAAAAACAAAAATTTATGCTAAACCTTAATTTCAGTCATGTATGATAATTAAATGTTAAAATATAGATTTGACACAAGTAATAAGATAATAAAGTATGAAACTCTAGGTGCAAGAGAGAGAAGAGGACTTAGCTGAATTTCACCTAATTCTAGAATTGATTTGGACTAGAGAAACTGATGAAAAAAAAGGGGATACCATCATAAATTCTCCTGATAAATTACAGACTTATAGAAATGAGTCAGGGTATGGGCGCCTAGGGTAGGACAGGGGTGCCCAGGCATTGGTTACCTTTACTAGGTGTCAGTGAATGCAAAAAATGGTCGGAACCTAATTTTTTTGGTTTCACACAAGTGTTGTTGATAGTCGTTGTTGGTCACCTATATGTCATACCTTGATCATAGAATGTACATGTAACTTGGAAAACCCTCGAACTACATCAAATCCCCCAAAAAAAGATGCAATAGGAGGAGTCATACTGACCCCGATGATCACCTGATAGAGTGAGATTACAATCGAGTGATGCACTACATCTCAAACTCCATGTAGTTATGGTGAGTGTGTGTAAGAATTACTCCCTAGGATGCCCTTATGCAAGTGCACGTGATAGTGGGATATAACTATATGTAATAATGCAAATAGATGTGTGGATGGACAAATGAACTTCCCCTTCCTATGCCATGTATGCAGAAAACAAAGTCCATTTCCCCTTGTATGAGTGCTAGATGGATGCCATTTGAATTCAAGTTTAGGTGATGATAGCAAATGCTTAATGCTTGGTCCTTTATTTTGAACACATAACTATGTATTTATATAATTCCCTTGTTTGAATTTTGTAATTGACAACTGGAAGGATGACCCATAAGAAAATAAGATTCCCAAATGATAAAAGAGACCCAAAAGAAGTGAGTAAGATAGAAAAGTGTCAGGGATGCGTGGGTGCTACCGTCCTAGCTGGGTGCTAGTGTCTGAGGCCATAAATTATAAATCATTAACACACTGAATGGGTTATAGGGTGTGTAATACAAAATAGAAAACAACTGTTGGGAATTCAAGACTTCGGAATAGTTTTATGATTTAATAACAAACCCAATAACGTACACATTATCTAAATAATTCTCTAAAATCTAAAATAGTGGAAGTATAAAATAGAATTAATCCAAATCAAAACAAAAGTACACACACATAACACAACATGTACCGTGCTTCAATTGATGTGGGATACATCCTTCAAAGATAGAGATGTCATATATATAATAATTAACATGAGTACAAAACAACTGTTCCCATACAGGAGTATAATGCATCTCTCCAAGAGTATATCCTCTCCTCCAGATATCTAAATGGAAATCTACATGAGTGTGCACTACAACCGTGGCTCAAAAAATCCACCAGCATATCTCACATAACTATGAACTAATCCATCTTTGAACCTACAACCAAGCTCTCCTATAAATATGAAAACAAGGCCTCTTACATGGGTCTACCAATGTGTAACCATGATATATGCACTAAGACGTAATTTTGTCTCTTCATCTCACTACATCTTCCATCTGTGCAAACCAGAAGGACAACTTCCTCTATAATATATAGATCTACATATATCAACAATACAACATGATCTCCTATGGATCTATGAATAATAGATTCATATAGATCAATAACACAATGTGATGTCATGGATCAATAATACAAGATCTCACAACAACCTATGGATCTACAGTACAATATCTCACAATAACTTGAGGAACCTACAATACAAGATATCACAATAACATGTGGATCTACAAGAAGAAAGACTCTATGTGCTTTGCATACTTATGTAAGCCATTATAATGAGACGATAAACAATACAAAGGAAACATAGTATAGGCCATAACCCTCTTCTCACCATTCATATGTACCTGTTATTTCCTTCTGTCCAAATTCTCTCCATGGAATCTATGTCGTCATGTAACCATATTTCTTCTTCTTATTCTTCTTCATCTTCAACCAAGGAGAATTAGCATTCTTCCTCTATCGTTATGTTCTAGCCCTATTTTTCTATCATATATAAGCTTAGAAAAACTTAGGGCACCTTTGCTATGCATTCACAACCTTTAAATCAACTTTATAATAAATTTAGATATAATTCCAGTGAGTTAAATATAAACCTTCATGCACAGGCTAACCGATGCCAATTTCCTCGACCAATGTTGATTATTGTGTAAACATGCAATGTGTAAATCATGCTATCTATGAAGTAATTTAGCTACACAATCATAACAATCTCCCACTTGGAGATAAATTGCTGACCTTGTACTTGTAACTTTACATCACTATCCTCTACATAAAATGACGAATGTCTATTCTTTATATCAAAAATTCTCTAAAATGAAATTAGGAATATTAAACCATCTTCTAAAAAATATATATAAAAAAAACCTGTGACTTACCATATACATGCACGAAGCTGCTTACTAATCCATGATACCCGAGCTAACCATACATAAATCTCCGATTAAATCATAACTGCAAACCTCTCATGTAACTAAGCCACCATGACTAACAAACCTGCAAGACCTCCCACTCAAATTGAAATACTGAGCTTCAACTAAAACCAAAACCATACCTATAAAATCAACCATGTTCTCTAGCCATCTATCCATGTCTCCATACTACTACTAATGCAACTAACCAAAGACAAGTCAAATTGGAATAAGCGTAAGAAATAAACAAGATATTGGGTAAGACAACCTAAATGAGTTCTAGATACAACAAGTGGGTGATCAATCCACAACACCTACATAACTTAAAGAATCCAAACACTGCATTTTTCAAATCTAGCCCTTCATAAACAACTTTCATGTAAATGAAAACCATCTGTAGATAACATATCAATGGAGTAACATAGTAATAAGATGAAATACAAACATCTCCTACTCATGCTTAAGGTAATCCAAGTGAAAAACAAACATCTGCATCATCATAGACTCACAAAACATAATTTATCCACATGTATAAACTCACCATATACATCCATCCATATCACCGGGCTCTATAGAAAATCCAAGTCTTCCACCAACTAAATCCAAAGCCACATATGAATTATGTGCGCATCAATATCAAAAACAACCATGTTAACCATGATACTAACAACTAGTGCGAATACCAAAAAAAATAATGTCATCAAACATACTGCACAACCATCTAAGATGAAAGTAAATAAGGGAAACAAAAATAAGATGTAAATATACACTAATGTCACATTGTAACCTAACCAACCACGTAACAAATAGATTTTCCTTCTTTACCCTTCAATGTCAACAACATTTCTCTCTTTTCTTAACCCAATTGAACAACCATCAATTGCAATCCCATAGGCATATCCAGGCACTATAAATAAAACAATAAATGATGTCATCATGTAATAAACTCAAAATACTTGTAAAATTGTAATTGTTCTCCAAAACAACTTGTGCCTCATGCCACACAAAAATTTAGCATACTCCTCTCACTCCAAATGTGAATATATTTTCAACCTATAATTCCAATAACCATGGATTGCTCCCACTTAACCTGAACTACCCTCCACTACTTCTAATTACCAAGCTCAAAAGCTATATATGTCAATGAGAAATAAAATAGATGAAATAAAATATAAACGGATTCCCTTCTTATTAAAAAATACTTCTACATCATAGAAGTTTGGACTTCTTGTGAAATATTTGAATCAACTTATTTTCATCCTAGTGTACTAAAAATATTTCATTACCTGCAACTATGTCCTAAACATTACTTTTATTGAGGATCCAATCCTTAGACTAGATATCCTTGTCCTCTAGATTCCAACACATCCCAGAAATAAAATTCAAACACACCAAATATTCATGGTGCAAATTTTAACTTGTGCACACAATCCAAACATAATACTAGTTTCTTCAAAAAAATAAAATAAAACATGAACCATATAGAGATACCTAACCCAAATTCTCACTGGACTAACAAAGCTAACTCCATCCTCTTTCTGATTCAATCATTGAAGTAATCTATGCCATATCTTCCATGTACACTATGTGTAAGAAAATCGATCCTCCAAAATAGGACACTGAACCATCAATGCCTTCATCTACTACAAAAATCTAGTATAAATTCACTATCATAGAGACTAACCTTAGTTTCCTAACCAGTACCCGGTTTCTCTGTGACTGACGTCAATTCCCTGATTGACGTTAGTGCTGCTAGAATGAACAAAATGCCACAAAATTGTCATAGTACACCAAACTATGTGCTTACTGTGACCAAAGTTGATAGCTTTGTTGAGCCAGACATTTAAAGAAGCACCCAATTATTGAACAAAAACTTAATAGCAACATTAAATGCAAATAAATTGTACTAAGATGAAACACATCACCCTACCAGCATCAAGATACTAAACCACATCTTCAAGTGAAGAACATGCTTGTCTAATGGAAGCCTCATCTTAGTTCTATGCTACCACCTCTATAAAGAAGCTCATGCATCTGATTGCACCAAGGATACATAATTACTCATGTACTCATAATCAGATCTGTAATCCCAAAGCATGCATGTGCAACCAAAACATACAAGTACTACAATACCAAGGTAAAACCATACCTCTATAACCTGGATCTATAATCTGACCAACATGTTTGTGCCTCCAAGAACAAGGGACGCCTCACCAGAAAAGACACATTCCATGCATCTCTAAATTTCTTTAGATATGTGATTTTTTCGTTTAAAACCAAGTTACCTATTAACCGACCATGGTCACCCTGTAACTAACCACGGTCATCCTGTTGATGCCAGTTGCCACCTAACTGACATCGGTCACTATATTCTCCAACAACCTCACATTTCTATCTTCCACTTAAGCTTTAAATATCTTTCTACAATTTTCACATCAGGAAAAATAAACCCTTCTCTCATACACCTATAGGTAAACTACTAACAATATACTGAAGAAAAACCTTTCTCTAAAATAACCAAGCTTTGATACCAATTGTTGGGAATTTGGGACTATGGAATAGTGCTATTATCCAATAACAAGCCCAATCATGCACACAAGATCTAAACAATTCCCCAAAATCTAAAACAGTGGAAGTATAAACTAGAATAATCCAAATAAAAAAAAAGTACACACACATAACACAACATATACCGTGGTTTACCCAATGTGGGCTACATCTACCAAATATAGAGATATCATATATATAATATAACAAGAGTACAAACCAACTCTTCAATACAAGAGTACAATGCATCTCTCTTAGAGTATCTCCTCTCCTCCAAATCTCTAAATAGATCTACATGAGTGCACTACAATAATGCCTCCAAACACCACCAGATCTCAAATACCATGAAATACTACATCTCTCATTGTGAAACAAATATCTCCTGTGAATTTGCAAACAAGACCTCTCACATGGGTCTACTAGTGTGCAACCATATATTTGCACCAAGCAGTAATTCTCTCCTCAATCTCACTACATCTACCACTATAAATAAGAAGACAACCTCCTTTACAATATCTAGATACTATTTGTATCCACAATCTCTCCAAGGAGATATAATAATAGATTCCTATGGATCAACAATACAAAATGATCTCATGGATCTATAATACAAGATCTCACAACAACCTGTGGATCTATAATACAAGATATCACAACATCACGTGGATCTACAAGATGAAATACTATGTTTTTTGCATACTATGTAACCCATTACATTTAGATAAGAAAAAACAAAGGAAGTATGGAAGAATACATAAGCACCTTCTCACCATTCAAATGTACCTTATATTTTCTTATTTCCAGATTCTCTCCATTAAAGCTCCATCTTCATGATTTTTTTTCTTATTTTTCTTCTTCTTCATCTTCAACCAAGGAGAATTAACATTCTTCCTCTATCCTTATGGTCTAACCCTATTTTCCTAGCTTATATAAGATTAGAAAAACTTAGGGCACCTTAGCTATGCATTTATAACTTTTAAATCAACTTTATAATAAATTTAGATCTAATTCCCGTGAGTTAAATATAAACCTTCATGCACAAGTAACCGGTGTTAGTTACCATGACTGGTGTCAGTTACCCTGACCGGTGTCGGTTACTATATAAACAAGAAAGGTGCAAATCATGCTATCTATGAAGCAATTTAGCTCCATAATTCTAACAAGGAGAAGAAGAGGTAGATCAGTCCAAAGATCTCCATCACCTCTGGAAAAAATCCTCTCCACTCCTCATCATGGTAGGCCTTTCTTGTTGTCTTCTAGGGTTTTAAGACCCATCACATTTATGGCTCGGTAAATAAATCATGCCTTTTACATGTTTGATGGAGGAATTCCTTTACTTTTATCCCAATATGATGGTATGCCAGATGTAGCCCTGAAAAATTGTTCCTTTATTTGCTCGAGAGAACACTACCACCCCCATTTAGCACATCAAGGATGTTGCAAATATCTGTTCAGTATACCATGTAACACAAGATAATGTAGTAGTTTGATTATTGGTGGCTTTTTTCAAGGGAAAACCTCTACAGTGGTACAAGCGCTTGATAATAAATTCTATTACCACTTGGGATGAATTAGGGGAAGTTCTTTGCAACCATTTTGAAGATAAACCAGAGCATCTATCTTTGGTGGAACAACTGACAATAACAAAAAGGGCGCCTAATGAACTAATGTTTGATTTCAAAGGACTTGGGATAGAATCCCACAAGTGGTAAGACATACACCCCAATATCCATTCCTTCATTATTTAAGATCTTTAAATAGTGACATTTCAGTCATGATTCAGTCTATGAGGGGTAGAACCTTACTAGATTCTTACAACATTGTTATTAAAGTTGAGAATAGTCTTATTCGGGCTAGGAAACATGCCCATAGACATCTAATACACATTTATCACATTGCATGCAGTGGTAAACATCATATTGGTTAATTCTCTAAATGGCTAAATCACACAGGCTACAGATGTCTTCATTCATCGACATACAGGTTAGCATCTCTTTCCAACTATCCTCGATCAATATCCATGCGTTCATATTTTTCGACATAAATGTACCTTCTATACATTACATTCATCACTTACCAATTCTGCTCATGATTCAACTAAATCAATACAAAGTCAAAACCGTGAATATTAAATTTATTTTCTGCACTTAAGTCTATGTGTAATTTGTTACTCGTGTCTTTTTAAGTGGAAAATTAGTGTGTATCACATGTCTAGTTGTTTATACTCATATTTAAATGTATTTATGTCGTATATTTATGTTGATAGTTGTTTTTCCAAATTAAATCAAAACAAACTAATGATGACAATTGTTAGATACATTAACAATGTTGATGCATTTGGTCATTGATGCATGGCCTTATCATAGTCGTCCATGTTGGTTGTTTATTTTTTTCATTGATGATGTATCATCAACAACTTGTGATGTTTCTTGAGGAAACATAACCTACAACATGTGGTCATGCAAAATAGCTCTTCCACAACAATTTAAATATTATCTAGAATGGTCATCACAATGGGGTGAAGGTCAAGCATGTGCCTTTTGTCTTCTTTTGTGCAATCCATGTGGTGATATAAGCAAGTTGAATAACTTGTAGGATGGTCCATTCCCTAGTGTAAGGATATACCAAATCATTAAATTTTGCTTACGAGTCCAAGAGCTACTTTCCACATGAAATACTAAAGAATAACGATTCCAAGATTGTTAACATCGACTTTGTGAGTGAATTCGCCTATTCTTAGGTAGTTTGGATCCATATAGGAAACTGTGCCTTTTAGTTCTATTTCTTTAAGCAAATATTGAGGGAGAAGTCAAGCCATGTCAAAGTCACGTATCTTACTTGCATATATTTAACCCAACAAAATGTTTATGGGCTTAAGATCACCGTGGACAATGACAACTAGCTTTAATTTGTGTAGAAAATGTAAAGTGGGGCATACGTTGTCGGCAATGTGAATATTGGCATGCTAAGGGAGCGACGACCCCAATCCCCTCAAGGATAAAAAGGATCTGTCTCAGACAGATTATACAGTGACTCAAGTCACAATGGGTACATCTTCTGAAAGCCTTCAGGGAGAGGCCCTATCTGCAGTCGACGCCCTCTGCATGAAGCTTCAAGAAGCTAAAGAAGAGAAAAGGCTATTGGAATATCAAAACAAACATCTTCTCCAAGCCTTACAGAAGATGGGCAATGCACCTCCCACAACTGCCGCCGAGACTCCTGTGCCTCTGAGCCAGGATAAAATTGATGAATATGCAAAGATTGGCGAGCAGGGCATGGCAGTTTCCGCTTGGAGGAGCCAAATCCTCAAAGACAGTGAAAAAGTAATCGCCAAGTTCTCTTATTTATATCTGAACATCAACAAGGCGAATAAAGAGCTCCAAGCGTTAGCAGGACCCATATCAGAAGAGCTGGACCATGCTAGGCTGCAACATGAGACCTTTCAACAAATGTTTGATTGTTCAGTCAAATATCTGGTCAAGTTCGATGTTTTCGGTCATCCCAGGGCCCTCAATAAAGTCATTTCCACTCTATACTACTGGATGGATCAACTGGAGTTTGTCCTTGAAAAGATCGATAAGGTAAAGGAAGAAGCCCTGGACACGATGCACCAAATGGAACAAATCATTCTCAACATGTGTCTCCAGGGTTGCTTACTCCTTCCTTCGCCTTAAGAAAAGTCGATGAAACCCTCCAGATCTTCAAGGAGATCGTTTCACAAGGGCTGGGGTCAGAGGTCTCTTTTGATGCAGAGTCCATCAATAACCTGCTGGCCTGTCGGGATTTTATCGGGTTCCTCATAGAAGCAGAGAAAGAATATTCCAAACTCCTAGAGAAGCTCGTAGATGAGCGGGAGACTTGCGAGGCGATCAGCGAGCGACACAAGGATCCTTCCCAGGATCAACTAGAGCCCATGATCAGCAAGTTCATGGAATACCGCGCCCAATTCCATATCTCGTCACCTGAGCAGTAGCAGAAGCAGGCTACTCCCTTTCGGCCGCAGGATGACGATGATGAATAGTGGCTTCTTCTTCTTCTTCTCTACCTTCTTCGACTTTCTTTTGAATATCTAGAGTATGTTGGCACAAACGATGACATCATCCATGTTGCACCATGGGATGATGTCATCCATCAAGTTGTCAAAAGTCAACATGACTTTGAGATATTTTGTAAATATCTTTGAAAATAGGTGGTTGGCTCCTTTTTGCCTTCTTTTCTCTCCTTCTTCTATAAATACCCCAATACTTGTTGTATTGGGGATGGATGAGTGAATATCTTTCAGATGAAAAATAGAAGTGAGGAGAAAAGACTTTGAGCTTTTTGTAACAGAAAGAATTATTAATACAATATTTAGACTTTGTGCTAAATACATGTGTTATTTGCATCAGATCTTTCTTATGTCAGATCTATGTGTTTATTCTGTTAAATTTGCTTCTGTTTTATTGTCATTTATTCATCAGTATTGCTTTGCTCGTTTATGCAAGTAGGTTTGGCTCTGTTTACTACCAATCCCAAAACATAAACCTTCTAACCTTTTTGCTTTGGAATTCATTTCTTTTCTTCCTTCGGACCTGCTCTTTCTTCATCTTCTCTTTCATTCCTTTCTTTTCGCAATCGGAAACACCCTACTGGGATGAGATCCCAAACCCCCGAAGGGAGAATATTGTGAGACTTGCACAGATTCCTGCTGGTAGAATAGTAATAAACCAGTTTCGCTTTGCTGACTCAAAGAGGGGTTATGCCCTGCACACTGTTGGCTCATTTATCCATAGATCTGCCCAAGCGACAGATTTTCGGACCAACACACCTAGTATTTGATGTGAATCTAAGGCCCTCTTATTTTGTTTTAAATTTATTTATTTATCTCTTGCAAATACTTTGTATTTGTATTGGTTTCTTGCATGGTATTTTTATTTGTGTCTCTATAGGTCAAATTTGAACCCTATTTTAGTATTGATCTATCACCCTTTTTCATTTTGCAATTTTTTCCACATTATCTCAACCCTGAACCCTATGAAATTGTATTTTAGATTTATTTTTAGTTAGTAGGTTAGTTATAGTGGGCTAGGATAGAAGGAATCAATCTTCTCTAGAGATTTGTCTCACTTTGCAAGTCCCAATCTTAGAGATGAATCCATGTTCACTGAAAGTGTTGATGTTCATTCATGACCATTTAGAGGGTTCCACTTTTGTGTGTTAAAAATTTTGGCATGTCGGGTGGGGAAAATAAAATATTTTCTTGTCATTTCACTAAGAGTTGGTATGTATCTTAGTGATCTCATCCTTTAGAGGATCTATACAACACATCTGGTGGCTCCAATCATCATATTTACCATTCCAAGTAGAAAAGTGTTTCTATCTTATGAGAATAATTCAAGCAAGGTCAAGGATAGTAGATGGATATCCTTTTTATTATTTACATTTGTCACCAAGGAGTGTTGGGAATTCGGAACTGCATAATAGTGCTACGATTCAATAACAAACCTAATCATGCACACGAGATCTAAACAATTCCCCAAAATCTACAACAATGGAAGTATAAACTAGAATAATCCAAATCAAAACAAAGTACACCCACATAACACAACATGTACCATGGTTCACCAAATGTGGGCTACATCCACCAAAGATAGAGATCTCATATATATAATACAACAAGAGTACAAACCAACTCTTCAATACAAGATTACAATGCATCTCTCCAAGAGTATCTCCTTTCCTCCATATCTCTAAACATATCTACATGAGTGCACTAAAATCGTGCCTCCAAACACCACCATACCAGGAACTACTGCATCTCCCAATAAGTAACCAAGCTCTCTTGTGAATCTGCAAACAAGACCTCTCACATGGGTCTACCAATGTGCAACCATATATGTGCACCAAGAAGTAAGTCTCTCCTCCATCTCATTGCATATGCCACTGCAAACAAGAAGACAACCTCCTCTACAATATCTGGATACTATTTGTATCCACAAGCTCTCCAATGAGCTACAATACTAGATTCCTATAGATCAACAATACTATATGATCTCATGGATTTACAATACAAGATCTCACAACAACTTGTGGATCTACAATATGAAAGACTTTGTGCTTTGCATAATATGCAAGCCATTACATTTAGACAAGACAATACAAATGAAATATAGAAGAAGACATAACCATCTTCTCACCATTCATATGTAATTGTTATTTCCTTTTGTCCAGCTTCTCTCCATTGAAGCTTTGTCTTCATGCAACCTTTTTCTTCTTTTTCTTCTTCTTCATCTTCAACCAAGGAGAATTAACATTATTCCTCTATCCTTATGTTCTAACCCTAGTTTTCTAGCTTATATAAGCTTAGACAAACTTAGGGCACCTTAGCTATATGCATTTACAACCTTTAGATCAACTTTATAATAAATTTAGATCTAATTCCCATGAATTAAATATAAAATTTCATGCACATATAACCAGTGTCGGTTACCCTGACTAGTGTCAGTTACCCTGATGTTGATCAGTGTCAGTTACCCTGACCGGTGTCAGTTACCCTGACCAGTGCCGATTACCCTGACTGGTGTCGATTACTGTGTAAACCAGAAAGGTGTAAATCATGTTATCTATGAAGCAATTCAACTCCACAATCCTAACAATCTCCCACTTGGAGATAAATTGTTGAACTTGTACCTGTACATCACTGTCCTCTACATACCGTGAAGACCATCTATTCTTCATATCATCAATTCTCTCAAATGAAATCAGGAAGATTAAACCAAGAAGATAACAAACCCATGACTTACCATATACCTGCATGAAGCTACTCTTGATCCATGATACACGAGCTATCCATACATCAAGATCCCACTGAATCATAACTCTAACCCTCTCATGTAACTAATCCGCCATGACTAACACACCTGCAAGAGCTCTCACTCAAACTGAAATATTGAGCTTTAACTGTAGCCATAGTCATACCTATAAAATCAACCATGTTCTCCAACCATCTATCCATGTCTTCATGCTACTACCAATGCAACTAACCGAAGACAAGTCAAACTGGAATAAGTGTAGTCAATAAAAAAATCCTGGGTAAGACAACCCAAATGAGTTCTACATGTAACCAATGGGTGATCAATCCACAAACACCTGCATAACTCAAAGAATCCAAACACTACAATCTGCAAATCCAACCCTGCATAAACAACTTGCATGTCCAAGACAACCATCTGTAGATAACATATCTATCATGGAGTAACATAGTAATAAGAGGAAATACAAACATCCCCTACTCATGCTCAAGGGCATATAAACCATGCTCATATGCATCCATGTGCAAAACAAATATTTGCATCATCATAAACTCACAAAACAGAATCTATCCATATGTATAAACTTACCATATACATCCATCCATATCATCGGGCTCTCCAAAAGCTCCAAGTCTCTCACCGAATAACTCCAAAGCCATATATGAATCTTGTGTTCATCAATGTCAACAACAACAACCCCGTTAACCATGTTACTAATAACTAGTGCAAATACTAACAAAAAAGGTCATCAACCTACTACACAACCATCTAAGATGAAATCAAACAAGGGCACCATCCAAAAATTGTAAATAAATATTGTTGTCAATCATGTAGTCTAACCGACCACAGTTGCCTAACCGACATCGATCAACGCCTGACCGACCACGGTTCCCATATGACCAACGCCGGTCTTTGTAATAGTAAGATTTCTATATTTTCCACCCTTCAAACTCAAAATTTTCTCTATAATCTAAACCCATATGAATAAATGATCATCTACAATCCCATAGAGATATCCAGGCACCACAAAATAAAACCAAAAGTGACATCACCATGCAATGAACACAAAATACCTGTAAAACTATGACTTTCCTCCAAAACAACTTGTTCCTGATGCCACTATGAATAGAAGCATAGTCCTCTCACTATGCACATGAATCTATGTCCAACCTGCAATGCCAACAACCATGGCTTGCTCCCAATTAACATGAACGCCCCTGCACTGCCTTTAATAACAAGCTCAAAAGCTCTAATATATATCAATGAGAAATAAAACCAGATGAAAGAAATATAAACTAATTCCCATCTTAACCAAGAATACATCTACATCACAGAATTTTGGACTTCTTGTGAAATAGGTGAATCACCTTCTTTCTATCCATGTGTACTAATCCTCTTCCGTTAGCTGCGACTGTGTGTCTAAACATGAATTTTCATTGAGGATCTCATCCTTAGACTAGATACCCTTGTCCTCAATATTCCAACACATCCTAGAAATAAAATTCAAACCCATCAAATATCCATGGTGCAAATTTTTACTTGTGCACACAATACAAACATAATAGTAGTTGCTTCAAATGAAAGAAATAAAACATGAACCATATAGAGATACCTGACCCAAAGTCTCACTAGACTCCATCCTCCATCCTCTGACCAAGCCAACTCCATCCTCTTTCTAATTCAAACATTGAATTGATCTACACTGTTTCTACCATGTACACTCAGTGCAAGAAACTCGATCCTCAAAAATAGGACACTAAACCATCCATGCCCTCTCGTGCTGCAAAAACCTAGTATATACTCTCTATCACAAAGACCAACCTCAGTTTCTTAACCGGTACTGGTTCCTCTATGACCGACGTCGGTTACCTTGACCGACGTCGGTGCTGTTGGAACGAACACAATGCCACAAAATTGCCATAATACACCAAACCAGGAGCCTACTCCGACCAAAGCCGATAGTTGTGTTGAACCGGTCATTTCAAGAAACACCCAAATCTTTTTAAAAAACTTAACAACAACAATACATGTAAATAAATTGCACCAAGATGAAACACATCACCTTACCAGCACCAAGATACTCAACCACATCTTCAATTGAAGAACATGCTTCTCTGATGGAATTCCCACCTTCATTATGTGCTACTTCCTCTCTATCGAAGCCCGTGCATCTAACTCCACCAAGGATGCATAACTACTCCTTTATCTTACACTCAGATCTGCAGTCCCAAACCATGCATGTGTAACCAAAACATACAAGCACTGCAATACCAAGATAAAACTACACCTCTGTAACCCATATCTACAATTTGACCAACATGTTTGTGCCTCCAAGAACTAGGGACACCTCAACGAACAAGACACATTCCATGCATCTCCCAATTTCTTCAGATCTGTGATTTTCTGTTTAAAACTAGGTTGCCTAGTAACCGGCCACGATCACCCTATAACTGACCACGGTCACCCTACCGACGCCAGTTGCCACATAACCAACGTCGGTCACTATATACTCTAGCAACCTTACATTTCTAGATTCCACTTGAGAATTAAATATCTTCCTGTAATTTTCACATTAGGCAAAACAAACCTTGTTCTCATACACATGTCAGTACACCACTAACAATATACTAAAGCAAAATCTTGCTCTGAAATAACCAATATTTGATACCATTTGTTGGGAATTCTAGACTACAGAATAGTGTTATGATTCAATAACAAACCCAATCATGCACACAGGATCTAAACAATTCCCCAAAATCTACAGCAGTGGAAGTATAAACTAGAATAATCCAAATCAAAACAAAGTACACACACATAACACAGCATGTACCGTGGTTCACCCAATGTGGGCTACGTCCACCAAAGATATCTCATATATATAATATAACAAGAGTATAAACCAACTCTTCAATACAAGATTACAATACATCTCTCCAAGAGTATCTCCTCTCCTCCAGATCTCTAAATGGATCTACATGAGTGCACTGCAATTGTGCCTCAAACACCACCAGATCTCACATACCAGGAACTATTGCATCTCCCACTGTGCAACCAAGTTGTCCTATGAATCTGCAAACAAGACCTCTCACATGGGTCTACTAATGTGCAACCATATATGTGCACCAAGAGTAAGTCCCTCCTCTATCTCACTGCATCTGCCACTGCAAATAAGAAGACAACCAGCTCTATAATATCTAGATACTATTTGTATCCATAAGCTCTCCAACGAGCTACAATACTAGATTCCTATGGATCAACAATACAATATGATCTCATGGATCTACAATACAAGATCTCACAACAACCTGTGGATCTACAATATGAAATACTATGTGCTTTGCATATTATGCAAGCCATTACATTTAGACAAGACAATACAAAGGAAATACATAAGCAGACATAACCACCTTCTCACAATTTAGATGTACCTGTTATTTCCTTCTGTCCAGCTTCTCTCCATTGAAGCTTTGTCTTCATGCAACCTTTTTCTTCTTTTTCTTCTTCTTCATCTTCAACCAAGAAGAATTAACATTCTTCCTCTATCCTTATGTTCCAACCCTATTTTTCTAGCTTATATAAGCTTAGACAAACTTAGGGCACCTTACTTATGCATTTCAATCCTTTAGATCAACTTTATAATAAATTTAGATCTGATTCCCGTGAGTTAAATATAAAATTTCACGCACACATAACAGATGTTGGTTACCCTGACTTGTGTCGATTATTGTGTAAACCAGCAAGGTATAAATCATGCTATCTATGAAGCAATTTAACTCCACAATTCTAGCGAGGAGAAGAAGAAGAGGTATATCAGTCCAAAGATCTCCATCACCTCCGGAAAAAATCCTCTCCACTCCTCATCCTAGTAGGCCTTTCTTGTTGTCTTCTAGGGTTTTAAGACCCATCACATTTGTGGCTCAGTAAATAAATCATGCCTTTTACGCGTTCAGTTGAGGAAGTCCTTTACTTTTATCCCAATATGATGGTATCCCAGATGTAGCCCTGAAAAATTGTTCCTTTATTCGCTCGAGAGAACACTACCACCCCCATTTAGCACATCAAGGATGTTGCAAATATCTGTTCAGTATACCATGTAACACAAGATAATGTAGTAGTTTGATTATTGGTGGCTTTTTTCAAGGGAAAACCTCTACAGTGGTACAAGCGCTTGATAATAAATTCTATTACCACTTGGGATGAATTAGGGGAAGTTCTTTGCAACCATTTTGAAGATAAACCAGAGCATCTATCTTTGGTGGAACAACTGACAATAACAAAAAGGGCGCCTAATGAACTAATGTTTGATTTCAAAGGACTTGGGATAGAATCCCACAAGTGGTAAGACATACACCCCATTATCCATTCCTTCATTATTTAAGATCTTTAAATAGTGACATTTCAGTCATGATTCAGTCTATGAGGGGTAGAACCTTACTAGATTCTTACAACATTGTTATTAAAGTTGAGAATAGTCTTATTCAAGCTGGGAAACATGTCCATAGACCTCTAATGCACATGTATCACATTGCATGCAGTGGTAAACATTATATTGGTTGCTTCTCTAAATGGCTAAATCACGCAGGCTACACATATCCTCATTCATCGATATACAGGTTAACATCTCTTCCAACTGTCCTCGATCAATATCCATGCGTTCATATTTGTCGGCATAAATGTACCTTCTCTACATTACATTCATCACTTACCAATTCCGCTCATGATTCAACTAAATCAATACAAAGTCAAAACTGTGAATATTAAATTTATTGTCTGCACTTAAGTCTATGTGTAATTTGTTACTCGTATCTTTTTAAGTGGAAAAATAGTGTGTATTACATGTCTAGTTGTTTATACTCATATTTAAATGTATTTATGTTGTATATTTATGTTGATAGTTGTTTTTCCAAATTAAATCAAAACAAGCTAATGATGACAATTGTTAGATACGTTAACAATGTTGATGCATTTGGTCATTGATGCATGGCCTTATCATAGTCGTCCATGTTGGTTGTTTATTTTTTTCATTGATGATGTATCGTCAACAACTTGTGATGTTTCTTGAGGAAACATAACCTACAACATGTGGTCATGCTAAATAGCTCTTCCACAACAATTTAAAGATTATCTAAAATGGTCATCACAATGGGGTGAAGGTCAAGCATGTGCCTTTTGTCTTCTTTTGTGCAATCCATGTGGTGATATAAGCAAGTTGAATAACTTGTATGATGGTCCATTCCCTAGTGTAAGGATATAACAAATCATTGAATGTTGCTAACAAGTCCAAGAGCTACTATCCACATGAAATACTAAAGATTAACGATTCCAAGATTGTTAACTTCGACTTTGTGAGTGAATTCGCCTATTCTTAGGTAGTTTGGATCCATATAGGAAACTGTGCCTTTTAGTTCTATTTCTTTAAGCAAATATTGAGGGAGAAGTCAAGCCATGTCAAAGTCATGTATCTTACTTACATATATTTAACCCAACAAAATGTTTATGGCTTAAGATCACCATGGACAATGACAACTAGCTTTAAATTGTGTAGAAAATGTAAAGTGGGGCATACGTTGTCGGCAATGTGAATATTAGCATGCTAAGGGAGCGACGACGTGTCATTTTTATAAGAGAGATGGTATGTGAGGAATCCATCGGGCATATACTCGTAGACTATACAACCTCACTCAAAATAAGCCGTAACACCCTCACGAGATGAGGGTGCCTTATTTCCTTCCATAGATTGACATGCAAAACAAATTATTTATTAAGAGTTAACATTAAAACAGAAACATATATTGTTTGTTAGACAACATAAAGCGAGAGCTATAAAACTCATTTTCCTTTAAGGAATCAATTTTAGGTAAAAAATAAATAAAATCTACTTCAAATGCCCCACATAATATATGTAAGAACAATATGGTACAAATGCCTATCTCAATTTGGATATAAATCTTCATTGCATTTTGGAATTATTTTTTAACCTAAAACATGTAGATATTAGCAACTAATTTTTGTTTCTTTGAAAAAATTTAATACGATCTAGAAAAAGTAATTATGTCGATAAACATGCCAAATAAGAATAAGGGGAGCTTCTATTGACATGCCATATCAATGACATATCAAACAACATGCTTTAATCCTCCCAACACAAATTAGATGCCTCACAAGCCACCTAATTTTAGCGCACTGCCAACATGGCCACCATGTCACCTTGCAATGAAATATGTGGCAACAACTTAACCCCTACAAGTTGGTAAAAATACATGCAGACGTGTGCCAAATGTTTGCTTGTAGGAGCTATGGACCATGGTGCTAGTATTGGTTGGGTATCGCATGAGTGCACGCAAAATTGTTAAGTGAGAGATTAAGTCTTATTGTTATAGATCTGAGTCGAAGCAATGTTAAATTGAGGTTAGGCATGATGTCTTTGATGCGACTCAGCTCACTATATCAAGGCCAATGCATACAACATGAAGTGAGTTAGAGTTGAATCGACAAAACTCGACTCTATAGGATGTAGATACATAAATTGTCATTGTCTATTGTCAAATGCCTCGAAATTTTGTCACTTATTGATTTGACGGTTTGGCATAATTGTGAGAAACCATCTTCTAAATTCTTTCATACAATAAACCATTTGTCAGTGGCATTCAAAGTTCCTAGGAAAAATGCTCAGCTAGATTAAAGAAAATAATATGAGCAATCTTGAACTCAAGCTACATATCCCCCCACTCTCCTTTAAAAATTTGTAATAGGAACTTAAAAGTAATTACATTAATAAGCATGTCAAATTAGAATAAGGGGGTACAACTACTAACATGTCGTATTAACAACATATGCGACGATATGTTTTAATCCTCTCAATGCAAAAAAGATGCCTCACAAGCCACCTACTTTTGGCACAATGCCAACTTGGTTGTCATATAACCTCGCAATCAAATATGTGGCAACAACTTAACCCTTGCAACCTAGTCAAAATACATGCAGACGGGTGCAAAATGTTTTCTTGTAGGAGCTAGGGACCTTTGCGTTAATATTGGTCATTAGCCACCTGAGTGTACATATTTTGTGAATGAGAGCGGAATTCATATCGTTACAAATCCAAGTCGGAGCAGTGTCAAATTGATCTCGAGCGTGAGGTATTCGACATAATTGTGAGAAACAAAAACAACATGAAATCAAAGAATCATGTAAATTATTCTTCTGAATCATCTTATTCTTCTGTTTCATATGACAAACCATTTGTCGGTGGTGTTTTAAGTTCCCAGAAGAAAAAAAAACGACCAAAAGGAAGGTGAACAAAGCCACAGGCTTCACCAAATAAATGAGAAAATAATAAGACCAATATCGAACTTGACCTGGACATCTTCCCCACATCTCTCCCATTGTTCTCTATATATTTCAACTGCCACATAAATGACACATCGTCCATATGTGACTTTTCAAAACAAATACAAGGATCACCAACTTTCCCTCCAACATTTTCCCTTCCCTTGTAAGTATCCTCCCTCTATTTGGTTATTTATCTCCATGATTTCTCCTACAATGTTTCTCCTTTGCTCCTTATCGTCATATATGTTACACTGCTCACGTGTGATTGCTAGTTTCATCTCATTTTATTGTATCTGTTGTGAAAAGTGGCTAGAGCAACACCATTGAATTATTTGTGTATTTTGTTGATCATTAAAATATTCGTTGAAACACTATAACAACTCAACGTCAGCTATACTACAGACATTTGTTGGTATACTTATTTATAAAGAATGAAAATAATATTTTCATTTATTCTTATGTTTATTGTGTTATTTTTTCATTATGCTTATTTAAATCTTTTTGATAATTTTTTGAAACAAATATATATTAATGAATAATGTAAAAAAATTATTCTCCAAATTTTATCGTGGTTATTTTTTAAAATTAATTATTAACTTTGTTTCTTGGATATCAATCCACAACAGATATCAATCCATTACAGGGCTTGTTTGATGAGGAGCGGATAATTGGAATGGGAGACTTCATCATCAGGGTTAACAAAATAAGATCTGAATTGGTGCTCTGTAAAGAAAGTGGTTTTACCGTCTCATAGGCTATTTTTAGCCTCGTGGACGCTAAAAAATTCTATTTCTATAATGGAAGTAGCTACTAACATAATGATTATAGGATGAGTATGTTCCACTCTATTCCTTTGTAATTTCATTATCATATTAAAATCCCGTTTAAAAAAATAATAATATGTTATTTGTGAAAGTTGCAAACATGAATCCAGCAATAAAAATATCTAAAATAAAAAACTTAAAGATCAAGATCAATGCATCAGCTGGGAATCGAACCCGGGTTTGTATCGTGGCAGGGTACCATTCTACCACTAGACCACTGATGCTTACGAAACCAACGTCATCATAATAATTTTCTGTTTATTGAAATAATAACAGTAACTCATACTTTTTTGATAAGTCAAAACGGTTTCTGAAATTTCGTCCGATCTGTGAGCAGCATTTTGATATTCACAACTAATTATATTTAAGATAAGCGCAGATAACAAGCCGTTAATATAATCTAATTCACAAGTAAATCAAAGAGTCGTTGCAGTATAGTGGTAAGTATTCCCGCCTGTCACGCGGGTGACCCGGGTTCGTTCCCCGCCAGCGGCGTTAAAATTCTTTGGCTCCGCCTTTATTAATCTGAAATTAAAACTTAATGGTACATATCAATCCAAAACATCGGTCCCATATATAAACAGCCTAAATCTTCAACTTATCTCTGCTGAACATTTGCAGTTAACTTTTCATTTTCAGAATGGGTGATATGTAATTGTAAAAATAATTTGTAAACCTAACAACATAAACAAAAAACTAAAAAACCATTATAAAGAGATTACCATTGCTTGCTTGTGAGGTGTTGCGGACAAAAATGGCACTAGATTTGAACATGGAAAAAAAAGTTCAAAGGATTCTTCACAAGGTTTTTCAAGTTAAAAATATCTACTTACAAATCAAGTGTTGGCTTTTATTGCACACAATGCATTAACTTATTGATATATTTAGACCTTTCATTATCAATAATTACGTCGAAGGCCTTACCCCTATGGGATTGGGCTTTCTGGTCGTTCACACCGATGGTCTAAATTTGACGTCCATTTTAACGTTTTATTGAAGCAATTAAATGTGACAGCTATTGTGATGGTTTCGACGGGTGTCTAGACGTTTTTGTGTTCTTAGCCCTAAAATTCCCAAATCCGCGGCAATTCCCGAAATAAGAAATAACAAATTCACATTGCTGGGATCACAGGATATAAAACCTAGGTTTTCAAGGTTTTTCGAGAATCTTGTTCTGTTATGGTAATCGCCATATATTATGCGTTTTGTATGATTGCAACGAGTGCAGAAGTTGGAGCTTTGCAAGAGCCGTCCCCATTATTTTTGAAATCAGCCCTGCACACGGAAATAAATCTATAACCCCAAATTATCTCCTTATTTTACCATATTCAAATTGATTGATCTAGATCTATATCTGACGCGGGTTTAATAGTCTCTAAAACTTCTTATAGGTAGCAATTTGATATTTTTCCATGTAATCCTTTTAGAACAATTGTGGCGAAGATAGAAGTTAAAATTGTAGGCAGGAGAGGCAATGGCTGAAGCTACTGAATCCAGCCTAGGCGCTTCAGCCAAGGCCTTGGTAAAGGGTAGAGAAAGTAAGACCAAGTTGGGGAAGAGAAACCCGCATCTTCCAAGCTTGGGGAATCTATTCCAGATGTTGAGGATAAAGTTAGAGAAGCAGCTGCATCAATGGACGACTATTTTCATGCCGCTCCTAAAAAGGCAGAGGTTGGAAAATAATGGAACTAGAGGGCATATGAAGGAGTGGACAACTGAATAATTTGACGAGGTAATTGAGCAATTAAGTTTATCTTGGTTTGAACTACAAACGATGTTGTCCGTCCAATGCAACAAAAATTATACACCTATAACTGTTCAACCCGATAATTATACATTTTACAGCGTTCTCAAGGCATACAGAGCCTCGGATGCACTACAACTGGGAAGACAAATTCATGTCCACATAATTCGGAGTGTGTATGAATCGTATTCTTTTGTGGGGAATGCACTTGTTGATATGTACTCCAAGTGTTGTAGTTTGGAGGATGCGCACGATGTGTTTGAAAAAATGTCTCAACGAGATGTTGTGTTGTGGAGCTCCATGATTGCGGGGTTTGTGCGGAATGGATTTTGGGAGGAGGCGCTGGGGATTTTTAGGGATATGCAGAGGAGTTGTTTGAGGCCGAATTTGGTAGCGGTTGTGAGAGTTCTGGCAAGTGTTCTAAGCTGGGGAAGTGCATGGATTTTCATAGGTATGTTGTTCGAAGCAGGTTTAAGGGGAATGTGTTTTTAGGCAATGCACTTATGGCTATCTATGGGAAATGCAACGGGGCGGACATTGCACGTCAAGTGTTTGATGGAATGGCTTAGAAGGATGCAGTCTCCTGGAGTGCCATGCTTACAGGAAGGGTATTTTTTTGGTAAGTTTTTTCACAATTTAAAATGAATGCATTTTATCAAAATTTAAGAAAAACGTTAACTTGTTAAGTAATCGGAGTATCTACAGTGCAACATTTTAAGATATCATAGGATTAGTTGCCTGCAATATGTAATATGTTTGTGATTGTGCAGATGAGAAATGTTGCATCATCATCACAAACATGGACTGATAAAGGAATTTCCCAAAGCTAAGTTATCGACCCTGTTGGGGTTGGACCTCTCCCTCAACTCATGCCATCATCATAAAAGAAAGTTTATGTTGACATCATATCATCAGAGATTTTCACTTGCTCCCTTTCTGGAAGCAGGTGGAGACGACTGTTGATGATGACTAGATTTGCTTTTATTCTTTCATAATCTGTTGACAAAGTAGTGTCCTGCATCGTTCCTCAGACTTTGTAACCTTTCATTGCGAAGTGCAAAACATACAAGGATCCACTTAGTGCAACTGAAGAATCTGTACATAAAAACTAATATCATTTTGAACTTTGTAACCTTTGATTGCTAAGTGTAAAACTTACAAGGATCCACCTAGTCTAACAAAAAAAATTTAAAGGAAACCTATAAATTTTGTGTTTTGTCATTAATAAATCTACCTCTTTTCTCGGATATTAGCCTATAATACATGCATTCCTTATTTTGTTGATACCGAAATAGCCACCAACTATTCCATCTCCTAAAAATTTCTCTAGTTGCAGGGTACGTGCAGAAAGTTGATGTTCATTAGGCCTTGAAGATGTTCTATGATATGCAGAGAGTGGAGGGTCTGAAACCTAATGCAATGACTATTTCAAGTATTCTTCAATGATTTGCTCACTCAACTGCTCTTCAATAGGGTATGGAAATCCATGCGTACTTAATCAAAAGTAATACCGAGTGGAATTTATATGTGTGGAGTGCACTTGTAGACATGTATGCAAAATGTGAAAACATAGAGATTGCACACCAGGTGTTTGATACCATGCCTCATAGAGATCTAGTTGCTTGGACAACAATGATTGCGTGATATGGAATAAATGGGCATGGAAGGGAAGTTGTTTTGCTCTTCAAGCAAATGCAATAGGTAGGCACAAAACCAAACCGCATTACTTTTACGGCCATTTTGTCAGCTGAAAATTGTGTCTATGCATATGAAAAATAGTGAATTTTGTACCGGGATTTGCTGTAATTAGCAAGAAATGTAGTTGATTTAGATGTGATTAGGGTTGGTGAGGCGGTCTAGTTTGCGTCAATGTTTTTAGCAGCGATTCATAATCACTATTATTTTCTTTTTACTGAGTGGAGATCTCCATCATTTGGTAGAACTGCAAATTTAGGTTTCACGGATGGATTAAAACTGTGTTGAATGTTGTGTTGTATCTATTGCCTCTAGAAATATCAAAGTTGTATACAAAACAACTGAACGAAAATAACCACTACATTCCAGTACTTTCATCTCCAAAACCATTCTCCACCAAATCCCATAACTCTTGAGACACAATTAATGTTTTCATCTGGATGCTTCAATATTCATAATTCTTTCTATCAAATTGAGGAATATGTTGAGTAAGATTGTTTCTACTCATGCCTGCCATACTTTAACTAACTTGACTGTTGACTCTGGATATGATAATTTGCCTCTTAGATCTTGTTGATAACTTAACTTTGATACCAATTTAAAGGTATGTTATAATACCTCTTTGAAGGAAATGCTCACGTACAAATTAGTAATCAAATCACATACACACGTATACTCATAAAATGATCCTAAAATAATCTTTTATTAAAGTAGATGTTGCTACATACAAAGACTTCGTCTACTTTTGGCTTTTTCACCTTTCTTCTTCTTTCTCTCTTCTTTTCCATTCTTTCTCCGTTTTCATAGAAACAAACGAACAACACACTTCTATTTATAGAATATCCCTAGCTTCCTCTAGAAGGTTCCTATCTAACCTAGTGCATCAAATAGGACCAGATACATATCTCATATTTTAAGTCTTATTGCTTCACCTATAAGCTAACTACTTTATTTACTATAAATAATATTAAATGCATATGTCAAGCATATAATTCCAACTTTTCTTGAGTTTGCATATGGACAAAACATAAAAATGCTCACATGGCTTTACAAGTTTTTAAGTTTACGTCAAAATTCAAATATTGCTTGAGTTGTGTGTTGCATGAACTGCCATGGCTATGACTTACGAGTGAAATGAAGTCTTATTGGAGTTTGATGTATTAAGAGTCTAACTTAATTTTGGATGATGCATTTTCATTTGAGGTGAAACTTGTTACTGATTTTGTGAAGCCTGTATTAAATGTCATCTAATTTACAAATATTAGAATATATTCTCCTTGTTTTGGGGTAATTCTATGAGAATTGAACTTAATATGTAAGTGTATCAAAATAATCGCAAGTGGAAGAAATGGTACTTCTTATGAACAGATGAAGGCAAGGTTTACTGTCGGTGAATTTTTCTCAACACACCTCTGTGCCTGGTTACTTTTGTAGTAAAATGTGATGGTATGGTACAAAAAGGACATAGAAGATGGTGATATTTAAGGAGGCAATGGTGGATCATAGCTTTATGCACTGTGTGAGGAAGATTGGGGTCTTTTTTGAACCGGTGAGAACTAGAGACAAGTTTTCAACACTTATATTTTCCAAGGGAGGTTACTTACAAGTTGCATAGTCCACATACTCTGCACACTCATAGTTGGAAAATTAACATTTATTTTAAAATTCAAAATAAAATTAAAAATAATTTATGGAAAGAAAATACCCTCAAGTATGGCACATAGATTCTTGAGTAAGAGAGACACACTCACTTGACACACTTTAGATTCTCACAAGTATGGTTTTATTCACAGTGTGAAAAGGAACCCTTTGAATAAAGAATTTGGTTGTCATCTAAAATAGTAGTTGGATGATGTGGTGCAACAGTCCTAGCTATGGGGAAAGACCTTCTAAGTAATAGGATGCATAGTTACCAACTTCGGTCGTATCTGCAAAATACCCAGTTGGGTGAGATAAGTTTTGTTCGGGTCAGCCCTTTTAAAATAAAAATAAAAATATAGTTTTCTTGCCAAAAAATGAGACCTAGAAACCATATATATAATTTGATACTGAATATATGGTTCGCGAATATATATAACCTTTAGAAGTAAATCCTCTTCGATTTTCAGCGTCGGGACCTCCTGGGAGGGTTTTAAGAGCTCATTTCTGACATTCTCCTTCTGTTTGGAGACCGCTGAAGCATAAGATCCGGACCTATTGTCGTTGTTTAGTTTGTCCTGGTTATGGCTTACCCCTGTACCTCTTCCTCCATCACCAGATCCACTCTTAGTCTCTTGCAACCTGCAGTTACCAGTATTGAGTTTTAAAGGAGATAATGAATCTTTGACTGAACCATCTTTACTTGTCCCATGAGTGAACACCCCTATTTTGATATGGGGGTCTTGGTTAGTATTGAAAGCCATACCAATCCATGAGATTGGTGCTTTATTTTCCTCTACATTTTTGCATCCGCCTCCCACAGATACCACTGGTTTCTCACCGTCATTAATAGGGACCTCATTTCGAATTTCTGAGAGGGGCGAACCTCTAGCAACGTTCGTGCCTCCTCGAACTCTATTTTTAGATGAAGCCCGCGTAGAAACCATGGAATAGCCGCGGAACAGTCGCGGAGCAGTCGCGGAGCAGCCGCGGAGCAATCTCGGAGCAGTCGCGAAGCAATCTCGGAGCAGCCCGAACAAAACTTATCTCACCCAACTGGGGCTCATATGCAGATTTCACAAATTTTGGCCTAAGCTTTCTCAGCTTCATGACTGGATAGCCCAGAGATGGAGAGAAAAAATACAAGGTAAGATTGAGCTTTATCCTTGTGCTAAAGCTTACTTCATTGCTGTCTTTGAAACCCCTGAAGATAGGGATTTAATTTTTAGTCAACATTGGGTTTGGGGGGAACATGGGCTTATGTCCAAACCATGGTATCCATCTTTCAACCCATTAAAGGAGTCTTTTGATACCTACCCAATTTGGGTTCGTCTACCAAGACTCCCATTGCAGCTTTGGAACAGATCTTGTCTCATTGCTATAGGGGATACTTTAGGCTTATGTGTAGCAGTCGATGATAAGACCTCCATTCAAACCCATACTACTTATGCTCGAATCCTGGTTGATCTCGATACCTCCAAATGTTTACCAGCAGAAATCAATCTACAGATTGGAGCCAGGCTCTGGGTGCAGAGGATAGACTATGAGAGACTTGCCTTCAGATGTAGGCGTTGCTTCCAAACTGGTCATGTTACAGATGACTGTGAACACTCCAAACGTAAGACCAAAACAACCTGGTGGAGGGATTCTCTACCTGAACATCTTACAATCGACTCAGATCCGGCTAAGGAATCGAGTGCCCCCCTGCAAGCTAACTCACCCATCATGGTTGATTCACAGACCAATACAGAGAAGCCTCCAGATTATTCTTTACAGGCTGCTGATTCAGTGATTAAAGATATTCTGACCTCCCATTTGGATCACTCCCCCATCAAACCTATTGCAGTTTTTCCGACTGTAGTGGATGTGGAAAATCAAGAATGGACAGTGGTGGATCGGAAAAAGAAGGGTAATGCCAAATCTAAATCCCCCACCATATCGGACAAGATTTGATTCTTGTCTTTTTGGGCACTATTATTGCTACATTTTGGCATATGGCCTGCTACGCAGTTGCTAGGCAGCTGTGTTGTTGTTTTGTTGTTGTTTTTTTGCTGTTTTGTTGCAGCTGGTTTGCTTTTGCTGGTTCCTTTCTTGACAGTTTTTGTTGGGCTCTTTTGAGTTGATCGTCTGGATGTTTTCTCCGTTAGTGGTCGGCCGGAGTACATTGTTATCATTTTTGTGGCCGGACCACTGCGTGTTTGCTGTTTGATCGCTGTCCAGCAGGTGTTTATTTGCTGTTGTGTTGCTGCTGGTTGTTTCTTTGCAGACTGCGTTCTGCAGTTGGTCCTTATTGTTATATCAGGATGTTGATCCTTTTTTTTCGAGCTTTATTTTCCTATTCTGGCTCCTGAGCCTTGCTGTACAAGGGTATAGTCCCTTTCAAAAAACTATTTGCCAATAATAAAAAAAAAACATTTTATATGACATTATTAATTTTTTCATTGTATTTATTAGTTTCTAAATTTTCCAAACCTTGTAAAAAATATTAGATTTTTCGAATTTTTTGCCCTCCCGAATGGATCCAAATTTCCAAACTTGGTAGCTATTATCGAATGTTAATCTTGAGGATGCCTCTCTAAAGTCTATCTCATGTCAATTTTTATAGACTGCAGTTAATGGTAATGAGAAGAAACTTATATTGAGAGTTGATTACATATGGTGATACCTATGAAGATCTCTTTCCTTTAGATGATGAAAAACCCAGCCTAGCCACCTCCATCCCTCTGAAGTTTTCTACTCTTCTATTGCGGAATGGTAAAAGTAGTTTGATTCCAAAAATTTGGATGATTTTCATTTGAAACCATGGTTTACCATTTGTTTGTTATAAATTTTATAATTTTTTCACATGTTTTAACATTTGATTGTGTAATGGGGGTTTTCACCCCTCATATCAGCTTATCCAAGTTTTGGGGCCAATTGTTGAATAATTTGTAAAAAGAACACTAGAGATTCTTGCTGAAATCTTAATTGATCGGTATTTAGTTTCATAAAACTTGAAAAGTTAAGACAATTTACAATATTTTTCTTGGAACAATAGCTACCTAAGACAATTTTAGGGTTTAAAAACAGTTAATAATTAGTTTCCCTTAATATTGTTGTTTAAGCCCAAAACATAGATCTTTGTTCTACTTCAAGTGTGCAATGTTTTGATGGCACAATTATGCATATTTAAGAGGGATGAGATTGTTTGAACCGCGAATTTAGGTTTCACGGATGGATTAAAACTGTGTCGAATGTTGAGTTGTATCTATTGCCTCTGAAAAATAAGAATTTTGGCAATGTTATACGTCTTAATTTTTATTTTATAACCTAAATTATGGTTCAGTAACACCAGATTAGGGTTTACGAGGACATTATAACACTCTTTTCAACAAAGTTTCTCTATGATCTACGATTTCTGTGATGCAGGGGTTTTGATATCTGAGGATTTATTTTATTACCAGGGGTATGATTTATTGGATGTCATCAGAAATAAAAATTAGAAATAATTTTGGCAGAGAATGAAGAACATATTTCCAGTTTAGGTCTCTCCAAGAGATTTGGAGAGTATGAGGAGGTTAAACTCATATCACAACCCTTCACATTTACATCATATAAGCTCTAAGATGACACCCACAAATTCCAGCAGAAAATAAAAAGTGGTTGTTGCAGCCAAAAAAAGTTCCAGCAACAATTCTAAGGGCATGGACATTGGATATGCAAACAACCATTTTCAGTTCATTGGCATGGATCCTGCAAGCATTCCTAAGGTTATATCTATGGGGCTTGCAGTTGGTAGGACCGCTCTTCATCGTTTAACAAGTTGTGAGCCAGGGTCTATTGGATTTCACTCAACATGATTCGTCTTCTTAAATGGTCGGCTCTTTTTCTTTCAGACCATCCTTCCAGTTTCATATATGCATATTTTACATTAAAATTGTTTTTTGATTTGTATCTTAATTTGATCAAAGCGAAGAAGTTATTTGGGCTTCTGCTTCATAGCATTTGATTTTGAGCTGGTGATTTCAACCCCTACTCTACATTAATTAGTTGATGTTAGGAACCTTAAACTGCAGTTATTTTCCTGCCACAAAAGAGCCACCAATATATTAGACTAAAAAAAGGATGCAAAGATAAGCCAATGGCTCCCCTCGCTCTTAAAGTTGAGGACAACCAAATGTATTATGGGCTAAAGGAGTGGTCTAAATCACAATTGCAAGCTGAGGGAGAGGCACTTCATCTTGTGCATATGAATATTAAAAAAGTGGACTGAAATGTGGTGGAATTAATATAAGCCACAGTCCTTGAGAATTTATGAAACAATGTTTGCCAGGACACCTCCTGTATATTAGATTGTAATCATTGATAAGCTAGAATCTGGATCTAAATTAAATGTTGTTGTTGAAGCAGGGATGGCTCACCTGGATGATGAAGAAAAACATCATAAACCAGCTTCTACAAAGAGAGTTTGGGATGCCATAAACATTGTCATTGGATGTGGTTTCGATTCAGCAAAGAGGAGAGTTTTCTACACATTGAATGGTGATGAGGTTTACTCTCTTATATGAAATTCGGATGACTTCAACCCTCCTCTATACCCAACAATTGCAGCCAACTATAATGTGACTTTGTTGGTAAATTTTGGGTAGAGCTTGTTTGAGTATTTGCTTGGTAATGACAATCTCTTATGATCAACGCCATAATGGACATAATCAGTAATTAAATGTATGTGAGGTCAGTAATTATTTGTCATGTATAGATTCTCTTTCTAGTTTGTGTGCTTTGAAAGCCATAATAGACATAGTGAATACAACAACGGAAAGCGTAGATGCATTGGATCCGATTCGAACTCTAATTGTATTAGTGAACATGGATTAGATCATGTAGAAACTTTTAATGTTGAAGATGTTAATATTTCAGTCTTGATCACTAAAGCTTAACTCTTTAATGAATTTGAGATATTGATAAGGTCTTGATTATTATAAGGTACCATATGCTACCTCTGTTTCTTCCATTTCTTTGTCATCAATTACGCAACACACTCATTTTTTTCATATTAAAACAGATAAAAGTGTGCCCAAATTTCTTTTTGAAGGGGCAAAATCGGCTTTTGGGAATTTTTTTCCTTTTCCACTTGCCCAAGAAATGCTTAATTGTAGATATAATTACAAATAAATGACAAGAATAATATGCTTATTGGGTTTGTGTACTCTTTAAATGCTATGCTTGCATGATCCTAGGTTATGTTGACATGGAAAAACATAAATGTAGGTCCAATATTAATCTTGTGATGAACTGCCACCTGGTTGGAGGATTGAACTGATATAACAAAAAAAGTTTACTTAGTTGTAGGATTGACCCTGTATGTGTCTTAAGACTAGTGTGGATATATATATATATATATATATATATATACACATATTTGAATCAATATTGTTGTGTTCTAGGTAACGGTTGGTAGTTAGTTGCTTAATTGCATTTATTTCAATGCAAAATGAGCACATAAATATATTTTTTCACAGGTACAATTTTCATATTTTTCCTATCACTCTCTGAAAATGATATTATGTGCTAAGTATGTAATATCATATATTGTTGTTTACTTTAAGGTAATTTTGTAATAGTCAATTCAGATCTTTAGAGTTGGCTTTAGGTGATCTTATATCTATGTGATTAATAATGATTAGTCTTTCTTCATTTTTACATTTCTTCAGTATTACTAATCTTCGCCATCAAATGTCTGATTTTCAACTCTTTTTTTGTAAACCACATGGAATTGGCCTTTCCGACACAACCAGAGCATTTATGCCACTCTGGACCATCTTTGGGTGCCTAAATTCTTCGTTGTATTCCCATAAATTTCTAAATAAGGCTTGGACCTATATTTGACCCCTTGTAATTGTCCGTAACTATTACTTGGATCACTAAGGGAAAGATATTGGATCAGTTAGATTGAAACCCCTGAAATGGTGTCCAGGACTCACTTGGATCATTGAGGAAAAAGATATTTGATTAGGAATAATTTCCCAAGTACTACTGCAGATGACAATGTTAAATTTTTATGAAACTGATTTGTTTGAGTTCCTGTAGTCTATTGACCATATTGATAATAATCTCATTACGTCATCGTACATGTGAAGAGCCATGTCCAATAGTATTACTGAACCCAAACACATGCAAACAATTGTTAGTTTAGAGATGGAGCACAACATCATACATATCTAAGCTAGCCAATATTTTGATAACAATAGAAGAAAGTCTCTGGAACCTGTGCTATTTAAAAGACATCTACTATTAATTGCATCAGTTAATTGCCGATATCTAAAAACCATAAGAAACAAAACTGAATTGGTCCAGAGAGAATTTTATTTGTTATATCTATAACTGCTTCCAGGGGAAGTAGCTACCATTTGATTTGTAACTCTTATAGAATCATCGCCAGAATTCCCTCTTCCACTTCAAGGTTTTCCTCTTTGATTTGACCATCTCACATATGTACTTTGTACTGCCCCACCAGGGAACACATATACATAAATGTCTACTCCTGGTTTCTAGAGAGGATGTGTGCCCATTAAAAGCTTAAATTCGTATATAGGGCCATGTATATAAAACTATTAGCCTCCTTGTGCTGGCACTCTTGTCCGTCATAAACCCATAGACAATGCATAGTGTGTTCCTTGAGCAGCCAAGTCACTGTAGCCAAAAGGATAAGGGTGAACCCAAAGCATCCCACATGTAACCCTTTCAATCTCCAAAAGCAAATAGTAAGTTTATGATGGATTATAATTATACATCACAAAACAATAGAATATCCATAATAAAAGGATAATATTATAATACCTTTAAAGTAAGATGCCTTAACCGAGATTCAACCCAACCCTTCCATGTCCTCAGATCATCTTCATTTCCAACTACAATGTTTATTTGCAAATAATTTTTGGATGACTTGAAGAAACGGTAATGCTCAAAGAGAGCATTCAAGTCTGCCTTATTCATTATAATATTTTGCCAGAAACCAAATCCCAAATGTAAATTTCACAAAACAGAAAAATATAGTTAACCAAAAAAGTGATGCAACAAAACTATACCTCACAAATCTTGTTTGCATTCTTAAACTAGTCTATCATGACACAAAGTGTGTTATTGATTACATTGTAGCTAGAGTTCATGCACGGATATGCTGGTGTGATAATGGGCATGAGATGGTTCTGATCCCAAGGATTTCTCCTTGGATCCCACACAATTATTCCTAGGGTTCCCGCCTCTATAGAACACATCATCACAGGATTTGGCTAGTTCTACTGAGCATAAACATGAAAGAACCTTTCTACCAGCATGCTGGGAATTGCATTTGGATAGAGTTGAAAAATCTGAGTAGCTGATAATGCCCAATTCACACCACCCAAAAAACCCATAACCTGCCAAATTCCACTTTGTGATGAGCATAAATAGATTGTACAATGTTATTTAAAAATTTAAGGTATTCCATATCTGAACATACAAAACAAGAAACCATATATAATAACTCACATTTGAGTATAGACCTCGCCTCTTCACCAACAGTATGTACAAAATATTTAGAAAGCATACCCAGGTGATGAACACAAATTATTATCATGCATGCCCCAATCCAAATCTTATCCTTGGAGTGGCACCTCATTCAGATATTTTATGGCATCACTGTCTTAATGCAAGGACATGTGAGTGGCTTGCAAGTGCTCAAAGATGGTAAAATTGGGTTGCACTAGAATCCATACACAATGCTTTTGTGGTGAATTTGGCATATCAACTTCAGGTTTATAATAAAACTATATGATTTGATGTTGAACAATATGCACAGCTGTCCCCTGTGACCAAAAGTAGTTTTTGAAGGACTGAATTTTAAATTGTTTTTGTGTGAGTTTTTGTAATTAGGTGTTGAGCAATGCGAGATTCAAGAGTATTGAGCATAGGGCTATAACCAACAACACCACTTCTCATATATTTATTCCGACCTTCTACGGGCCTTTCTTGGATACTTCGATTACTCTTTCTTCAATCCTATGCACATAAATAACCCTATGAACATATGTATGCCTATAAATTGTGAACCAATGCAATGTAGAGCATCCATCTCAAAACCATCAATTGTTTACATATATTTGGGTTCAATAATACTATTGTACGTAATTATAGTTATGTACTGTTCAAATCATCCAAAGGCATTTACGAAAGGCTCTACAAACAAAATGGATCAAGGTGATATAACTTACATGGCTAGACATGATTTCATATTGTATAGATTATCAGACAAGAAATCAGAAAGCAATATCATTGGATGCCATAAACATTCTCATTGGATGTGGTTTCAATCCTACAAAGACGAGAGTTTTCTACACATTGAATGGTGATGAGGTTTACTCTCGTATATGCAATTCAGATGACTTCAGCCATTCTATATACCCAACAATTGCAGCCAACTATGATGTGACTATGTTGGTAAATTTTGGGCAGAGTCCGTTAGAGTATTTGCTTGGTAATGACCAAAGGGTGGCTGATCCATGCTTCAAAAGGCCACTCCTGAACAATCATGTAAAATTTCCCTTAACATCCCCTAATGAAAACAATGACAATCTTTTCTCAATGAGAATTGATTCGTCGTGGATGAGAAATGTTGGGTGGTCCAATATACTGGATCTAAAAATAGAAACTTACCTTCTGAGACGGAGATTGATTTTTTTGAGATCTCCCTTGATGGAAATAACAAATAAAAATAAAGAATATTTACATGAAAACTCTGGTAATGAAGTTGCAAAACAATGTGGCGAGATATTTTCTCTAGAATCAAATAAGAGAAAGTGTGATTGTGCAGGCAACATGAATAGACAAGGAAAACAACCAAATATCAAGACTCGTCGTATCTTCCCCATATGTTCCCCCTACTTTCCGGGTGTTAATCAATAACCTCGTGTGATGATTCAAAAAACATAAGTTGCAAAAAATGATTCAAAAAAATTTATTTGCAAAAAATGACAGAGCACGAGTCGAAAACAGACATACAGGTATGATTGCGAACAAAGGAAGATGTTGCAAATGGTTGTTCTGGCAGGCGTTGAAATTGGAAATCAATTTTAAAATGTTAAGATTACTATACCAAAAGCTTGGTTGTACCAAAGTGATCAGAGAAGTATCATTGGTGACAACACTAGAGTCAACAAGAGCCAGACATATGAGAAATATTAAATGGCGGTACATCCTTGACAAAAGAATTTTGGGATGAGGAAAAATGCAAGGAACCATTTGTAGTAGGGAGACTTCAAAATTACCATAGTTTCAATATCAAGGTGCAGAGTTGCCTTAAAATTTTATTCGTTTCTTACCATCTGCTTTAAATGTCTCCACTTGATTTTAATGTGAACGCCGAATGGTATATGTTATTAGATTTAGAAAGACAATTATTACTTTTGTAGTTGATGATAATAAGGGGTGTGATTGACAATATTGATTTTCTATTAAAGCCAGAACAAATGTTGTGAAATACATTAGAAGGGATGTTAAATAATAGTTAGTTGTGTAATAATTCAATACAAATGCAAGTGAGACATGTAATTTTTCTAGTAGTCACTCTCAAGAATGTAGTGAATGTGAAGTGTTGTTGTCAAAGTAGATTGAAAGAATAAAAAAGTGCTTTAACATATTATCTCTCCATGAAACTAAAATGAGACAGAATATGCAATTATATATAAACAAATCTAAAATGTTTATGGTACATTCCAAATTTCTTTATTACCTCAACGAGTTTAAGAGCATCATTGTTAGAGTTATTTTGTGCATATCTTACAATCATAGCATTTCATGAGACCACATTTCTTTGAGGCATTTTGCAAACAAAAAATGGTATAAGTTATTCGTGTTATAGGGATAGTTTTTTTGTAGTTGTGTTTGTTTAAACTATGGGTGATTGATTTTGTATGTGTAGAAATATAGATGAGTCACTTCATTTAAAGAGCGCAAACATGAGGTTTAACCCTTAAAACTAATCAAAATGCAAAAAACTAATATAATGTAGAAAGATTTGAATGGAAACAATTATAAATTGCATGGTTCTTTCTCAGCATTTTGAAATTCTATGTATTTGTGTGCAAATGAAGACATTAAAAATGTGTACCATCTGCTTTAAATGTCCCCACTTGATTTTTGTTGCAGAATGAATACTGCAATGTTGTTGTACAATGGAGGCAGGCGATATTATTTCCCCTTTTATTTTATTAGTTCTTCATTTCTTCCTTTGTCATACTATTTCTTAAAATGGAGGAAGAGAGATGACCTAGTAATGCTTCTCAAATCTTCTACCAATTTTTTTCTCATCATTTTTTTGGAGCTTATTTTATATTTATTAATTTTGCTTTCAGAAAGGATTATAATAGTTCTGAAGTCAAATATTGTTTTATTTCTTTATAGGATTTATAACATTATCTTATTTTTATGTTGGTGTAATTCGGGGAATAAACTGGAACTTTTTTTTAAATGACAACGCTGCTCAAGCATGGCATGGTAAGCTAGAGGGGACAATTTTGTGAGGCCTATTTTTGTAATATGTTTGGACACCTTTGTCCCATAAGTTGTTGAATGTGCAACTTACTGTAACCTGAATATTATTTCATGTGATTGAAATTTATTGACGATTTTAGTATTTCACATAAAATTTTTTACCTCCCATGTTTATTCAACTTGCTTTGATTTCATATTCTTATTTTTAGTTAAGAAGATTCAATTTGAACAATTGGATATATAATTTATCTATATCAGATATTGATTCTAAAATTGAGAAGCTAATTATAATAACCGGGGGCAAAAATAATAATTTTCTTTCTAAATCTAATAACATATATCGTTCGGCATTCACATTGCGTTGTACACATGCGATTGCTAGTTAGGACCTTTCATTATCAATAATTAGACAAACTTAAAAGTTGGGTTTTGAACCTAGAACCTATTGGATTTTCCCCATTTTTTAGATTTTGGCTTCAATAAGAGATATTTGCACCTATTTCTGAAAAATGTCATAGAGCTCAAGACATACTCTAATTTTTCGCACATAATGGATGGATTCTTAGAGGTTAAAACAATGAAAGTCTATGGTTGTTTTTGGTGTCGCATGAAAAACTACTGTAGGTAATTTTATTTTCCCTTGTATTTTGGCTTTTTTGGGGGGACTTTCCATTTTCCTTTGTCATTGCGGATTTTTCCGAGGACTTCTATCTTTCATTTGTATTGCGGATTTTTCCGGGACTTTTATTTTCCTTTGTATTGTGGATTTTTTCATAGGGACTTTTATTTTCCTTTGTAGCGTGTACTTTTTTGACAGACTTTTATTTCTCTTTTATAACTGCAAATTTTTTTGGGTATACCTTCCATCGATCACTTTCCTTTGTGACATCTAGGATTTTATCACGGGAACTTTTATTTTCCTTTGTCAGCACGGCTTTTGTAAGGCAATTTTATCTCGTTCCTTTGTAGCGTGTCTTTAGTCTCAAGGACTCTATTATTTTCCTTTCACTACGTGGACTTTAACTTCTTTCACGACCTCTTATTTTAGCTTCTGTATTGCGGATTTTTCGAATAATTTTTATTTTCCTTTGTAGTTAACAGATTTTTCCTGGGAATTGGCATTCCTTCCTTTGAGATTAAGGTGGCTTTCCCCACTGTGACATATAGTGTCAAATTAAGTATTTGTGACTTCATTCCCATAACACTAGCTCCTTAATGTATTGATAGCTTTCCCCATAACACGGGTTCCTTTGTAATTCACTGGCTTTCCCGATGTGCATCAAAGGGTTCATATTTCTATAGTGACTCTCCCCATAATATTGGTTCAAACTTTGTAAATTGTGGTTTTCGACCATGGAACCTATTGGATTTTCCCCATTTAATATTTTGGTTCCTTTGTATTTTGGTTTTCCCCATTAAGCATAAAATTGTACTTTGTATTGTAACAATGTGTCCCCAGGTTGAGACACCGATTCTTTTGTATTTTCCTATAATAGATCATCGGATTTGTGGCCTAGCGACAACTACTTCGTCCATAGGTATGGTGGCCTTTGTAGGTCTTTACTCGCATACCACTCATTTGTTGACTTGATTTACAACTTTGCAAAAATTCCTTCATACTCGCAAATCCACATAGACATTGAAATCTATGGTTTTTTAAGTTCTTGGATCTACCAGTCCATGGAATAGGTGTGGGGAATATAGGTATTGAAACTTCCCACCTAATTTCTTACTTGACAAGCATAAATAAAACAATCGTTCAATCATAAATAAAACATATTACCATTATATGGTTGGAACAATGGGATAACATGGTATAGGATGTGTGGACCTTTGAGGTGGATTTAATTCAACATCATGTTCTTAGAATTAGGTCACTAAGATTATAAATTTTGTATTGTCTACTTGTAATGCTTAAGTTGAGGTGTTTCCTCTATATCCATTCCTATCGTAACAACATGTCAAGTAGATTTATTAAATAGGCATAACATGATGATTATTCGCGCCAACTATTAGGTTAGAGTACACCAATATCATTGATGGTACGTCACATTGATGTAATTAGGGTTCCATCGCAAAGTATCTTAGCATGAGGTGCATCACTTGTATCAACGTCAAACGGAATGGAGGGAGAGATACATTAGGTTCTCACTCAAGTCCCCTTGTTGAATAAATCCCTTCTAGTGGTGCATAAGCTAAATGAGTGAACTTCACATAAATCAAGGTTATACTTACTATATCATGCTATCCCTATTCAGCATTGAGATTATTGCATTCGAAAGTGGTTACTAGCTACAAGTTTATCAACTCCATGATATATCTTGTCTACTTAAATAGGAGCCTTTGTTCTAAAACTATGTGAGTAGAAGTGCTAGGACTATTAACAATATTATTTGAATGATTATTCGTGTTCAGAGGTATTTTCTTCATGTTATTTTACAAGTATGCAAAAGGATATTATCTAATGTTATATGAATGACCTAATGTTGAAAATAATTGTACATCTTACAATAGGATACAAGTTAGACTTCATATGTAAAAGGGTGATCTTGTAACACTTTGTACAATTAAAATATTAAACAAATTGTTCATGAAACGTTGTTTCAGTCTTAGCAATATCTTAGAACATGACATGTACCTAATGGATTTATGTGGAACCTTGTTTTGGTCAATCAATTTTATCTAAAAAGAATCGTTTAGTATGGGTTTATGCTCATGAATACTTGGTATAGAAATGTGTGTGCGATGGGAATTACATGTAATTATAATTGAGTGATATGTCCTCGTATTTTGTTAATGCACATGGGTTCGATGTAAAACCATGTTTTAGAAGAAGACATTGTAGTGTGGGTTTATGCTCCAAGGAAAACGCTTCGTAAGAAATGTATGTGTGTGGGGTGGGAAATACATAGTCCAAAAAATAAATTTGAAATGTATGGAGGTTTTTCTATAATATCACCCTTACCATCATAGATTAGGTAGTTTAGGATAAATAAAACAAACAAGTAAACGGTCATAGACTGAAATATCCCATGGGTGTAAGTTGGTTATGAAACATTTGATTAAGAATCCATAGGACTATAAGTAGAAGCTTCCATACATCCAAATGTCTATAGTTGTAATATCCCGAGTTTGCAAAGCCTATGAACAAGGGATCTCATGAGCCTATGGGTTTCAGCAAGAATTAAACCCTGGTGAGGCACTATGCATGTAGAGCCAAGCATCTTTCACCATAGAGTCAAATGCCATTTTGATTGAGTTCATTAAAATTTGTATTACAATAATTATTGAGTGCAAAGACTCAAATATTTTATATTAATTTTTATGTAATAGTATTTAATAATTATGTGATTGTTAAGAAGTAGTTTCGTCCGTAATTTTTTTTTGGTTTGTATAGGATTAATTTATTGTGAGGATTGATTCTTATTAAGGGTAAAGATTTACCCAAGACACCAATGTAGTTTCAGATTTTATTACTTAGTATTTTCTTGGATTATATATCTTGGGGGATGGATAATACCGTTTATATCATTATATTCAGTTAAATTATAATTCATTTTAGTAAAATTTAATTTATAATTTATATTTGAATTAAAATATTATTTCTAAACCATTTGTTGAAAGCTGTAATAATTTATTTATTTGAATTATAATTATGTTATTACTCAGTCTCTATCACGGATGAATCATCTGAGTTACACTCCTCTACCAAATAGATCCGTAAAATAGAACATTGGACTGGTAAATGAAAACATGCATGTTGTGAAAGATAGCCAAAAAATGACACCAGATAACGTGTTGTCAAAAAACATGAACAACAACCAACGAAAACAATTTTGATAGAAAACGAATTTGGAGATATAATTATTCATTCAATCTTTTTGAAAAATTTATGACATTTTCGTTAATTTTGTTTTTTTTCATAAATTTTACTTATTCACGAAATAAATTATCCATATTTTATGAATGCATGTGTCTTTTTATAAGGATTAATGAAATGAACGTGGTAAAATATTCAATCTTAACATATATATCTTATTTTATAGATGCTTACTCCATGAAATGTGTTTACAGGTAGAAAGCCTGAGGGCTTTGATGACATATTGTAATTGCCACTGTCCATATGTTAGACTGTGTCAACGACCCTGAAAATAATATGATTTTTTTGACTATGATTCTTTCTATCCACTCAAGGTTGCCATGTATGAGATCGATTCATCAAAGGACATTGTGGGATCACACATGTTGGTCATCAACGACGGAGCAGATGTTTTGTATAACTTTTTGCTTCAGTTTTGTTTTGTATTTCCATACTGGTATCTATTTGAGAGCCTTTGCAACCATCAAGAAAGGAATAACGGTGGTATGGTCAGCAAGAGATGATTGGCCCTCATGTGGAACTGTTGATAACGTTGCACCTTGGATTTTTAATGTTGGAGGAGGCATTGTCGACAAGGATTACGCCAATGCCTTGAAGTTGGGAAACTACGATAATATTTTTGTATGCAATGGAAAGTTGCAAAAGCTATGGAATGAGGCTAAAGAACCTCAAAGCTTTTCTAACTCATCCATGCACCATGAGATTAGAGCCAAACAAGAGAAACTAACATGCAAGCATTATAACTTTGAAAAAACATTCAAAAACTAACATGTATACTACTCTCTACTCTATGAAAGCTTAATGAAAGTGAACCTAGTTAGATTATAAGCAATCAAATTGTGTGTCGTTTACTCCCAAAAATAGGTAAGAGATCTCTCCAAGTTGGCTACATGGCCAAGCTTTAGATCTTCCCTTACTAACTATATTTGGAATGGATGCAAGATGGAGGAGCTTCAACAATGGAAGATAGCCAAGATCGAATGCCTATTAGATTGGCTAATGCAAATGAGGTCTAATGTCAATATCTCCAAATGTGAGAGAGATTTTGCTATGTAAACAAGGTGTATCTTTGAGAGGGAGGGGTGACCCTTCTATTTATAGTTTTTCACTTGGGAGAGTTTGGAATTTGGGTGCATGTGGGACTAAAGCTCAAAAAGCACTTTTATATTAGATTAGGATAAACATGCTTTAGGCTTAGTTGAGCTAGGATTAGGCTAGTTAACTAGGATTTAGGCTAGTTAAACTTGATTAGCAAGTGATTAGAGACTCATTGAGAGTTGGGAGGGGTATGGATAACCAATTGTGACTGATAGATAGACCTACGAAGCCAATAGAAGTGGTCTAGAGAGAACTAGGGAGGTTATGAACGGTCGAAAGGAGGAAATTTTAGCCAATAAGAGAGATATTAGCCAAATAAGTTACATATAGGCAGGAATACGACCAAAAAGAGTGTCGTGAATGGGCATCTGAGAGTGGAGCAAAGAAGGGGGAATTAACGAAGTGTCATCAATTAGTTGAATTGGATGAAATGCTAAGTGTAAGCATATTTTAGGTGTCTACATTTTCCCCTCTTTGAGGTGGCGTAAGTGACATCACTTCAAATAAAGTAGACAAGCATAAACAAGTAGAAAATTTTGAAGGGATAGAAGAAAAATGAGTAGAATGAAGGATGCCCCCTCGATTGTCTATGGGGTGATAGAAGAACTCGATTGACGATCGAAAACATGACAAAAAGAGAACAAAAGAAAGAATAGTGTGAAGAAGAACAAAGGGGATATAGAAGAAAAAGGAGTATGAGGAAGGGGGAATGAGCTAACATACATCCAGTTCCTTTTAAACAACTTTATTTTTCATCATATTGCTAGTGATCTTCATCATCGGTCCTTATTAAAAAGAATGAACAAAAGTGTAGTATGACATTGAAAAGCCATATAGGAACAAATGTCCATTGCTAAAAACACCAACTCCATGCAACATACAGGATGCAATGCAATATGAGAAAGTAAAAGATTCCTAACTCCATGCAACATACAAAATGCAATGCAATACGAGAAAGTAAACAAGCTAAACTAACAGAGAAACAAGATGTAATGTTTTTGTTATCAAGCTTCAATTCCAACCTGTGTGAATTAACGAAAAGGGTTGATGATGGTGCCCCAAGCAAGCATACATGCGAGGAGAATAATGGAGGACACTTCGGTCCTATGAAAAAGTAATGTGCATTACGAAACATTACTAGACAAATCGTTGTGCCCCAAAGTATAGACGAAGTAAGCAGCTTAGCTTCTGTTGATGGAGGTAGATCAAGATGACCCATGGGTCGCGCACATGAACAGGTGAGAACTAAAGAGTGACGTTTTGTAGGATGATTTTCAATTTTTAGAAGTTTTCTTAAACATATTTGAATGTTTTGATTTTTCTAACATATTTGAATGTTTTTTTAATTTTTCTAGCATATTTGAATGTTTTTTATTTTGAAAGTTTTCTGAAGCTATGTACAGGAAGACAAGGAAGTGTGGATGCCCCTAGTGATAGATGGGATGTACAAGGTCATAAGGCCACGTGCGTATGAGAAAGGTGAAGATGTAAAAATGCCCCAACGATTAGGTGGGATTATTCAAAGGCAAACTCTTCACAGGTAGAAGCAGGACCCAAGGCCATTATGGATAGGTTGAACGTGATGGTGAACGTAAGCCAATGAAGTGCTAAAAAGAAGCAAGGATTCCCCCAGCGTAAGTTGGCTTAAAAGCACATATAGAAAGAAAGGAGAAGATTATTTTTTTGAAAGGGGACAAGGGTGTCTGAAAACTTGGAAAAAAGAATCTTGTACACATGGATGTTCTAAATGAATTATAAGAACAATGTGAATGATATGAATGTAGCTTAGAATCCTCGCGGTGAAGAAGTGATTAGCCAAAGGCACAAATCGTGAGACAAGATATGGATTAAAGTAAGAGTTTGAACAAGGTCTAAAAAAAGAGACTTGGTAACATACTAGTCTTGTTCACTTACAGAGATCCAGTGTGTGTATGTGGAATTTATTACCTCTTGAAGGGAAGATTTAATAGACAATAATTGAAGACACCCTAGCCAATGTGTAGGAATGATTTATTTTGATAGGTGATTTTGTGAATGGATGGTGGAAAGATAGTCATACATTGCTCCGCTACCAGCGAGGTGTCCATAGCCCCGATGGAGATGTATTTGATTCTAATCGCAACATTTCTCTACTGTCAATCAAGCGTCCATAACCCTGATAGAGATTATTGGAAATACCCTAAGAGAGAGTAATATATCAATTTGCTTTTTGCTCTTAGCTTTTAGCTTTTGATTTTTTTATTGATTTTGATTCTTTTGCTTTCTAAAACATTATTTCAACTCTCTAGTTTGACAAGGGGTTAAGAACCACTGATGGCTTGATGAAAGGAGGTGGAATTGATTGTGATGACGACATTGGCTAGTGTCAACAAATATGTCCAAAATTTCTTCGCAACAAGTTTATTAGACATTGAATGTGATAGGATCTCTAAGAGGTCATTCATTCTTTAATTTACCAAGGTGATGAAAGACCAAGGTCAAACAGATACCATAGAGATAAATGTCACAAAATGGGTGCAAATAGGCTAACCAAAATATCACCGAAGGAATGAAAATGGTAGGAAGACTTGCAGAAGATTAGCAAGGAAGGGAAGAAAGAAACATATATGTGTACGTAAATACCATGCTTGCAATGTTTGATCTTTGTACCTTTGATTTTTGTTGTGTTTTCTCATGTTTTTTGTATTTTTGCATTTTTTTTATATTTTTGATAGTTTTTGGAAAGGTGGTACCAACGAAGTCAGTTTGCATGATAATATCCAACAACAATGTTTGTGACTTCCTTGATAAGGGAGACTAGGTGTGTTTGTTTATCAAGAGTCATGTTATCCCCGATCTCGATGATCGAGGTGAGCTCATACTCAACAAATGACTGTGATTTATCCTGAAATATGGATTTCATATGTGGGAGATTTAATTCCCCATCCAGAGGTTTATGCACTTTGCGCCATACTTGATGGTTACATTGATTTTCATTCTTGAATTGTGTTTGATGTTTAACCTTAAGATCGTTTGATTTGTTAGGAGCTATAGAGCTCTTTGCAGTTTTGATTTGAGCTTGATTAAGACATTGTTTGGGTTTCTTATAAGCTGACACGTGACTTGTCTTATCCCGAGAAGTGGGAAAGGAAAGTGAACGTTTATGATTGATGATAGGAATGAGAGAAATGATGTTGGGCTTTCCCTAGTCATTGGTAGAATTATGATGTGATGGATGAATAGGATATGGTCCAAGAATCGAAGAGGATGGACTACCAGGAGGTGAGCCACTAACAGAAGCTGATGAAGGGCTACTTCGATATGGCTCTAAGATGGAAGAAATTGGGATATGAGGACATGGCCCAAGAATAGAAGAAGGTGGTGAAGGGCTGCTAAGACGTGGCCCAAGTATAGATGATGTGGGACTAGCGGGAGGTGTCCCATAGATATAAGAGGATGAAGGGCTACTAGGACGCGGCCCAAGAATAGAAGGTAATGGGCTACCAAGAGGTGACCCACAAGTAGAAAATAGAGGGCTACTAGGACGTGGCCCCAGGATAGAAGAATACGATGGGCTACTCAGCGGTGACCCAAGGAGAGATTTTGATTGAGGAATGGTGATAGATAATAAATGATTGGGTAACGAGAAGATAGGACATGGATCAATGCTAGACCTCGACATCTCATCATGCTCAGAAGAAGGTGAAGATGGAATAGAAGAAGAATCAAGCTCCATGACCTTAGGATTTTCCTCTATATTCTAATAAAAGGAATCAATTTCTTTTCCCCAATACGAGAGTGTATCGAGTTCTAGAAAGAATCCTTGTTTACAATCCTCTAGAGGGATATCTTCATGTACTCTGATTGTTTCTTCATTCTGAGAGAAATCAATCAGTAGAGGTTGTTGTTCTTTGGCCATAGAAGGTTAAATAAAAGAAACAAGTCTGATAAGTGGGGAAGATTGAGTGACAGCAGAAGATGACTCAAGAGAGGAAGTAGGCTTGATGGAAAGCATCTCATGAATGGACGATTTACATCTTGTCTTAGATCATTTTTCTAGAAGATGACTTAATGTGGAAGAGACAATAGGATCACATAACCACTCGTTAAGTTGTGACGTAGGAGTCGAGTTAGATGATTGACTAGAGGGAATCCAAGTTGTGGAACTCTTCAACGGAGGCAGAGGTCGTTGAGATGACTTTTGAAGGAGGTCCTGTGAAGAAAGGGAGGACCGTGACTCAAGACCCGAATTAGATGTTGATCGATGGAACTTGGAGTCACACGAGTCTTCAAAGGAGGAAGACATCACTGAAGTGATTGGGAATGAAGGTCTTGCAAAGAAAGGGAGGACTATGATTCAAGATGTGATCTAGGGGTATCCAAATAATAGTTGACATCTGAATCTTCAGAATAAGAGTGGGAATCCGAATGGTAGTTTGGATATGAATCGAAAGAAGAGTGGGGGGAACCTGAATAATAATTTGGATTAGAGGCATCCAAACCATACCACCGACTATAAGTTGAAGGTGGGGGACAGGGTACCCATATGGGCTCTTTAGCACGAAGAACCAAACAAGGTTTAGTTGTAATGGGAATCTTTTGATTTGAATTGCTAAACCTAGGTTCTATATTTTTGTAAGTATGGGGAACTGCACGATAGTCAGTCATTGTTGGTGTCGTTTTAAGCATAAATGTCTAGACCTAGATAGTGTGATGGAAATCCTTCAAAGGGAAGGAAGTGACAAGTCGATTCGAGTAGCATAATGACATCCAACTAGACATTTTGTAAGTATGGAGATGCGTGCGTGATTTTTCAAAGAGGGTCTAAGGAAAATGGACATCATGATGGTGCAATCTCGATGAGATCAAAAAGGATTTTCCTAGAAAGAAATTTCTACAGATGAATGATCACAAGGAAAAATCATGCAAGTGTAAAACACAAAACCAATCAATAAGGAAATACTCCCTAAAATGTGTGTGTAAAATTATAGTTCGATGCAAATATGATCAACACAATGCCAATATTTACGTCAAGCTCAAAATGAACAAGGCGTAAATATTAACAAAGGGTAGATGTGACTCCCCATTAAAGGATACCACGATAAGTTCAACAAACAACAAGGCCTAAATGTTAAAGGGCGAGGATTACAAATGTAAGCCACGTAACCAAACCAATTGGACATGTTAATCAAACTTCACAAAGAAGTGAGATATTAGTTCCAAAGTGGTATTGAAACGACACAAACAAAGTAAGCAACATTCTTAAAGATTTTAGAAAAATTTTGAAGTCAAACCAAGTCAAGGTATACTGAGGATGTGTTAAAATGTGTGCAACGTAATGCCACAATGCAGATACTTAGATCAGGTTTACGAAAGACATGACATAAGTATCTTAATTGTGTCGAGATAATGTGAACAAGGTAACACATCAAAGGGAGATCAAGTGATGAATTAATCTGAACTATGATGATGATCTTGAAATCAAGATCAAGTGGCCATCAAATATATAAGGACGCATCCATGCACTTTAGATGTTTAACAACTCAACCGCAAACATGGATGACCATAAACAGACAAAAAAGTGGTGAACACTATCTATGAAAAAACTCCCGAAAGATGCCTTTTGTTGCCCCAAATGGGAAACAAGAACGTAAAGGTGTAAATCAAAAGATGGAAATCAACTAAGTGTTACTTGGGCAGAGCTTTGCCTCAACTGAAGGTGAGAAAGAAGCTAAGGTAAGTGAAACATCGTCCAATTTCTGTGATGAAAGGCACTTAGATCCAACTTAAGTGGATTATGTGCCTTATTCGAAAAACAAGGTTCTGAATCCAAACAAGTTATCACTTCATGATGGCAAAGACGTGACAAAGGACTAGTAAAGTGGGCCTCAAGACAAAATGGCCTCCTTAATAAGATCTCTCAGCTAGGTGTTACAAAGTCGTCTAAGACCGACATGATTTACCCAAAACATCACACTTACTAAACTTGGGAGTATCTTGGCTTTGCCCCCTTCAATTACAGTGGGCACTAATTGTATCCATTGTGTACTCTTGTCAGGGTCGCGATACAGACAATTTTGTAACGCTAACTCACAAGGAAAACTATTCAAGTGGGTAAGCGGAGCGCTTCTTGTTTCTTCCACGAGGTTACTTAGCGGTGGACTACTTTAGGGTTCCTGGAACCACCCCCATTGTTATAGCTTAAGGCGTTATGCCAAAGGGGTTATGTTCCAGTTAAGCGGAAAGGGACATACCCTTTTCTAAAACCTATAATACAGTGATTTGAATATGGTGTGTTTTTTATCGTTTTAATTTAAATGTGGTTTTAAGTGTCACACCATTTGGCAACCTGCAAGAAACACATGTGTTAGAAGTTTTATGTTGTTTGTTTTGATGCCCTTCTTTGACATGCAATTTTGGTCCTACATACCAAGATTAGTAGTTTTCCACAAAAGATCATGATATCAAAAGAGAGTTTTTGTGTTGCTTTTGATTCCTAAGATCACCAAAAGGCATGAAGGAAGAGCATACGTAACGCGAAAACTCAACTAAAACAAGTTTATCAAAAAATATATTTTTTTGCAAAATTTCAAGTTTACTTTAACCAATTTTGAAATGTTCATCCATTAGGAAGTGTAAAGTGTTTTTGAAAGCAATAAGAGGGTGTTGAAAAGTATTTTTGGTTCTAGAGATCACCTAGAAGGTGCGAGGGAAGAGCATACGCACTTTGAAAAAATCTCTATCAACTATGAAATGAAACACTTAACTAAGTTAGTCAAAAACAAGACCAAAATAACCCTGTAAGCAACTGATTGGTGTCACAAAACCTTTCAAAGTGTTAGAATAGTCAAGAAAAAAAAATTAGACTTTAAGATACATTAAAAAATGATTATTTACCTAATAATGTAAACAATAAATTTTTTGTAAGTTGAAATCCTAATTTTATGATTCCATTGTGTATTTCTCTTCAATACCTTTCCAACGCAACAAAAACAGAGTCGTTTTGAGCTTGGGAGAAAAAGTTATGGCCTTTGGAAGATTGCTAATGATGTCTGCAATAAGGTTTGGGCATGTGCGCCACAGTTTCGGCGTGTGCACCACAGTTTGGGCGTGTGTACCACAATTTAGGCGTGTGCGCCACATATTGGGTGCCTGCATGCCTCTATCAAAAAATGACAGTCAGAGTTGTACCTACGCGCACAAAATGGTATGTGCACTCTCTTTCCTGTAGGTGGCTAAAAAAACATGGGATTTTTCAAAAATAATCTCAAAAATATCAAATTTTATCGATTTGGTTCAATTTTGGCAGCACTTCACCTCCTTTGATCCTACAAAGAGCACAAAAACAAGACAATCCTAGCTAAACTAGCTAAGAAACTTGATATTTATCCATTAATACAAGAAAGGTTGGTGAAATTAAAAACTTGAAACTAATCTAAAAAACTTTGAAAAACTAATCTAGAAAGCTTGAAATTAATCTAGAAACATTGAAACTAAAAATTTAGAAACAAAATTAAAAGCTTCAAAATGACTCCATTAATGGAGGATGGACTAAGAGTCCCACCAGACGTGCCACATGTATGCAATGGAAAGTTGCAAAAGCTATGGAATGAGGCTAAAGAACCTCAAACCTTCGCTAACTCATCCATGCACCATGAGATTAGAGCCAAACAAGAGAAACTAACATGTAAGCATTATGACTTTGAAAAAAACATCAAAAACTAACATGTATACTACTCTCTACTCTATGAAAGCTTAATGAAAGTGAACATAGTTAGATTATAAGCAATCAAATTGTGTGTTGTTTACTCCCAAAAATAGTGAAGAGATCTCTCCAAGTTGGCTACATGGCCAAGCTTTAGATCTTCCCTTACTAACTATATTTGGAATGGACTGAAGATGGAGGAGCTTCAACAATGGAGGATAGCCAAGATCAAATGCCTATTAGCTTGGCTAATGCAAATGAGGTCTAACGCCAATATCTCCAAATGTGAGAGAGATTGTGTTATGTAAACAAGGTGTGTCTTTTAGAGGGAGGGGTGACCCTTCTATTTATAGTTTTTCACTTGGGAGAGTTTGGAATTTGGATGCATGTGGGACTAAAGCTCAAAAATCACTTTTAGATTAGATTAGGATAAACATGCTTTAGGCTTAGTTGAGCTATGATTAGGCTAGTTAACTAGGATTTAGGCTGGTTAAACTTGATTAGCACGTGATTAGAGACTCATTGAGAGTTGGGAGGGGTCTGGATAACCAATTGTGATTGATAGATAGCCTACGAAGCTAATAAAAGTGGTCTAGAGAGAATTAGGGAGGTTCTGAATGGTCGAAAGGAGGAAAATTTAGCTAATAAGAGAGATATTAGCCAAATAAGTTGAATATGGGAAGAATACGACCGAAAAGGTGTCGTAAATGGGCATCCGAGAGTGGATCAAAGAAGGGGGAATTAACAAAGTTTCATCAATTAGTTGAATTGGATGAAATGCTAAGTGTAAGCATATTTTAGTTGTCTACAATTTTTAAGGCATCATCTTTCTTCCTTGACGAGGGGAACACTTTTGCAAGGATATCCCAAGCTTCATTCCTTCACCAATCTGGGGATCCTATGTGCACCAGAAAGAGGGGGATTTTTTTTATAGGGTGAAATTGCTTAGTCTAAATTGTATTATTAAAGTTCTATTATGGAAGATAGATTGCACGTTCTTTATGGTGGATATTGAAAGTACCTTACCACTGTGAGTTTTGATGAAAAAAAATGAGAAATAAAGTAATCCTTCCATATTGGCATTGAATATATATAACTATGAGCTTATATATCATTGCATTTCTATTTAGTTGGATTTGTAAATGTTTCTTATTCACTTTGTAATTACAAATTTATATGACACTATTAAAATCACATTGTTAGTCATCTATTTTTCCATATACCATATGACACGCCATCGTTGCAAATAATAGCAGAAAATGAAAACAATGAGCATAAATTTTTCAAGAAATAGGACATGAAGCTAATCAGCTTCAGTAAGACCCACATCCAACCAATTTATTTATCTAGGTGTGGATTTAGCTGTTTCATTGGAATTGATTTTTAATATTTGTTGGAATTGAAGTTTGAGATTTTTTTTAACATTTTTTAACACATTTGAACTCTAATTTAAATTTGACTATTATTAATAGATTGCATATTTTTAGTAACTTATTATTCCATGACTATAATTTGCAAGACATGAACTACTTAAATGTAGACTAAACACATCAGATCTTAAATTAAGAAAACAAACAACCTCTTTCCACATATGCATTGTACGATACACTTTGATGGTTTTATTAGTTCAAATCCCTCTTTTGGATGGCAAATAAAAGCCACCTTTCTCTCATTTGGCCAACTTCTTGAAGGACTTGATTATTGATGATGTTTTGTGCGTCAACTATTCTTGTGCGTTTGCTCGAGCTTGAAAATGAAAAGAGAAGTTTGTTGGAATTTTCTCATTTTTTTAATTTTGGTCCCTTTAAACACAAATTGTATTCATGTTAATAAGACAAGCGAGAATGAGATGATAAAGTGGAGCACATATCATATATTAGTTAGGTAAGTAAAATCTAAGTTTGGGAATGGGTGTGGACCATGTAGGTATTTAATTGCCACATTTTTAGTAAGGCATCACATATTTCCCTATAAGTACTCGAGCTTGAAACTAAAAAACAAATGTTTACTAGGTTTTCCTCATTTTAAAATCTTATTCCCTTTAAATTTGAATTACATTCATGTCCATGATGCAAGAGAGATTGAGAAAACAATTGGAGCACATAGCAGATATTATTTGGTGGGAACAATCTAACTTATGGAATAACCATGGGGCATGCATGTATTAAACTATCAAATTTTATTTCAGACCTTCAATTCATGTCTTTGTCTTCCTTGAACATTACTTTTATGTGTCCTCATTCCTGATCCCATCGAAGTAATTTCAGTTGTTGGTTGTCATCTCAACACACCTCTTAAGTGATAAAATCCATTGACAAAAGCATGTTTCATTTCCTTTCGTGCTTCCAAGGTGTACTTCACCTACATCATGCACATCTAGAAAAACTATGTGCCTCACAGCTAGAGGCAAACTATTTTTTTTTTGTTGATAGCTATACAAAAAACCTAATCGCAATTATATATAAATCCTCAGCCCTTGGGTTTTAGATCACTCGACATATCCTTATCTCTAAATTATCCATTAAAACATGCAAGTGAATCCCCCTTGTTCATGTGTTTTTACTAAGTCAAAGAGTAGTTGTGGGACATGCAAGTATTTAATTCCAGCGTGTACTTCACCTACATTTTCCACACTTGTACAAACTATGTGCCTCATGGCTAGAGATAAAACCTATTTTTTTCCCTTATAGCTACATAGAAAATGAAACCCCTAATCGTAATTATTTATAGAACCCTTTTCGTATTTGTGTATAAGGTAGAGCACATAACATATATTATTTGGGTAGGAATAATATAAACCAAGGAATAGGTGTGGGACATAAAACGATTTAATTCCCACATTTTTACTAAGTCAATAGGCGTGGGACATGCAGGTATTTAATTCTCATCTTTTTATTTAATAATCCCTCTTTCAAGTGACATATAAAATACACTTGTTACTCTTATGGTCAACTACCAGAGTGGCTCAATTATCAATGATTGTTCAAGAATCACCTATTTCCCTACAAATAATCGAGCTTGAAACTAAAAAATAGACATTTATTGGATTTTCCTCTTTTTTTACATTTTCACCCCCTTTAAACGTAAATTGCATTTATTTTCATAATGTGTGTGAGAAAGAGATGAAAAAATAGATCACATACTTTAATTTTTAACCTTCAATTCATGTCTTTGCCTTCCTTGAAAATTCCTTTTACACATCTTTGTTACCTGATCTGAAGGGAGTAATGCTTATTGTTAGGGTGTAATCTAAGAAGACCTCCCTCCCAATTGCAAGCATCATCTTGGCCACAAACACATTGTATCGCCCTTCATGTTTCCTGGTGTACATCACCTACGTTGTCCACACCTGAAAAAACTACTTGCCTCACAACTAGAGACAAACCATGTTCATTTCCCTAATAGCCACAAAGGAACCCTAATTGTAATAGTGTATGCAACCCCTAGCCTGGGATTTTAGGTCCACACCACATATCCTTGTTTCTAAATTAACCCTTAAAACACATAAGTGAATTCCCCTTGCATTTATTTTTGTTCCAACTACCAGTAAATTGCAAGAGATGAAATTGCAAACAACAACTATTGACATCGACAGTACTGATTGATCATTTTTTTCTTTTTTAGGTATCTCTAAAATATGTGTCCTCAACCTCTTTCACATCGTATGCACTTTTTATTTCAAACAATTGACACACTAAATGTCGTGTAGTTCAAAAATGTTTCCACCATAAAATATGTAAAATGACAACATAGCACAATTAGCTTGTAAGACAACATCTTCTTCTACCTCGTACGTTTATTCCCCAGACGACCTCAATTATCAATAATTGTTCCTGCATTGCCTACTTCACTATAATTTCTTGAGCTTAAAATTGAAAAAAAAAACATGCCTGCAAAGTGCTACATGAAGCAAACAATATGGTTGGGTATCAAATTGGGACCGTAGTGTCACATCCTGCATTTTCATTTCATGATTGTTGCAAGATATGGTCATTAGCGTAAAGTGAACCATGAAGGTTTGGGTGTAAGAAGTGTTACCCGGATAGTATCACAGTTAGGCATACACAAGTTTACTCTTAAAAGGATAAACATGCTTACGTGTAGTTGTGAAGCTAACCATGTAACGTTTCTTTCTACCAAACACTCGTGAGACACCTCACGTTAATACCATATTTTGTTGTATGTTGACTAAGTTTCATTACCTTGTTGAGTTTGATGATTCCATGTTAGATGTTTTGTTGTTGTTTTACCTGCTATTGATATCGTGACTTACTTTTCTTGTCTGGAAGTAATAACTTGCAAAGTATGGTTGAAATTATTCATGGTTTCAATATATTATTTCATTATGTGGAAATAATGATGATTGTTAAATGTGCTAACTCTTTTGATACTAACGATCATTGATCTAACAACATGAAAGGACCTTTAATCGAGACAAATAAAAATGTTGGTTTTCGATAAGGTACAAGTATAAGTATCTTAATTATGATTAAATGTTATAATAATTTATTGATTAATATTACTTATTAAACTGCTTTATATCATGATCGTAAAGTGTTTATTATGATCGTTGTTTATTTGGATTTAATGTGTTGAGTCAGTTAAATTTCCTGGACCGATCGATATTCCACTTGCAGCAATTATATTGACTAGTCTTACGTAATGGCATTAATGGTTTAATAACAACTTGGTAAAATACCCTTGGATGGGAAGGCATAAGTATGATTGGTTAATGGTAATTGTGCTTAGTCTATTTAAAAACACTATGGTCTTAGACCATGTTTATATGATAATTGTTTTTGATTAAAATAAGGCTCATTTACCTTATGTTAAGGCTTTACCTTGTTTATTTTAATACCAATTTGACTATAGTCAAATGGTCTTTGGTATTGATTGATTAATATAGGATTTGGTCAAATCTCGACCCATGCAAAGTTATTGTTTAAATTAAATTCTTCGACCGCTCGTATCCATCGAGTTGGCATTGGAGGGGAAACTGAAAGTTGGTAGTGGAGGTAGATGGGAAAGGCCACTATGTGGCACCTGCAAATAATAAATGTATTTAATGAATTCCCACAAATTTAGGGGAATGGGAGAAGGCTTCCTCTAGAAGCTATTATGCAAAAATTAGTTTTCCATTCCCATGGATCTCAGGGAATGGAGAAGCTTCCTCCAGAAGCTACTGTGCAAAACTTAGGTTTCCATTTTTATTCCTTTCCGCATGCAATGATAAGCTATTTCCTCTCCCTTTTGGGCTGCTAACATGTATTTTCATTTTTTTAGTTTGTTGAGCTATTTTCGGAAGAAAATAATGGAGGATATACTAGTTTATAGATGTAGATTGGTTTGGCATCTTTGGGTATTTTTCGAGTGCATTTGTGTTATTCTTTTTGGTTTTTTGGAAGGAATATTTAGAGGATCTCGCGTGGAGTTTGAAGGATTTTTGCAGAGATTTACAGACATGGAAATACCTCACTTTTTCTAGTTATTTCATTATGAAATGATAGAATATATATTCTGGTTGTAAAATGATTTATTGTTAAATCTAGTGTGTTGGGTTTCCATATAAATATGATTATTGTTTTTGAACTGGGTTTATATTATTATTGGGTGTTCGAATATACTTCTGGGAAGTGTTTATTTTGCAAATCCTTCATCCAACAATCTGGGACATGCATGATGTTTGTTTATTTATTGCTATGCAATATATATTGGGTATTGGGAAACCCGTTTACTTGTTTTCAAAGCCATTAAAGGATGTCATAAACCTTCTTTGTGCATGGGTATTATTTGAGCCTGTAGGCTCTTGGTGGTTATTATTTTGTTAGAAGAGCTATTGAGCTCTAACTACCTTAATGACTGCAAGAATAAGAAATTCGTCTTCCTCTGAGATGAACGTGACGTTAAGTCACTGTGTTCGGTTGGAATGAGTCAATCTAACCTTTTTTTTCCTTTTGGGATCCTTGAAATCATTGTTTGGTTTTGTTGGGTGTTTGGAAAATGATAAGATTTTATTGATATCCCAGGTCGAACCCATATGGGTCTATCTTAAACCAATAGTTATTGTTTTGGGCCTGCAATGTTTTTATGATGGCCTTTTTGGTTTGAAACTGTGACTATGGAGTCACCGAGCTTGAGTAAATAGCTGGAATCGGATTGAACCCTGCCACCTGTTGGTAAGGTTGTATGCTTATTGGTGGACTTCTGGGTGCGTATTGGTGACTTGGGAGTCACTGTGCTTTGATAACCAGCTGGGTTCGATTCGAACCCAACTACCCGTTGATAAGTTGTGGTAATATACACATAGGAAAGTGGGAGTTGTGCCGACTGTTGATGACTGTAGTAATACCATTTGGTGAATGGATGTTGTATTCCTTAAGGTGGATATGTCGACTAGAGTTTAATTATATCCTCTGCATTATTTGTAAGCTCGTGTTGTGATTTTAAAGTATGAAAACACTAAATGGAACTTTGTCAAAAGTGTGATATAGATTAATGGCTGAGTTGGGTTACATGGATTGATTGAAGATGACACCTTGCAGGTTCTATTACATAGTGATAGTGTTATTAAGCCTGTTACGAATGTAATCTGAACTCTCTCTCTCTCTCACCAATATATCAACTTAAGTAGGTAGTTGATAAGAAATGTTTTGGCCATTCTTAGATCCAGTGTTATGAATTGTGATTGAAGTAATTGGGATACAGTTACTATATTGCAGTTTCAAACTTGATGGTTAATTGTCAAATGAAGGATTACTCTTAACTCATGTTGATTTAAATATTGTTAGATGATAGTAAAGGTCTAAATCGAAGCTGTGAATACGGGATACCTGACTGTTGCATACTCATTTTGACAAAATTAAATGATTGCTTGATTATGAGCTTGGATGGTTGATTATCATTACCATGTTGTCTTGATAAATATTATTAAGTTGAGATTATTGAAGGATCATTTTGATGGACTGTGTTATCATTGTTTTGTGAATGAAAAGAAAGGGTTTTCGGGATAAATTCTGTACTTAGGTTCAATATTATGGGGAAACTAAATTACATAGTTATCATGAAAAGGGTTATGGTAATTTGTTGTTTCCTTAGTGTAGACACTAAATCAAGCACTTTGGGTACATTTCTAGGTCATAATCACATACTACTATTCATATGATTCCTAATCAAGAAAACAAGCAATTGACAGCTATCTTTGGCCTTTTGTCTGTGTTTCATGTCTTTTTTGGCCTCTTACACCCTATAGCCTAGTTGATACTTTACTGGTTTATATTTTATGACTCTAGACATTAGCACCCAGCCAAGACATCAGTGCCCAAGTGCCCTCATCATTATGGGTGCCCCCGACCTCTCTTTATGTTACTCGCTTCTTTTGGGTATATAATTTTATTATGGGTCAGCCTTTCAATTGTCAATTACGAAATCCAAACAAGGGAATCATATAAATATAAATTTATATGGCCATAATAATGGACCAAGTACTAAACATCTACTATCACCACCTAAGGTTGCATCCAAAGACATTCTAAGATCATCAAAGCATCCATCTAGAAATCACTCAAGGGAAAAGGGACTGTATTTTTCTGCATACACGCATAGGAGAGGGAGTTCATTTTGCCATCCACACATCTACTTACATTGTTAAAATTAGCTATTGGTTTTTATTCAAGTGCATATTGCACAAGAGCCACCTAGGGCACAATTATTTCCCATACACACGAGAACTACATGGAGTCTAAAATGTAGTACAGCGCTCAGTCATAAGTTCATTCATTCAGGTGACCATCAGGGTCAGACCAACTCCCCATTTGTATCTTTTTATTTTCAAGATTTGATGTGTTTTGGGGTTTTGTAAGTGCTCTTTCTTTTTGTAGGTTACAGGTGAATTCCACAGACATAGTGTGACACACAGGCGATCAAAAAAAAAGGTTAGCAAACATCTTGCGACACAGTGAAAATTAGTTTTTGAGGTTTCATGTAGTCACATGCATCCAGAAGAAGTCTACAGTGCCCAAGTGCCCCTGACCTAATCTAGGCGCCCTAGTCCCAGCATTTCTGATAGTTATGTGATTTTATGGGCTCAGTTGCAACATTATTCCCTCATGTTTCATCAGTTTTCCAGCTCAGTATGTATCTTCAAGATTATTACAAAATCAATTAAGTTTCTTATTCCATCTCTTAAACTTAGGGTTTCAAATTTCCATTTGCTTATTGCCTAGGTCAGATATGTACTTCATTGTTCATTATTACGTTGTAACTCTGCAATTAGGGTTTAGCATATTTTCCATATTTGTCAAATCATTTAGTGAACCTTTCTTATTCGAACACTCTTGGGTCTTCATTTCATCACTTCTTACATTTTTCTTAGGATCCTTTCATCATGGATATTTCTATTCATGATTTCTTCATTACTCTCCTGGATAATACTCGTATTCCTTCTACTACTCATTTTTAATTTGTTTATTAAACATTTGTAGATGCATTTTCTCAACAGCTTACTTTTCCATCTACTATAGATGATAATCTTTCTGTTTATGACAATGATCCTCCTCTATATATATTAGTATGCATCAATAACTTGGGTGTTAAGTGAACTTTAGTCGATAATGGATTCGAGTTCAATCTTTGTACTTTATCATTCATTCAAAATATAGGTCTTTCCTCAACTAATCTTAACCCAACATCTATTTCTCTTCGGGAATATGATTCTACTATGCGTCCATGCATGGGCATTATTGCTTTACCTATAACAGTTGGGCCAAAACGGTTCTTACAGTATTCTTTGTTATTGATTTCCATGTTCCATATAATTACTTACTCGGTATGCAATGGCTTCACAAAATGCAAGCAATTCCTTCTACAGTTCACTAGTGTGTTAAATTATTACATGAGGGCTTTGAATATATAGTTCTTACTGATAACCCATTTTAATATTGTCACCTAGATCCAACCACTGCATTACCTATTCTTACTTTTGTTACTATACACCCTGTTGTTGATCCACGACCCACAGACTATCTGGAAAACTTGTCTCTACTTGAAGGAACCATTTGTGCATTAGACATTGTTCCATCCGCTTCAGTATTAACCCCTCCTACTAATGCTATGGTGATTTTTCTAGGGTCTATGCATACATTGGACGTCATACTCCTTATTTCATCATCTAATGAGGAGTCTGCATCTATGCTTCCGCCTTTCACATGCAATTTTTTCATGAATAACTCTTATTGGCATCACATTCCATTCGATCCTACTTGCTCTGAAACTATTTTCACATATGATGGTTTGGCTCGGCTTAGATTCACAATGGAGGATTTCATCCCTCTATCTTGTTTTCCTCATCTATATAATGGATATGTTCACATTACTACTACTTGTGGCCTCAGTGTCTTTCATCCATCGATTTTCATTGCACGCACTTCTCCACTTACTCTTATGCAATCTTGGCTTGATTACATTAGTGGCACTCTGCATCCTAACCATATTGATATCACATTTCCAATGCCCTTCAGTTGTGTTTCTATTTTCAATGACGCATTCCTTAGTTATTAAAAAAATCTTACTCGGTGGTATGCACATGGTTTTCTATTACCGCCTTTCACTAACGAAGAATATGCAAAGGGTATGTATAATTTACATCACAGTGTCTCTTTACTTGATCAACCACATACTATTACATACCAAGTCTCTGGTGCATCTCCATTTGGTTTTGACCATGATACTGATGATCTCTTAGACGATGTCAATTTATCATTCTCATATTCATACACTTGGGGGGTATCATGCTTACTATCACCCCTTTCTAACATTTTCAGGTGTCTCACATTTCTATTATGGCACTTCATACTTCACATCTAGTCTATCTTAGGCATCATACACATATAGATACACGTGTATCATCATTACCCTGTGAGGCACAATCGTGTTAAGTTTCACACTTGACTATTGAGGCATACTAAATTCATGAACCTCACATCATACACACGACACATCTCACACTCTACGCATTTATGACACATCTTTATAGCATCACATTCTTACATAGCGTCACTACCTGATGACGCACTCTAGTTGCACGGTTCATACTCGACTGCTAAGGATCTAAATCTGAAATGAATCTCACCACACCATCATTCACTCTTTATGCTCTATGCTTCATCGCTCTATCTTTCTCTCGCACATATTCAAACCATTTTTCGATGACGCACTCTTGTTTTATGGTTCATTATCGACTACTAAGGGGTCTTATATAAATTAACCTCATCTCATTCTCATACACATCCACTCGGGGGGGAAATTTGCTCCTATCACACTCACATTACATATCATCCCATCTCACTCACTCACATCATGTTGCATATCTTGGTTACACATTGTTCTTATTTGCTTATCCTTGCATGTTACAATTTGTTTACTATGTCAGCCTGATATCTAGTATGTCATTATCTTTTCTATATACACATTCACGTTCACTTTACCTTTAGTTGTGAATGCAGCCTTTACATAGATCTTTACACGTAAAATGAATGTTTGGCACTGTACCTCTTACCAGTCCCACAACAGCTCCTGGGGGCATCTATTTGCAGACACATCACAGGTGTTATTGTTTCGTTATATACTACTCTTTATTATTATTATCACACTACTCTATATCGTATCGTACACACTTTGACATACTTTTTATCTTTTTAACATGTTAATAGGTGCTTCATGTGCAACATTTGCTTTCCAATAACTATTTACCACCGTGGTTGTCTGTTACTTTGCTTGTGATTGTTTATCATTGTTTTCCATTGTATACCATTGTTTTCAGGATTTTCCCTTTGTCTTGTGTGATTATATACTTTTGGTTGCTTCGGCCTTGATTGTCTTGCGACATTGTGACCGATGTCTCATGTTTGAAACCTACTTTTCGTGGTCTACATTCTCTTCTTGATTTTTATATTAAATTGTGTCTTCTACATGCGTATTTGTCTTGATTGCACTAACACGTGTTTTTAGCCACGTTGTTTGCATATGCCTTAGTTTCTACCATGCACATTCCCTCCCACTACAAGGCTACAATTTCATATCATTTTTCAATCCTCTCCTTTGGGCCGCATGCTCCTAGTGACGTCGCATGCACCCAAAATGAGGGGAGCATACATTGGGTGAATAAGTCACCCCATTCAGCGGTACACAGTCACAGTTCAGACCTGCACTGTATAGAAACAAAGCAGTATACAGTTACAGAAAGCACTCAAAATCTAACTTGGGTCCTCCACACAACACAGACGTCAGCACTCAGCTCTACACTTCCTAGGTGCCTATGACCAAGGAGCAGTTACAAAAAAATTCTCAGATTGGCACAATTTTTAGCAGTTTACATAGTGTTTTACACAGAACATGCATAGTCCTCCAGTAATCAGCATGCATGATATCTCCTTTTTCTACTTCACATTGGATCAAACTGGATCAAAATGGATCAAACTTGAAAAAATAAGGATCACACAATCTACAGTGGTGTATAAATCATCGAGAAGTATTCATGGTTAGATAATAACTCTAGACCTTCCTCCCCAACACTTCTTCTATCATGGTGTGAGATCGCAAAAAAAAATCGCACTTGGCATGAGATCACCCAAAAAAATCATTCTTGGCATGAGATCGCCCAAAAAACTCATTATTCTACAATATTTTCAGGATCATTTATATCCTTTTTCACTCATCACAGATCAGGTGTGCATGTTCCTTTTACTACTTTTTCACATTTTTACATATTTGGATCAAATTTTTCATATACACATATTTGACTACTCTTTTGCTCTTCTCGTTTGTAGGTTTGTCCTTATGGAGCAAACACATCATCAAACACATCAAGCAACAATGACAATTGGTACAATCTGAAATAACACATACGCTTTTACCCCTATCGTCACTTCCTCTTCTTTAGTTTTCACACTTCATTTTTATCACTCCACGATTTTTCTTGTCTCCTTGGCACGCTTTTGTCATTGATTTACATGGTTATCAAGTAAGCATCATCTATCTACTTTATGTTATCTAGTATTCACTCAAAAACATAAAGTGGGGGAAAATGTAGACATTAAATCATGCATTTTGGGTACATTTATAGGTCCTAATCACATACTACTATTCATATGATTCCTAAGTGAGAAAAATAGTAATTGACAACTATCTTTGGCCATTTGTCTATGTTTCATGTCTTCTTTATGGCCTCTTACACCCTAAATCCTAGTCAGTATTTTATTGTTTTATCTTTTATGACTATGGACACCAATGCCTAATCAGAATGCCAGCGCCCATGGGACCTCGTCCTATTGGGTGCCCCAACCTCTCTTTAGTTTACTTGCTTCTTTTGGGCATCTTATTTTCTTATGGTTCGGCCTTCTAGTTGTCAATTGCAAAATCCAAACAAGGGAATCATATAAATATAAATTTATGTGACCATAATAAAGGACCAAAAACTAAGCATCTATTATCACCACCTAAGGTTACATCCAAAGGCATTCTAAGAGCATAAAAGCATCCATCTAGCAATCACTCAAGGGAAAAGGAACTGTATTTTCTACATATATGCATAGGAGGGGAAGTTCATTTTTCCATCCACATATCTACTTACATTGTTACATCTAGTTATTACTTGTTATTCAAGTGCATCTTGCACAATAGCCACCTAGGGCACAATTTTTGCACATACACATGAGAACTACATGGAGTCTAAAATGTAGTGCAGCGCTTGGTCATAAGTTCACTCTATCGGGTAACCACCGAGGTCATTATGACTTCCCATTTACATATTTTTATTTTTAGGATTTGATGTGTTTTGGGGTTTTGTAGGTGCTCTTTAAATTTGCAAGTTACATATGAATTTTGTGGACATAGTACAACACACGGGAGATTAACAACGAAGGTTGGTGAACATCTTGTGACACAGTAAAAATCAGTTTATGAGGTCTAAACACAAGAGAAGGTACTCAAAAATGCTGCCCAGCCTGAAGGGAATCATGGAGGACAGCAAAGTAAAATGTTGAAGCCCCCTCCATTTTATGTTTCATTGATCATTGGGGACCAATTAGTACACAATTGCATGATTGACTCCGGGGCAAGTAGTTCAGTAATGCCCAAGCAAATAGCCGATCAATTGGGGCTTCAATATGAATTCATATCCAAAGGGGTAGTGCAATTAGATGGGACAGCAGTGACAACAGTGGGAGTGATTAAAAACTTGAGCCTTACCTTGCATGCATGCCCTAACATTGTTGTTTTACAAGATATCTCAGTGATAGATCTTCCACCACTCTTTGCCCTATGTTTGTCAAGGGATTTCACAGCTAAGATTGGAGGTTACCTATATGTTGATTGGTCACACATGTTGTTCAGAACAAGATATGGAACAAAGGCCACAATCAGATTTGAACCTATTGCAAACTTTCACGTTGAACCTCACACCTCCAAGCCAAATCAATACCTACTATTCAGTGTCTGATCAAGAAGATTATCCAAGCACTGGTGAAGCTGACACCAAGGTTGGAAGCATCCCAGATTTGACTCTTGATGAATGGGAAAGCAAGGTACATGCTTTTGATCCTTATCAAGAAATAGAAGAATCCGAGCTAAGAGTTTATTGTTTGCATGACGAAAATCAACCTCTCCCCAACATCACCAAGCCAAATCATAAGGACGAGAATGAAGTATGGCAATTTTTCTTTGATGGATCAAGGAGTAGAAAAGGTGCAGAAGGAGGAGCTATGCTCGTTTCACCACAAGGTGCAAAGTATTATTCATCCTTCCATTTTCATTTTTCTTGCTCAAACAACACAACTGAGTATAAAGCCTTAATTCACGAATTGCATTGGGAAAAGAAGATAGACATCAAGAATTTGCAAGTATTTGGTGATAGTGAGATGATCGTAAACCAAGTCAGAAAAAAAAATTGCGCCAAGAATGATCTGTTGAAGAACTACAAAAATCAGGTATGGGATCTTATTGAAGATTTTGAAGCATTTAGCATCAATTCCATCCCACGGAAAAGGAATGAAGCAGCGGACAGAATGGCAGCAATCGGGGTTGCATTTGATGTTGTAGAAAGTATCAAAAGTGAGAAATCTCATCCTCATATCAAATTGGTTATGAGACCATCTATTCCAGATAACAATACAAGTTGGCAAGTCTTCAAGAATGATCAGCAAATTGTTAATTTCCTACAAGAAGAAGTTGAGTTCTCTACCAGAAATCAAGACAAGCTGAAGTAGCAGTATGGTGACCAAGTGGTACAGCTGAGAAGTAACAAATTACCAAAAGGCCTCATAACCTTGGATTCAATCTTCAACCCAAATGATCAGTTCCAGAAGGAGAAAGTGAACATTCAAGTAAAGGGTGAATATTTAGAGCCTATTTTAGTAGATGAAGGCAAGATATTACAAATTGGAAAAGTAAGTACTCCACAAGAGAAATCTGATTTTTTTCAGCTTTGTCAAGAGTTCCCAGATGTCTTTGCTTGGACTTACAAAGATTTAAGAGGTTTCAACCCAAAGTTGGCACAACATACTATTGAGTTGGATCTATAATCCAAGCCCATCAGACAAAAGCAAAGGCCAGTGAATCCCCATACCGAACCTCTCATGAGAAAAGAGTTAAGCAAGATTTTTGAGGCTAGTATCATCTTCCCCATCAAACACTCAAGTTGGGTTGCAAACTTGGTGCCAGTAAGAAAGAGAAATGGAGAAATAAGATTGTGTGTGGACTTTTGCGATCTAAATAGAGCATCACTCAAAGATCATTATCCGCTTCCATCAATGGAACAAATATTACATGTTGTAGCTGGTTCAGAAAGGTTTTCATTTCTAGATGGATATTCAGGCTATAATCAGATAATGGTGAAGGAAGAAGATCAATTCAAGACGGCCTTCACTACAAAATGGGGCATGTATGCTTACAAGAAGATGCCATTTGGAGTGTCGAATGCCAGAGCAACATTTCAGTGAGCTATGGATATGGCGTTCAAAGGATTAATCAACAGAATAGTGCTGGTATACCTAGATGATATCACTGTCTTCTCAAGGAATGTAGCAGACCATCTCTTTCACCTCATAAAAGTGTTTTAGAGGTGTAGAAGGTTCGGAGTGTCGTTGAATCCAAAGAAGTGTATATTCTTGGCACACAAGGGAAAATTGTTGGGCCACATTGTCTCTAGAGAAGGGATAACAATTGATCCTGAAATGGTTAAAGCCATCTAAACACTTCCATTGCCACACCACAAGAAATATCTTCAAAGCTTCTTGGGAAGGATAAATTTTGTCTGCAGATTTGTGCCTAATCTTGCCACTCTTGTGAAGCCTTTAACAATGATGTTGAAGAAGAGTCTCACATTCAAATGGATAGCAGAAGGCAAAGAGAATTTTGAGAACATCAAGCATGTAATATCACAGGCTCCAACTCTTATCAACCCTGACTTTACAAAGGATTTCATGTTGTATGCTTTTGGAGGATCAGATACAATCTCAGCTATCTTGACACAGCTAAATAGAGAAGGGTCAGAATAGCCCATAGCATTCTTCAGTAAAATCTTGGAAGATTACAAAATAAAGTATTCTTTCATTGAAAGTCATGTCCTTATTGTCATCATGAGCTTGAAGAACTTCAGACACTTGGTCTCGAACAATAAGATTCAACTGCTAGTGTCTCATACTGGTGTCAAGGACTTTCTCCTAAACAAGGATTTAAATGAGAAGAGAGTAGGTTGGATCACTCGGGTGATGGAATACGATATTGAAATCAAAGTGACCAAGCTGGTTCATGGCAAAGGTTTGTGTGAGTAGCTTACTTCCAAACAATCAAATGGGTCAGAAGGTGAAGAAGATGTTGTCCTGCTACTACAGAATCATCGAGAACAACCAACTGATGATGCACCCATTCCATGTTGGAATCAAGACTTGGTGCATTACCTCCAAAGAGGCTTGTTCCCTCCATAAATGAGTAAAGCAAAGAGGAGATACTTTAGGCTACAAGCCATCCCGTATGTACTCATTAATGGTATTTTGTTCAAGAAGGACATAAATGGTGTTCTATTAAGATGCATTGGAACAGGTCAAGTTGAGAAGATCTTACACGAGTTCCATGAGGGGGAAGTAGGAGGCCACTTTGCTCCATGAGTAACAGCTCTCAAAATCATGAAAGCCTGTTACTATTGGCCTACTGTGTTCAATGATTGCTACTCATGGGTCAAGAAATGCAAGAGATGTGCATTCTTCACTGGGAAGGAAAGGTTAGCAGTGCTTCCCCTTCGCTCGATTTTGGTAGATCAGCCATTCATTCAATGGGGATTGGATTTCATTGGGGTTATCAATCCCAATTCAAGTCAAGGCCACAAGTGGATACTTACGGCAACAGACTATTTCACCAAGTGGACCGAAGCAGTGGCACTCAAGGAGGCAAGTGAATCCAACATATTGGATTTCTATGAAGGGATAGTCACGAGGTTTGGTGTCCCCGCCACTATCATATCAGACAATGCGTTGGCATTCCTTAGCACAAAGATCACTAAATGGGTTGTCAAGAATTGTGTATCTCAGCACTTCATCAAATTATTATCCTCAAGGTAATGGTCAAGCCGAGACTATGAACAAGAACCTACTAAGAATCATCAGAAGGAATCTGGATGAAAATCAAAGGACTTGGCACACAAAGCTTAAATCAGCCCTATGGGCTGATAGAATCACACCCAAGAGGTCTATAGGAAGCTCTCCATACAAGCTTGTGTACAGGAAGGAAGCAGTTCTACCTACATCACTTGAGTTTCCAGTGTTGGAACTCATGGAACAATTGGAACTAGCTGAGTTTGAACCCATGGAGGTTAGATATGTAGAATTAATGGATCTCCAAGAAATTAGAGAGCATGCAGCCCAATCAATAGAGAAGGATCAAGCCTTGATCAAGAAGACTTTTGATAGAAAAGCAAAGGCTAGAACCTTCCAAATTGGAGGTCTAGTGTTGAAATGGGATGCAGATCATGTAAATTCAGGAAAGCATTCCAAGTTTGATGCCATTTGGAGTGGCCCATACATGATCATTGAATGCAAAGGTAGCAATGCCTTCCAACTGGCTAAGTTGGATGGTGAAGAGTTGTAGATTCTGGTCAATGGAATCTATCTCAAACGTTGTTACTAGAAAGATAGCTTCTCACCCTTGTAAATAGAAATTTATAATTTCCATTCCCTAAGTGCTTATGCACATTGTACTATTGTTAGAGTAGTTTTTATTTCCCTAAGTGCTTGTGCACATGTCCTATTGCTTCTAGTATGTGCATGTTTGAAATTCATCGAGATCCTGGAAAAGAATTTACATCCACAGGAGAACCAGCTCAACAAATGTTTCAATGGCTCAAAGATATAGGTTTTCAAATTTCAAATCAGCTGAGAGATTATCAAATAGACTCCATGCCCAATGGATTGCTACAAGTAGCTGGCTGTTCTTCATCTGGCAGGCAGATAACCCCGTTGATTCACCAAAATTGTTATCCAAAATTCACCCCTCAAGGTAATTTTGATAACATGCATCAAATTCTTCAGTCCCGAGCAAGTAGATTGATTCAAGGCCTGAAATCATGTTTTTAGGGCCCCATCGGCTTCTCTTTAACTCTCCCATCCATGAAAAAATCCCAACGAGTTAGAAAAATGGAAAAATTTTAAAAGATAAGGTTACAGGACTGTTTTAAGGCATTTCGGGTGTGAAGGGTGTGGATTGTACCAGTGTGAGTCGTACCAAGGTTCATCGTACCAAGTTCGCAGCCAAAAAATAAGAAAATTGGCTAAGTCAGACAATTTTGTCCCAGGCGGTCCGCAGGACAGCTGGGATGTCGCGATGCGCAGGATGCAAAAAGGTGAAATGGCCGTAGGCAATAGAAATCATCCAATTTTCTATTTCGCATGGTTTGGGACATCTGGGACAAAAGTATGTGCGAGGCGTGAATCGGCCGATTTGCCGCAAGACGATCTATTGCGAGCGATGTGGATATTTTTGTCTGGAAAAGCTGGGACAAAAGTACGTGCGGGATGTGAAAAGGTGAAACGGTTGTAAAAGGGGACAAGGAATCCTAAATCAGCTAATGTGGGAGAATTAATGAAAAGGTGAAACTAGGAAAGTTGGGACACGTGGACCCGATTTTTCTGAAATAACTGCAGCAAAGAATAAAAGTAAACGTTTGACCCGTGAACTTCAAGCAGCCATAACTTCGGACTCTGAGCTCCGATTTTCACAAAATTGGACTTTCTAGAATGAGCAAGACGTCCTCTACGCCACACAAATTAGATTTGTTACAAGTGGTTGAACGGTAGATTTCAGGATTTCAGGATTCATCCATTTCCATTGCCATAATCATTTTACTCCATTTAATGCCTCTTACAAGTGGTTGAAGGACAGATTTCGGGATTTCCATTTTCCCCTTCTCTCTCTCTTCTCATTTTCTTATAAATTGGAGTATTGGGCTCATTGTAAAGGGGGTAGTTTTTTGTAGCAAATCTCTGCCAAAATTGCTTTGTGAAGCTAATGTGTTACAGGCCCTTATTGTGGACTCCTTGCATGGTGATCCAAGCCCTTTTCTTGTAACCGATTAAACTGTGCATATCATGAAGCAATAAAATATAAGTTTGTGGATGCATCTTCCTCTGCTATTTTTTTCTTGCATTCTTCTTACCCCTTCAACCTTTATTACAAGAATATTGTGTCTATTATTATGTTCTTGCAGGGATCCATTATCATTTTGTATGTTTTGTAATATTGTTGTGAATGCATTTCGCTAGATTATGGAGAACTGTCATCACCCCTTATAGTGTGTGCTTTGCTTCTGTATCTCATGCATTTGAAGACTACTCCCACATGCTCCTTTTCTGGTGTATCACGCTTTAGTGTATGCTTTCATTTTATGCATTCTCTCTCCCTGGTCCCTTGAAAATTTAAATTAGAATAGTTATTTTCCCCTGCATTAGAGTAGATTGTGGCAGGTAGTTTAAGAGCAAGAACCATCTTTCTCTAGAGGTCTATCTCAAGTAGCAAGTCCCACAACCTGGAGATAGTACCCATGTTATACAATCACACCGTGAGTTCAAGTATCATGCGCTTGTATAAACATAGGGTCAAACGTATACAAATGATTAAATGGTTCATTCGTCTCTTGTGAAGAGATATTTTGCGTTAGTCATTGTTGTGATAAACATGACATTGTCTGCAAAGTTTAGGATGATTACGTTATCCTAATAATATGATAAATCTAAAAAATATACTTAATGACAGAGGTTTGTTAAGTGACACTAAGAGGTTGAAAACATAGAACAAACTTAATGAATGAGTTATTAATGATTGTTGTCAAACCTTATAAACCTGACTTAAACTCTTAACTTATAACGTCTTACGTGTTAAGTAGGCATGGACTCCAAGTCCCGCCTTTTTGATCTTACTGTACCATCTTAGGATGACTACGGGAAGGGTAATGATTACATTTTTGACAAAATTCAAGGAGTAATCATTATCTTTCCCATAGGGGGTCCTAAGATGGGACAGCCAGCATACACTCATATCAAGGAGGTGAAACCTAGACTTTAAGCCTTCTTAATACATAAGCTTAATACACTTAACTATTAAAATGAATTCAGATAACTGTGTGGGATAACTAAAGCAATGGTGGTACAAGTTTTGGTCTGACTTGTGTGTGGTCAAGAAACTAAGTATGCAAATTATAGCTTGAAAACTTTTTTCCTAAGTAGTTGTAACAGTTTAGTACACTGTCAGATCGCCTAGTTCCTCAATAATAGTGTTTGATGTCGGTTAAAAATTCAGTGAACTAATTTTTTAGGTAGACACTTCCCAGAACTGCATCAGTTCACAAACCTAAATTGATAGGTTGACCAATTGCATACAAGTTATGCACACTTGAAAGAGTGAAGATAAAAGGGATCGGGTGGATCTAAAATACCTTTACAGTTGCACATGGTTTTAAAATTGTTATCGGATGGATTGTAAACTTGATTACTTGTTGGATTATTATTATTGCATTATAAAATCATTGAAGGCGTGTAATGGGGTTAAGGGGGCTTATTTTTTTGAAAAATACCATAATCTGGAATTGAATAACATTGGGTGTTACACCTAGTGAAGTCTCATACATTTTTATTTTCGGCCCCCTTTATATCAAGTTGGACTCACATGAATACATCACATGAGATTATGACAATTAAAGTTGAGCACATATAGTAGCTATTTTTGGGAAGGAACAATATGCTTCATGGAATAGGTGTGGGGAATGCAGGTATATAATTTCCCACCTTTTAATTTACAACAATCCATTCATGTCTACATCTTAAATATCCAATTAAACTACATCCAAATCAAAAAACCTTGACGTCATTAAATTAAAAAACAACAAGCTTGATTAACAAATAAAAATATACATTTCACTGATATGTTTGATTACTCATAGGACCTCAATTAGTGGTGTTTGTTTGCACACCATCTATTTTCCCTACACTTACTTCAACTTACAACTTGAAAGGGAGACTACAAATTACTACAGGATGCTTCCATTCATCCTGGGTTTTTGAAACCCTTAAAACTTTCTGAGTTTCCCCCAAATTTTATTGTGTCCTCTTTATGAGATTGAAATGCATAAAGTGGAACACAGATAGCAAATATTATTTGGGTAGGAATAATATGATCTGTGGAAAATGTGTGGGGCACGCAATCCAAATCCTTAATCTACCTTTAAACTCATATGACCAATCGTTGGAAGGTGTCAATTATCGATACATGGCGGTGTATCTACTCCTTGCAATTAATTAACCTTAACAACTAGATAAAGAGGTTACAAAGTTCTGCAAAAAAGTAGTCTTTTGCGGTTAAGTTCCAAAGTTGGAACATATTGGTTTTTTCCCTTTTTTTTCTTTTTTCCCCCTTTAAATGCAAATTGCACTCGCTTGAATATTGCACTAACCCTAATCATTAACCTAATAATTGGATAAAAACACCAATCTAATTTTTTGCATGGTATTGCTACCTAAGCATTCTACATACACTTTTCCTCTTCATGTTCCTAACGTGTCATGCGAAACATGCATTCATATTCTCCTTACATTTACATTTTTTCTAACTACCCAATAAAGTCAAGAGCTGCAAATTCAAACAAGTATTCACCTCAGCAACATTTTTCATCTTCTACTTGCATGTTGATAAATATCCCTCTACAGTTTCATCGATGTCTTCCGCAACAAAAGGTTTTCCTCCTTCTTACAATTGACAAATATGTCGTGCTCTTTATAGAGGGTATATTTTTTTCATTAGCTCCTCGATTCCTCTTTCTATTCCCATATACTTCTCCACCCTCAAACACCATTTTATACAACTCTCTTCCTTTCCCATTTCTCTTCTTCATTGTGTTTCACTTCTTCAATATATCCCTTTTCGGCATTCACATCATACATTTCATGTACGATTTCTAGTATAAATGATCCTTTAATGATTGACGTTTCTTTCTTATACATTTAAAATATTTTACGCCCAAAGGCGTTTCATTGTGAGGTACAACTTTACCAGCCACTGTCTATATTTTTAGGTTTTTTTCCCACCTGAAATCTTTTTCCGTTAAGAATTTCCGGCATGCATATTGTTTGTTTGTTATATTATTTGATTTCTTTGTGTGTGATTTCCAATCTCCTCCCCTCTTCTAATTTCCTTGTGTTCTCCTCTCTCCTTCAATATGTGTCTCTGTATCTATTACTTTTATCTTTGCGTTCAAGCTCTCCTTCACTCTATATTTTTCCAAAGTAGTGGTGATCATAGACTTTGTGGTGGGGAAATCGAATATGTTGTTGAGATATTATTGGAATGAATTTAATCCCAATCAATGGCAACCATAGGGCGTGGAGTTTTGTATCCAGATCATGGATTTTTTCCCCTATTTTAAAACCCCCTTTTAGCACAAATTGTCATAGCACAGATACCTAACATGACCGAACTCGAGATGATAAACAAAAAGCACATATAGAAAATATTATTTTGGTACGAACAATCTGAGTTGTGGAAACAGGTGTCGGATATGCAGCTAAATTACAATTGTAGCAAAATTCCTCTAGGAAGAAAATGCGATCATAAAATATTGATGTTAGAGGAAATTTGAAAAGAATTGATAAAAAACCTCATTTTTTATCTCTTATTATCCATAGAAAAAACTTAATGGCATAAAGAAATGCTTAAAAAAATAATGTGACTTGCGAAAATAACAATTGGACTTACCTGAATTCTAATTTACCATGTTTATTACAAAGTGATCTAATAAAATTTAAATTAAAAATGAATGAAATAAGGAACAATATTGTAACATTTTTTTTAAGGAAACTCTAAAGATATGTTATGTTTAATTATTAAGAAAGTTTCTAAATTTATGGTATGTTTGTATTATTAGAAAAGTTTCTAAATTTTATGATATGTTTCTACTATTATAAAAGTTTTTAATTTTTTTTAAGACTTGGAAAAAATATGTTATTAAAAATCATTATATTTTATCTTCTACTCTTTTTTACAAATAAGAATAAAACACTTTTTAAAATATTGTATTTAAAACTTAATTCAATAACTACTAAATTTATTTCTTAAATAACATGACTTACATTTTTTTGTTAAATGAATAAAAAATCATGCTAAACATATTATATTTTTACTATCTGACATATTTTAATATTGCATCATTTAAAAAATATTTATAATTTTTTTAATAATTTAACTTGTCAAATTTACAGTTTTAGATAAAAATTACCTTGTCTGAATATACATTTTGAATTTTTTTTAAATTATAAATTATGACTAAAATATTAAAAACGGTCCACAAACCAATCCAAATTCCAGCCCTGATTACAAGATTATTCTTAAAAACTATATTGTTTTTAAAAATTTAAAAAATTTATAATACTATTTATATTCTTAATAAAATAAAATATATAATTTATAATTAAATATATTTATTTGTAATAAAAAATATATTGATAGATATAACTTTACTTGCCAATGACTTCAATATTATTTATTGCAAATAGATAAGGTCCTTTGAAATTTCACGTCACATGTAATTGAAATTAACGAATCTAGTCAACTAAAATTCCCAATTGCATGTAAAATGAAAAATAATTGTAAGGCATGAATGCAACTGTAATTGATTCCTTTTTAGAGTCTCAATGCTCAACAATTCGGAGAGGTACGCCTCTATCAATCTTCAATTCATCTCCCTCATTCCCTTCCTTCATATCTCCTCCTCTCTGTATTTTTGCCCATCACTCCTTTAACTTTTTCTATGCCTTTGTTTCAGTGTCTCAATTGCGTCGCTCAGTTTTTTGTCTCTATTCCTCACAATTTTTTATCTTTTTCCCTCTAATACATATGGTATGTTCACTTGGATGAAACATCAAACAACCCCTACCAAAACTACATGATTTCCATTACACTAGCAATCGCATGTGAAATATGTCATGGAAACACCGAAGGGGATGCGTTGTAGAAGTTAAAGATGGAGGGGAAAACATCATGATTGGAAGAGGGGGCAATGAAGAAGGGGTTTTAAGGGGGTTTAAGACAAGGGGTGGGGAAAATGTCGAGGGGAAGCAATGTGAAACTTTTCTTTCTTACGACCATGTGTATATGAAACGTGTGTGGTGTGTAGGTCATCGAGGCAATGCACTATGGAGATATCCCATAAAGCAAGTTTTGGTTAATGAATACATTGAAGGGAAACTTGCATATGTTTGAATCTCGTAATCCGCATATGTTCGCTATGAATAATTTATGTTTAAGTTTCCTTATGTAACTGATTTCATCCACATTCCAATACTCAATACGAATGAATGCTAGTTATAATGAATAAATAGACTTATGTTTGTTTAGCATGGTACACTAGAGAGAAACATGTTTTCTTGGCATGAAGTCCTTTGTTAAAGATTAGGACATCATATATCATCATTTTCAACAATATGAATGTCAGTTGATACGAATTCCAAAATGGGTCGTAAACAAGTTTCATAACTTCAAATATTATTAATAAAATGTATGTTAGGAACATAGTTACATAGAGGACAGAAAATCGTAACATACAACCAATCAAAAAAATTACTAGAAGTATAATATTTACATTATTGAATCTTCAACATTACTCAAATATTTTGAAGGAAAAATGTGTATACATATTCACTACCCCAAGAGGTTACATAAATATTCTTTTAAACAAACATTGTAGAGATATGTATATTCATACCTACTACAAGCAAAAATGCAAAACAGTACACCACAGAGTGGAACCCTTACAAGGGGATAACGTGATGTTGATTGTCACCCCATAAGAGAATTGTGTGGCCTCAAAAAAATCCCTGAGATGATTTGAAAAGGGAAGGAAGTGTAAACAAGGGAAAAATATGGTCTTCCATTACAAATCGATAAAGGATTGCAGTCCCCACTAATTCCAATGGCATAACAACAATGAAATATTTGGAATCGATAAAATATTATGGTCCCCACTAATTCTAGTGACGTAACAAAGTTGAGAGATAATATAAAAAAATTGTAAAATAGTAAGCGAAACATGAAAGTTGATGGGAAAAAAATATTTCATGGGTCCCAACATTCCAAATTCCAGTAAAAAGTTACATATTTATTTATCATTTGAAATAGAAAATGTCACTTGATTATATTTTACCATAAAAGGAAGATCCCTACAAACCATATAAAACTAAACTGTTGTAGTTTTTAAGTTCGGGAAACAGTATCTACTCAATGAGATCATTCTAATTAATCCATTGGAAAACCTCAATTTCACCTAGCTCAGGTCCCAATGATATCAATGCCACGTGTTGCTCCACTTCACGACGTTGTGTCCAAATGGAAGATGGCAAGCCCATCATTTATTTTCTTCTTCTAATTGTTTATTCACCTTCTTTCAACAACGTAGGCTATGTTAGCAAAATGTAGTCGAACACATTTTGTGTTCCAAGGGGCATATTGCTAAACAGCGTTTGCAGGGAAAGTGATATGGGAGTATTGGGGATAAATACACTTTTGATTGTCATCACCATTATGGATTTTACCTTCATCAACACAAACAAAGCCTCATACATATTTAGTATCTTGTTATGTTAACACCTGATACCAGTCAAATCAGAGAAAAAACTTGGATACATACTATCACTACATTGTCGGCCAAAAACAATGTAAACATCCACTGTTTCCCTCGTAATAAATTATAAGTTGTGGCACATGGTCGTATCTGTGCTCATGTTATTGTTGTTGGTTGTTGCACCTTCAAAATCAAGTACCATGGAATAAAAAATCAACAACGAGAAAGGTTTTTTTTACAAATTATAATTATTTGTTTAATTATTGAAAGAAGAAAAAGGCCACGTTTTTTCAAAAAAAAACAAATAAACCATAAATGGTCATGTAACAAATTTTTGGTCCAACAACAAAAAAAGGCTAGTGGAAACACTTGTGTTGTGTGAAGATACATGATTCCACCATGTTTTTATCTTCTTCTCAAGTAATAGTAATACTAATTCTAAATGTTTGGTGGAAACTCTGATGTGACTGCTTTTTCTTCTTTACTTTTTGCCGAACAATCTTGAAATGTTTGGTAAAATGGCAATGTCATGTAAAAAGATCTTATTTAATCCATATGTACTAATGAACACATGATATAAGCCCCAAAAGATCATACCGATAGTATAAACGCAACCATGCCTTCCACCAAGGTCATGAATTTTTTATTTCACCCTTTTTGCACTGACCTTTCACATTCACCACCAACTTTTCATATTCTCTCATGTTCCCCAAAATGTCATTCTTTTGCATGCCATTAACAGTCAAAACAGCCATGATAATGATTTGAGATCCCAACTAAGAACAATGAAATTATTAAAATTACAGGAAAAACATAATTTGGTGTGCTTTACTCCCTACTTCTACCACCGAGCTATCTCAAGTTGCTCCCCAAAAATCGATGTCATGTACCAACAGGCGATTGTTGTTGTTGTCCCCCCATAATCACATTAAGGAACTCGTAGTCCTCCTGCATCACCAAACTGGATAGAAATCAGAATTGCGTAAAATAAACCTGCATTCAACTAATTATAGTTACGAAAAAAATAGAACGGACTGACCTACAGGGCACCCCATGGGTTTGTTCCCACCACGTCTTGCAAATAGTTGCATTATATCCTGTGCTCCACAGACTCCTCATTATAAATTTTCTCAAATCACATTTTGTGTGGCCCTGGATCTCGACAGATAGCTTAGCTTTTTCTGTAGCCATATCTACATCGTTGTTTACCATCTTTAAACAACATCACTTCCAACTCAAACCTCAAACTTATCACAGTACACATTCATGAGACTCTACAAAAAAAATATCTTGAGATACATGAATGGTCCACTTAAATCCGTACATCAACGTCTCTTTTAAACATGATTTCCACCGTTGGATATCTGTTGCATGTCAGCGGGCAGCCAGGCTCATTCCCCGCTTAGTAAACGCCTTCGGCTTAATAACAAATTTATTCCCTAAATGATGAGAAAGTATAGTTATGCCTTGATAGATTGAAGGAAAAAAATAGAACTCAAAAACACAATGAAAAAGGGGCGCTGAAAATTTTCATATCGTAGCAGTTAAGGTACTGAAAACCGTAGAAGGTGATAAAATGTTTTTAGCATCAACAATCCTCAATTATAGAAATTTGGCTTGATCCCATCATCTTCGCCGCTAAAATGGTGCATCAAAGCAAAATAGGAAGTACTTTTTACTAATGTTGTAGTTGCACTACTTTATTGGCTCCTCCCAATCGGATTAAAATTAAAGCAATTTAAGATAGCATGCATTACACCTACATAGTTTGCAATTATTGTGCAATTGCTAATATTTTTGCAGTATATAAAAAAATCCTTCATAATAAGAGGGTGCATGGTGCTTTGTATATTTAAAAATGTGAAAAAGGACTATTGTAACATCACGGATTTAAAAAGATTTTTTTTCTCTCCCTTTCTTTTTTTACACTAGTAATCGTACATGAAATGTATGATGGAAACGTCAAAGGATATATTTTGAAGGAGTCAAATTGGAGGGAGAGACAATGGAAGAGGAAGATGGGTGAAGAGGTGGGGGTTTGACGGTGGAGAAGTGTGAGGGTGGCGATAATCCATAGGGGAAATAAAGTGAAATTAAACCCTATGACAATTGTATGAAATTTATGTCAAACATTTGAAGGAGAACATGGGTGTTATTCAAGACGATGAGGGAAACAACTTATAGAAATATCATTGCACGTAACGAGAGGCCAAAAAAATATGCCGAAGTGAAATTTTGTTTGCAATTTCAGACCGTTGCATTTAGAGACATGAAGAGCTGGAGTGGATCTAGCATCGAATTATGTAACGACTCCATGTGATGTTTTCCCTATCAACAATTGTGATGGCATTTGCAATCAACAATCACCAGCAAAAAAAGGGATAGCTTTGGGTCGTCGTGGATTTTAATTGGATAGGGAAAATTAACCACATGGTATAGCCCACACCTATTCCATGGCTAAGATTATTCCTCTCCAAGAAATATATAGTATATCTCTTGGACTAATAACTTGGACTAATCACCTGAGCTTGAAGGGTCCAAAAACAAAAAAAATGGGGAATCCCATTGAAAGGTTGTTTGCTCAAAACCCAATCACGATGCTTACTTCTTGTAGCATTTTGTAGCCCCGTGTTTTTAGTTGGGAGTTCCATTAAATGTAGGGGAACAATTCATGTTCAAAAGACATCATTAATTGAGCTTTGTATATTGACTGACGATATGAGCATCAAGTAGAAAATATATGTTGATCGAGGTTGAAAATTGAAGGTTTTTTATTGGACAACATTTTTTTTTAGATAATTGATGAGGACATGAATGAAAACTTTGAAATGAACATGGGGGAAGTAAATAAGTGTGGATTCAACATGATAAAGTAAAAAAACAACCATAAAATAAACTAAAAAATGGAAAGGTGAAAACCCATATGTTTATTCTGACATATAACAAATAGATGATGGTCAAGATTTGTAGAAGATGTGATCAAAGAATGAGAGGATAACAGAGCTATCCCAACAAATGATCGTATGAGAGAAATGACATGTTGCCCAAAACTTTGTATTTTTTATTTTATTTGAAATTTTATTTTGGTAGATAAAACTAGTATATGAATGTGAATTACAACATTAAATGATGGAGATTACATACATGCATGGCTCATTCCCTATTCCATAGAATATTTTTTTTCCAATGCAAAGAATATATGTTATATGTATCCCATATGATCATCTGCTGTGCTAGCTCAGTTATCCTCTCATTTCATCGATCATATCTTCTACAAATTTTGACCATCATCTCTTTATTACATGTCGGGAATAAACATATAGGTCTCAACTTTCTATTTTTAGTTATTTTTTATGTTGTTTTTTTTCTTTATCATGTTGAATCCACACTTATTTACTTCCCTCATTTGGTGTCACTCAGATTTCACCCTGAAATCTGTGACTACCCAATCCGAAAAAATTTCGTACTTTTAAAATAGTGGGTCGTTTGTTGTTTTTATTGCCTGAAAGTTCTTGTATTGCATCAAGATAATCCCAAAGAGCCATATTAGCCCTTTTCGCCAAATACCCAGATGCCCAAAATTGTTTTATTCTGTCGTCGGGATTTGTCTGCGGGAAATTTGTATTTAATTATTTTGAGCCCCGTATGAGGCTATTTGCGCTCTGTTTTAACTCCGTTATAAGCAAATATGTTATTATTCCTATATACCAGAAGGATTTTAACTTATTTTAAGTTTTGGGCTTTATTTGTAACTTTTGGCAATTTTTCGTGTTTTTGTGGTGTCCCGTTCTGTTTTCTGTAAAATTTCTCTGGAACAACTCCTTCGCCGGGTAAGCCCGATTTTTGGCCTGGAGCAGCTGGAAAACATACACGCACATTTTGCCTAGAGGAAGTCGTCATCGGAGGTCTGGATCACTGGGAAAAAGCGAAGTCGTGCACAAAAAAGCCCCTGCGGGGATGTGCGCATTTTTGGAAAACAAAGGATTTAAGCTGCGATGGGAAAAATATAAGCCGCAGGCAGGGTGGGAATTGTATACCTGCCTGGCAGGGTACTTTTTCCCGTGTTATAAAAGTCACTTAAGCTGCAGTGGGAAAAATAGAGGCTGCAGGCAGGTGGGATTTTAGTACCTGCCTTGCAGGGTAAAAATTCCCATGATATAATAAAAGGAAAGTGACTTAAGTGAAATCATGGGATTTTAGTGCCTGCCTTGCAGGGTAAAGAATCCCATTGTCAAAGTCAAATCACTTAAGTGGATCACGGGATTTTGGTGCCTGCCTGGCAGGGTAAAGAATCCCATTATGGAAAAATTCTTAAAAATAGAATTACATGTGCAAAAAAGTGCCCCCCCCTTTGGTGATAGATTAAAAAGATTAAATTGATTATTTTTAATAATCTTTCTTCTTAAAAAAAGTGCGCCCAAGCTTGAGGAGGTCAAAAAAAGTCAAAGAAGGAATAAAAGAAAGGAATTAAATTAATTTAATTTAATTTATTTAGTGGCTGCCCCCTTCCTCTCAAAAAGTGCGCCCCATTTGGGCATTATTTAATGTTTTTTGAAGCATTAAAACATTAAATTAATTTCTATTTTCAGTGGCTATGGTCAAAGCACACTGTGGGGCTTGAGTGAAGTGTTGTGTGAAGGATTAAATTGGATTACTTTAATTTATTGGATGGTTGTCCTTAAACATGCTATTTTTAAAAGAGAAAAGCATGATTTTTAATTAATTAATTGCCTTTAATTGTTAGGGCAATTATTAATTATAGAATTGTGAAGGTTATATAAGCATGGGCAGCCATATGGATGAATTATTTAATTCACAGGTTAAGAATTGCAGCAAGGAGGAAAAGTGCGCCCCCATTAGAGGAAGGATTTTGCATTAGAGGAAGGATTTTGCTCATACAAAGTGCTAACAAACAAAGGCTAAAAGCCTCCAGATTTGGCGCATGCTTTGGAGAAGGTTGATCTTCATCTGCATAATTGTTTTCACAGGTGTTACAGGAGCTCAGGTGTTGATTGAAAGGATTCATGCTCTCTTTATGTGCAAATTAAACACCAATTTTTGGGGCAGCAGGCTTGAAAAGTGCAGATTTTTATAATTTAAATTCACTATTCATGCTCCGGTGGCCATTTTTGTCTGAATAAATTGCAGGAACTCATTACAGGTGCTTTATAAAAGAAAAGGAGTTTTTATCAATGTCCAATACATTGCAAATATCCTCCGAATCTAAAGAATTGTCCAGATTTGCACCAGTATTGAAGAAATCCGGCCAAGTTAGAAGAAAAAGAATTATTCATACAAAGATTGATAAAGCCATGGCGAAAGGAGATGAAAAAGAGAGCACGATGGATTCATGCATTGCTTCCAAACTTTCAGACATAGGAGACACAGATCTAGGCCCAGAACCTCTTTCCGATTTGATTGATAGATCCAGAGCTGGAAAGACTTCACTCATGCGTGCGGTCAAAAGTAGTGGAATTATTCGAGCTGCAGCTTTCCCGTGTACAGCCCAATTGCTAGAATTTGTGATGGAGTGTGCTAGATCTTATCATCCTTCATCCAGATCAGTGCGTGATGTTGCGGGAAAGACAATAATTCGTTTGGATGCAGAATTCTTCGATTATTGTCTGAAGATTCCAGTGCGAAAGGTGGTGACTTCTATTAGCATTCAAGATGCCCTGACAGTAGATGGGAAAAAGCATAGAGCTGACTGTGTGAGCATCATGAATAGCCGGTTCATGAAGAAGCCTAGATCCCCTTCCAAGTTCCCGAGAACTCTTCCACGATCCAATTTGGTGCAGGAGGCGGATGATATTGTCAAATTGCTATGCAGGTTGAATGGTGAAGCGAATGCCTACACTTTCCAGAACATGGATGTATGCTTTCATCAGGACCATTGAAATCAACAAGGTTTGATTCTATAATCAATTGGTCAGAAATTATTAGCAGCAACATCGGTGAGCAACTGCGGAACGTGAAGCGTACCTTCAGCTTCAAGATGACTTCATACTTGGTGTATGCTGCAGCTTCACAGGGTGTCTTTTCCAAGCTGGATAGATGTGGTATTCTTTCCAAGGAATCCCATTTTCGAGTGCTACCCACAGCTTACTGTACCTGCGTGCAAGAAAGACTTCAAAGTGATCAACGATGACTTCTTCTACGATTTCATCGGCAGGTTAGACAAAGACTTGAAGACTCACAGGGTAAGCAAGGAAGCATGGGAAGCAGTGTCCCAAGATTGGCAGTGTATTCATCCAGTTTTGCAGATTTCACATACCTCAGGGTTACGAGCTTTTCAGGTGAACCAATAAAGATGCCAAGGTACCCGAGTGACAGATTGATCGCCATGGAGTTGAGCAGGCAACTTGTGGAGTTTACACGACCTTCAGTCGAAGCGGCACAAGTCTACGGGCTTCTTCCCACTCACTGTGGGATATTACAGTTGCATCAGCATTCACAGAGCTCGAGGGATGGAAGCACAAATGTTGTCCGAGTATGAGCAAGAGTTCTTCCCTGCGCGGCTTAATTTCGATCCATTTGGAATAGCCAGGAAGACAAATCTCCCAGGAGTACGCACATGTGCCTTCGTTAGAAGATTTCTGGATGAAGTGCAGAAGTGAGTACGAGGTTAGAAAGAAAGATTTCAGCAGGCTATCGGCAAAGCAAGTATTTGACTTTGGACTAGCGCGGATACCTGCAGATCTTAAAGATGATGGGAACATGGTACTTGACACTTACCATCAAATGGGAGGGAGATAAAGCTATACTTACAGGATAGCAATGGCGGCTGCAGCACAATAGAAGAGAGATCCGGAGTTGTGCTGGTGAGTACTTCGAGCTGGTTGCTGACGAAGGGATACTGCCTTGATGAAGCATTGATAAATCAAATCACGGGCAACTTCGGCAACAGGAGATTCCCTCAAACAAAAGCATGAAGGAGAAAGCAGTAGAAGGTCCGAGAAGTTGAAAGTAACACAGAAGATCTCAAGAGAAAGAGAAGACCACTTCTGCGGACCATAGCTTTGACTCCGACTTCTCCAGTACCTAGAGGATCACCAACTATTGCACCACATCAGCAGGATGCTTCCATGCCTTCATTGAAGCCAGCGACGTTCGTCTTCTCTCCGCAGCCACTTTGTTCAGCACCTGTTCCAGAGGAGATGTTGAAGTTGTAGATGACGAAGTTCGAAAGAGCTTTGTCCTTGGATGTTTCAGAAGATGGCAGCCATGATACTGTGGCACTTTCTGATGGAGAGGATGCAGAGCGGGAGATGGTAGTGCACTCAGCGACTTCTCACTCTCCAAGAAGTAATTTCTCGGAAATGGTTAGCTTTGCAGTTGGTTCCGGAAGCAAGAGTAGAGATGAACTTAGAGGAAAATGACTTGCAGCTACTTCAGGATCTGAGCAGAAGAGACAGAAGGCCTAAAGTTGCTAAAGCAACTTCTAGGTTGATCATCAAGGATTCGGGAGAGAAGTTTGCTGAGATATCAATTCTGGTGGAAGGAAAGGTAAAAGAGGAGCTCACGGCAGAAGATGTGACGGTGACCAAAATAACACTCGGTCAAGCTACCACTGAAGGATTGAAGCAGGACACGCAGACGTTGTTGGATGCTTTGTTCCTTAGGCTTGACAGTGAAAAGGCGGAGAAAGAAGAGCTGCAGAAGCAAATATCTCAATTATGTGAGATCATAGCCAAGGTTTCTAAAACCTTCCGTTCAGCCCATTTCAGCGCAGGTGAGTGATCATCTTATGCAAGAAATGGAAGATGCAAGAAATCAAGTAAAGGCTATTGACGAATGGAAGGATCTGATTATTCGTCAAGCTTCTGTGCAACTTGGGGAAGTGCCAGCCCGCCTAAAGGTTATGAACAATGCAGCAAATCAACTAAAGCAACTGATAGAAAGCATAGAAGGAATGAATACAGTTGCAGAGAGTAACCTGAGTATTTTTGGCCGAGATCAAAAAGTTGCCGGGAGATGTATTGGTTGCAGAACAAATTGTGCCGGATGGATCAGTTGAGAAGGGGAAGCAACCAGAGTTTGCAGTATCTTTCCGTTTGGAGATCTGCAGAGTTTTGCTGAAAAGGATGCAGGCGCTTGAGAGTAGAACATTAGATTTGCCAGACAGTATCATTTTTTTCACTGAGGAAAAGAGTGGATGGAGGTGTTACTTCATACGTGCGGATTGTTTCTAACGAAGTGCATGATTCCCTTGAAGGTTCTCTTCTGATGGTGCAAAAGAGAATTGATAAAGCTGCCAAGCCTTTCACGATGAACTCTATCAGTAGGCTGGTGACACTGCAGGCAGACATTTGCGAGATTTGGGCCAAGTTTGGAAGAAGTGGAAGCATGCAGCAAAGTGTTGAAGGAAGGGTTGCTGCAATTCAGGACAAAAAAGGAAGCAGTAGCTAAAATAGATGGAAAGATGCTAAATTATATGTTCGACAAGTATATCAGATATCAGAACAAGAAGAAGATGTAGATGTTACAGCTGGCATGACTTCTTCTACTTTCTATGTTCCCGGATGAAATTGTATAACTTCTAAGTTATTGGTTTTGCAACCATTACTTGAAGTCATGTGGAACTATTCTATTAGTTAAGTGATACATGTGTCACTTAAGGAGAAGTTAGTTGAGGATGATTGCCAAATGTCATCTTTTACTTGTTGTTCATACTTTAGTTCAGTTTTAGTCTTCTATTTGTACTTTCCCTCCTACATTCTATAAGTAGGAGAAGAACCTCCAGGTTTAATCATCGATCAGAATTTGTAAGAAGCAATCTTGTGTTCTAGACTTTTTGCTGAACCCCTGAGAGCCACTTGTTGCAGAGGAATACAAAGAAGTAGGTTTCTGGAGAACTTTGTGTCACGGCGTACTGTGTTTCTTGCTTTTAAAATCTTAGATCTTTAAAGTAAACTTTGTGTTATTTTAGATCTGGATCTAGAACTCTGCCTTTGCTTTATAATTTTGTGTGTTCAAATCTATTAAGTTTCTTCTATGTGCATGCAATTAGCTCTGCTATCTACTAATTGGGATGCACATCTTCCTTACTTCTTCTCTGTAATACCTTTACTTTCTTCTTCTATAATTTTTCCTTTCTTAAACAGTTGCTTACTTGCTGCAGAACTTTTTTAGTTATGGTTCATGAACTAAGTGGTTAGAGTAAAACCCCCTGATAGATAAAAAACACATTTATATTGATAAAATCTGACACGGGAGCCTCACCGGTTTAAATGAGGGGAGATTTATCTCATGACTTGCCTAAGTTTGATGCTATGCAGAAAATCTAGCCAACACTCATCTTCATTTCAAACTTTTCATTGATGTCCCCCATCAAGTATCTCAAAAAAAATTAATGTCATCCAATAAAAAACCTCGAATTCTCAACCTCTATTGACATATATTTTCTACTTGTTGCTCATATCACCATTCGATGTACAAGATCAAATATTGATTATTTTTAGAACATCAATTTTTTCCTACATTTACAGGAACTCTAAACCAAAAATAGGGGCAGCAAAGTGCTACAAGAAGTAAGCATCGTGATTGGGTTTTGAACCGACAACCTTTCAATGGAATTCTATTTTTTTCTTTTTGGACCCTTCAAGCTCACGTGATTATTCCAAGTAATTAGTCCAAGCGATATATACCAAATATTTCTTATAGAGGAATAATCTTATCCATGGAATAGGTGTGGGTCATGCAGGTGGTTAATTTCCCCTATCCAAGAAAAATCCTCAACAACCCACACGTGTCCCTTTTTTTTGTTGGTGATGGGGAAATCTTCGCATGGAATCGATCTATAATTGTATGCTAGATACACTTCACATCTTCACGTCTCTAAATGCAAGGGATGAAACTGAACACAAATTTACACTTCGGAAATATTTATTGGCCTCTTGATACGTTCATAGATATATCTATAATTTGTTTCCTCATTGTCTTGAACAACACCCATGTTCTCCTTCAAAATATTGACATAAATTTCATGTGGTTGTTGTAGAGTTAAGTTTCACATTTTTTCTCCCTTTCGATTATAGCCACCCTCAACACTTCTCCACCCTCTAAATATCCCCTTCCTCTACACCCCTCTTACTTTTCCATTGTTTCTCTCCCTCATATTTGACTCCTTAAAAGAGCCCTTTTTCACATATGATTGCTAAGAGTACTTATTTTTATGTCTAGTTCTCAATTATGACCACGAAGCCAGTGACATTCTATTTGCATTATTCATAATGTGGAATCAAGGAGGAGAAGGATATTTTTTGTAAGATAAAATACTGTTGGATCTTTTTCATAAAATACATTTTAAAATGTGATCGTACCACGCAGGGATGATGTTGTGTTGTCAACGTGGATGTATTTTACAGCCACAAATACAACAAAAGCTTTACACACGAGCCTGAGAAATGCAAGATGAGGATGGCTCCTTTGTGTGCACATCGGTGCCAAATCTTGTTCCCCCATGAAAAATCGAGAATATGGGTACGACAACAAATCTATTGTCGCCTCTATTTTGGTAATGAGGATGCGATTTGACCAAGAATGACAACGAAGCCCACAACGAAAGCTTGATCGAAACCAGGATGCACAATCACACTGAAAACATCTCCTCTCAGTGTTATCTCTGAGCTCATATGTTTTCTTCTTATCTGAAATTTACATAAACCAGTAAATAAGTTTTGATAAAAAAAGAAAAAACCAAGGTGGATGAGAGCAAACGCCAAAAAAAACAAACCTTGACGATGATATTCTTCGAGGTGTTGTAAACAGCGCAGGATCTGTTGACATAAGATCCTTCAATCTAGTAATCGGGATGTTTCTTCTTCTTTTTTATTGATCCCTCCATGAAAATATCTACTATAGAAACCCTTGTGGCACCCGGAAGAACATAGCATCTCCTTCTTACTGTAAATAATGTTATTTGACCGCTTGATTTATCTCCTAAGAATTATTTACCTGGAGATATGTATCTCTGAGAGAAAGGAGCGGAAATGGCATTTTGGTCGTTGGATCTGTTTAAGCACCAGGACCATCCGATATGCGACGATACAGCTATGTCAGACTCTACAGCTTCCCCTCTCTTTTATACCGTTTGGAGCATTCCTTCAGTGTAATTAAATTTTAAAAATATCAATTACAGCGACAATTATTTTATTTGAGATGACACATTTCAATTTCACTGTTTTAGACAACTTAAAAGCACTCTTGGATTAGATGCAATAATCCTTCTAGGTTGTAATTATAGTTGCATTATTTTATATGGAGGGAACAAAAAGTGAAAGAACTACCCAACAGAGGGAGCCCACTCTAAATTCTAAGAAAAGTTGTCATAACTTCAAAAAATTCAACTTGAACGAACTCCAAAAATCCCAAGTGAAGTTGTGTTTCAAAGGGAAGCTAGATTTGCAGCAATTGGACTGTAGACGTTATGTTTTTCCATCAGACCATGTGAGCGACCCAAAGACGAAGTTGAAAGATGTTTTCTTTACTATGAATTTGAGAGCGAAAGATTCCTTTTCTCCCTCTATTTGAAATCTGAGATGTTTGGGAATGACATTCACAGTGACATCGGGCAAGGCATCAACGATTACTTTGCAAAGGGATTGCTCTCGCTTGCAATACTTGTGAGCATCCTAGAGATTGTCACAATCCTCTTCATATTCCCCACCCGGATGGATGGATGGTTGAGATTGTATAAGGGTGTTGAGTTTGCGAATGGCAAATCGTTATTTTATTTCCAACAACGCTGGTTAGCTAGGAAAGGAGGAGACTCCCATGTGGTGCTACAAGTTAGAAAATTGATCGAGGTTCATTGAAATCGTGATCATAAACAAGACCCGTATCTAAAGCTGCCACATGATTAATATGCCCCGTTATCCATAATCAAATTGACCCTCGCCACGATTTATAATTTGACGGCCGTTTAGAACGTTTTTTTCATAATTTTAGCCGTAAAATACTTACAAATTTTCGATATAACTCAAATGAGACTTGCAAATTTTATATTAGAGTACACGTCATTTTTTTCTATAGTGATTTATGTATCAACTATACTGATATTTATTGAAATTAATTAAATATATATACAATGATTTCTGTCATGTAACATTACTGTGTAAAAAATTATTACTTTCAACTTTACTGCCATCATAAAATGGGTAATTATTTGAAAATATAGCGTCACCTAAAATTTGTTTGATAGGCATCAGGTGGCCGTCAAATTTAACCCCTGGACCCCGCTGCCTTCCTCCTGGGACTTGATGAAGACATGGGTTGATTTGTGTTATCCAAAATAGATGTTGCTCCAAATTGAATATGATAAATTCGACATTAGTGCAATGCTACATGCTACTAACAATTAAAATTTATGTAGGAGAAATCCAATTTATCACATTTGCCATTCAGCAGGGTTCCATGATTGATTCTGAGCTTTAAACACAGCAGCTACACCAGGCCGTGTGCACAAGACATGGATGTCCCAGATACACATTGAAATCCAGTGATTGACCAACACTTGTTTGCTACAGAGTGACCATGCTGCAAAATGCTCACACCTGGTATCCATAATATCTGGCTGCACCATCAATAGGTTAATAATAACCAGAATCCAGATAACAGAAAATGAACGATGCATGACCAATCATTTGTAATGTGAATCCCGCTTTAGAGTTTGGTCATATGAATGGGAACGTTAGGAAATACACGGGCTTTGGAGAATCAAAACCCTAGTTATCCACTTTATCATCTCAATTTCATTGGCATTATTCGACATGAGTGCAATTTGAGTTTAAAGTGAGGGGGGAACTGGGGAAAATCCAAAATCTACCAAGTTCAAAACCTAACCACACTGCTTGCTTCTTATAGAAATGTTGGTAAGTCCACTTTTTAGTTTTAAGCTTGAGTAATTAGCAAGATAGGGATAGTTGGACAATGCATAGAATACCAATCGATTGTATATATTGAGCCACACGATCCAAACAATTGGTCATATGATGCGGACACCTATGTAGATTTTATCTACTAATTGAGATTTCAATGATTTTTTATTTTATTACTAACCAGGATGATATCAAATGAGTTTTTGTTTTCGATGTCAGTTTAATTTTTTAGTTCCAGACTGACCCGTCGATGAAAGAGAAAGATCTGGAAATTAAAAGGTGGGATAATCAAATACATGCATGATCCTACACATATTTCATGGCTTAGATTGTTTCTGCTTAGGAGTTATATATGTTATATGTAGCTCCACTTTAGATCGTCAAATTGATCAGTCACTTGCATAATTTGACCGTCTTGATTGACAGGTAAAATTGTGCTTTTAAGGGGGGGAAAATGACATGAGGAAAATCCAATAGGTTCTAACCGTTCGAAATCCATAGATGGAATGTTTTAACAATCTTAAAAAGTTAGTACTTTTTAGCCCTCTTTTTATTATATATAGCTTTATAAATGCATGAAAATCATCGATATAAATCGAGCCCGACTCCAATAGTTGGTCATATGAGCAACATCCTAGATTTCATTTGCCGAATTGCCAGATTTTCAAGGACTTCATTTTATTTTTTCATGATGTCAAGGTTATGGATCATATCATATTAATTTGCTGAATAAGATAGAAGAAATCAATGGAAAGATTGGTCAGAGGCCTAAAAAGTGTGAGAGAGAGCTCATAAATACCTACATGTCGCACACCTTTTATGGCGTGGCTTAGATTGTAACAATCATAAATGAATATCTTCTGTTGGTAGATGCTCCACTAGTATTGGGTAGGTTGCAACCTTGCTAACATGCTATTTATGTTCCAATATAGGGCAACGACTCATACCATGTTTGAATAGGGCAACGGCTAATTCTGGTATATAAGATCGAACACATTGACTGGAAAGTTGGAAATAAAAAGGTAAGAATTAAATATCCTACTATGTCCTCTTCAGAACTTGATCAAGCGAGGTCAAATTTTTCTTGGCCAAATTCAACATATTGACATATATGCTCTAGTTTATTTTCTTAATATGGATCACACTAGATCACGTGAAATTAAATATCTACTGATTAAAGAGAGTGCCCTTGTCACTTGATGTTGATCATTAATGAGCAACACCATGCAAATACAGTCTAGACACTGGATATTCATTTAAAAGCTCTTATATACAGAAACATGTAAAAATTATTATAGTGAAATTCAACAATACTAATAAATTGATGTGGCAGCTTTGTGCAACATGTCAAAAAAGCGACGACCATGAAGAAAGAAAGGAAAATCAAAACCAACATGTATACCATGGTCAGATTTCAGATAAAGAAACATCTTCAATCATAGAAGCAATTTCTGACCATTATCAATGTTATATTTATTTGAATGAAGATCATAATAAACTAACCTATATAAATTATAAGATATTAATAATTTCATTCTACATATTTTATAATTTGTAAGAATTCTCATACACTATAAATATCAACGTAGCATATCACATGTTGTACAATGCAATGTGACATGCTGAATGGTATATGCTATTATACCATAGAAAGACATATTATTTTTGTTGTGTGATGTTGAACATCAAGGGGTCCAGCATTGACAACCACGATGATTTTCCATTAAAGACCATAAAAAATGCTTGTGAAATACATTAGTCCAAACCCCTGTTGAGATAATAGTTAGTACGTGTAATAATTGAATACATCATTTAAGTGAGACATGTTAGTTTGCTAATACGGTCACTGTTAATGAATTGTTGTGAATCAGTAAAACATGATTGTTGTTCCTTCAAGCTTTTATTGAAAGATTTTGACTAAGTTTAGGAATATAGATGAAGCATTACATTTAAAGATTTTATCTCTACATTTCAAATTTGTTACAAATTCGTACATATACATTTACAAATTTTGTATTATGACTCTCTAGCGATTTGCGGACTATTTTATTTTTGTGCAACTAAACATGAATACATGAAGACTCACATTTACATTTGCAGATTTTATATCATAAGTGGTAGCCTTTTGTGGCCATTTTTTTTGCCACTAAACATGAATACATTTGATACCACTTTGGATAGTTAATTACTTTTGTAGTTGATGTAGTTTAGTAATTATTTGGGGGAAATTGTGTTAGTGTTGCAACCATGTTTGATACAGTAATTGCATCGGTTGTTTGGTTGGTTTTTGTTGAAAAAACTATTTTTTGTATAGTCGATAACATTTTGATAAGTGATGTGATAGATAGTGGAAGTGCAGATAATATATATGAAAACATTACATTGAAAGGTTCTATAAAGTAAATTTCAAATTTGTTACAAATTCAAACATATACATTTTCAAATCTTATATCATGATATTTGAACTAAATGTGAATATATGAAGACCTCACGTACATTTGCAGATTTTATATCATTTCATGGTAGCCTTTTGTGGCCAATATTATTTGCACTAAACATGAATGGTATTTTATACCCATTAAATGGCACTGTCGTTTAGGATACAAGAAGTGTTGAGTAAAGTAGCATTGGAGGTGCTATCAAAGTAGAGGGTAGTATTTACGATGGGTTGTTTTGGTTGAGTGATAGTAGTCTTGACTCCTCCTTTCTTCTTGCTCCAAGTGTTGGTACGTGCGATGTTTTTGAGTATCTTTCGAATGAAAAAGAAGGTGAAATTCCCAGATTGGAAAGTGAGAGAACTCTGGAGAAAGTTGTGAATGTCAGACCTTGCCTTTTAGTGGTTCCAATGTCGACAAGTTACTCTATGCAAAGTAAGTCCCTGGGACTTGTGGATAGTTAATCCCCAGATCATTTTAACTAGAAATTGTCTTTGATTCCCTCTCGAAATAGGGGGTATCGGAATATATAACGGGTTGTAGGGATTATCCCCTTGTCACACAAGATGGTAAGTTTTTTATTCTATTTTAGTTGATATTTTTAATTTATTATTGGGCTCTCAGAGAGTCTACCTCTCCTAATGTCATTCACCATTGCCATTTATCCATAAATTCCATACCCTTGTTTCTGCCAAAACATTGGGAGTGAGCCTACTCATTGATTATTTCAAAGATGAATAATTTTTTAAGTGAGGAAATATACCTGCAGTGTCCAAGACATCAGGGTGATCCCCCTATTGCACTTTTGCTTGAGTATGTATCACCATGGTGACCATCGTCCTTGTGAAATACCAATCATATTTCAGTTCCAAAGTTGCGGCCATGAAGAAACCAAGCAGTGCTTGCAAGACCAAGAAACACTACTTTGCTTGAAGGAAATAAGTTATACTTTTGATGAGTGTGGACATATTAAGGTTTTGAAGTGTTGACAAGCTACTAAGAGACAAGGATTGTTTTGTATGCACGCCTTCCTGAGGGAGCTAGAGTGTGGACATCCATGTACCCTCAAATGCTATGAAAACTGCACAGCCAATCCCTATGGTGTTTATATGCAGATACAAACACCACAAAAGAAAATGAATGAGAGATCAAGAGAGTGTAAATTGAAAAAAGAATAAATAGAAAAATAAATTTTGAAATTGAAGTTAGAAGATGTTACTTTAGGGGTATCGATCATATAGCTTGATTCTGAAACTAAGATGGCTGGAGAATATTTGCATGTATGTTACTTATTTCATTCACTCTTGTTCTGATTCAGAAGAAGAATTATCTACTAAAACCTTTAAGCAAATACAAGTTAGAGGCCAAACCAAAAAATTCATTCGACCAAAACATGATATTCTTGCAGTTGTGATCAAGATTGAAAAGGTGTGTTTTCTAAAATCACATATAAAATTTTTAGAGATTCAGAAGGATCTCACTAGTCCCACTTCTCCCACCAAACTTCTATTCCATGGAACAAACTATCAAGTTATTCAAGGTATTTTGAAGGAAGATTTTAGGGTTCTACCCCGAGATGAGAGAAAATATGTGTCATGATTTTTGGTTTTTGTGTAAATTAACAAGTGAGTTCCAAATAGTTACTCCTAAATATTTTTCCTTTAATTGGAATTTTCAGTGCAGTTTTAGCATTTGTTAGAAGACAGTTTAGGGGCACTATATCATTTCATTATAGCTGTGGAGATGTGCCATTTGTATGTTTGGAATATGAATTTTCAGTTGATAGTAATGACTACAAGAAATTCAAAAAGGAATTAAACACATACCCCACCAATGGTCATCATAATGCTTGCTAGCTTTATAATCAAATAAATCAATCTTAGCATCCACACATGCACAACATAAGGAATTCAAAACTTTTTTTATAATATTATGTAGTTGCTTATTCCAAAAGTAACAACATTATACCCTGTGGCATCCATGTTGAGCAGACTTAATCTCAACACCACAAAAGATATAAAAAATGAACATCAATGCAAGGAACTTCATTAAAAAGGCACCATAAGAAATGATGGAGCACAGAACATACTCAATAGCTTGATCAGACTTTGAGACCTCTCCCAAATATAATCTGGAGTCCATAGGTTTTTGTTGAACATGATGAACCATACAAATTCATTATTATTTCACTGCATCTTGAAATCATCATATTTTTACAATTATTTGTAGGAAATGGTTGATGGGTATTCATTGAAGGTTAATTTTATTGGTTTATAAGCAGAATTGGCATAATTTAATGGGTTCCCGATACATATTTTAATACAGATAAATTAGTTTACTATGATTTCCCCTTTAATAATGGCTCTTATTATATGTGAATTCATCGTTTACCTATTTTAAGGGTTTCACGTGGACTGAATTAATATGAAAAAAAATTAGGTTGTTAAAGGAAAAATTGTTCATTAAGTCGTGATGTTTTTGCATATTCAAGGTCATTGTAGCCAATGGTATCCATAACATAGGTAGTGGTGTGGGTTTTGGCTGAGGAAATGCACTTGGAAATGTCAAATTTTGACAAATGTGCTTCAAAATTATTATCCAAAAGAAAGTTAGAATTCATCACATCTCTGTGAACAATGTGTGGGTTACAATCATGATGAAGATATGTTAATCCTTCTGTAGCACCTTGAGAAATATTTATCCAAGTGTCCCAGTCTAGCTTAATCTTCTTTGATGATCCTATACAAAAATAAAAATTCAAAATGCACTTGTTATATTTTCCAACAATCCATTTTAATCAGAAGGTTAGAGATTGATTGGATTCTTTTATTTCAAAATATAAATCTACAATGTGCATATCCATCTTTCTTCATAGCATAATCATTTTACTCACCGTGTAGGATGTCCCAAAAACTTTCATTTACCATGTAATCATAAAGCAATAGGTTTCCATGTGGATAAAGCAAACATCCATGCAAACCACAAGATTCAGATGTTTGATGCTTCCAACTGTTTCTAGCTCAATTTAAAATTCATTTAATATTTGACCTTTGCAATAGAAACATTACCTCTAGGAAAACCAAATGAGCCGATAACTTTGTACTTGTGGACATGGGTCTTTGACCAAAAAACTAGTTCGAGGTCTTCGGCAAGGTACCCACTTTCCTTTTTATAAGAACTCTTTCACAGTTAATAATTCAAGTCACCTCCATTTTAGAAACTTCAACTTTCTGCATCTCTTGAACTTGGATATTTTCCTCTAGAGGATCCAATTGTTGGTTTCCAAGGAATGTTCTTAAATTTTTATGGTGTAGCTGAAGAGCTACTATAAAAATAAAAGATGCAGACAAGAAGACAATTTTTAGTAAGTAGTTGGATACTTTGTTTATTATGTTTGAGTATACAATTAGAATAAAATATGAGATTTAAGGTAACCACCTTAGATTTCATAGTTTTCAAGTCATGTTTTTCTAATGAGAATTCATATATTACTACTCCATTGTATATACTCACTCTTTGTAGTTACTGTGAATTTATTTTGATAAATTTCATGTTCATCAAAAAAGGAAAAATGAATTACCACCCCACAAATGAGTTGTGACTGTGAAAAAATCCACATTAGAAGAAAAAATGTAACCACTACACCCTTTTTATGGGAGAAAAAATTATATGCATCTCTAAACCAAAGTAACATGAAGCGACCTATAACGCAATGAGATAAACCAGTGAGAAATGCAAAGAACATAGAGCTATAATGTTATTTAATAATAATTGTAAGGTAATGAAAATTGAATGAATTACCATAGCCATGTAACTAAGTAGAGTAGCATGTATAGAGCTTAGGTATAGTGAAGATGGCAAAGAATGCTGTCAGAAAAACACATTGTGAAATCGAATTTCAATTGATTACGAGTTGCAGTGAGAATTGAGTGTAAGATATGTAGCTCCAATTCAATAACTAACAAGCCCTATAAGAAGAATAAAAGATAGGGCCCTTACATTATACAAATCCTAGCAAGCTAAAATGAGCCCACATTGGCTAATACTTGATTACCATGTTCCCTCTATCTAAAGTTAATCTTCAAAGTAGATTCAAAAATATCTACCATACAAACACAAACACAAATAGCTAACAATATTATAATGTTTCTTACCTTACAAATCAGGGACCCAGATTACCAAAGTTAACCTATCTATATTTGTGGCTTTGTTTTAGAACACAACTAATCGAATTAAAATTTTATAAAATGACAACTAATAGTGATGCTAAACTAAATCAAAGAGAGTTCAAGATGGATCTAGTACTGACACTGCTTTTCCAAATTCCAAATTTTCATTGTGTGCCCATACTTTTCTAGCAACTAAAGAACAACGGCCAACTACAAAAAATCAATACAGAGAAAAGAATGGCCAATTAAAAGGTTAATAATTGTCTAAAACCAGATAAGGAGGATATAGTTAGATATAAAATGGTGCACCTTCATTGTAGCAGCAGGGTCCCCTGAAAAAAGATTTTGGAACTTGGCTAGTAATAGATTGATTACCGAAAGAGCCGATCTAAGGACCCAAAGGGCATCTACCTCACTAATCAACTCATAGTTTTTAAGGATAGATTCTTGTTCAATTTTTCCCCTAGTCAATGTAAAATGGCACAACATCAGAATTTACATATCTCTGAGTTTGGATACATTCTTCTATGGTCCCATAAAACATTTAATGTTAGACCAAGGTTATATAAAGCTCAGTGCAATACTATAGAGGTTTATTCTAAGTACATATAGAGTCAACCACAAGTGGAAAGAATATGATGATGATTTTGAAGGCCTTAAATTGAGTTTAGGTGAAGCACTACATTTAACAGAGTGGTCTCATTTATGGAATCTCATATCAAATAATATGACTCTTAGCCTTCAAAAAGGGCTAAAAAAGAGTGTTTGTTACATGCACTAAATGGTCTTGTACAAGAAAATTGCAAGCTAGATATAGAAGGGCCAAGTATGATGCAAATATAACCAAGTTGCAATAAAAAGCCACAAAATTTTCACGTGCTAACCATATTTGTAAGTGTTAAATTTCAAAGATTTATAAAGACAAAACTCAAGACTTGAAGTGCAAGTCCTGAGTAAAGGATGAAGATAAGACACAAAATGAGCCAAATCCAAACAACAATGTTGATTTTGGAGCATCCCTCCACATTATTAAATCTACTGAACATCAAGAGAAGACAATGTCAGTCAAAGATAAATTCTCTTTTAATTCGAGCTATTTTGGCCCAAAATGATTTAAGACTTGCAGTGCCTAGTTGACAACATGAAGAACATTCGCTTAGGCCTTGACTTCTGTGCTAATGACGTCTACCATAGGGAAACTTTAGGTGTTATTTTCATTTGTGGATGGCAGGCTAATAGCTATTGGTGCATTCAAGTATGACCTATTGTTACGAACTTTAAGAAAGCGATCCCTAAATATTCCACTTTTTATGGAACAAAACATGGATCCAAAAACAAGCATTACTACACTAACATAGGGATTTTTTTTGAGTAAGTTCCATTGCAGTCAGTTTCTTTGGTATGCACTTTTCGTTGATAGACTAAAGATCAGATGGAGAAAATGATCTATACTGCACATCCCACTGGAAAAAATTGGTAACAAACTACCTTGTTTTTGCTAATCTCGCCTCTTTCAGAGGGAAGTGACAAAGTTGACCAAAGGAACGGCGATTGATACCAAGAGAGTGTAAATACAATATGCAACAATTGAATAATTGAAGATACGACATACCTCTTGCTAGTGGGTAGCATCAAGCGTGTTGAAATCCTGATGAGAGTGTCGTTGTTGCTGGAATTGGCCAAGCATAGGTCATCATGGGTGAGAATGAGGCGGGCCAACTGGGAGTCGTGTACAACAACAAAGAGGGTCTTTCATTGGCGATTACCCACATCAGATATAGATCTTGATCAATCAATTTGAATATAGATCTAGATCAAGAAACTGAATAAAAATTTTACTATGTCAGTGTGACTTATTCTGTCCTTAACGTAATATCTCTCAAGTGGAAGGATTCAGCTGATGATTTTTAATTGTCCATTCATTAAATATGCTTATAGTTAATTCTTATATAAAATTGTTTTAAATATATATTGTATATAGATCTATTCATAGTTTGTTTCCACTGAGGGAGAGTGACTATTTATGAGAAAATAATTCTCAATCAAACTCGAAGCCCAAGGCCCTAGCTTCTTATGTGATGAGATTGGGGAGTCTTTGAACCAATTATAAGGATTAACACAATGAATAGGAAAATGGCATTATCAATGGAGAGACAAAGATAATTTCATATGAAAAGATAATTAATGGTGGCAAAACCAAGACATCTGAATCCTATAATACCTATTCCAAGATTTTTTATCCTTGTTATGTTGCTCAACCACTTACAAACATGTTATTTTTAATAAAAAGGTAGGCCACTGCTCATTAATGTCATGCATAGAGTTTCACAATCCCACTCCTCACCATTGGACTATATTGTCCAATAGAACCAAATTGTCCAACAATTTGATCTCAAGATAAACAATCCCACTTTAGGCCACCTGACAATTAGTTTTACAATTTGTATAAATATTTTATGTTTAGACTATCCACCATGAGTTGACCATAATGCTAAATTATAACTATTGACCCCTATATAAGCAAGTTTAAGACACTCATTTACTCACTTGACACATTCAAGACCACCACCAGCATAAATCACTCAGAAGGAAAGAAAAAGTTTCATAATTATTAAATCGCTACTGTAGGACGCTAGATGCAGTCAAGATCTTCGTATCTACAAATTTCACCATAAAATGCACATGCAAATTCCCATTACATTTACACGTGTTATAACTACCCAAAATAACATAAGGTCTTAAATTGCAAACAACTATTCAGTTGAACATTATTGATCACCCACTTTCTGTGTTCAGAAATATCTTCACAATATATTGTGTCGATCATTGCCCTTCAAATGATTGCAAAAAAATCATGTGGTTGGAGAGTAGAGTATCACATTGGATCCCTATACCGCTTTCCCAAGGGTGAGTAGATACCCATAGATTTAGCAAGGAGCATACTACAAAGAGTCTTCCCTTGTATCCCACTTTTCATCAACCTTTAAATCCCTCTTGTACATATGGATTTGTTTGTTTTCAAATCGTGAGGATTTTCCACTTCTGGTCCCCATCGAACTTGAACTTTTCCAAACAACTTTTCAAAATGTCACTTCTATTTTGTACGATGATTTCCCTTCTCTTTACTCACATTTCAAATACTTTCTTCTAAACAACATACGTAACCACACAAAAATCCGCCACCCAACATACTGCTTTTTATTTTCGCAGCTCATGGAATGTAAAACTAAATGCTGTCAACAACTAAGGTCGAGCAGCAGCACAAAATGAGAAGCGTAACTCCGCCAGGATCGTAGAGATTCTCAAACATGCACGAGCCACTTCGAATTCGAATTGCAAAAGAGAAGGGACAGACACTGGTGGAATCCCTCGTGTCCTTCTTTGCCTGTGGTAATCCCATGGTTGGTTCCTGAACGTGGAGCGCATATTTACGATCCAAAATCCAGAAAAAAACAGTAAATTTAACTTTGACAACAGACCCTCCATAATGAGGTTGATAAGGACTACTATGACTGTTTTATAAAAAAGACAATTGCACCAGCCGGGAATCGAACCCGGGTCTGTACCGTGGCAGGGTACTATTCTACCACTAGACCACTGGTGCTACGGTCCTTTGAGTTGGTTATAACCTTTTTCAAATAAAAATACAAGTAATAATTAATAAATAAATAAAGTGAAAGGGAAATTCAATTTGCACGTGCATCTGCGCTGCATTGGACATTCACTTCATTCATTAAATTTAATTATTAAACTAGCAATCGTACGTGGAGTGTACGATGAAAACGCCGAAGAGGATGGGATGCAGTTTTGAAAATTAAGGAAGCGAAAAAAGGGAGAGGACGAGGGACGACCCCCGCACATGATGAGCTACTAGTTGAATTCTTGGATGCATGAACCGGTCATGCCATTGTCGGGTAAAAGGGAAGAGTGATGTGTTGTGTAGGCATGAGAAATGGAATTTTTTGATCAGGCCCAGGATTACTTCGCAACAATGAGATTTGTCCGGCATAAAGCATTTGGATAACAAGTATATGAATGTCACAAGCACCGGCATCAAGGTTAAGATCGTAGCTTCAATGGAGATTCCGTTGATCGTCATGTTACAGATTCTCTATTTCCTTTTACTGATAAATAGATTGATTGTATGCAACACTTAGAAACATGTGTTCAAGACATGGAAATGTTGTGTATATATATAGTGAGAGACGATAGGGCAGAAATTATTTGGACAAGCACAAACAAACCGACACAGCTTACAACAATGTAGAACAAGATAACAATTATTATGGATTCATAATGGAATTATTATAATGGAAGATATTAATCTCTAATCATCAACATTATATAATGAACTTTTGTACCAAAAAACAACTTCAGGGGAATATATAAAATGGCACAACAAATAGACAATAAGTTGTACTTGTATTTTTCGACAGTTTGTTATGAAATTAGACACTCTACATTGTTGAAGCATTCATCTTGCCCACTCACTCGTTTCATTTAAGATTCAAAACTTTAATGTTTCAGGAGCTCTTATACCACTTGAACAATAGGGACAAATATAATTTGCAATGTTTAAGGTAATGGATTATGTAATGAACTTCATACTGGCGAATGCATCTTATAAACATCAAGTTTTCTATAATAAAATGTGTAACTAAAAAATAAATGATTTGTCAACTTGTCAGAGTATGTAATTGCAACAAGTTTGTTACTATTTTGTTTGGGAGTTGAAATGTGCCATCTTGACTAGCATTATCTTTGATGCCCAAGTGGGATTCCATCCAAATATAACCATGTACCATGTTTTTTAGGAAATACCCTGATCTCTAAATGCTCAAAAATAGTCCAGATTTCTTAGTCATTCAAAAATAGAAAGCAACAAGAAGTTTGGTGCACAAGCAAAACATGTCAGTGGGATTTTTCTTCAAAGGGGGGCAAGATTAAACAAGGGCTGCATTGTAGTAGTAGTACCTGTCGTGTAAGCAGTAGGCAAACGATGGAGCACTATTATGGGAGTTCAGTAAATGTTTGTTTTTGCTGTGAGTTTAGAGGGTAAAGCTACTTCTCTGACAACAAGCCACATGTCTCCAGGATCCAGCAATAGGGCGAGGTGGACAGAAAACACCTGCAGCAGATGGAAAAGTATAAGAGGAAAATAAATCTTTAATTAAATCGGTCATATCTGTGCAGTAGGTATGTAGATCGTGTAATCAAGGAGTGCAAAACAAAAATGCCACAGTTTGTGTCACTTGAACAAATATAACTAAAACATTCGATTTTCATTGGGCATGACATTATCAGAACAATTAGAACAACTTATATCGCTCATAACTGCATTTACACAAATACGAATAATTGATGTCTTCTTACTTTATCCCTCTATTCAGTAAGATAGATTTTCGAGTTGCCAAATTAGACGAAGATCCTCACACTGGGTTGCAAGTTATATTCAGCTGATTTAATATCATTCTTCAATTTGGTTTTGAGAATAAAAGTGCTTTTTATGCTATTGCATCTCAAGATTATAAAATCTTATTGGAAATACCTTCAATATATGGCAGTATCGACACCAGACCATTAAATCTCCTTACAAAGTCTGTCAGGCACCTCTCTAGCTTGTTTGATAGCCCTTGCCACTTGCTTCCCTCTATAGCCATTCTTTTTAAACAATGCACCTAGTTTTTGAGATGGTTGATGGTGAGAGTATGCATGCAAGTGGAGTAGAGGTGTGGGAAACTTTCTTGTGCCCCTGACAAACCAGAAAGCCATTGATGTTATGGGAGAATAGGACTCCAAAACGAGTAAGCTCCCCTTCTCAATCTCCTTAATCAATTTGATACCATCCACCGAACTACTAATGTGGGATTGTAAGTCCTTGAGATTGTCCCTACCATGCTCACAATGAAGGTTGGTGTCATCAACAAACATCTCGCACCATTTAGGTTTCAAAGGAATGGAGTATAGAGCCCGCTCCCCAAAATGCTCAGTGAAGAGAATAGCCAGCACTGGTGATAAAGGTGACCCCATTTCCTTTACTATTGAATGATCATAAATGACCCCATTAAAGGAGAAGAATGTGGGGTTTAAAGAAAAAGAAACCAACCTAGCCATACCCTCATCCATATAAGCTCTGAACAAATCAACTGCATCACCAATCTGGTAGGTTCAGTAATGCAGGTTGACTATTGAAACTTGATTAAATACAGTGTGCAAATCCCCCTATTTAGGTTTGTTGTTTCTGATATTTACATAGCGATCATGAATATGATTTAGTGTTATCTATGACGAATAGACTGAGAATGAAATGAATGAATTAAAATGTAGGTAAGTATTAACATTGTGCATGACATCATGTAATATATATATTTAAAATATATATATATTACATGATGTCATATATATTTAAAAAGCTTGTGTCCATGTATGTATATGGGTTCGCGATTGTTCTATCTGTGCGCGTCTGCCAGCATTGTCTCCGTCGTTTTTCTTACCTCTATGGCCGCCTTGTCTTCTCTTAACCATTTAGGGTTCGCAGAGGGTTCGTAGAGGGTTCACAGAGGGTTCGCAGAGGGTTCCAAGAATATTATTGTGCAAAGATAATTTAAGAAAGATGTTATATCATGGTTAAAAAATAATACTATATCTCAACAAAGATGTTATTTTAAGAAATAATTGTTGAGAAAAATCTTGAACATTACCAAACAAAGTACAGATTACATCATGTATAAGGTCAATTTAACACTAATGCTTTATTTTGTAATTTTTGTTTTGATTAATGATACAACCCGAAGACAATAGCAAAGCAAAATTAATTCGCAATTTACTTCAACTTTACAACACAAAAATATATAAATTTATAACAACTTACTTAGGGGAGAGGACCCTATAACCGTGCACCTAACTTTAGGGGCACGCAAATATATGTAAATATGTCGTTAGCGTAAAAAAATTATATCATCGTGCATCGTATGATCGTGCCATATAGACATTTTCATTTCGTGTGTTAATTTGGAGGGAAAAGTAGCTTTTGAATCGATTTAATATGAAGAAAATCAATATAAAGCATTTGAAAGAGGGACCAATGACTGAGTGCCCTATGTGTCACATTCTCATTAACTCTTAAAAAGTGTAATTAACCAAAAAGTGAACAACTATTGGTGCTTTTGTCAACAACCTATGGTGAAAAGAGATGTACATGTTTTGGTACCCCGCTCGGTTATAGGGTCCTCTCCCCTAATCCTACCTTCAAAACACATAAATAAAGGCACGCCACTTAATCAATATGCCACGTGTATATTTTATTATTTACATTAATTATTGTACTATCTTACGTTTTAATTTTTTTCTACCTACTAACTTATGAACAATGCAACATTTTTACATTATCTTTCATGCTATTTTTTATTTAATTTTTTTAATGTTTTTTTTAGAGGAGGATTTAGTGGTGTGATGGTATTTAACTTTTATTCTCTACATTAAATTTAACATTCATTTGATTGTTATTTTAAAAAATATCATTATTATTTATAATTATGAAATATGAATCAAAAAATAGTAATAACTTGTTACAATAATAATAAAGGACGAAATTAAATAGTGTGACTTTCAATTTTTATTTGCTACATTAAAATATGACCAGCATTTAATTTTTTATTTATTTTTTAATATTGAAAAGTCAATCAAAAATAATAATATCTTAATCATTTGACACTTTTTTTTTTCTGAAAAAAAAATTTGTTACCAACAAGTCAAGAATATGAAGAGAATGTAATAGAATAATTAAAGAATATAATATGCCTTAAACAAAATTTATTTATAACTTAAATATAAACTATTTGATTGATTAGATTTTTTTTTTTGTAGGATTTGTTTTTATTGGACAGGTATATGTGGCTTGTGGTATTAAAGTATGTATTTAAAGGGAATCATCCCACTCAATTAACCATTATGTTAGTAAGAGAGTCATAGGAGTTTATATGTTACTCTAGAATCAAGCCAACCAATAAATATTTTTAGAGTAGTAGAAGCAATTCCAAGATCCACTAAAGAGGTATAATCAATTTGAGGTAGTAAGACACATTTAAACACTTTGACATGATATTTATTTTGAGTGAATCATGAAGCCAAAGAAGAGATAAGAACACTGAGCAAGCAAAAATACTCCTCTCGCAATCAATTAACCATTATGTTAATAAGAGGGCCACATCCCTTGACATCACCCTTAATGAGATAAGGATCATGATAAAGAGTGATATTATTTCCTCATTTATTTTTTGGTACTAATCACAAAACAGGGAGACCCACTTAACACACAAATATGGTAAACATTTGTTAATTTGAGACGGAAAATATAATCCACCGATGTAGACTTGTCACCTTCCCACCTCTTTTCGGATTGAAAAAGCTGTTCAACTATTCGCTCCATGTTTAAAATGGTACAAATTTTAACTAAGTCGATAAAAAAACTAAACCTTATTTTTTCTAATTAAGATTATATTAAGTGCCTTTAATAAGGTGAGTATTTTAAAGGAAATATTAGCAGTGCCACAAAATAAATCCCAGGCCGATATCGACATGGTCGGTAGGTCCTTCGTAACTAACAAAACAGTCGTTCACACAAAGATGAGAAGTGGCTCTGTATGGTATTAATTCGACGTCATACGGACAGAAAAGATAGCATGGAATCTAAATATAATAAGAGGTTCGAGTTCAAGAATCAAACCTGACGATATATCATTGCATTTGAAGGATTTAGAGACGCTTCATTGTGGGCCAGAGTCCTAATTTCCTTGGGAAAATGAAGAAGGTTAAGAGGCTTTCACATCACTCCTAATAGTAATAATCAGCCTCCCTCTCCAAGCATGACAAAGACAGCGAGTGAGCAGGGTACCACTAGAAGATGAGCTTTTCAATTTTTCATTTCCCGTCCTTTCGCCTTACAAGAGACACACACATGGGCCCTCCGAGGCTCCACCCATCACACAAAATTATTTTCCCATCCGTGGGGAATGTTGTCATCACTTTTTTGGCCGATATTTCATGTGGATCACCACTGTCCTGTTTCAGGTGGATAAACAATGGCTTAAAGTCAACGTTCAAGCCCTTCCCCATCTGAACTCGACAAAATCCTCATTAATAAGGTTAAAAATGCACCATAAAATCCATTCATTCCCACAGGTTTGGAGAGTGAAAATTGCACCACCGTCACTCAAATCCATTAGTGAAGTATAGAGCATTGAAGTGGCACAAATTTTCTCGTAGATGGTCACTTCTCTTATTATTTCGAACATCTGTTGTTGCATTGCTCTGTTTAAAGCTCATTAAACATTATAGAAACAACCAGTTGAATGACATATAACCATGAGCCAGCAGATAGTTTTCAAATCTACATTTCATTACAATAAATTTAAAAAAAAGATTTAACCAAGATGAAAACAAAGAGTAAGTCCACGGAGGCCACAATCTGCTGTGCAGGTCTGGCAAAATAATTGAAATATGAACCTAATCTAAAGATCAATCCGTGATGAGTGAGCATTTACACCACCTACAGATGTTACACAAAAGCTAGACATGAATCCCAGTAGAAAAGCATCTTAAGAGGACGCTGATCACTTAGCATATACCCCGCTCGGTTGAGTGTGTTACCATGCCTTTGCAATAGCCATTTCGACAAATTGTGTTAGTGTCAATTTGCAACATAAAATGCATCTACATGTTTGATTGGTGTGCTTGCTGTACCTCTGCCTCTCATTTCATGGAGAAGCACTACCACCAGAGCCAGGTATAAACAAGAGATTACAAGATGAATTCTGTACATGCCATGCTCCATAAAATAACGGAGATGGCTAAGAATATGGTCAGAATTTTACACTTTACATGGTCTGGTTTCCAGTTCAGGCTGATACATAAGTGCCATAATATGAAACCATTTTGAAAGTGCTTGCCTGTTTTACAGGCAGAGCTCTGCTTGTTGCTTGGCCTGTTCATCTGTCCAATAATTATGGGCATGTATGACCCTGTCTAACAGATCCTGAGGCACCGGCTCTCCCCTCTGCTGATGAGGAGAAATCTTAGCTGTGTGAACCAGGGTTTTCCATTTGTCCTACAATGCAAAAACATAATATATTTAAATAGCAATCATAAAGATAGACATACATTTTATTTAAAATTTATTATTTTCTATCCAATCCTCCTAATCACTAGGACCATCTTTTGATACTTCTCCAATCAAACAACGTCTCAATCAAGTATGACAAATAACATGGATTGCAATCTAATTACACAAACTGATCGAAACTTTAAATGTATGTTTTGTTTCCTTTTTTAACCCCACTAGGTGATTCTATATAGCCAACCGAGAGGGCAGGTGATGAGTACACTCTCTGTTAAACAGTACCAGAGCTGAGGGGCACAAAGGGCCTGGAGAGTCGAAGGAGGGTCCTGAAGGCCAAGAACAGCAAGAAAGGAATTCTAGGGACCCACGGACATGATTCCCAAGGGCCCACCCAACAAAGGACATCACTTTGGGAGTGAGAATACTGGTAGTGCCATCTATATGTGGAAAACATCAGACCGAGGTTTAGACGAGGCTTGTACTAGGAAAAAGCAAAGACATACTAAACTGTGAGCCACACCATTTCCGTATGAACATACAGTGAGAGTAATATAAATTGATGAGAAAGTCTGGAAAAGCTGAAACAGGGGAACTGTGTGCCTGGTTTGCAAAAAAACAATTAAAAATGCTCCCTAAATACCGAATGAGTTTATGTCTCTCGGCTATTAATTGTAAAGACAATTATGCAACCCTCTTCTCGTGAGTTCAAAATATAAAGCTAAAATTAAATATGCTGAGCTGAAATCTACAATACAGTCAACCTAAAAGTAGTACATTCCAGCATTTGGTGATTTAGATAAGCTTTTATGCAGGTAGTGCATTCTGTTGACATAATAGCATACAATTAGGAGTAGAGGAACAATTATGATAATACCTTTAAATCAACATAGGTCCGGTGCTTTGCATTTTCAAACGCACGCAGCTTAACATCTCGCCACCTTTAGAAAACCAGACTTAGTAAGGCAAATTGTCTTAAGTGCATATAGCAGGATTCAATGAGTAGTGACACTTTTTTGCTTTTTAAAATGCATGCAAAGCAAAATAACTGCCAGTCCCAAGCTTTTCAACTGCATGAACAAGAGCCTCTACCTCGGCAACAGTAAATGGTCTCCTGATCCAACGTTTACCAACCTCAGATCCTGGGTTCATGTGGTTTAACGGTACCAAGGCCAATCCTTGTGCACTTTCAGATCCAACACTTGGATGCACTATAAGGGCTCCAGGAATGGATCCAGATTTCGTTGGGGAATCTGTCATCATTTCATATTCACTCTTTGCATACTGCTTGGTATCAGACTGTGTTCGACCAGCTGCACACATATTTAAAAAATTATTCTGAGAATCAAAATCAAAGAGACCTTCAATCCATCGTTTAAACCTGTCAAAAAAGTTGGCAATAAGAATAATACCTGCAATACCCGCCACTTCTGCGCTCGACATCCCATTTATCTTAGTCGACCGACCTTTCAGAACACTTTTATTACCTTCAGCAGCACTTGTCTGTGCTGAAGTAGTTACTGTGGGGTATCTGCAAAATTGACATCCAAAAAAGACAAACATTTTACTAAAATAATAGTAGCATAGGTCAATACTAGTGCCTACAGCCCTTCTGACCTTCAAACTTGCAGCAGTTGCAGATTCTGGCATGTCAATAAAGAAAGCTCTGGGATAGTAAATGATTTGATGCTCAGCTTCACTGCACAGAAGATCCAAAACTCGTGTCAAAAACTGTTACCTCCCAAGAAAAGCTATACAATCTAGTGAAGGGTTTTATAGAATATCGTGTATATATCTTAAAGAAGCCAGCCAAATATATTAGAGGCCAGCTTATATTGAATAAAAAGCTCAAAAATTACACTTATGCTGAAGATTCTAACCATGTGAGTCGCCTGTTTTCTTGGAAGAATGTTTTGAAGAACCTGCAGCTGATTGTGGTGATGATGCCACACTTACAATTTTGCTGAAAAGGAAACACAATTCTCAGGCACATGATAGCCAAAAAGGCCAACACAAGATAAGGAGGCAGAAGAAAATAGTGAAGAGCAATATGCATCATTGCAAACGGGAAATGTACATTCTGGAGCAGTGCCCTTATCATGCATTACTGACAAGTGAAGGGATTAAACTTTAAAGCATTATCAATGTAAAGAGGTCTCAAAATCGAAAAGCACATTTACCTCTGCGTATCTTTGAAGCACAAACAGGAGGATCGCCGTCTGCCCCATTGCTATCTAGACAAGTACCACTAGTAGTGCTTGCATGTAAATCCGAGGCAGGAGAAAATGTTTCTTCAGCTAGTCTTCTCCTTTTAGAAGGTGAACACCTTGCACTCCTTTGCCGTGTGAAGCCCTCGCCAGAATCAGGAGATTCATTTTTAACATTTCTATCTGTTAGAACATAGCCAACAATAATGAGCATTGTAGCAGAAAGAAACAAAGCAAATAAATAACATGGTTTCAACTTTCAGTAATCCAAGTGACCCCCAAAAATTCTGTCCGTTAAGATGAGTTGATTGAAAGCCTTGACAAGAGAAACATATGTATTGCATGATTATGGAAAAAATTTTAAACATTCTTGACAATTTAAATTGAATAAGTATTATGGTTCATCTACAATATATCTAATGAAATCAGCCAAATTATAGCCAATAAAACTTTAATCCTGCATGAAGGGTTAAGATAAAGATTACTTTAAAAAGAAACCTGAAGAGAAATAGACTTTGAAATCAAATCTTATAATGGCAATTGAATTATCTTGCTATGAATAGACTTGAAATCAAATCTTATAAAGGCAATTGAATGATCTTGCTATGAACTGTCCCCTCCTACTGAAGTCAGTTTGCAAAGAACAGACAAATTATGCTGCTACACACTGAAATATCAAAAGTGGAAAAGTAAAAATTACCTGTGTTGGACATGATGTCAGAGCGCTTCCGCTTTTTGGAAGAAGCAGAAACTGCTTGCCTGACCTTTGACATTGATCTTCTAAGTTTTGCTCCCCTGAAATATGTGTTCTTAAACAGGTTTTTGTTTATTCTAGATGGAGCGGTACATCCAGAAGAGTTGTCGTCATCATCTTTGCAAATTTTTACCCTTTTGTTAGGAGAATTAAAGAAAGAATCATGGGGTTTGCTCCCTACACAGAGGGGTAAATCTTCGCTGCTGCCTGAACTAACCAATGGAGGTGTTTTTGTATCTGTGGATGTGGGCGTCTCTCCGCTGACTATCGAACTGGCAGGAAGGGAATGTGCATCATGCATCAATTCATCTTCCATGTTTTCGGAGCCGTGAAGCCTTTTCCATTGTCCTAACTTGCTTTCATCAATCTCGTTTTCCCCTTTTCCTTCACCATTTTCAACCAAACCCATGGCCTCTTTGGATAGCTCTACAGCAGACTTGGGCAAATCCTGCCCTGGACCGAGTACACACTGTTCAGTCACAAAATTCCCTTTGCAAGAATTTGTAGAAAACCTTACCTTATCCGCACAACATCCTTTTTTATCTTCACTCTCTCCAATGGAGATGCCTTGCATTGGCCTTTCAATTGCAGCTTCTGTATCAATGGCAATACTCTCCATGCTCGCGATCAACAAAAAAGCGGTCGTATCTGTGGAGGAGGAGTCGCTGCGGCACCCAAACACGCAACCATTTTGCCCTGAACGATAGGTACCACACCTCTTTATTCAATACGACCTAATCCGACAGGCGTAGAAGTACAGGGGGATATGGTGGCCTGTATGGATAGTGTACAGGAGGACAAGCACCACAATCTAGAACACAGGGCAAGCATGAATGAAACGACCGCAACGAATGACAGTCGCCGACGTCTGGACAGGCACTCTCCCTATTTCTACGACATCCCTGGTGTATGGCTCGCGATTGTCTGTACATCGTCGACCAAACGATCTCGGCCATTGCTGTCTTCGTCCGTGTCAGAGCCCCTCCGGTTTTCTCACAGAGAACACGCCTTTCGGCGTAATTACGGAAATATTGCCCTACACAGATGGATACAAAAGAAAATAATGGATAATATCCGATTGTAAAAATAGCTTGTCGTTGTAGTATAATGGTAAGTATTCCCGCCTGTCACGCGGGTGACCCGGGTTCGATCCCCGGCAACGGCGTATTCATTCATTGCTTTTTATTCCCTTCAATTCTATTAGCGTGGAACGGGAATTTCAACTTACTAGTGTCTTGTCAATTCAAAACTTGTTGACTGCTAATAACCCCAATTTCCCTGCTTAATATACGCTCTACTAATTTTAGGGGCAGGATTTACTCTGCTAGAGGCTTCTCTTAACCTCGTTCTATCTCTGTTACCAAGCTTCTTAATCATTTTTTCTTTTCATTTTCTGCGTTGGCTGACGCGAAAAAAACATAACTAATCAAAAAAAAAAATCATAATTATTTTGATTGGACAGTGGATTACATAGTTTAATGGGATCTCTCCCTAAGTTCCGGAGGGAACATATAGTTTCAATGATGCAAAGTATCTCTAGGTCTTGCACTCAGCAAGACTTATCCATGGTGGGCTCCATGGGAACCAGCATCATCACCAATAGACCAAGGGCTTTTCAATATTTTTATAATTGTTTCATCTACATTTGTATTTACTTGCTATTGCGAATTTACTAGAGATAACTTCTTCAACTCTACTTACAAATGAAAGGCAGAAGAAATAAAATTACTTATTATTTTTTAAACTATTATTGTTGGATTAAATAATAGTTATATTATATAAATAAGTAAAATAGTACAATTATTTATGGAAAAGAGGTATTATTGAAGTATGCTATACATGTCATCACACTAGGCCACATTCATGGTCTAGGAATAGAGTTTACAAAAAGATAAAGTTTACAGTCAAGTTAGGTGGTACTTTTCGCCTTGCCGCCACTCTCCCCCACATTCTCACTGTGGGGAGTGGGCTCTCCACCTCCTCACTGCAATGGTTGGGAACCTCCACCTTCTTCTGACAAGGTTCCTTGGCTATCTCTCTAGTGCGTGATCAAACTCAAGGGTTGAATAAATCTATAAAGTTGGCTGAAAATGCAGTCACTTTTGACTCAGACCCCATTGATGAGGGGAAGGGCCTTCTAGATGGTGATTGGTGCAACCCTAATGACATGAACCCCCCTGCCACCGACCTCTTTGCTACCACTCTTGTTTTGTAACTACTTGTATTTTTGAACTATCATCCTCATCTTTTTTTTTCTTTTTTCGATGAAATAAAGTTTTTTTTTTTTTAAAAAAACGGATAAACTACTCAAAAAAAGCTAAACAATATGAGATCAAACCATAACAAGGCATAGGAAAACAAATACAAAAGTGGCCCATAGGATCAATTGCTAGATCACCAAAGCATTATAAAGCAAGAAATTACTCTGACATGGCAAAAATCCTAGAGGATCGAGGAGGATTTGATCATCTAGTTTTCCCTAGCCAACATTTAGCAAGTCCTCACCATCAAGAAAGGGATCCCATCCAATGTATTCATTATTCATTGCCTTCATGTTGTCTTCAGTCGCAACAGTTGGTTGTGAACCATCTAGTGTGTTTCTAAGGTGAGATTGTGAGAGCCAAGGGTAGAAACTTTTTCGAGGTGAGGAGGAAGAGTCAAATCGCCTTGTTACACATGTAGATGAGTGCTTTGGAGGTGGAGATCAACCTTGATGTGTTGATGTAAGGAAGCGCCTTAGAGGCATATATGACTTCTTCCATGACCCCTCTCTATTCACCCAACCTCCTACAGGGTTTTATCCTTTGAGGCAAGAAGGAGGTATATGAGCATTAGTGTAGGGGACTTTACCCCAATCTTCCAATAATGTTTGGAGATGGGACACCTTTACAGCCACCATGCTAACCAAAAAAATGATCTATATATTTATTTTTATTTTTTGAAATAACGAGTCTTTTATATGTTGAAAACAAAGTATCAACAATAGAGTTAGTAAAAATAAATGAATTAATTTTTTTAGATTAAAAAAAAATCTGCATAGAATGTATGTCGAATATGCATGTAGCTTGCAAGTAACATAGGCGAGGCCCCAAGAATAATATTCTTCCAGTTGAATGGTTATAACTGAAAAGGTTTAAAGAATCCTTAAAATATTCGTAGAATGGACACCTGGGTTGTAGAATACCTAGATGCATGAGGAACCACCCTAAAGGAAATACTTGATAGAGAATGCACCGTGCAAAAAGAACAAGCTTAGGCTAGAGGATGGCCTACCCAATAGATTGGAATCTCCTACTGCAAGTGTGAGAAGCAGATTGGAGAGACCATCACTCGTTGAGCTTTTCAACCATGTCAGCAACTGAGGAAAGAGCCGATTATATCCCATCCTGTGAGAATAACGTAGAAAGGGGGTTTTAACATACCATTTCCAATCCTTCTACCTTAATTGGAAGGAGATGAAAAAAAATTATGAAGTATTTTCAAGTGAATTGCATTAATGACCTCCTATAAGGACTCTTGATCATTTTTATTCAAACAAAACTTTACTTTCAAACCAAGAGAACCAAGCATTGGGGGTAGGAAAATTTATCTTGTATTGTGTACATACCTCTTCTAAAAATAATTAAACCATAAATGCAAGGAACCTACGCGAAAGGAACATTTGGAAATTGATGACAATAAACCACCACAAAGAGTGATGGTTGATAGAAAGACCATCACTGAACCGATCCCGTTCCAAATCAAACAAGGTTTGATAGTCTCCAACTCAAAGTAATGCTTTCCAAATGCTCATGACCCAACATATAGGATTTTTTTGTTTCGAAAACCTAACCCCTTCCAAGCCACTCCGCCATAAAAAAAACCTTCATAATTACAATTACGAAGCAAGACTTTTCAAGTCTCATTTTCTTCAACAATGTGGATAATCCATTTCATACACAGAAACCTACTTTGACAATGAACAATAAGAAGACCTAAGCACTTGGCCTCCTCGAGGAGACATCAATATATCCAACCTACTTGATGAAAACCCATCCCATGCTCAAAATTGGCCCAATGAAAATATATGAGTGGTTTCTCAAGTTTTTGATAGAAGGACTTCGAAGGAACCCAACATGATTAGTATTAAAAATGAGCTACATTGAGAACATTAAACAAGATTTAAAATTTAAATGTGAAGGAAAACAACTTAATGATCCAATACGAAAGTTTTTTTTCACTACTTGCTTGATGACTTATCGCAAAAGGTGGGAATGTGACGGCTGAACAAACTCTATTGGGTACTCCCTAAGCCTGTCATTTTTCAGAGTCACACAGTGGAGTGGAAAAATCATTTATGTTTTCCTTATATTTCTTTAATGAGCCTTTACAACATCTATATACATTCTTTCTCTCACATGGAGCTTACAATCATTTACATGGACCTTTATAAGCTTCTATGGTATCCTTAGGACCTATCCATAGGTTGGATTGCGTGCTTACTAGCACCCTCTACGATCTTGGCTCTAATGGCCACACTCAACTCTCTTGGCCATGCTCCCGCTCACGGCTAAAAGCATGCTAACCCCAAAATGACGAACTCATCCTCCTTTATACATGCACGCCCTGCAATTTTCTCGCTTCTCTCCTTGTTTTAAATTACCTATAGGTGGGCGAGCTCCTTCTAGACACTTCCAAATTCTCCCCCTCGAATTCAAATTTGAGTTGATCTCATTTAATGCTCTAACCTACCGCGCCTCTATTTATACCACGTAGACCTAGTCGTTGGCTCTTCTGACCCTTTTCCGTTATTGTCAACATCCCTTTCAAACAGTTTTTGACACCTTTTGCCATTTCTTCCAACTCCATCTTGTCACACACTTCTCTTCTCGTTCTCTTCGCCACACCCCTATCCTATTTTTTCGCGCACTCCTTTTCCTGAGTTCCACCCCCAATATTCTTTTGCGCATTGTTTTTGGGCTTCTACTCCTCCAAAATGTATGTGTGCCTTTGGTCTTCTAGGCTGAGTCAAAATTCCCTCATGCTACCAAAATCCTACGCACACCCTCGCGCCTTATTATTCTTCTGTCAATCCTTAGATATTCCCTCCGAGCATTCCTTCTTAAAACTCTCGAGCGTGCCTCTTTTTATTTTATCTTCTACTCTAGCTCACTCTTCTATGTGTTGCACTTTCCTCCTCACTCCCTTGCACCTGCATTTTTGTGCACACCCATGCTTAGCCAAAATTGTGCAGGATTCCACTGGATTTTGGATGCTCCTACATCAAACACCTGTGGCACTTTAAACTTGAGGTCCTCCTCAAGTAGGTTGAGTGAGTGGTAAAACCACCCTTCCAACTATCGAGGCAAATAGTTCTAGAGCATTCGTCCTCTGAACATGTTTTTGGCCGCGACGTCTCTTCTAGTCCTATGTCACCTCCCTTTGAGTTCTCCATGCTATCTTGTGTACTCCAGTGAGCTTCATCCCACCATAGCCCAACCTCCTCCTCCAAATGGATCTTTCTACTTGATCCTTTGGGAGTATCTTTTCGTCATTCTTCTTCCGCACAAGTCCCTACTTGCCTTAGACCGTCCTCCTCCTCCTAAAGCCTTCAGGGATTTTTTTCTCTTTTCTTGCCCACTTCTTTTCTAGGTTCTCTTCTCTTATGCCTTTCTTTTGTGTGCACTTATCTCCTTGTATTCTCCTCTTTTCATGCTCTCCTATTGCCTTCCTTATGTGACTCTTCTTCTCTACATTGTTTCACTCTACGCATTTTTCGTGTTCTTGATTCCTTGTCACTCCCCTTCTGTGACCTTCTCCTTCCTTGCCCTTGTTTTTTCTTCATGTTTCTTCTATGTGATTGATCCTTGTGCACCTTTTCTTCTTGCTTCCCTTTGTCATCGTTATGTTATGACTTCTTCCTCCGGCACACCCTCCAAAACTCTCTTCTCTCGTTTTCATCTTCTCTGTGCATCTACTTCCTTGCACACTTGTGGGTTTAGACCCACTATAGTCTTGTCTTCTCTCCCTCCTTGTCCCTTTTGCGCTTACGGCTTCTCCTCATTGTGCAACTTAATCTTTGCATGTTTTTCCTTGCGCATTTTCTCCAAGCAATCTTTGCATTTATACCCGATAGCCTCCTGCGGGTTTCTTCTCTTCATGGTTACTCTGTCATTTCTTCTTCCTTCTCTGTGCATTATAGTCTTCATGCACCCTCTCCTCTTCCATTGGTGCCTTCTTTCCACATGCACTCTTTTTGTGATTTCGGGCCACTATTCTTTTTTTCGCTAGGGAAGCTCTATTTTGTCGCATACATCTTCCTTGGCGAAATCCTCTTTGCCTTCACTCTTGATATTGACTTGGATATCTTTCTCCTCTGTTTCTCCAAAGGTAACCTATGCATCATTCTGCACTGTTCCTTCTCTGTCATCGTGGCCTTCTTCTCTTGTGTGTTCATTCTTATGTGCATTCTTTGTATCGTGCACCCTTGCAACCTCTTCCTCTGACTACTTCTCCTAAATCACCTTCGTGGATACTCGTTCTTTGCGCCACTTTCTATTGGTTCATTTTCTTCTGCATGCTTCACTTCCTTGAGGTCTTCACAAGCCTTTTCCTCCTTGGGTGCACTCTTGTTCCCGCACACTCTAGCAACCTCCTATGTGGGTTGCTTGTTAGGAAATAAGAGATAAAATATGTGGAACAATCCCACATAAAATCATAATAGTAGAAACTAATATGCAGCAATATATTACATATCTGAAATAAAAGTGTAGAAAATAAAAGAGCACAACACAAAGGCGGTATTTAATGTGGTTCACCCTATTTGGGTTATGTCCACCAAGAATCACTTGCTCAGATTTTATTACAAGCCACCTCTTTCTCTCAATATAGTACCCAAATCTATTTGGAGTTATGCTCAACAAATTCTCATAAATTCACACTTGAACTCACACACCTACAATGTTGTATCAACCCTACCATATGCACAAAAGCACATAAATGGGCAACTTCTTAAGCACTTTTACAATACCGTGGGTACCAAAACCATGGGCCAAAACTGCCCCATAAACCTATGGGTACCAAACCCATGGGCCCAAACCCTGGCGAGAAAACTATGGAGAATGTACAGTCTTCAACACTTCCACACATAGAAACAGGTTCCACAACATAACATTGCTCTGCTTTAGTTACCTTCAGGACAATATATTTTATCCTCTCCTCTACTTCCTCTGCAATGATGTTCCCATTTTCTCATGCATCCTTATATTCACATTCTGCAACTCCTCCCAGAGTTTCTTCATCCACGTAATCTTATTCACTTTGTAGCCTTTCCAATGGGGCTTCCTCTTTTGCGCTCTTACTTATGCACCCTATTTGTCCTTCCTCTAGGACTCTTTTTTCCACGCACTATTCACCCTTCAACTACGCATCTCTCTGGTCCATTCCTTGGACTCCACACACTTTCTGCCATTCTTCCTTGATGGCCTTCCATTGTGACATCAGGTCAACTTCCATGTGATCATGGCCTTCAATGACCATATATTCCTCATCTCTTGATTGGGACATCCTTCTCTATGCGCCTCTCTTTATTTTCCTATGCACTGTCTTCTCTCCTTTCCTTCGCTCCATCTCACGGCTCTGTGCATCTTCTTGTATGCTCATGGTCTGCAGTGACCATCTTCTTTTCTCTTGAAGCTTCCCTCCTTGACTCAATACTTTTACACATTGTCATTTTCTCCTAGGTGACTTCTCTCTTCACCCTTAACTCTACTCATGATCTCTCTCCATGCGCTTTGTCTCATGCATCCATTAGAGGTACTCTCATGCATGTTTCCTCTCTACTCTTACATTTTGCTTGAGCAATATCTGGTTGTTCCTCTACGCACACCTTATCTTCTCTTCGACACACCTCTATTTTTTTCTTCGCACAATCTTCTCTGCATTCCAGACTCCTTATAGATTCTTTCACCTTCACCCTTTGATTGCTTATCACCACAAGACCCCGTCTCTTTCAATGGTCTTTCTCTACATTCTTTAGTCTAGTCTTGACACCATTTAGCTCCTCTATTACTTTCTCCAACATCTCCACAATTGTTGCATCTGAATAGTCTCCTTCTCTTGGTGACATCTTTCCTTCTTGCACAAGATCATCAACTCCTCTAGTCACTACACCTTGGGATCTCTCCTTGCATTCTCTACCCACCTTTCCTTTACGATGGATAACACAACTTCCACTCTAGTTGCCTCACATTCGGTGATTTGCTAGTTATTCCGCTTCCTCACTTTCCCATAGGAAGGAACTAGCTGTGATACCACTTGACAGCTAAATAGACTTTATCGAGTACTCCCCGAGCCTGTCATTTTTCAAATTCAACAATGGAGTGGTAAAACTATTTATGTTTTCCTTATTTTTTTAACAGGCCTTTATGGCATCTACATACATTCTTGCTTCACATGGAGCTTATTGTCATTTACATGGAGCTTTACAAGCTGCTATGGTATCCTTAGGACCTATCCCTGGGTTGGAGTGTGTGGTTACCAGCACCCTCTACAATCTTAGCTCTAATGGAAATACTCAACTCTTTTATCCATGTTCCCACTCATGGCCAACAACATGCTAGCCCCAAAATGGAAAACTGATCCTCCTTTTATAGTTGCATGCCCTATGGTTTTCCCGCTTCTCTCTCCTTGTTTTAAATTCACTTTAGGCGAACTAGCTTTGTCTAGAAGCTTCTGAATTCTTCCCCTCGAATTCAAATATGAGTTGAGCTCATTTAATGCTCTAACCTATCGTGTATCTGCTTGTGCCACATAAACCTAGTCATTGGCTCTTTTGACCCTTGTTCGTCCTTGTCAGCATCCATGTCAGATAGTTTTTGACACCTTTTGTCATTTTTACCTACTCCATTTTACCACACACTTCTCTTCTCGTGTTCTTCACCACACCCATGTCCTCTTTTTCACGCATTCCTTTATCTGAGTTCCAACCCCAATATTCTCCTACACACTTTTTATGGGATTCTGGTCCATCTCCAAAATATATGTGCACCTCTATTCTTTTATGCTGATTCAAAACTCCCTCCTGCTACCAAAATCCTACGCGCACCCCCATGCCTTATTCTTATTCCATCGATCCTTTGTATATTCCCCCACGCATTCCTTCTTAAAACTCCTGTGTGTGCCCCTTTTTATTTTATCTTCTACTTCGGCTTACTCTTCTGTGCGCTGCACTTTCCTCCTCACCTCCCTTGCACCTACATTATTGCACGAAAAAATTGTGCAAGATTGAACTGGACCTTGGATGCTCCTGCATCATAATGGGTACACAAAACACAAAAATGATACCAAGAAACTAAAAAAAACTCTTCGTGTTCAATCCATTTTGGATCACAATTCTTCAATCAAGGAGCAGGGTTGAGAGATCATGTATAACATTAAGTTATCAAAAATGAATATTGGAACCTGAGGTAAGGCAAGAAATATGTAAGCACTACATAACTTGTTTGTTATTTTTCTATCTAACATATTTTCTACTTTGAATAAATCTTATTTGCCTAGGAGTAATAATTAAAGGAAGAAGATTGTGGATGCAAAGAGCAAGATCCTTAGCAATAATCGTATACGAGACAATGAGAAACATGATGAGCCTTTAATTTAATATATACTCATGATCTCCTGACTTTGGGATGAAGTTGATATTCCCTTTGATAATAAGATGGCCAAAATTTTGATGTTGTAGGATTTTCGATACACCTAAGGAAAGTACTCTTGAATGGTGTCCCAAAGAATTTTGTAGAATTCATAAGATAGACCGTCGCAAAAGAGAGTTGTATCATTATCCATATGTATGACAACCTAATGCAAGTATTCTATGGTGAGTAACCGATCGTCACCTACGCATTGAAGTTGAGAATATCTTATATGTGTCCACCAAAAAATACCATTGCAGGGCTTGATTTCATTCTAGAGAATAAAATTGAGCTCTAAAAACTTGATAATGGTGGACAAAGGCTTAAACCATAGTTGAAAATTCATTAAGTTTCTAGTTAGCTTCCCTAACGAATTTGATTTATTGAGCCAAGTGTTTGTATTTAGGCATTTAGATTAATTCATATAGCCAATTTTGAGCTAGTATAATGTGGATTTGATTTGAGCATTGTGATCATTGTAAGAATTTATATGTGATAGACACATCAACATCAAATTTAAGGTTGAAATGACCTTGAGATGGTCAAATGAATTTCAAATTTAAGGTCCTTATTTAATTTTTATCTGCAAAAATTATAGCCCCCACCATCACCCTTAACTGCCTCTCTAGGATGCATATTAGCATAATAAAAGGGTTCAAGATTATTGTAAAATGATAAACAATAACAAAAATAAATAAACCCAAAGGGTTTGCTGATAACAGAGGGAAATATCTTGATAATAGAGGGAAATAATGAAGTCACACCATTAACTAAGGTTACATTCCCACATGCTCTAGGATACGTCAGAGTGGCCATGGGTACACTTGGATGTCGGGGTCAAAGTTCTCAATGTGGATTACATTGAACACACTCTTTCATATTATGGGCCCAAGCCCATCGCCTTATGCACTTCAAGTTATGCCTTGAAATTTACCCAACAAATTTAACCCACAGGGTTTGGGGATAGAGGTGGGAAACGATGAGTTTCAAACTATTAACCAAAAGTTCCATTCCCACGAGATCTGAAGAACCTCAAATTGGCCATACTGACATTAGGGGCATATGAACTCAGAACTAAGGTTTTATTTAATTAAGATATATACTATGTGTAAAGTTGACCTATAATCAAAAATACAAAAAACATAGCAAATTCACAAGTCCTAAAAATTATGTAATGATCACATTCAAATATAAACAAGCTCTAATAAGCTAATAAGAGAAAGTACATGTTGTGGTTTAGGAACATATACACCCAAAATAGAATAAGACAAAGTGAATATGATCTGAATTTGGAGGAATTAGTTGTGAAGAGTGTTGTTAAGCACTTGTAAAATTTGGGATCTAGAAACTGAGTGTAAGGTAGGTGCGCCTAAAGTAGGAAAAAATGTCTAAGCATTTCTTCCCTTTGTGGCCAATTCTTCCCTTTTCTATTCTAAAATGATTACGGTATCGACACTTAATTTGTATTTGTTTCTAAGTTGTGGATATATAATTATATGTTTTCAATCACACTTCTATGACAATATATGGGCTTCTTCTGTGTGAAACTCTAACTCTCTCTCCTTGCTTGAATACTTGAAAAGGGGTTACTCTGCATTGGTCAAGCTTCCTCAAGCCCCCATTGAGTTGAGAGCTACCTACATAGAAATAACTTTGAAGAGGCCTAATATTGATGTAGTTCTCCCTCCTCGGAGGTGTGTGATAACATGTGATATCAATGCAAAATCTATTGATGTTCCCTAATCCTAGTGCCACAAGATTCAATAAGGATACTTCATATTTCACAAATAAGAGTAATCAATCTTGTACTTGAATGTGTAGATGATCTTGAGATATTAGCTATTGGAAATGATCTTGTAATGAGTCCCCCCTTGAAATGGTTATAGGTGATTTTATTTTAGTGTTCAATTCTTGAATTTGGAACCTTTTGGCATGCAACCAACTTAATTTCAAATTCAAAAGAAGTAAAAGATTGACCCAAAGAGATTTACTTTTTGCAAGTTTGAGTGAAAATGAAGGGAAGCCAAAAAGATTTGCTTGTGGAAGAAATGTTTGGAAGTTTTTCCCTAGATAGGTGAATCTATCTTGAAAAATCTAGAATGACAAATGATGAAATCTAGAAGATGGCATTTCCCAAGAAAATACATTAAAATAGAAGAACGAAGATCATGGAAGTGTTTAGGAAAGGTTGCAAAAAAAATGGAGACTAATAGAAGGGTAACACACCAATTAATCCATTTATTCAAGTGAAGTGTAACCATATGCAAAAAATCAATTAAATCCATTATAAAATGGGCTTGTACCCATTTTGGGTATATACAATTTCCTCCCATTTAAACTAGAATTGAAAATACCAATTTAAATGAAGAAGAGATTATACCCAAAGTGTATTTTGTGCATTGGTTGAATATTTTATCCAGTGCTTTTCCATGCGTCCTCAATAATATTTAAGTCTACAAAATTTGACAAACATAGTAGATTACCCTTCTTTTGATAAAAGAGATATATAATCAAAATCTCTATAGTAATTTGGAAATACGAAAATTAATATATAATCCCTGATAAATACTAATGTTTAGGAGAATGCACCACATTTTTAAGGAGATAAGGGGATTCATGGTTTCAAAAATTATTTCTCATGGGGGTGATTTCCTCCTATTTTCTTCTTGGCTAGAGAAACATGTAAGAATCCATTAGAAAATATTTCATACCATATTTGTTTCTTATCTAGAATGACATATTACAAGTAGTAAGCTACTCAAATCCAATCCATAATATTAAGTTTCTTGGAAATCCATACATCATTCTTGAGCTATTAAAAGAAGTCACACATCACTCTTGAGCTACTGAAAAGATCCATCTATCAATTTAGCAGCGAGAGCTACATGTTGGTTTTGAGCCACTAAAGGGGCCAAAGTTTGTAATTTAAAAAATTATTGTTCAAATAATTCAGATAAATGCAATGCATTTAGAAGGGGTATTTTCTTAATTCAGATAATCAAATGTATTTGATTGGAATATGTTTTCTCAATTTGGATAGTTTGAATTCTTTTGATCGAAAGAATGTTTGCTCAATCAAAAAAAATTAATTCCTTTAGAAAGAATATTTACTTAATTTAGCTAGTTTGTATGCCTCTGATATGTGATATGTTTGATCAATTCGAGAAATCTTTTGCATCTAGGAGTAGGAGTCATTATTGGAATATTTTCCCCCATAATGAGAGGAAGTATCTTTGATCATTTAGTCAGGAAATAAAAGATATGATGCCCCCTCTTTTTGGTCGGTATGAGAAGTCATTGGAATGTTATCCACCTCAAAAGAAAATGGATGTAATTACATTATGCTAGGAAATATTAGTAATGATTGTATATTTGTTGTAGTTGTTTGCCTGAAAGTAAGTATAGATCATGTGTCGTGTTGACAGAGTGTATTAGTTTTGAATAATAGTTGCATGATAGGAAGAAATTATGATTAAAAATCATGATTATTTTCCAAATATAAGGTGCAAATTCGTAAAAGTAGTTGTATCAATAGTTTGTATGCCAATGTTTCGTTCAGTTCTTATCATTTTCGTAGTTCATTTTCCTCATGTGAGTGAACTTAATATCCATATTGAATGAAATTCATAATCTTAAATAGAAATGCTATCATAAATGAACATATATTTCCCCATGCATGGGGTGCCTAGTAATGATGTTTGAGTCACATTTATGATATGCATCTATAAGAGTGAACTCGTGTATCTTATAGATATACAATGGTTGTTCCCAAGTATGGGAGAGAAAATTTAAAATGTAGGAAACCATGGATAAATAAATATTTTGATCAAGTTCATTTGTGCAAATAATAAGTCTTTTGTAAATGTTTATAAACTATATGCCCAATTCTAGAGGGGGAAGCGTTCGTGTAGTGGACAATGTGAATTGAGGTCACTTGTGCAATAATCATATGATTAATGTACAAAGAGCGTGTCAAAACATATATTAATCATGTAATGAATATAATAAAGTAGGGTCATGATCCAAAGAGACTAAACTATAGAGCTAAGGGATAAGAATGATATAATAAATGCTTAAAATAAGTGTAAAGTCAGATAATGCTTGTGTAGTAAGGATAATGACTAAGAGCCTTGGGTCAAGGGTGTAATGATCTTATTATAACCATAATGCAAATAAAGAAGGAGCCAATTATTGTGTGATAAACATGTCTTATAATGACCTAGGGTCAATTTGATAAACATCATAACACAGAGTATGTAGAGGATACAATATTTTTTTTGTTATTAATGTTGTGTACCCAAGGGAATGTAGTTGAAGATGAAAGGATGATTGTAGAGTGTATATTGTAACACTTAGGACCTAGATCCTATAATAATGTGATAATGCACATTAACTTTTAAGGAAACATTGTTGTCATAGAGCAGTGTATTTGATTGAGTTATGAGCCACGATTTTATAATACACGTTGTATTCCCCCAATGATTTAGGGGTAATTTTAATTAGGTTTGTATGATCAGGGATTATTGCAATATTTGATAGAATGTCGTAAATAAGGGAGAAATTAAATTTATTTATGCATGTGTAATGTGGATGGTATGAAATATTTTGACATAATGATTCCAACGCATCCGACGGTATATAAAATGGATGTTAGGAGCTCAAGTTACCGTGATTATCGTAGTTTGGAATTGTGGCTTTAGTAGGAAAACCTAATTCAATATAGGGTCACTTTCAATACGAATAGCTTGACTTTCTAATTTTAGAAATTCATTTTTCTTTTGCAAAATTGAATATTTGAGCTACAACGAGTCAAGATGCATGCGAGATGAGAAAGGCCTCAATCTTATCAAATGCTCTCTTGAAGGTTGAGTCCTCATGTTGATGTTAGAATGTCACTCAATCGATAGATCAAGGTCATTTACACCCTCGCAATTTACTTTTGAGCAACTTAAACCACATGCTTGCTTTACCACCCATGCAAGGCCTTGGTTTCCATATTCCTAGCTTCCAATTGAGAGCAATGAACTAAAGGGCAGAAGAGTTGCACTACTCCCAATTATTCCCCGTAAACCCCCAAAGCTCTTTATGATTCACAACCCCCCGAATACATAAATACACCATGTGCCAATGTAGCCCATCAGTGGCGTCAATTTTTTTGCTCACTTTTCATTGTTGAGAGAACTTTCAATTACTCTCTCTCTAATGACGACATAATCCATCTTGTCGGACCCACGATTTCCCTTACTCTTCTAGGGTTAGTCATTGACAAGTGTCATTTCTAGATACAAAGGAGCTAAGGATTACAAGGCCAAAAAAAAATTCTTTCTAAGCCTTCCACTAGGAGAGAGACACCAATAGTTGGGCAAGGTCTAATTGTGGATATAGTGTCTTGAATACACAACACCCAATAGTTGTCTTAAAAGTATATAGTAATTAGTCATTTTTGACATTACAACACCCAATCACATCATGACATGTAAGATTTGTCTTTTTAAAATTGTAAATGTTCAACCATTATCACCCATGATCAAATATGGGTCCCAATCAAAATGTAGTGTAACTAAAATTTACTATTTTAAATAAATTCAAAATATATGTTTCCCTCCAACTCAACACTCAAAAAAATATATGTAATTTAAAAAAATCTTAAACTACATGCTAGTGAAAAAATTAAGTTCCCACATTTTATAAAATTTATTTTGTGAGCCCCCTAACTTAGGGTGCACCACTATTGGTGTCTCTCCCCTACATGGTTTTGCCACACGTCTCGTACATTGTGACTGAACCACAAGAAAGTACGAGTGGGCCCTCATGAGGGAGATGGTGGACAAGTTAAAATTGAGAGGAGCAATGGCTGGCAATCTTAGTATCTCACACATTTCTTTGGCTTATAAATCAGCTCCTATATGCTCATGTGCCTACATAACGACTATTATCTACCAATATATTATTGTCATAGTTGCCTGCAACTCATGGACACAAGAGCAAGGGAGGCATATGGACAATGTTTTCAAGACAGTAAAAAACATTACCAGATTTTGGGGATGCCTATTAAGATAATATACGAAATTATAAATATTTAAAAACATGACAACTAAATTTACACAAAATAGTGGCATCCATTATTTTTTACAAGTTCCCAAATAGGCGTCTTAACAAAAACTTGTGCTCCAAGCCATTCTAGAATTTTTTGGAAATTTCAAGGAGATCAAAAGTAGCAGAACTATTCTTTTTTCCCAATGTATGAATAACATGTTGGGGGTTTATGAAATGTGGAAGCCATAGCACTTGCTAAAAAAAATCTGCATTCATATATCACTCTCAATTCTTATTATGTCTTTGTAATAAAACACAATCAGGTCATATGTAAACGTTTTAAACTATGCCTTGCAACTTCTATCATTTAAAACCTCTTCGTAGAAAATTATGCATACATTCTTAATAAGTGATTGGAGCTTCCATATTGAATTTTAATTAGATTTATGCATCGAGTTTTCTTCAAATAGAAATAAGTAACTTCAAAAAACAATCATAAACTACAATAGTACATTAGGGCCTTCCCAAATTTATTTCATTTTAAAGTTTTCCCAAGCCCAATGTAATAGTGCACATATATTCAGACCATCCATTACTAGAAAGTGGGAAATTTCCAAGGAAGGTGATCGTGTCACTAATCACTTAGGCAAAACTATGTGACAAATCCAAGATAAGCACCTTGATATTGATCCATATTGGTAATTTTCAAATAGTTGTATTTATGGTATCAAAGCTAGTATTTAAATCATTAAAATAAAAATAAGTCATTTTTTTTTAAATGGTTTTTTTTTTTGTTGGAAGGGAAGACCTCAGGGAATCCCCCTAAAAAGGGGGACATTTCAAGAACATCCCAGAAAATGTCCCCTTTTAGGGAATATCACGAGGACATTCCCTTTGTTTATTTTGTATAGGAGGGTGCATGGGGGGATGTTTCATCCCCATCCCCAAATTGTCCAAGACATCCGAGACGGTTGGGATATGTGGGTACATGTCCCCATCTAGCACTACTCATTATCCATGACGATTTTCTTTGAAGTAGTATGTTACTTATTTTGAAAGCAACTTATAAAGATGCACATATACTAATAAGTTTCTACAAAACCAAACACAGATCCCTCCATATCCAAAAATGATAATGAAAATGCTTTCATGCAAGATATTTTACTATGCAAAGGGTGACAAAAATAATGAGTTTCAAGGCTCAAAAGCATCTCAAAATTTGAAGATTTCTATTCCCTCTCAGAATGTCCCCTCCATAGCTTTAGGCTCATTAAATACCCATATTGCATGGGAGATTATAACAACAAAATTAAATGAATAAATCTGTGTTAAGCGAAATTCCACATGCTTTACATCCTTGTTCCCATGTCTGTGCACATGATACAAAAAGGAAGTGCAGAAGGAAAATTAAAATGAATCCACAACTGATAAGTTGTTTCACCCTGCTCAAATCAAACTTAATTCTCAGCATGAAAACCAAAATTTTCAGTGCTATTGTGCTCCTCTGACAATTAATATTTTAAAGAAACCATGAATTTCTTCTCTTAATATGATTCATAACAAAGATTTATTTCCGTCAATTTGACTCTTCTTGTATTGTTTTGTTGTCTTTATTTTTCTCCAGGAGGTGGTCTAATAATAGTTGATACAGGTTGCGGTATTGTCTCAGTTGCAACTGAAGCATCTTCCCTTGACTCCTCCAAATCTGCAGTCCTTGTTTTTGTTCTAAGTAAGACATAACCTATAAAAACAAATCCAACATTACGAAAAGAACACTTAATACACATATGGACAAAAGTATGTGAGGGGAAAATGAAAATGTAGTCTACCCTTCATATAAAGTGACACAGCTAGCATCTATGATTTCAGTGGATTGCAACAATGCATAAACTGTTGATGTCTTGACTAATCATCTTAATTCAACAAAGCAGAAACTACAGGCAATATCCCTTGGGTGCAGAAAGGTAATCATCAAAGATTGATCCAAATGCCAAACGTAGTTCAATAACTGACACTAAAAGCTGCCAGAGACCTAGTATATGAATATGAATTAGTAATTCCAAAAATAAAGCTGACTTCAATGATAAATCTTGATTGAATTGTACTACAAATGGGAAGAACCTCTATTATTTCCTCTTTGGTGAAATCAAAACACACAGCAAGGATTACCTTGAAAAGACACCAAACAACCTAAAGTGTTGACAAAGATCAATACAATATTAGAAAAAAATGCCATTCCCATTTTTAACCCTTTAAATTATTGTTTAATGCCAGAATAAAGAAACTAAAAATAGGAAGGAAAGTTGCACAATAGAAAATAGAGCAAGACTCGGCCATAAACAATGTTTCAACCTTTATTTAATCTCAACATGGATACAAATAATAGGACTGAGATGGTGCTTTTGTAGATAAGTAGCACTCAATGTGGAATGAAATTGTCAAGGGATATGCCACCATATTAATTGAAGCTTGTAATTTTCATCATTGAATAGGTATCACAAGGGAAATAATCTCAAGGCAAGCTGTAATTTTCATTATTTTATGACTTCAGAAATAATCACAAAGAAAGTCATTGTGATAATGAAAGACAGGTTGAAATGTTGAAAGTTAAAACATCTCTATTGAAACAAGGATAAACCTGCGTTCTAACAAACTGAATTCAAAAAGGTCATTTCACAAAGGTCATTTCAAAAAAGAAAAAAAGAATGAAAGGATTTAAAATGATCCCAGAATCACTCTACAGTGATAAGAAAAAGAAAAAAGACAACTGGGACACCTCAACATCCAGAACAACTAGATCTTCTGCTAGACGATTAGTTGACTTTCGAGGAAGCACAAAAAGAGGAAGGCCCTCTAAAAAGGCTCTTAGAGCTAAGAGAACGGAGAGAGACTTTGCAGATGGCGTACAGCAACAGTTGAACTATCAGGCAATTCCAACCAATCTTTCCAAATGAAGATTATTTCTTGGAACATCCGAGGCCTAAATGGAAACTCCAAGCAGAGAATCATCAAGGAGTTACGGGATTCTAGTAATCCTAGTATATTGATTCTGCAAGAAACTAAAATAAAAGCTAAGACCCTAGAAACTAATAAAAAGAGTTTCTGGGATAACTCTGAAATGGCGGCTGTCGACTCCCAAGGAGCTTCTAGAGGACTGGCTACTCTTTGGGATAAAAGGCACTGTACTGGTACGGTTCTCAATGCTAGTATTAATCATCTTGCAATCAAATTTATTGCTATTAAGAATAATGGTGAATGGATCCTTTCTAACATTTATGCCCCTAATACGGTTAGTGGTAGAAGGAAGCTTTGGGCTGACCTTAAAACATTTAGAAACCAGCATTGTTCTGCTAACTGGCTTATTATGGGGGATTTCAACTCCCCACTAAACCCAGGTGAAAAGTATGGAGGTATCTCCAGCTTTTCTACTGGTATGGAGGATTTTGCTGATTTTATTGTTGAACATAACCTCTTAGATGTGGATCTTCATGGGAATAAATACACTTGGAATAATAGAAGGTTGGGAAAGGAGTTTATCCAGGTGAGATTGGACAGGGCACTAATTTCAGCGAGCTGGATTCTCAGTCAAGACTTCCACCTCTCTTCCTTGCCTAGAGTTGGATCGGATCACAATCCGATTGCTTTAAATTTTCTCAATTGGACTAAACCCACCAGAAGCTCATTCAAATTTGAAAAGATGTGGATGGAGCATGACAATATCCATGACAAGATAAAAGAATGGTGGGGATGGAATGGTGAAGGCACTGCTCAATTTAGATTGGTTCAAAAGCTCAAAAATGTCAAAAAGCAAGTCAAAATCTGAAATAAAAGCGTTTTTGGCAATGTGTTTGAAAATAAAAAAAAAGTTAAAACAAAAACTTCAAGATCTGTAAATAAAAATGGATACTTTGGGGAGATCGGATGAAGACGAGGTCAATGAAAAGAATATTCTTTCAGAGTTGCATACGATCTGTAGCAGAGAGGAATCTTTATGGAGACTTAAATCTAGAGCTATTTGGCTTAAAGAGGGAGACAGGAATACGAAGTTCTTTCATATGACCACTTTGAAGTACAGAGCCTGTAATAGGATCTTAGAAGTTTCTAAAAACAACGGAAATATCATAAAAGATCCCAATAGTATCAAGAAAGAAGCGCTTGATTTTTATAAAAAACTTCTTGAGGAGAGGAATAGCATCAATTCTGAAGCTATTTCTTTTATGTTGGAGGCCATTCCCCAAGATAAAATTGAGGAACAAAAATTTATAAGTATCACCAAAGCGGTCACGCTTGAAGAGCTGCAAAAGGTTGTATTTGCTTTAGAGGGAGACAAGGCTCCTAGTCCGGATGGGTTCTCCATAAATTTTTTCCAGAAATTTTGGGAAATCTGTTCGGAGGATCTTCTCAAAGCAGTGAATGAATTCTACAGGACGGGAAATCTTTTGAAAGAGCTTAATAACACTCACATTGTGTTGGCCCCAAAAAAAATGGATGCTAAAGATTTCAAAGACTTCAGACCTATCAGCCTTGTGAATGCCATCTATAGAATTTTTACCAAAATTATCACTACTAGGCTTCAACTCATTATGAATGAACTTATCTCAAGGCAGCAGAGTGGCTTCATCAAAGGCAGGATTATACAAGACGGAGTGATTATGGTTCACGAGACTATACATTCTATGGAAAATAATAAAAAGGCAAATATGGTCCTCAAGCTTGATATTAATAAAGCTTTTGACAAAGTCTCTTGGGTTTTCCTTGACAAAGTCTTAACTAAATTTGGGTTTCCGGAAAAATTTAGAAGAATTATTAAGGCTTGTATCTCTACGGCCAGATTCTCAGTGGTGGTTAATGGTGAGCCTGTGGGTTTTTTCACTAGCAGCAAAGGGCTCAGGCAAGGGGACCCTATCTCCCCCTTGCTCTTCATTCTTTTGGCTGACAGCCTTAGTAGAACAATTGGCAAAGCTGTTAATTACGGGCTTTTAAAAGACTCTAAGCCCACTTCCATCAGTCAAGCTGTCTCCCATCAGCAATTTGCAGACGACACTATCCTCCTTCTGGTGTCAATCATTGAAGCTAAGGCTACCAAGGCTCTGCTGCGGCTCTATGAATCTGCTTCTGGGCAAGAGATCAACTATGATAAAAGCTCCATCTTCTTTTTTAACACTCCTGAGGAAAGGCAGCTTAAAATTGCTAAAATTTTGGATTGTAAAATAAGTGCGCTTCCAGCCACTTACTTGGGCCTTCCTCTCGGCACTAGGAAAGTCTCTTGCAAGGTGTGGGATGATTTATTAGAGAGATTCCAAAAAAAAATCGCTGGTTGGAAAAGAGCCATTTTATCTAGTGCTGGTAAATGCCTGCTCATTAAAAGTACTCTTCAAAATCTGCCCATTTATGTCATGTCGCTCTACAAAATCCCCTCTTCCTTCAGAGATAAGATTGAAAGGATTCAGAAAAAAAATTTATGGTAAGGCATGGAAGAGAAGTTCAAATTTCACTTAGTGGCTTGGGACAAGGTTTGCACCCCGAAGTTTATGGGAGGTCTGGGTATAAAAGATATTGAGAGAATGAATGAGGCCCTCATTGCTAAAATGGGCTGGAGAATGTTGTCTGAGGAACAACCCTGGATTGATCTAATCAAAGCAAAATACCTAAATCATCAAACTGTGTTCTCTTTCCTACAAGATGAGCACCTCCCCCATGGTTCCATTTTTTGGAATAATCTGGTCAAGAGCAGAAATTTCATCAAGCAGGGCAATAAATGGAAAGTTGGGGATGGTAGGAATATAAACTTCTGGGAGGATAATTGGTTTAATGGCAATCTCATGGATAGATTTGGTATTATTAAGGACAGTCTTATAAGCAAGTATGGCATTAAAATCAAGGACTATATTGAGGGAAACGGTACCAGCAAGAATTGGAAAAAACTTACTGTGGAGCGAAAGGATCTGATGCAAATTACTTCCTCCCTTCAAGATCAATTAGATCTTATTCCATTAAGTCAGCTGGATTCCAAGGATGAGCTAGTTTGGAATAATTTCATTGACGGAAATTACTCTGTCAAAAACTGGATATAATAATTTCTTCCACAGTAGTCAAACAGAGTTCAATTGGAATAAGATTTGGATGACTGAATTAACTCCTAAAATCAATTTTTTTCCTTTGGCTGGCTATCAGAGGCAGGATTCTTACCACTAACAACCTGAAGAGAAGAGGGTTTATAAACCCTAATAGGTGTCATCTTTGTAAGAAAGATTCTAAGGATATCAACCACCTGTTCATACATTGAGAGTATGCTACCAAAATATGGAGTTTTGCCCTCTCTAAATTTGAAGCTCTCTGGGTGGTGCCAAAGGATCTTAATCAGCTATGGGACTCAATGGAACCCACCCTTTAGGCATTGTGTTGTTAAAAGGATCTAGAAGCTGGTTATCCCTCATTTAATCTAGAGGATATGGAAGGATAGAAATGATATTATCTTCAGAAATAAGAAGCTAAACTATAAAACTTAGTATTGGTAAAATTTCTAATGGTATCAAAGAGAACATTGCTAGATTTAAACCCCCCAAGAACAAGAGATATCCAGAGAATGAATAATACATCTTATCCAATTGGCATATTGGAACTGTCAATAGTCGGAGCAATCCTGGGAATAAGCATTGATAGATCTTTGATTAAATGGCATCCTCCTGATTTTAATTGGTATAAGTTGAACTTTGATGGGGCCTCTAAGGGGAACCCTGGAATTGCGGCAGGTGGAGGAGCGATAAGGGATCATAAAGGTAATCTGATTGCTGCGTATGCTGGGAAAAATGGGAATTCAAACTAATCATTTTGCCGAAGCATTATCTGCTCTATGGGGCTTGAGAATTGCCCAGACTCGAAAATATACAGAACCTCATTATTGAAGGAGACTCCCTGAATATCATTAATCTCCTTAAACAGTGCTCATCTCCAAGTTGGAGCATCAAGGATTTTATCTCAAAGTCCCATCAACATTTGTCAAACATTCAATAACATTAGGATCATGCACACTTACCGGGAGGGTAATAAATTGGCAGATGCACTGGCAAATTATGGCATTAATGTTAATCTTATTGTTTGGGATAATATTAGCATCCCTAAGCAGCTTAAAAACAGCATTCATGCGGATTTCTATACGCAAGCAAAATCTTGAGTTGAGTTATGAATTATTGGGTGTGGATCAGCATCAATAAAACCCCCACACGTGTTGACTTAAAAAACATGATTACGCAAATCCTGTCAAATAATCAATATAGAGTGAAGTATAGGGGGAAATCCAAGTGGAGTTACATAGATTTGAAAATCGCGCATGCGGGCTGCACTGCGGCTGCTAAAAGTTGGATACACGGCTCCACGGAAACCGAAGACAGTAGTAATGTGACTGATGACAGGGAGCGGACTAACAAAGAGGCCGTTTTTCTCACATGCGATTTTCCGCAGGCTCTGATCAGCAGGCACGCAGACGTTCGTGGGAAAAGCAACGGCTACCATTTCCTATTTTGCGCGGATTACAACAGTAAAAAGCACATTGGCTTCAGTGCTCTCAGGGATTTGGGAATTTGCTGCAAACAGTTACGCACAGTGAAGATGGGGGGTCCTCCTTGTCAAATTGAGCCTAGTGCGGACCCGGACTGGAAGGATAATATTGAGCTATGGAGTATTCTCAGCAAGGGTGGCATCACCAACTTCATAGAGAAGGTTCAAGGGCATGATCAAAGCATTTCTGTGTGTTTTGCAAAGGATTGGAAGGAGCGGACTATGGATTATGGGGGTGCAGAAGATCTTGGTCAATGAGGAACTTATTGCTGAAGCGACCGGCCTTGGCATGGAGGGCTACCATTTTTTCAACAAAAGGGTTGACAGAGATGTTGAAGAGAGGAGATTTGTGGAGGGATCTGAGAAGCTGATATATGTTACAGCGGGCCTGCTTGTTAGCTCAATCCCTCCGCCCTATGATGAGGTTACTCGCATGATGATACGGTTCATCTCCTTGGAAGGAAGGTTTGTCACTGTACCTGCTAAGCACCTTATCTTTCTTAACCACTTCCGTAGGAATCGCATGGTTTGTTTCCCCCATTACTTGTTGAACTCTCTTGAGCGCTCCATTTTGGAGTTTCAAAAGCATACCCGGGCGGTTCATTTACACCAGGGGCTTATTTTGCTGCTGCATAAATGTTGTCTCCTCAATTACCCTGGCCTCCCATCCTCTCCTAGCGCAATTCTGCCGGCCTTTGCTGCTGCTAGCCCCGTTTCTCCATTCTCTGCCCCCGCCACCGCTGCTGTCACCCCCTGCCGACCGTCCAGGCTTCTTCTTCCATTCCCCCCTACTGCTGCTCCCGCCCCCCACTTCGCTTCCACCTCGGCCAGGCCGGTCACCAGGGCTTCTAGAAAGCTTAACCTTGAGACTCTTGCTATGGAGAAGGGTCCTCATGAAATTGAAATTGCACATGACCTACTGAACATTAGCAGTGCCAGTCCCCGGGATGTGCATATGGAAAGCTCTTCAAAAAGGCTGGAAGCCTTAGAGGCTGATATGAAATTGTTGAAGGATGAAGTTAAGAACTTGGCAAAACAGAAAGGTAAGAGGAAGGAGGAGGAGGTGGATATTGATAACAGCCAGATTGATGATATATACAAGAAGCTGAATTCCTTAGACTCCCGTTTAGGGAAGGCCAAAACTCGTCATGACTACAATATGGCCATCTTCAGTGCGATTGAGGAGTTCATTGAGCAACATGTCAAAAGTGTCTCCAATCTCAGCGGAGTTCCGGCAACACTTTGGGGCAATGATAAGGAAAGCAAAAGGACCATTGATCAGCTGGATAAGACTGACGCTGCCCACATGACAACTTTGGGTATGTTCAAATCCTGGAAGAATATCAAGACCAGCATCGACAAAGCTGCTAAGAAGTAGATGTTGGTGCTTTTGTTGTACTTGTCTGTTTTTCTGTTGTTTTTTCGCAGTCTCTTTACTGCTTTTTTGTAATGTTTTTGCTGTTTTGTCTTGTTTGGTAGCTGCTTTTTGGCTACTTTGGGCCTCATTGTCACATTTGGATTCTGATCCTTTATTATGGCTCCTAGGCCATCTTTTGTACTCAAGGGGTATAGTCCCTTCCAAAAAACTATTTGCCAATAATAATAAAAAAAACAAACTGAATTCAAAAAAAAGTATCAAAATCATAAACGAGTCACATTTCAAACAAGAATGAACATAATAGCTGCAAGAGATGTCCAAGTCACCGAAGTTTGACACGACATAAATATCAAAAAAGAGAATAGGAGCACTTGTTTTAGCAAGTAACGAACCTAGGAAGAACAGATCTCTATACCACAAACAATATAGTATTAATAGCCCATTGTTATCTATTGATAAATAACATGGGAAAGAAAATGATTATGACCATGAACAACCACAAGCATCCCTAATTCCATCATCTCAAACCTGACAAGGGCAGAATCTGACATTCTAATAAACAAGCATGCCAAATATGTTAGTTTCATTTATTTTATCTTGTATGAGAAAATTGTTCTTTCCCGCTTTTTAAGTTATGAAAGCCAATATACTGTCTCATACCTCTCACATAATGCTACTCGAGAGAACAACTGCTGTATACCCTATGGTTCTTGGGACATGGGGATGCCTCCCTTAACAACCCACTCCTCCCCCTCCTGCTGCCCCTCCCCCCTCTAAATTAGAAGTTCCAAAAAGTTATAAAAAAGTCTCATGTATCTAAGTTTTTTGAAGATTTCTTAAGGCCTCTGGTGGGCAAAACAGTCCCTTCTACATGTTTAAGAGGACATCAACACTAAAAATGTAGTCAAAAGAAGCAGCAATTATTTCCATGGAGCAGCAACAAACAAGAGGTAGAAGGAAAACATTGAAAGCGATAGAGAAACAACACTTTCTTACTAAATCTTAATCTATGAACTACATAACATCATCATATTTCATTTTGATTCAGTAACCAGAAATGCAATAATTAACCCATTCTGATCTAGTAACAAGAAATATAATAATCAATCCATAGTAGATCTTGGTTTCATCGTATTTATTTGTGATTAATTATTAATTTATAATAATCAATACTTTGACCATTGAAAACCTTATACAATCCAGATAAGATCCCCTGCACCCAAGATATTTTGAAGCCCATGACGTCCCCTAAAATTTGGGAATTGATCCAATTGGCAGCACTAATTCTATCGTCTGCACCAATGACAAATTTAAACCTAGAGTCAACATCAACACCAGAACCTATCTCCTACTTAGTCAAGGCTAAAATGTTTTCATTGTCACACATGTTTTTGTTGGCACACAATACCGAAGATGCTGAAACCCCCTAATACTCAAAGTTTATCCCTTTACTTTGTAGGGAAAATCCCTCAATATGACTCGAGGGGTTCCCTTCATGGAATCAAGGGACAGCAGGCCCACTAGATGTGGGGAAGCGCCTCACAAGACATGACTGTTTTTTACTTCTTAACACAGCTCATCCATAAACAACAGCAGATCACATGCGGAAAAGAAACTGTTACATCTGCCATGACAATTCCTTTGCATTTTGTATCACTAACTACATATGATCTGAGCAGCACATTTACCTTGGAGATGGATCTGCATCTTCCCAAGGCCCAGTTCCATCTTTTCGGGACTTCACAAGATGGTCACAAGCCTGTTACAAAAATTGCTTGTTGCGAAGCTCAGCTCTTCATTGTAAAGCTTTTTCTTCGTTGCGAAGCACAGCCCTTCGTTACAATGCTTTTCCTTTGTTGCGAAAGTTGAAACTCAACTCTTTGTTGTGAAGCTTTTTCCTTGTTGTGATGCTTTTTCTTTGCTGCTAAGCTCACTTCTTCATTGTATAGAAAATTCTTCTTTACAAAGCTCATTTCTTCATTGCAAAACTCCTCAGGTTTGTGAACCTCATACTTTGCATCACGACAAATTTCTTCATTGCGAAGCTTTCTGTTTCGCACCAACAGCAAAACAACAGTGCTCTCTTCACTCCTTATGGAGTAGAGCCCCAATAATTTTAATCGTCAGTCATAAGGTGAAGAATCACACATAGAAGTGCAACTGTTCCAACCTCCATAATGGTTCATTTCGCCTTCATAACAATGCATGAGTACTTAGCCTCAGATAGTAGAAGATAAACAGCCATACATCTTGTTTGAGAGTACGCCATGTACAGAATGGACATATTAATAACACTTTGTTTCAATTCTATTATTTTCTCTATTCTGAATATTGTTTCATATTGCTTCTGCACATGCATATAACACATTTGAATCCTCGGTTTGAGTGTTGTCCCCCAAGACTCCTCAGATTTGGATCAATATATGCACATCGAGATTGATTAAGTGGCATCAATCTCCTTTGAGAGAATGGGATATACAAAGTTTTGATATTCATAAAATTCCCTAATGATTCTTAATACATCTTTGGATTTATGAATGAAAGTTATTTTCGTTTTATACTTCTGATTTGTGATTCATTTATGTGTGCAACCGATACAAATTCTAGCAGTTTAGAGCATTGTCCACCAGGTATCTCTTAGGATATGGGTCAAGAGATCTCCTGCTTGTCTACAAAATCATACCCGGACCTTACATCCCCACCCTTACCCCCATTTGCCCTTCTCTGAACTTGGCGTAACATAAATCTCATGAGAAGCACAAACTTGAGATCAGCCAATGTTCATCACGAACAGAAGTTTCTTCATATGTAGGATCGAGGTCAAATGATGGTACAGATTACTTCATGTGCATCTATTGCAAATTGAACTCACCATCAGAAATATTTTTCAACAACTTATGTTTAAAATTGCAATCCAAAATATATGAGGTATATCCAAGGAGACATACAAAGATGAATTCATAACAATTTCACATAACCAAACAAGCAATACAAGTTTCCTTAAAACAAAATTCTTGAAAAAAAAGAGATGGACAATACAAGGTTCTAGCACTCTACATTACTATAAAGTCAGTGAGCTTAACTATCCAACTTTGTTAACGATGTTATTAAGTAAATTACAGTATACAATCTCCATGGTAGATGTAAGTTTTATTCAGGCAACTCCCATCGGTCAGCTATGAAAAATTCTTACAAAGGCTTCTCGGATGAATACAAATTTTCACTTACCTGCTCTTCTTCTCTGTTCTGTGTACTTTGGCACTACAGAAGTCTTGAGTGTAGACCACTCTTTTGCACAGCACTTTGACACAGCCAATCTCTCTGCCACCACAAATTCCTTTCTTTTCCACAGCAATTCTTGGTGTTCAATGTTTGGCGCCAAACAGCAGTTTGATATAAGCCTGCCACCAAAAACATCAGAGGATTTTGTTGTAACATTCAAGTTTGGAAGTGCCTTGAGCTTTGGTGCAATATTTGTTATTGGGGCAACCTATCTCTTTGTGCTGGTTTGTGACCTTGGAAATTTTTGAAGTCCAATAGCATAGATTTTGTCCAGTTGCATCTTTTACAGGCCGCTCCCTGTAAGCCATTGGTGGTCCCAATCAGCCATTCAGCTTGAAAACTGATCAAAGATTGAGTATGGTTTTTTTTTGTTTTTTAAAATTAAAGATTGTGTTTTCCTGTAGCTGCTTTTGAGATGATGAAACTTTGTGTCATTAACGATGTTGAATAGCATTGTGTGCCATGATCAAATGCTTGTCCTTCCTCCGAATCTTTTAGAACTTAATGTGTCCACAATGCAAAACTCTAGTCTTGTGCCAAACGATAGTATCTTGTTGCAAAACTTCTTAGGAACCTGGGAACAAGTCCTTGCCTCTATCAATATTGCTACTTTTTTGTCCCTATCATCCAACCTAGAATACTCAACGAGTCAAAACAACTTCAAACCATTTGTATTGACTACAGAGTATATGTGCATGTACTTTGGAAAGTCCAGCTTGGAAGAATTCTACACATCCTGTTGCATAATGTTCACCGGATTGGATCAGTCTTACCCCACTGCTTCCCAACTATAACCACGCTATGTAACCCACACTAAAACTCCTATCCTCAATCTTCTTGAAAGTGTTTCAAAAAAGGCTATATTTGCCTTAACCCGTACCAAATTTTATTTTCTAGCAGGTTAGTGAGTACACATACAAACATAAAGACCCATATAAAATGGTTCAATCAGGGAATGATAATTCTTCACAATGTGTAGCTAGTAAAGACACTTAAGAGGTGCCTATGTTCGAATGGCCCTATCGAGATTGTATATTGCTATTTTGCAAGGTGTTTAGGAAAGACAACACTAATACATTCAAATTCTTTTTGTTCCCGGTGGTTGAAGTAGTGAAGAAGGGAACCGAGGTTGACTCGTCACATGCCATCAATGTTGCACTCTAGGACCAACTTGCTAAAGTCTCAGAGATTAGACACTTTTTTATGGTGTCATTTATGGTATGCCCTTCTTTATTTCTTACAATTTCATAGTTTGAATCAATGTACAGTTTTTGGCAAACCAAATTGTGGGAACATAGGTATGCCAAACACTTAGCTCTGGTAAATGTCCGGCTTCATATAAAATGCTTAAACACCTAAAGAAAACTGATCATCGCTGAATTTTAGAAGCCGGCAAAGAAGCTATTAAAGGTTGGATGCTTATAAAAGATCTTTCAACATCATAATTTTAAGTTTTTCTCATAAAGTTCATCAGCTCCCCAAATTTGTACATGATTAACAAAATTTATGTGAGATGGCAATTGAGTGTAAGTTTTACACAATTTTGTTGTGGTCATGCACTGCATACTTATACATTAATTTTTGAATTCAATGTTATACATGCATGATAATGGTGTTTGATGGATATGGAAATTGTGATAAATATGTTTTCCTTTGTGATGCATACTTGGCATCCTATGATGTTAAAATGCTCAGTAATAATAAGCTTCGGCACTATCATTAGCACCTTTTGGGTCCCACAGGGCCAGTTGTATGGGTCCACTAGAATCTAATTTGTTAATTTAGCTTTGTTGGTTAGTGGGAACAAATCTTGTGGGTACTTTTTGTCAGAATACCGGCCAAAGTGGGGAAAATGTTATAAATAGACTCTTAAAGAGTCGAGTAAATGATGTTCTATGAAAGCAAGTTAGTGTGCATAAGTCTGAAGTCTGTGTAGGGCCAAGGCCCAAAACAGGTCCATTACTGTTGTATATTCAGCCTGAGTCTGCAACCAAACCCTCTTAGGAAAGTTAATTTCCTGTTAAATATTTTGCACCAATATTAAAATGATCTCTTTCCAGTTTTAAAAAAAATCAGTTTCAGAGTTGAGCTTTTGCAGATTTTCAGAATTTTCAGTTTCACGGTGTCATGCTCAGTTGATAGACTCTACAGCAGATTTAAAAATATTTAATTTTAGTTTCCAGTTTAGATTTTGTCATTTTGAGGTTTACAGACCTAGGGTTACTGGCAGAAAAAATCTAGAACTAATGTCTTGTCTATTTTCAGAAATAGGGTCTCTACCTAAGCTTTGCAGCAGGAGCCAACTACAGCTGGGGTCACAACCGTTGTATTAGAACCACTTGATTGGCCCTATGGCATAGCTCCAACAATGGAATCCTCCTCTACCCATCACGTTGAATATAATTTGAGGTCTGAAATTGCATTAGCAGTAGAGGAAGCCATTAAGAATTTAAGACCACATTGAATGAATTATGAAATGTAAGAAACTGTCCATGAGAGGAGCCAAGCTATGTGCTCATTGATTGTGCTCAGGAAAAGGAGAGAGAGAAGATGATAGTGGCATAGAAGAGGAAGGATATAGGAGACCATGAGCTCTAAGAAGAGAGGCTAACTGGCATGATGGATACCAAAACCCTTTGCTGGAAGGTAGGTTAATCAAAGAAATCAGAATAATCAAGAAAACCAAGAAAGAAATGATATAAATCAGAGGTTGCTTGGGAAAATTCCTATTCCTATGTTTGACAGGACCAGTGAATAGATTAAACCTAGTGCTTGGATAGGAAGCTATCACATTTCTTTCGGCTGAATCCTATGCAGGACAAATCCAATTTGACACCTTACACCTTGATGGGCCTGCATTTGATTGATGTGAGAGGATTGAGCATCAACAAGAAGAGGATAATGCATGTGATCAACCACAAACAACCGCATGGGACCAATTTGTCACAACATTTTGTTGTAATTTTGAGGCCTCTACACAAGAAGATTACTTCTTGGTTCTGAAAAATGAGGCAATAAAGAATAGTGGCATATATTCGACAGAATTTCACAAAGCTAGCTTTCTGGTGGAGAATCTCTCTCCACAATGAACAGATGCTATGTATATTGATGGATTGAAAGACTCCATTAGAGGGCATGTCAAGGCTTTGAAGTCTGTCACCCCTGAGGAAGCCATCCAGAAAGAAAAAGCCTATCCACAGGTGGTTAGGAGTCAATTTACAGTAGGAACTACCCCCAAAACCAGCCTGAAATCAAAGAAGAAATCAAAAGGTATCGCGAAAACTAATTTTCCCCCTTAATTCAGTTGTTGGACAATCAAAGGGAGAATAGCAGACCCTGCTGTCATCGCTGATTTATGCTCAGAAGGACTTTGTTTTAGTGTAAAGAGGTATGGTCAAAAGGACACAAGTGTAAATCTCCTGGCAGGATCCATATGATTGACAAAATAAGGAGATGGCTGAAAATCATGAAAAAACAACTGAAATGGAAGAAAAACACCCACATAATGGATGTAAATCATCATGAAACACCTTTTATTTCACTTGCTGTCATGATTGGTACACCAAATATCAAACCCAGAGAGTCAGAAGCAACGTGAAGGGAAAAGTGTGGTTCCTCTTATCAATTCCAAGAACACGCATCATTTCATGGATGCAGGTAACAGATTTTGCTAAATGGACAAGGAAGCGTACGGAGCTGTAGAAACAGTAGTTATATGGTTGTATGGCTGGAAAGGAGAATGTACGTCAGACAAGGACATATGACAGGCTTCAACATCAAAAGAGACGTATGGTTGGGAAGGTCGTACAACAGCAAGTGTGGAATTGAGCATACAACCAGATGTTTTTCCCCAGCGGAGCCCTTCGGTTATAGGGAGCAAGATGGGACTGAGATTAATCATGCAAAAACAACTGAAATGAAAGAAAACACCCACATAATGGCTACAAATCATCATGAAATACCTTTTATTTCACTTGTTGCCATGATGGGTACACCGAATATCAAAATCAGAGAGTCAGGAGCAACATGAAGGGAAAAGTGTGGTGACTCTTATCAATTCCAAGAACACTCATCATTTCATAGATGTAGGTAACACACTTTGCTAAATGGACAAGGGACTGTACGGAGTTGTAGAAGTAGTTATATGGTTGTACGGTTGGAAAGAGAGGTGTATGTCAGACAAGGTCGTATGACAGGATTCAACATCAAAAGATATACATGGTTGAAAAGGTCATACAACAGCAAGTGTGGAGTTGAGTGTACAACCAGATATTTTCACAGAGAGTCCGTTCGGCAATGGGCAGCAAGATGGGCATAGAAGTCAGGAATAGAAGGGTCGTGCAGTGCCAAAGGGTATACAAACTGGATGCAGGGATGGCCAAATGCCGTAAAGGACTGCTGAAGAGCATACTGTCTGTTTGCCATGATGTATAGTTGCAAAGGAGATGAACATACATCTGCATGAAAGGGTGGGACATACCATGGAGAGGTGTATAGCTGACAACAGAATTGTCTGGCATGACGGGTTGCTGGAGGGCGTAGGGAATAACAGCACATAACTAGGATGTTAAAACGGGAGCATACGTCTGGCATTTATTGGCATGGGAGTACAGTGAACGTGGCCATTTTATGTACCATTGTTTGAGCAAGGTGTATGGTATTCTCACTTCATCTACAATGGTGTACAGACCTTTTTTACTTTCACACTTACTATTATATTTGCCTCATTTTTTTTAATTGCCTTTACTTTCATAAATGTATGTTACTTCATTAAAAACCACCACACCTTTATTTCTCTACCATTTCTCTTTTTATTCAGCAGGTCCCTCGAGTAATTTATCATTCATGCATAGAAGCTCAATATCAATCATATTGATATTCTCCATCCTTAGCGGATACAATTTTAACTTCAGAGTCCGTTCACTATGTCTTTGACAGTTGTTTTGTCCAAATTCTCCGGCTTGACCAAATCCACATGACTTCATGTTTTCCAAGTTCAATTTCTCGCCTTCTGATATATCTCAAAACTTGGGCTCAGCCTTATAATTCATTCTTCAAAGGTTTATCGTGTCACTACTTCCATCTTTGCAAGACTTTTATCGCCTATCATGCCATTACCTAATGTTCATTAAGTTCATTCAACCAAACAAGTCATTCCTTGAGACTTTCCTCATTGCTAAGTCGAAACTCAAACAATACTTCCATCTTTGCATGACTTTTATCACCCATTGTGCCATTACCTAATGTTCATCAAATTTATTCCACTGAATAAGTCATTCCTTGAGACTTTCCTCATCGCCAAGTCAATTCTCAAACACTCTCCTTACACTTGGCACAGCCATCAGTACAGCTTCTTCCTCACCGTACGTCAGCTGGAAGGGTGAATGGCCTGTAATAACTTTGTGGGTTGTAAGATAGGCCCAGAACACTACAAATAGGTGTTCTACCCAATTCACACCCTCGATATTGCATAGCTTCTAGATCACTAAGATTAACACTTTATTAGTGGCCTTTGCTTGGCCATGTGCTCGTGAATAGTAAGGAATGGGGAGTGAATGGAAGATACTAAACTCCAACATCATCAACCGAATCACATGGTTGAGAAAGTGCCTTTCTCTATCACTTGTGATATGTTTTGAAATTTCAAATTGAGTGACAATTTGCTCATAGATGAATTTAGCCATACCCTTTGCACTGTTGACACGCAAGGCTCTAGCCTCTACCCAATTTGTTAAATACTCACTAACAATCATGATGTACTTGCACTAATGGACCTTGTTGACTTTCAATGGTCCAATGAACTTGTCACGACCCAAATTTTACTGATTTTATTTACTGTTGTGGGACACATTATTCTAAAATAATAATTGGCTGAATTATTTAATTTCAAAGATAAATTATGAATAATCATTATCATGAAGGTAATTAGATGTTAAACTTGATGGATAAAGTTTAGGCTATGTTGCCAGGAAACAGAAACACGTACGGGTGTTGTTGTCACTCAAAAGTGCACCTTGATAGAGAATGGTGTGTGCTCTCTCTCCTGTTGACAAAATTGGAACACCTCAAGGCTATGGGTAACCTATGGCGGAGGTGAACCTCCAGAGTGGGTTGGTTCTCCTGTGAATCACCTTAAAACTAATAAAATTGACAAGGAAAAGGGAAAAGGAATGCGGAAAATGTAAAAAATGAGGTGATACATCAATGATTTGACACACATATTGTACTACTGCATACAGAAAATATAGAGATCCACACACATGCACAATTCTAGGCTAATCTGCAAAAAAATTTCAACGGTTTAGGTAAGGGACAAAAGTATAAGAAAGAAATTCCACAACAAAGCAATGCAATACCCTGATAAACACAATGAATACTCAAAAAACCAGCGATATGAGAAGGCAAAAATAGAGCTTTTCTATTCAGAGATGCAAGTACAAGCTACGACTAACAATGTAGAACAGTTGAAAGAGTGTGTATCTGATTTCTTTTACAAAAAAACAGTCTTTAAAGACTGCTGCCATCTATTTCAGGCCCCTGCTGTGCATGCAAGGATAAAAAATATTATTTAATTCAACTTTGACTGCCCTTGGAAGCATGCAAGTACCCTAAAGTAATAAAGAATCACCTCTAATACCCTGCTGCGTTGAAAACTGAGCCTACTGCGTTGAAATTAGGCATGCTGCTGCAATAAAAAAAAATACTTTAAAGTTGTTGCGTGGACTTTCCAAGTCTATTGCACTTTTATTTAATTGATTTATCCCTGCATGCTGCGTCAATACTAGTTCACTTTTTCCTTTTGCTTTGTCCTTTTCTATTTTTGTTCTTTTGTGTGTTTTTTATTTTGGCTTTTCCTGCTTTGTCTTTTCTGTTAAGACGGCCTTTTCTAGCTGACTTTTGCTTTTCCTAGCTGACTTTTGCTTTTTGTCCTTTTTTGCTAAGGCTGCTAAGTGGGAATTTAGGCATGCAACTGACTATAACCACACTTATTACTCCTCAACTTCCTCAACTTTGGCGCCACTTTGGATATCAAGCATGCAATGAATGTAACCCACACTTTAATCCTCCAATAATGCGTCCCCTTTACCTTTTCCGCAGCTGCTTTTATTAACTAGCAATCGCATGTGTACAATGCAATGTTAACGCCGAATGGTATATGTTATTTGATTTAGAGGTATAGTTATTGCTTTTGTAGTTGATGTTGATAAGGGGTGTGATTGATTTTGTAAGTGTAGAAATATAGATGAAGCACTTCATTTAAAGGTTCTATCTACATTTAAAACTTGTTACAAATTCGTACATAGACATTTCTAAATCTTATATCATGAGTGCTAGCGTTTTATGGGTATTTTTTTGCAAATCTTATATCATAACAAAAGTGCAAGTAATATTCATTTATTTTCTTAATAGTACTTTCAATCCACATAGTAGTAAGAGACAATGGTATGTTAATGTCAATGGAAATACAACAGTTTTCTTTTAAAGCGGGGAAAAAGAGGGAAACATAGATATGGAATAACTAACATAGTGTTGATAGTTCAAAGTATAGAAAGGAATGGAGGGTGTAAAGTTTGAAGGGATGGATGCGGTAGAAATATTTACGTAAAGAAGGTTACGGAGGAGATTCACTACCATCCGCTTTCTTTGAACTGAGGATGACACATTTCAATCTATTGATTCCACAGTATGTCTCTTTTTTCAGGGAAAGTGTGAAGTAGTATTCGTTGCTGATGACATTGCTTGTAATTTCACTATTCGCATCTTTGTCTATAGACAATAGGTGGAGGTTGTTAGTTGCAACACCCATGATTGATTCAGTTATCTCATCAAAAGCAGTAACTGATTGAAGTTCCCCTGCTGGGTCCTTTAGATTGATCCTGAGTGCATATCTATACTCATAGTTATGAACTTGTATGTTGCAACTCAAACAAAACCATGAACCATTTCCATGCTCTCGCACTTTTTTCCTGCATTGTTTGTCACCTTTTTGAAGAGGACATGCTTTGTTAAAAAAATTGTCCATACTGGTATTTGTGATTTCTTTGAACTGAGGATGACATATTTCAATTTGTTGATTTTGTGGTATGTCTCTTTTTTCAGGGAAAGTGTGAAGCATTATTCATTTCCGATGACATTGCTTGTAATTTCACTATTCGGTGTCTCATCAAAAGTAGTAACTAATTGAAGTTCCCTTATTGGGTCCTTTAGATCGATCTTGAATGTATATCTATACTCATAGGTCTAAACTTGTATGTTGCAACTCGAACAAAACCATGAACCATTTCCATGCTCTCGTACTTTTTTCCTGCATTGTTTGTCACCTTTTTGAAGAGGACATGTCGTGTAAAACAATCTGTCCATGTTGATATTTGTGATTTCTTTAGTAACCATGATCCATTCATTTCCCTCAGTATTCCCCATTTGTACGACCTACGAAATCATTGTTACAGAGGTCAAGCTTTTTAGAGGGCCCGGAAATTTGCTTGTGATAGAGGGCATCAGATGGGAGTAGTCATCAATATCAACCCAACCATGAAGTGTAGTAGTTTTTGAAATTGGGGGGTTGACGTAACATTTGGTACTTGAAACAGTGTCAACTGAGGTCCCATCGAAACTGGAGACGTGAACAACTTTCAAGGCAAGGACCGGAAGATGTTGTATACAAAGAATGTCTTCAAGTTCTTTGCTTATCTCATCTAAGTGTTGTCCCCACAAAGTGACAATGAAACTGAATCCTGACATGTCCTTTAATTGTAGAGTTCTTCTTTTTGTTTCACACTCAATAGAATACTATTCCAAGTTCTTCATCCTTGGGAACACAATGGAATCTGAATATTTAGATAACATTTTGTACATCTAACGACAAGAAAACATGGCCTAAACACAAGGAAAGGGCAAGTGGACAGAAAATATGGCACTATTCTTTCCCCAGATTATTGTAAATAAGTAGATGAGCCCAGTAGTGAACTTGAGTTTTAAAATAAAAATTCATCAGGGGTCACTGTGTAGAAAGTTCTCATAACAATGATTTTTGTTAGCAAGAAACAGACTAATCAAGACAATGCATTTGCAGTTTAATTCAACACCCAATCTTTTACAAGGAATAAACGCTTTGCATATACATAGCTACAAGGAGATTTTGTTACTTGAGATCAATTACTCACAAGAGGAAAGTTATGTAAACATCTTTAAGACTTACTAATACAACAATGCCATGTTAGAAACAATAGTTTAGACAAATGGTAGTCTAGAGATCTAGAACTCAAGTACCAAAGAAGAGGTTCTCCTGTGCACAGTTTGATGTTATATGCGATACATTGAGCCAATGTATCTACAATCCATGAAGCTCAATATATAATGAGGGAAATGTCTCGTAAGGAAGGGTATATGATCATCAACAAGGTTAGTACCCAAATAAACCTTGAAAGAGAAGGTTAAAAATATTTCTACAAGGGGTACTGGTAGGTAATGGGAAGAGAAGGTGAGCCTGTTCTTAACAAGTTAGATATTTTCTAAGAATCTGGAAAATGGAGGAATCCTCTTAGATGCAATAGAGAACAAATTAGGCCTTGGGTGCTTATGAAACCCGCCCTTACAAATTAGCACACTACCATCATAATTGTATCTAGTTGTTTTTGAAAGATAAGCCTTGATTTTGAAGAAAACATCGAAAAAGATCATGACACTTACTAAGAACAGTTCTTCACATTTGCGAATGAAGTATTAGGAAACAGAATGATTATTCAAACACCAAGACCAATACATTGGTTACTGCATACGAAATAAAAAGAGAATCTCAGACAATTACATAGAACTATAAAAGAAGGTGACTTATGCTCTGTTTATTGTATAGACAAATGTTGCCCATCAAAATATTGATAAGTAACTGGTGCTATAATCACTGGTATAGGTTTCACACAAGCTTTCTTTTACCATTAGGTTGGGAAACAAAAGTTCTTAATTGTTTTATGATTGTATTTTAAAACTACTGAATATGGCTAGTGAAAAGGAGGCATTTCATCAAACACGTCGGGTGCCCTGTTCTAAGTCTCCCATTCTAGCAGAAGCTGGGAGGATGCTGGAAAAGATTGTGGAGTCCCCTTGCCGATTGCATTTTCCATAAAGATGTGTAGGCCTTTCGAACACAACCATTTTTTTCATCTCATGTGATAAATGAAGTTCATGAGGTCACATTTGTTTCAGGCATTTAGTCGAACAATTCGCATGGCACCACTTTGTGTGATGGAGGACATGAGAACTGGTAGACAATGCACACCTCTGACGAATAATCTTCCAATGATCCACTACCATGGCTTTGATTGAAAATACGTCTGAAATGTTTGAATTTTACGTGGCTTTGATTGAAAGAAAGAAAGAGAAAAAAGAAAGAGAAGAAAGAGAAAAACACCCAAGGAAGGAGAAATGTCAGTAGGAGAAATCTCCAGAGGATTTGCTTAGTCAGGATCAGTGTGCAGGTTTACCATGAAGATTATGCTAATCAATATGAAGAAGATACATACATCAGCCACCCTCGGGCAGGACTGAATAATATGGATATCAGTTATTCTGTGTATGATCTACAAGAGCAACGAGTTATTCTTGACACCTTCAATTGTCACAATCATAAGAAAGAGGTATGAAAAATCACTGTCAAACACACAATTCATAGGTAATCCACAAATTATTTTTGAAAATCAGTAATTTTAAATTTTAAATGGTGGAAGCACCCAACCACCTATGCGAGACCCCTCCCTTAGCCTACAGTCCTATGTAGGGGGCAATGCACAATTTTATAGCAAGTGTTATTTGTTTTGTAGGGTTTGATTTTTTTGAAGTGTTCACTCAGAACTAATACTGCTGCTCCAAGAAATGTTTTGTTCACAGGTGGTTCAAAAGAGTAGAATACAAAAAGAAAATATTTCAGACCCCCACCCATCCCTCTCACTAGAACTGAGTCTTTTATACATTTGCTTCACTTTTTCAGGAGAAGATTATGTTTTATGAAATTTTCATGAAACTGCTAAAATATCCTCTAAATTTGGCGGGTTTGAACTTTTTCCAAAAAAATTCAAATGCGGACCACTGCCTTAGTGTATGCATTGTAAAAAAAGGAAATAAATTTTTTGGGAAAAAAAAGAGAGTGACAATAATAGATCTGTATATATTCTCTTTAGCACAAGAAAACAAGGTGTGGGGTATTGCTTGCCCGGGTACAACTAAAAACCCTTTATAAACATACAAAGCAAATACATTTTCTCAGGAAACCCACAAAAAGAGTGGTTCCCAAACCCTAAAAAAAAACCAAAAATAAAAAATTCCCTCCCAATCGTTAAAATGTCTCAGTCGGCCCGTTGGCTAGTTGCTAACCCAATGGGCCTCGTGGACGGACAAGATGAGATCCTTCCTTCCTCACACATTGCACTCACCCGAACGACTTTTGCACAACGGGATTATGCTCTCGCAGGCCTTTCGTATACACCTCTGACCCGCAGTCCGAATAAAACTTAAGCAGATCATCGAAGCTCAAGTTCTTGTGGGCAGCCGGGTCGTTTCTACTAATTAGTGCAGTCTGAATTCTAATCCTAGATCGGAAAACTTGCATTAACAACAGTTTGCCCAAATGCAATTATACTCAAAATTTAATAGCATAAAATACTTCCATTTAATTATATTGATGTTTTCTAGGATACAAAAAAACAGGGCTATATTTGTGTCACTCTAAATCTTCAGCCATAGACAATGCTGCCAAAATCAACGCTCAGTAAGCACCTATTTCAGCAATGTATGGACTTTGGTTCATTCCTTTCAATAGTGTCACCCATGATATGCTAAATGAATCAAACCTCATAATAGAGCTATCCATTAAGTTAATGCTAAATTTTGCTGGTAGTTAGGAAGAAGAAGCACTCATGTATATGGCTTGTTTAGCTTGGATCTTGGTATCACCAATAATCTCTGCAAGAACATTGACCATCCTTAAAATGATGGAATCGATTGACATCCCTCAAAACAATTTGTCGACCAACAACCTTGGAAATGAATTTGGTTGCGGTGTGACAGTCGCCACATACACGAAGGTTTTTCATAATTCTGATAGATGTCCCAGAGGGTGTGCTGATTAGCCCAAAGGCAATAGCCAGCTTCTCACTGTGGTGGCCAAGAGAATGGCACTTCTGCTCTTCTTCAACATCATGTAGCACAAAGTTCATATCAGGAAAATACCCTACTTTCTTTATTTGTCTCATTAAGTCATCCAATTTTGCATAGATATCCACTGTTTGTGGATGTGATCTGTCTTCTACAAGAAATGAATGTACCCTATTTCTGACTTCAATCCAGCTACGTCCTGGTTCCTTCTTCAAATCCTTGTCTTTCATCATTTTTATAACTTTTTCTCTATCAGCCCATCTCTCAGCAGAAGCATAAATGTTTGATAACAGGACATAGCTTGCTGCATCTCGTGGTTCTAATTCTAGGAGACACTCTGCTGCCCACTTTCCTAGTTCCAGGTTGCCATGAATTCGACAGGCTCCAAGCAAGGTCCGCCACATTAAAGCACGAGGTGGAAATGGCATTTTGTGAATGAACCCCTCTGCCTCTTCCAGGCATCCAGCTCGACCAAGGAGGTCAACCATACATGCATAGTGCTCTATTGTTGGTTGAATACCATGGTCATGTTTCATTGCATTTAAGTACCATCGACCTTCATGCAGTAAACCTCCATGGCTGCATGCTGAAAGAATACCAACACAAGTGTTTTTGTCCGGTTTGATGTCTAGAGTCTGCATTTCTTCAAAAAGGTGAAGGGCTTCGATGCCATGCCCATGCTGGGCATACCGTGCAATTATTGTATTCCATGTGACCACATTTTTGTTAACCATATTATCAAAAACCTTGCGTGAATCCTCGATTTTTCCACATTTAGCATACATGGTAACGAGGGCATTCCCCACAGAAACTTCTGAGTCAAATCCAGTTTTAATTATGCAGGCACAAACCTGTTTCCCCTGTTCTAGGGCTGCTAGACTTGCACATGAACTTAAAATACTAATAAAAGTAAAATTGTTGGGCTTCATATCTAATCTCTGCATTTGGCATAGGAATTTTAGGGCTTCTTCACCATGTCCATTTTGATCATACCCCATAATCATTGCATTCCATGAGACCAAATCTCGCACACTCAACTTCTGAAACATTTTTTCGGCAACCTCTATGCTTCTGCATTTTGCGTACATGCTAACAATGGCATTACTGCCAAAGATATTCAACGCACACCCAACTTTTACTATGGTGGCATGGACAAGTATACCCCATTCCAGGGCTTCTAGGTTGGCACATGCTCCAAGGACACAAGTGAAGGTAATGTGGTCGAGTTCCATGCCAGTATGTAGCATTAGATGAAACAATTTAATAGCTTCCTCATCATTTCCAGTCTGGCAATATCCTGCGATCATTGCATTCCATGAGATTCTGTCTCTATTGTGCATTCTGTCAAAAACTTTCCTCACACTCTCTATGCTTCCGACTTTTCCATACATAGTAGCGAGAGAATTTTCACCATAAATCCCTGGCTCAAGAATACATTTGATCATATGAGCATGGATCTCTTTGCCATGCTGCAGGGTTTCTGGACTACTGCATGCACTGAGGGCAGTGGCTAAAGTGACCTCATCTAGCTTCATGCCAGTGTTCAACATTTCAACAAAAAGTTCCAAAGCCTCCTTACCATTATCGTTTTGGGCATATGTTGCAATCATAGCAGTCCATGCGATCTTGTCTCAAGGTTCAGGCATCCTGTCTTGATGATGTGGGCATGTACTTGCGTTCCCTCTTGCAGCGCTCCAGAACTGGCACAGATTGTGAGAATACTAACAAAGATGATATGGGTTGGCGTTATACTTGCAAGCAACATTACACAAAACAAATTTAAGGCTTCTTCTTCAAAGCCATGCTGGGCATAAGCTACAATCATTATGTTCCATGACGCAGTATCTCTGTCAGCCATTTTGTCAAACACTTGGCGCGCTTCCTCTACACTCGTACACTTGACATACATGGCGACAAGGCCATTGCCTACAGAAACGTCCGATTCCATCCCAACTTTTATGGCCAGAGCGTGGACTAACTTCTCCATTCCAATAATCATCTGGCTCGAACATGCCCGCAGAACTGCGGTGAATGTGAACAGGCCTGGCTTCATTCCTGTGCCCAGCATTCCGGAGAAAATCTTCCTGCATCTTCATCAACACCATGAGGCATGCATCTGCCTGCAAGAAGCCCCGTCCATTCACCAACTTGAAAACCTCGGACAAGAGATTAATTTTATGTCGTTGCAAGTAAACTCTCTGAAGGGACAATGCTAATTGGTTGACTGATCTTAAAAATGCATGAGTATATTACGATGTGGTTCTTTTAGGTGCTAATATAAAAATGCATGAGTATATTACGATGTGGTTCTTCATCAAACCCATTCTGACCATACCCTGCAATCTTTAATTCTCTCCAAATTTCTCATTGGATAAAAAAATTAAAAGAAATAGATCATCAAACACTATTTACGCTCAAAAGTGTTTGCTCTATGTAAAGACAATATCAACGATGTAAATCCTCCCAATCAACGACCCTGTGAAGGGTCACCATTAATTTCGGCAGTTCGCAGAAATCATTCTTTTCCAATTGCCGCACATTTACGTTCCCGGGTTTTCCAATACCAATTCTAAAACTTGGTTTAACATCGATTTAGCTGTTCGAATAAAGTTAAAAGCAGCGCACAGCAGAGGAGTGATCTGAGGGCCATACATTGGCTTGTGAAACGACCATGCGCACAGTGCACTGTTCCCCACCCACGCATACACCAGATGAGATGGCAATATACTGTCATGCTATCCACATGAGCTCACGAAAAAACCTCTCGACTGCCACATCCTCAAACCATAACACAGACCAGAGCTTATGAATAGGAATACTAAAATCTTAGGAGGAAAAAGAGACTCATTAAAAACCGCTAAAGAGATGTGGTGTGATAAAAATGGTTTGGGTGAAATTTATAAGGAAGAGGATGTTCTGATCCCCGAACGTCGAAACGCGTTTGCAGCGGTATTGAGTAGGGTTTTCGAGGTTCCGCGTGGCTTCTCACCTACGCCTCTGTTGGCCTGCACAAATCACTCGACAAAAATGCGAAAACGTCTAGACGGCCGTCAAACCGTCAATTTTAAGACAGTCGCAGAAACGTCCGGAGGTCCTCTACCATAGGGGGAACGCCTTCGGCGTAAAAATAGCAGTCAGCCTATTTCCTTTTTTAGCATGCCCTTTCACTATTTTTAGCAGCTCCTTTACTAACCTTCTTTGGCGCCAATTCTGCCTATAATTAGTTGCTGCTATTTTATGACTGCATTCGCTATTTTTAACTCTGTGCATGTTTTTTTGCACTCTTTGTTTGGACACTCGCTATTTTTTAGCGAACACTAAAAATAGCAATTCTTCGTCACTTACCCAATTTCCATGTTAGCACAATTTATTTTTAGTGAATGCTAAAAATAGCCATTTTGCCAAAAATAGCCAACTTCTTAAAAATAGCTTTGTTCATTCTTGAATGGAAAAATATGGTAACAGGTACAAAACGCGGAAACGGGAATTTTCCAAAAAACCTTGGATACGAAACGCAGTAGAAACGTCCATACAATATATATATATATATATATATATATATATATATAGTACTCATTTTATAATTGTACTCCATGGACCATAAGAGATAATTGATAAAGCACTCAAAATATTTTGTATTCATTGAAATTTGAAGTTGTAAAGATTCATCATTCAACATATAAAAACCACATAAAAATAAAATATTAAAAACATAAAATTAAATTTATATAATAAAAACTATTGAATAAAATTATATGAAGTGAATTATACTCTATAAGTTATACTCTATAAGTTATACTCTATAAGTTATACTCTATAAGTTATACTTTCAAAAAACTATTTATCAATAATAAAAAAAAAATTATACTCTATAAGTTGTAAAATAAACTATAATATCTAAATTATAAAAAACTATCAAATATATACAAATTTAAATCTCCAAAAAATAAAAAAACATAAAAAAATAAAATACAAACAAAAGAAAATCTTATTAAATAAATACACTAAAAATTCTATTTAAAAAACCTTATAGGGCACAAATGAAGTGCTGATTTTCATGAAGGCTTGTCAAAGAAGATTTTAGAGTCGCAGTTTCTATAGTCCAAGTCGCAGATTTTGCAAACTAACAGTCGCGGATTTTACAGTTCACAAGCGCAAAAGGCACGTGCATAATAGTCACATTTTAAACAAGAAATTTGACGGAAATACAGTCACAAATACAAAGAAACCCTAGTCGCAAAGGCAGAAGTCCTGCCTTTTTCTCCTGTCAAGAGGGCAAATACAAAGAAGATGTCTTTTTCCACAGTTGCGAGGGCATTTTCAAACGATTTTGTATCGATCGAGACCAAGGCGTAACAAAAAAGAGCAAAAAAAAGTGGAAGATGCAGATGTTTCAATGGCATTTCGACCCACGTTTCCATACCGAAAACATTTTTCATCTGAAACGGCAGGGTCCTAGGCATTTCCTGGTAACAGAGAGTTTAGGAATTACATGTATAATTCTATCTTGAGATATGCGATTTCAAAATTTCAGCAATAACTGATTTTATTTCAGTCAATTAATTCAGTTATGAATTTTTACGGTTCTATGCGATAATCGAAGGACTAAGCATTTGCATGTTTTCATGAGCTTTGACACAAGAGAACAAGTACCCCTCAATGAGACTTGGATACCCAGAGGAAAGATATCATTGGGGACGAGTAGTAAACGCAACACGGACATTGTTGTACAAAAAGGTAAAAGTAGGAACCAACAAACATGCTCCATAGATGCACTCGCATGATTAGTGTTGCATCTATATGTGTGCATTGTTAGATTTCTGAGGTGGCAGCCTTGATTGTGTTTTGACAGTTTATTGTGATTGGTTTATGTTTCAAAGCATTTGCTTGATTTGGTGTTTTCAGAGAGCGAGCAGCATTGCACATTGTTTTGACTATGTCGAGTGACGATGAGTCACTCAAGACAGTCCGAGGACCATATGTTGCTACTTGTGATGCGTGTTTAGTGTTTTTACAATTTTGGTGATTGTCATCGAATGATTTATCCCTATTTACTAAGTTGAATTGCAATGCCCATTTAATTGGCGACTATCTATTTATTTCGCTTTGTAATTATTTGTCTGTGACAGGAGCTAAAAAGCACTCAACGGATGTCGTGGGTTGACCCATATTCCTGCACAAGATTTAAATGTCAATTAATGAAGTAAACTCCGTCTTTGGAATAATGTGTGGTGTTAGTTATGCAACAAAAATTAAAATGCGCTTAAAATGCAGCAAGGAGAATAGGCATGTGTTTGGCGATTAAAAATAATATCAAACCATTGTTTGACTGAGTTCGAACGAGTTGCATTGAATGTCATTTATTGGAAATTAACATAGTTACCTAAGTCTCGGGGATGGGGGTATGGAGAGACGGGTTTCCAGGACGGTGAAAAATTTCCCAAATTTTGGGGACGGCTATTAAAATAGTAAATAAAAATTAATATTTTGATATTTTAGCTCTATTAGATGAAATTTAGGGATTCAAACTGTATTTAATGTGTTTTAGGTACTTTCAAGATTAGAATTCAATGTTTTTGTTACAAATAACAGCTTTTAAAAAGTAAAACATCATAAAAAATTTAAATTTAAAAAAAAATAGGGGACATCCACTCCAGGTCCCCAAGTCCCCGAAACATTCGAAACGTCCGGGACATCACCAAAATCTAGGGGATGCTTCCCCGCGTAACACTGGAAATTAGTGGACAGTAGGAAGATTTTTGGAGAGCTCGCCAAGTTTGTGTTCTAGTTAACAACAACATGTGGTTGCATGCAATAGAAAACCTAAATTTATTTTCCTTAGTGCCGCTTGCACATAAGGGTCTGGTTATTTTTTGATAGACTCGGTTGTGAGGGGCTCGAATGCATATGGAAATTGGGACACTAGGAACAAGGAGTCTTACTCATGTTTTACTTGTCTTTGCATGGTCGTCATGGACTGTTATTTTTAGGAACATGTCTTCTATTTTTGATAGGCAATGTTATGGTATTGGGGGGCACTTTGTGGGAAATACGAAGGACTGTTATTTGAGAGACCCAACATTAGAGAAAGGGCATTATTATTATTCTTGGAAGCTCGATTTGGGAACTTCTCGAATTCAAAAGGAGAAACTCAGAGACTATGGAAAAAGGATTGAAGTCTTTAAACTCAAGCTAGGTCTGCTTCGATTTTTCTTAACTGTTCACTTGCATATCCAGGTAAGTTAAACTTCCATCTATGTTTATCATTGTTTAAACAACGGAAAGAAATTAAATTTGATCTGTTTTATTTAGTAGAAAGCTATGAGCAATTTTAGAAGAAATTAAGGTGGGTAAATTGCAATAGAGAAAATGGGTCATCTTGCTTAGCTGTGGGAACTGTACCAGTATAAATCCATTCAATCCATGTGGATAAAATGAGATTATCCAACCCCCTATTTGTGAATCATGGAAGAAGAAAAAAGACTAGTTTCGACTACCCAATCGGGATAAAAATGAAAGCATGTTATTTCTATGTTGTTTTATTGAACAGTGAAAATGAGGATAAAGTATATGGTTTGCAAGTAAATTTATAAGTGTTGTCATGAGTCTAGTTTTGATTTGGAGGGTTAATAAATCATTTCTAACAATAGACGGTCCCATAAAGACTGTCGGGCTTTGAAAGAAATCCAAACGAAGTTTAATAAGAACCTTTAAGGATGTAAGAACTATACTCTCCAATTTCTGTTATAGGCTTCTTAGCCTTATGATTAAACAAAGGTTTGAATTTTTAAAACTATTGAGTTAAGACCCCCATTTCCTTTGGGACCCTATTCCGTTTTATTAGTTATCATGTAAAGATTTAATGATACTAACAATGAAGTAAGGATCCAAGGACAACTGTATTATTACCATGGTTTGGTTAAATCTTAAGTATCAACCTTATAAATATCAAGGTTAAGGTTGTTACCTTTGGAAGAGGAAATGGCTATTATATTCACCTCACCCAGATTAAAGAGTGAACTTATGATCTTAGGAGAGCTGCAAATTGTTGATTGTTTGCTTGGCAAGGTTTAGCATGTTGTGCTTTAATGTTGTTTGGTTTATTAAGGTAAATGTATGTTTAAATAACTTGGTTATTAAGTCTGTGAACAATCTTGGATCATTGAGCAATAAAACTCGATCTATTTCAATTCGGTAATGTATGTTAAACCATGGGTATAGAAAATATTTCACTTTCCCTTATAGCTGATTATTCTATAAAAGAATACTTCCTTTGATAAACAAAAGGGTGAATGATGTAAAACTGAAGCATAAGCTCCTTTATGAATATCAAAACACTAATGATAGAAGTTTCAGTAAGATATGGTCTTAGATTTGTTGTACTTAAAAACCTTGTTGTTACGCCGAAAAGGGGGCATTAAGTTGTAAACTCATAATCTGATGTTTTGGTTTTTCAGAAGAAAGCAATGGTTGTTATCTTATAAACAGTTGTTAATCTGTTATGTATTGGATTAGATTGTTTTATGAACTCCATAGTACATGGAAATGCATGCACGCATGTGCCTACATGCATCTCTCTGTACCGGAGATAAGATTTATTGATTTTATGCTTGAATCAGTCTTGAAGATGATGTTGGGGTCAAGAGTGGATTCTCCGCTCCTCTTGAGGCCATCCTCCTCTCTGCGACTATTGATAGGCAGTGTGTTATGAGATGGATGTGTGTGAACTGAGACCCATATTTTTATGTTTGTGCAAATGTCGAGATATTGTACTACCTGCGTAATATAGCATGCTTTGGCCAAAGTAGAGAGATTGTCATTATCACTGTTTGTTCAATGTTTTCCTAGAGCTACATGTTTATTTCGGAAACCAATATGATTGTGGAGTTCCTAATTCATTTGGTTGGATGCATGTAGCAGAGGTAGCATTTATTATACACACATGGTTCTCCTTTTTTCTAATTTGTACTAAGATGGATGCCCATTTCTACTCCCTTTGTTGAAGGGCAGGGCCACTTTCTATTCTGAAAGGTGAAGGGAGATCCCTTGTGGTTTGTGGTTGAAGGTAAAATGCTCCAATGATATTCTCCCTCGGCGGCACTGACATTCGCAACACAGAGTACTGCAGAATCAATTATTTTTTATTCTGTTACAGTATATTTAAGACTTGGACAGAGTGACATCCCTATTAGTGTATCTAGAAAAATATAATTTTCTGATTCTTGATTTGCTGTGAGCTAAAGTTGAGAAAAGTTGTAACTTCTATGTTGTAACAGTAAGCTGAAAACAGCCAGTCAGCATATTCTTAATAATTATGAAAAGATTTATTAATTCTTGGAAAACGTATCATGTCTCATCCGGAATCATATCTAAAAATAAGTGATTTATTTATGAGATATGGAGTGTAACAATTTAGCCACTAATGTTTTATGATGCACATGAAGGGTAATACGGAGTCCTAACATTATGCTGTACTGAACTTTCATTATGCTGTTTATGAGATGACTGTTGAATGATATGAGGCCAAAACTATTCTGTAAACCATTTGAATCATTAAGTAAATATACTTATCTGTTTTGAACAACTAATAAACTTGCTATGAGTTAACGAAGAAAAACAACAAAATAATAATTGTTTAATGCAACTAATGACTTTATTAATCCAAGTACCATTTAAAATAATATATAGTAAAAATAAAATTCAAGCTTTTTCCGCACTTGTGTAATTACAGAAATCCAAGCCCCATTGTTCAAATATTTCTTAAAGTTGAGACTGCTAGGGGCATAAAGCCCCTTTTGAGTGGCTTTCCAATTCTCTGGCAAGTATCACATCCAACCACCCATTCTTTAGCATACTAGTGCAGCGTCAACCACCACAATCCTGCTGAAAGTACTTTCCTTACCATAGCGTAAAAGACCATGTGGCTCACAGCTGGACCATCATAGAATTCTTTGAGCACATATTAGATCTTTGCCTTCATTACACAACACCACAAAACATGGTCAAGTCGCATCTCGTACATCAATCCATTCACCAATTGGAATGATCTGCCTTCAACGACAATCTCCTCCGCTTGGCAGGTTGCATGTCCTTCGAGAAGGACACAATAGATAGATAATCCACAATATTTTCATACTATGATGATACAATAGCAATCAACAATAAGTCAGCATTGGGAAAATCTTCAGTCGCGTCTTCAAAAGGTTCACTAGACTTATGTTCATAAGTTGGTCAGCAATCACACAATGCTTGCCACCCTAACACTGGTCTTAAATATAAATTCTTGCAGCAACATCAGCCATCTACTTATCCAACCTTTGGAAAATAGGCTTGTTGACCAAGTACATCAAGGCTTGATCATCCACATAGAATGTGAATGGAATTAGTTCCGAATTACCAACAAGTAACATCGGAACTTCTACATGGCATAAAACATACCAAGCACCTCTTGTTTAATGATGTAATTCTTCTCAGCATTAGACAATAGCCTGCCAGCTAAGAAAATAAGGCAGTCCAACCCTTGAGTTCCCTCTTGTGCTAAGGTAGCACCAATGACATAGTTGGAAGCATCAACATGCACATAGTATTCCTTGTCCTAGTCTAGCTATGCAACGATAGGTGAACTAGTCAGGTGTACCTTTACTATTTGCTCTTGCTCGTTGAACCATACGAACAAAGCCACTTTCCTTGGCAATATGTCCAAGGTGTGAGAAACTTGGGAAAAGTTTTGGATAAAGTGTCGGTAATACCCAACATTACCCAAGAGATACTTTATCCCTGTGACATCACTCAGTGCTTCCATTACGACCACAACTCGGCTTTATAAACAATATGGCCCAAAAGTTTACCCTATGGCACCATGAATTTGCACTTGTTTTGATTCAAAGCCAATTTAGCCACTCAACAACATCACATGCACTCCATCCAACCTCATAGATGGACATCTTGACTTACTATAAATGGAACAATCATCAAGGAAAGCTTTAAAATTGCGCATAACTATCTAGTCAAAAATGTGAAGGATAACCCGCTAGAAGGTAGATGAGGCATTACGAAATTCGAATGGCATCCAGATGTAACCATAAACCCCATCTTCCCCTATGAAAGTGGTCTTTAGTTTGTCTTCTTCGACTATGCTAATCTTGTTGTACCCAGAAAACATCCATAAAGGAATAAATTTCATACCCAACAAATACTTTGAGTATAGAATGTGTAAATGGAATACAGAATAGGTCCTTGATAGTAACTGCATCCAATATTCTACAGTCATTGCATATTCTTGTTTGTCCCAACTCTTTCTTCAGACAGATCACTACTAGTAACACCCTTTCGCTTGTTTCCACTTTAGAGATTATAACTACCTCAAACAATTTATCAATCTCTTCCTGGACTTTGGAAACATAATTCTTGTTCATTTTGTATGCTTTTCTCCACATCGGTCGTGCTCATGGTACTAGAGGAATTCCATGTACACATATCTCGGGTAACACTCCATTCAAATCTTTGTATGTCTAGGAAAATAGGTCCTTGTAATCCATGAATATCTAAAACCATGTAGTCTTCAACACGATCCCAATCATCTCCGACCATGATCATTTGAGGATCTCTTTATGATCCTGACAGTGATAAGCTCCTTGTATTTCATATCCTTAAAGATCACAAACTAGTGAGCACGTTTCTTGTCTATCTTTGCATCACCAACTTGAAGTTTCGAGAGTAAATCGTGCAAGGATGACGATTCTACGGGACTTGCACAACCGATTTCAATTTCCAATCATCACAGTGCCTGAATGTTGGTGAGGAAAAGTCTGTCATTGTCGTCTTCATTATATGGTCATCTTGTTTCAAGTCTTTGCGACTTTCAATATCCATAATCTCAACAAATTTACAACCAAACTAGAACACTACATAGTCTTCCATCTTTCAATGGAAGAGACTACTAAGGGAGTTTGTTTTGTCCTTAGAGCATGACTATGACTCTAAGAACCATTCATCATTCGGATCCATGGTGTCAGTTTTCATCTCTCGAGTATTCCTCTCCGTAGTCCGAATCCGATGAATCTGGTGTGGTCTCTTCCTCACTAAACACGTGATTCTTCAAATCTACGATGGATTGTTGTCCTTTGTTTTAAACAAAAAGTATATTCTTTTTCCAATTATGGTCACTTTGATTGCTATCAACCAACCTCGACCCAATAGTGCACCATAGGCCTTTCTTTTCAACGAGATGACAACAAAATTTAGTATAAAGGTTAGGTGCCAATAATTACTTTCTAAACAATAAGAACTCCAACACCTTTACATTGTGTTGATCGGTTCCCACCAACTAGAAGGTAGGTAACCAAATAGTAGGCTTCCCAAGACTCTTCCAAGTCTCCTCTGGAAGAACATTCACACCAAAACCGCCATCGACAATATAATTTGTCAAGTTCATGTTGGCCATCAGGCCAAATTAATCGTCAAGAGCATAGGATCAATCACCTGAAAATGCGGGCTCAATTATGGGTTCATTATTATGCTTCTTGCTCTCCCCATCACCCAATGCTACATTCATGACACTAGGTGTGTCATTTGCTCCATGTTAAAGCCAATGTCTTGTATGGTAGCAGATATAGCATTCATGAGTTCTAGAATGCTTTCGAATAGGTCAACTACGTTCATAGGTATAGTGATCTGCATGACTTATCTTACGAAAGCTTCAAAGAGTGGGCGTTTTTGCAAGACTTACCAATCATACCCCAACAGCAAGGTCAGCACTTCCTTCCCCTATAAGTGACAATTTTCATGATATCTCCATCTGCAACATACTTGTGAGTGGTGAACAGTGTTCACTCGCCTATTTTGGCTGAAACTTCGGCTTTAACTCATTATTCAACGTCAACTTCAAATTTTGTTAATGTTGTGTACTTACCTCAAAGAAATAGCCATGAATTAGGGATGGGGGATTTGCAGTCCCATGCCTTATCACTTGGCTATGTCGCAATTCCCATATCCAATTAGATCTTGATTTTGGGGATTTTGAGTTCCCTACTTTATCACTCAGTTATGTCGTAGAGGGATTTTAAGCCCCCTTTCCAACATATTTATAAGGGATTTGAAGTCCCTATTCGGACTTATAGGGGAAGAAGGGAAAATGCTTAGTTCTCTAATTATAACTAGCATCATTCAACTTGTTTTAAGATGCCAAATAACTCTAACAACCTCTGTCTCCACTCTTGTTGCTCCAAGAGTTTAGTAGACCGTCGGATTTCTAAAGTATCCCTTGTGGGATACCACTTAAAAATGCACAAAATATTGAAAATTTGCAGCCAAATAAAATACTGATTTTTGCAGATTTTTACAGTAAGGGTAGCGAACTAAAGAAACTTAATATCTCCCAAAATATCCACCCGAATTACTTGAAAATTTAAAGAGAGCTTGATATTATTATAAAGGACATAAGAAAACTGTTGTTGGAATTTTACAGAAATTATAATGCTGCCAGAAAATTACAGCGTGCCCTAGATAGCTGGAAAACTTTTAAAATTCGTAACTCACCAAATACAAGAGCAAAAATTATGAGACTTTGGAAAAGACGTTAACAAATATAGGAAATGATATTTCCACCTTTAGATCTGAAAGGGGCCAACTGGAAACCCTCCAAATAAAGGCTGCAAGTCGCCTAGCTTGGAAAAGGGTTGGAAATTGATGAAGATGCCTCCAAAGTGATGTTGAGCCCTACCCAAACGGCTGCCGTAAATCTGATCTGAAAGCCCTCTGGTTATCTTCCCCAAATGCCACCAAAACCCTCAAAATCCTTCCTTTGAAACCTCTGATAATATCTCTGTAACACAGCCTAGAAGGCGGCTCCAAAATGACAAACTAGGGTAGATCTCTCACAACCAAAGAATGCCCTGCTAGCTAGGGACAAGTCTCTCACCACCGAAGCTAGGGTCCCTGTGGGATTTCACTCCACAAGCTGTAGATTCGCAACAACAGTTGCACGTGAAGGTAAATAAAACGTATTCAAAAGTCCCTTTCCTTTCTCTCCCAACTCCTTATATACTTCTCCACGGCAAAAGAGCCCCAATACTCCTAGACGCATTTCATTCCATGGAGGGGCCAATAAAATAAAAGTAACTAAAGTTACTTTTTCCTTTTTGAGTTGCCATGGTCCAAAAGTGACCCCCAAACGCAAAACTTGGATATTAGAACCACGGGGCCCCTTCCCAATAGCTCCCAGCGTCCACAACCCCTTGGGTATGACCATGGTTTGGACTCGACTTGGCCCTTGGGCCTTTTGGCGTAGGAAAGGGAACATTACAATTTCTTGGTCCACTCCCCTACCACATTATCTCATTCTCCTACCTTTGTTTGGGTCTTAATGGAAGTAATCTCTTTCAATTTAATGTCAATCTTCAAACCTTTCTTCCTATTCATGACGACAATCATGTTTCGCACAAAGATCTTGCAAAACAATAGTCCCTGGCAAGAAGTCTGAATAAAGGATCAAGCAATCAATCCAATTCTTCCATCACCACCAAGATGCCCCAAATAGAATCTATTGACACTTGGGTCCTCTCGAATTCTTCCTTGTGGTGCTCACATATAAAGAGATCCCATTGCATGAGTCTTTATTGTATTTTTTATTAGTTTCAAATGCCTTTTGAATTGGTTGAACATTCACTCCATTACGTTTCCCTCGTATATTTGTCATCGTAGATTGTCAACTGGCATCCCTATTGTGAGAAACACCACAACCTTAGGTCATTTCACATTTAAACGGCGAGAAGCGCAAACACCATGGGAAACCATGTTTTCTTCCATTCAATTGTATTTTTTTATTTTTTAAAATTTTAAGTTTGAAAAAAATGTCATCTTAAATACTAACATATTAAGTACAAATATTTAAATTAAAATATAAATTATCACAATTTTAAAAGGTTTAAATTTAAATTTTAAAAATTTGAATGACTGAAATTATAGTTTTTAATTTTAAAAATAGAAAACTATATGTATATATAAAAATCCCATTTCTCATGCACAACATCTCCCAACTTCGTTGTTCATTGTGTTTCTATTGCACTCACATTTCTCATTTCTTACAAAATAGACTAATGTTCATGTTTTTACAGACTTCAATTGACCCAACATTCATTGAGGCAACAACGCCATAATTTTCTTATACAAATTACACTAGCAAGAATCATCAATTAAAGAATAGTAAATGCATACCATAACATAGCATAGAAGAACATAAGAGTAATAAAAACTTTATTTCATAGGTAGTGCTCAATACATGATGTTCAGTACAGGAAGGGCATGTTACACAACACCCTTACCCTAACATGTTACACAACACCCTTACCCTGACATGTAACATTTTATTTGTCAATTAACACAACCAAACATAACTAAGAGAATCATTATAACACTACTTATTGCTGACAACAATATAAACATAGCAAGGTCAGCTACAAACATTACTTTTACTTGTAACAGTGCACCTTATCAAAGGTATTACAAACTGTAAACAACATTCACTCAATACGGAGTACTAGCTCGCATATTTCGCATTCATGTTTGATGATTCTACTCACATATAACTTGAATCATACATCATCATTTTTCATTAACAATCTCAAATGAGATCACTTTGTTTTATGCATGACGGGTGGCCCGTTGTATGGGTCACTCTTATAATTCAAATTTGACTCAGCACGCCTTATACTGGTCGGCATGAGGATCTGCCATTCTTATGTTTTAAACATAAGTTATAAGCCACGACTTTTAGTCTTTGGTGCGGTTTCCCGCTTAATATTACAAGCCCCAACACCTTGGACTTAAAATTTGTCTTCCAAACGTTAGATAGCTCAATATGTACGTGACGGTACCTTGACTTTATATCAATCTTTGTAAAGATCTTTGCCTCCTTGAGCTGGTCTATGAAGTCATCGATGCATGGGAGTGGACACCAATTCTCAACAAAGATCTTGATAAGGGCCTTGTAGTCAGTACAAAGTCACCATGTCCCATCCTTCCTCGAGCTAGCACAATTGGGGCTTCCACAAGGTGATGCGTTGGGCCGAATGTGGTGTTTTTGGATTAGTTCCTGGATCTGTCAGTGTCACTTGATCTCTTCATTTTCCAAGATAGAGCGCCTATATACTAGTCCAGTTGGCAAGGGTGTCTCAAGGATAAATTCAATGGGATATGTGACCTTGTAGTGTAGGGGCGCGCAAATAGTTGTAGTGAACACATCTACATAATCGGTTAAGATTAGCTCCACCAATTACAATTTTATAGTATGATTTTATATGGCAGCTTGTGTGGTTGCAATAACTTGTCGCGTGCTCTCTACTTGATAAACATGAGCACAAACTTCCCAATGTGGCCAATCAAATGCCGACACTACTTTGCACTAATCAAGTGCACTGTTTTCTTAGGAGGAACCTCAAGGATCTTGTAGGATTGCTTTCCAAAGGTGATGATGACACTCCGGGTTTTGAACTAATAGATTCAATTTCTTTTCCACATGTATGGATGCCCAAGCAAAACATCGCAAACCTCCAAGGGTGCCAAATCACACAATACCTCATCTTTGAATGGCTTGATTATGTAAGGAAGCAAACATTGTTAACTGACACAAATATCTCTTCCTTGATTGAGCACTCTAATGGACTATGGTTGTGGATGAGGTGTTCTTTGTAGACTCATCTTTCATACAATTTGTACAAAAATCGGATATATCTCACTCCCATTGCCTACAATAAAGTGAAGAACCTTCCTTTTTCACCCACATCTGTGAATGCAAAAGGCATTCTTCGTCCTTAGACGATGATGTTACAACATGCATTGTACCAATAGTGGAATAAGGGCCATACATAATCTACTTACCTGTAATTGTATCAGTTTCTTGTATCAGTTCGCATACATATGCCTCAGAAGAAAAAAATCTTTTTGGAACAGCATTTGTCTATGTTGTGAGTCACGCTCCTATGGTTCTCACACCACTTTCCAATCTCCTTCTGTGGGGACTTGATCTATACTATTTTTCATGGAAAACCTTGAGTTTGGGGCACTGAGCTATTCCTCTATTGTGGGGTCTCTTTAGTCTGTTGCTTGCTTCCACGCTTGGAGTTTCCTCATATCATTTGATTGTATCTACTTTCCTAGAAATAATTTCCCTTTTGCTTTAAACCGTTCTCCTCGATCTTTGATACATACTTGTGGGTTGTTCCCATCGTCTCAATGGTTAGGAATCTCTGTCTCTATTTGGATGTATCGACTGCAGACCACTCTTGTATTTGATCAATTTATGCCATTCAGAATCCTTCATGCTCGAGTTCCATTGATAGAGTTATGGAAGATATTTGTGTCGTCCTGCACAGACTGGTCCTTTTATCGCAGCAATTGCCACTGCATGTGTACTTTTCCTTGTAAGAATCTTCTGGAAAATACTCATCTTTAAGAGCATTTGTCAACAATAGTCACTCCAATAGGGATTTGTGATGACTTGTACCCTCATCCTTTGCATCTTCTAGTCAGATAGCTTATCAGGTGAACCTCCCCAACAAAGTCACTCCACGAGGGATCCATGATGACTGTATTGTCCATCCTTTGCATCTTCGTTAGATAGCTTAAGGTGAAGCCTCCCACCATTGTTGGACTTGGGGGTTCAGCTTTTAGCAAGAGCAAGCATTACTTTCTCTTAAAGTAGAGTGAGTGTTTACTGAAAAATATATGATCTAATTTTGTGATCCGCTTTTCAAGGGCATTTGCTTCTATTTTACCTTCAAACATCAAAATATCAAAACCTAACTTGTACCTTAAAGGGCGTGGACCCAAGGAAAGATCGTTTTTCTGGAGCTAATGAGTGTGCTTCTCGACATTTGTGTGAGAATCTGTGCATGAATTGAGCCATCATTTTAGTTCCTCTGCTTTGTTAGAGCTTCATCAAGCATTGCCTTTACTGGGTTTTGAGGAATTTGATCCTCCTCACGCATCCATTGGTGGTCGTTTGTGTCTAACAAGAAGATAGTCAAATGGATCTCTTGTCTCCAAACCAAACTTTTGATAGCCTGACTTCATTCAATTGGACATGCAGGATTTCACTTGCTTTGACTACCATTGAACGAGATTGAGGATTCAACTCTAGGAGACAACACACCAATTGCTAATGGATTACAGTGTGTCATAATAAAGCCAAACTCTCCTATATTAAATTGAAACAGATTTCCACGATAGTAATAAACAAAGGCTTATTGCAAAATAATAGAATAGTCTCTTGAATACAAAGCAATCTCTGTGGAAGAGATATCCGTTGTCCACTCTAAATTACAATAGGATAAACCCTTCTCTTATAGCTAAAGAAAATGCTAATAATACCAAATTGCTTTAAAGTTAAACAAAGCTAACATAACATCCACTCAACATGCATAGGCATGCAAATAGGAGTTTTATTTTAAAGCTAAACCAAACTAATAATATCCTTTCAACATGCATAGGCATGCAAATAGGAAAATTCATAAGAATATGAGATTTTCTAGAAGAACGACAAATAATAGTGTAGCCACCCTACCAAGTCTAACTTTTTTGGGTTTTCTCTTATTTTTTACTATAATATGTCGTCGAAAGCTCAACTAAAACACGTTATACAAGCTAAACCTCATTGTCGAGGCTCACACAGCTCAAAAACTGCTCTAAAGGCCTCCAAAACTGCCAATGTTGTGCTGAAATTTCTTGTAAAATCATAATTTTCCTTAACTGAACTGTTAATCTTATGTGGTGCTCCCTAGTAATTATTGGGATCACAGTGGGACTCAATCTTGTGGGTTCATTTGCTTTTTGTTTTACTAGGGATGTTGAAAAAAAATCTAGATATGATGTGTATTAGTTCTACATCTGACATTTCAAGTTATCTACTAGACCCATCATCAAGGAGAATTAGCCTATGCTCGGGAAAGGTTAGAAAAACAAATTTATCTTAAATATGCCAAGAAGAGGAATAAAATGAATTGTGAGCCAAAGACAAATAAAGGAAATAATCACTACATAATTATATACGCTGCTATCATTATTTGTGGTAAATAATTGTAGCACATTAATAATTTAATGTGAAACCACATAAGGTAATAAATCAAGCTCTATAATCAATTAAAAGCGTAACTAATTACGTTAATTAATTTATTCATTAATTAAGTTGCTAGGAAAAAGGAAAGAGAAAAGGGAGAAAGGAACGAAAGGGGTTAAATGTGTAAAACTGGTGAAGAAGTGAACAGATTAAGGGACGGACTAGGGAATACATAGGCTATCCAACAAAGGTTTCCAAGCATGACTCGACATCCAACCATCGTCTCGATTCAAATTGGTTGTATGCTTCTCTATGTCCACTACTTCTCGATTCTTTCTATCAATCAAATGACTCTTCATGGATAGAATTTTGGTGTTTATGCATTAGATTGCTTTGTTTGCTCTTCCTACTCTGCTAGGATTGACCTATTGACCTTCCCGTGCTCTAATTCTAGCATGAAGCAAATGTCCAATCTCACCAATGTAGGATTTCCCAAAACAGCACAAGATCAAGTAAACACCTTTTCTTAGTTTTGGATTGATGGGGGTTCTTAGGATTCTAAAGTCTGTTTCTTAGAATGTTTAACTAGTTTAAAGAAAGTGTTTAGGCCCTCTTTCCTTAATATTTTAGCTACCTTGTCAGAGCTACCCCTAATGTATGGCAGAAATGTTTTTGTTTCATGCCAATCAGTGTAATTATTTATTTTTCTATAGCATTTGTTGCTTAACATATGTGATCCCCGGTCTGCCCCTTAACACCTTTTGTACTAGTTTTACACATTTAACCTCGGTCCTTCCTTTCCCCCCTTTTCTCTTTTCCTATTTCTTAGCTATTTGATTAATTAATGTAATTAATTGATTGATTGATTGATTATAGAGTTTGATTCTCATTTTAGGTGGTCTCACATTAAAAAATTATCCTCCTATAATTATTCACCACAAATAATGATAACAGGGTGCATAATTATGTGCTGATCATTTCCTTTCCTTATCTTTGGCCAACAACCCATTGTATTCCTCTTCTTGGCATATTTATTATTAATTTGTTTCTCTACCTTCCCAAAGCATAGCATTCTTCATCCTAATGATGGATCGAAAAGAGGACTTGAAACGTTGGACGAAAAAACAATACATAGTCATATCCAGAAAAATCTTCAACAGTGATTCCTCACTCCGAAAAGAACCTGAAAATAATAGAGGTATACTTTGTAAGAAAAATATTTTAGCCGCGTACAGAAGGCAAAAGAGATGAATGGGGAAAATGTTATAAATACTAAATAGACTCATGGGGAGTGGAATAAAGGATGTTTTGTGAAAACAGGTTCTTGTGCACAAGTTTAAAGATTGCGTTGGGCCAAGATAACATCCATACTGCCCTAGTTCTGGAGTAAGTCGACAGCCAAACCCTATTACGAAAGTCATTTTTTGTTATGTATTTTCCAGCAATATGAAAGTTTTGTTCTCTTTTGTGAGAGTCTTTTGAAAGCTCGTAGGGTTGACAGTTGAACCTAGTTCAGAAACAACCAAGATCTCTTTACAACTAGTTCAAACACTGCACAAAATAATAGAGAACCCATTTAAGAAAGCAAAAACTGCATATACTAAAGAAAGAAATATTCAAAAAACTCCTTGCAGGAGATAACAAACAGGTTATGAAGTTTCATGCTCCGATGGTAGAATGTCCTACTCCCACAAGTAGGATAACAGGCCTATCATGACTAAGATTTTCTCTCCCATGGAAAATCTCTCTTCTCATGAAAAACTCGAATACAAGAGAGAGTATTGATAGGATTTCTAAGGTATAGGCATCTTTTTCTGCTCGGCTGATGAAGGGGCAAATCCTATTGGCCAGAGGAAGTGATGCCTTCCTATTGGTCCATGAAAAGGTGTCTTTTCCTAATTTTAAAAAAGCTAAAATAGTAAAATAGAACCTTAAGTTACAACAAGAAAACCTAAGTAAGATGGAATCTAGGTGAGGCAGAATGTCTTTGCCAACATTTTTCTAGTTACTTTTTTAAATCGGTTTCAGAGTTGAGCTTTTTCTGTTTTTCAGAATTTCAGTTTCAAGTTAGCATTCTTATTGTTATATGTTACCGCAGATTTTAAAATATTTAATTTTAGTTTCTATTTTAGATTTTGAAGTTTTCAAACCTAGGGTTAGTTGCAGAAAAGTTATAAAATAAGAACTATTGTTTTGTATATTTTCAGACCTAGGGTTTCTACCTAGGCTTGACAGCCAGCTACGGTAGGGTTCACAACATCTGAGTAGCCCGTGCAAACACTCCTCTTTTTACCTGCACGCATCACTTTTGTTGGTAGACGCAGATTAAATTTTAAAACAAAATCAAGTACTGATAAAGAATAATAAGATGATGTTAGTGAGGATACTTCCCTCCCTCTCCACACTTGCACTACTTGGACATGTCACTCTCATCCCTCGCTTGTCTCTCTACATGCATGAAACCTCACTTTGCAACATGCAATCCTTCTATTCCTATAACGGGTACTGAAGGATAGATGGGAGAGAATGGAATCAAAAAATGTGCATGGAAGCTAGTTGGGAATTAAATGGAGTGGCAGCATGGGAGACATAATATGTCAAATATTGGACGTGGAGGAGATAATAACTGTGGGAGATAAGAGACAAATGGGATATTAAAGGTGGGAGATGCAGCCAATACTTCCATGAAAATATCATTTTAGGTTGTAGAGTTAGGGTCCCTCCGCACTTCCCTGCACACAGGCTGGTTCTAAATTTGCAATTCTCCAACAAGGATGTAAATTTACTTATGCACTGATCCAATGCAATTTGCTACTGAAACCAACATACATAAGGCAGAAAATTGATGCTTGTCTACAGCTATGGGATGCCATCTACATCTTCCATTCAATCTGCAATGTGTATATGCTCAAACACACGCCTACAATGATATATAATCAATTCACACCCTCATATGCTACTACCAATGTGTGATTCTTCCAATCCACAAATTCATTGGTGTAACAAAAGAAGTATGCTGATGTCTGTGACTGATTTTTACTTCCATTTGCTGTTGTAAATCAAGAACTTTGCTCGGAATCAACTCAAACTACTGTAAAAAAAAATTGCTTAAGTGCTGGAAATAAACCAGCATGCAGGAAATGAATAGTTGAGCAAGTATGCAACACAAAACACATCACACAACAAGAGACACATGATATACTTAGGAGAAACCTAAAGTGGGAAAACTCCCACGAGGAAATGGTTGTGCTTCCTTATGTCAAATGAAATCGGCAAGATTACAAGCCATGGCTCTTATTTGGATCCATCAAGAACATTGTGAGTCACATCAACACCTCGAAAATGTTTCTCTTTGCTTAATTTAATTTTCAACTAACTCAAACTTCCCACACTGAGCTTGGAACAAATACAACATCCCTTGATGCCAATGGATTGAAACAATAAATCATATTGTAAGGGCCCAATGTGCATACTTATACACAATTCGTGTTATTGATATTTGCAGATGACCCCGGCTATGGATTCACCCTGACGATCGAAAGGAGAACCACTTCATCTTCTGATCTAGGCAGTTGTTCTTCACTTTTGTTGTATTTGGAAGATTCGGCAGTATATGCAGACAAAATTCAATAGGTGTCAAATTTAATTACTTCAGACTGCTCATAATGGGAAGATTTCCTGAGTGCCAAGCACTAAGTTTGCCTGTGTCAGGTCTGTCCAAGAGGGAAGATTGGGCTAGTGCTAAAGTTTTTTACTAAACCTATTCCTCGGAGCTAGGAAGGTCCCTGAGGGCCTGAACCATCCTCAAAACCTCCATCAGCTTCCTCCGATTCTATTTCCCTGCTCTGCATCATTCCTTCCCTCATGATTTTGAGTCTTTGGCCTTCATCTTTGGAAGGCTGACTCTGAGGGAGCCCTATTTGGATGTCTTTATGGCCGTACAAACCACAGAAGTGAATTACAACTGAATCCAATCGTTCCAGTTGATCCATTTCAGATCAGTTCACGTTTTGCTAGAAGCTGCTAAAGAGACTTCATGTTAGTTAGCTTACATTTGAAACAGAGAAACAAAAGTAGAATATAGTGTTTTCTATAACTTTTTCTTACCAGAGTTTGCATGGCATTTAGTTACACAAAATTTGTAAGGTGTTTTTGGGAATAAATAAAATGTCCAATCTCCTTATTGATTGATGTTCATTTTAAACGTCCATTGACTCCTTATGTTATGCTCTTATTGATGTTCATACTGATATTCAACTAGCTTCACATGCTATCCTTGACTCATCAATTTTATTAGATTTGAATAATACTTGTCACTTTTATTAGGATTTTTAGACTTCCCAATTTTATCGGGGCTTGCTTAACAATTCTATTAGGGTTGAAGAATACTTACAAATTTAATACATCCACCTTTAGTTGGAGACCTTAGAGAACAGGAAAATCAGCAATCAATAGTTAATTAACAGTTTTCATAGATTCCCCAAAATTCTAACTAGCACTGTTTATGTTTGTATTATTTTCCAAAACTAAACAGGAATCAGTTACTTTGATCAAAGATAAAACCAGGAGAGGTTGCTAGCCGTATGAGCATTTTGAAATTCATTTTGTGGTTCCTCTCATTGTATGCAATAAATCCGTCTAAGAAGTTGTATTATAATGGTAACGGGGCAAATTCAAATTCCTCTCTAACTACAATAAGGCAGCCCATAACCTAGAACAAATATACAACGAGGGTTTCATATGACAAATATGACCTACATAGCCTAGGTTAGCTAATAAGTACCCCAGACCAGAGTGTTGGCTTTAGAATGTCTCCAAAGCATATGCCACACTAGAAGGCAGCCTTAAGAATGTGGCCAAAGTATACCCCATACTCAAATCCAGCTTCAAGAATGTGGCTAAAGCATAGTTACCATGTTCGAATAGTTAGGGTTGTTCGGATAGGGAACAAAGTTCAGAAGTATGCCCGAATTTTGCTAGAAATTCGGTTTGGTTCGGTTTGGCTCGAAAAAATTATAGAATTTTTAAAAAATATAAAATATGCATAATTACCAAAAAAATTATAAAAACTAGAATACTTATTAATAATATACTAAAAGTTAAACCTCAAATAATTAAATGCCTGTAAGCTAGTTACCCCTAAAGTAACTAAGAACATTCGGCCATACATTCAAGTACCCCTACTAGTATGTATCAGCCTCAAGATATTGCTATTACATTATTAACGTACTCTCAATATTAAGAAGTTGCTTGGTCCAAAAAGGTGCAAAAATGGATTTTATGAAAATAAGAAAAATATTGCCATCAATGCGTAGAGCTTGAGAAAATATACACTTTTGGAGAAAACGGCACTAGAAACTGAAGCAATACCAATGAAAGTCTATGGCACATGCAAGTTTTTGCTGCTACATCTACTAGCATGCATTCCAAAAATGGCATATTTTTTTCTCTCCTTGTCAAAAAAAAACTAGAACTGGACTTTTTTGCCAAAAAAGGAAACAATATTTTAGTCCCGAACCGATACCTAGCGAACAAGTTCGCTTTTCCCTGAAAATTCAGTACGAACCGAATTTCGCCTGTGTTCGCCCGAACATGGTACCTATGGGCTAAAGCATACCCCATCCTAGATACGCACATGCAGAAGTATGCCCGATGCTAGAAAGTGGCCTTAAGAATGCAACTGAAGCATATTCTGTACTAGAATCCAGCCTCAAGAATGTGCCGGAAGCAGACCCATAACTAATAAGAACACGGCCAACACATACCCCACTAGTAATCAGTCTCAAAGAATGCAGACAAAACATGCTAAATATTAGAATCCGGGATCAAGAAGGTGGCCAAAGCATACCCAAAACACTGCTGAAGCAATGCGCAATATCTAGAATGCACCCATTACTAGCATGCATCGAAAGCATACCCCACACTAGAATGGAGCTGAAACATACACCATACTAGAACATGACCGAAACATACGCCCATACCAGAACATGACTAAAACATACCCCATACTAGAATGCATACATAGAAGGCAAGCCTCGATCATGTTGTCCAAATGCATACCCCGTTCTAGAAGGCAGTATAAAAAATGTCCAAAGAATAGACCATGCTAAAATGTGGTCAGAAGGTGGCCAAACCATACCCTATGATAAAATGTGGTCATTGAAGAAGATGGCCGAATGCATACTCCACTGCTATAACATGGCAGATACATAGCCCATACCAAAAACTAAAAAGCATACTAGAATGCATAATAGAAGGCATAACCTCAATCATGTAGTCCAAGCATACCCCGTCTAGAAGGCAGTGTTGAGACATGTCGCCAAAGCATATAGGTAGAATGCAGTCCTAAGAACATATCCCAGCTCACCCCCATGCCATACTAAAATGAGATCTTAAGAATGTGGCAGAAACATACCCCATAGTTTTTGGTATGGCAGAAACTAACATGAGATCTTAAGAATGTGGCAGAAACATAGTTTTTGGTATGGGCTATGTTTCTGCCATGTTATAGCAGTGGGTATGCTTCCGCCATATTTTAAATACTGCATTCTAGCATGGGGTATGGTATGGTCAAGCTTACCCATTATGGCACCGTTCATAACCTCACCAAAGATTTACAAAGGGAAAAATAAAAAGTGAACCAAACTCGTCCACACCGGGCTAAAAGATAGTCATAACCTCGCCCCAGATATAGAATAAGAAGATATTTTAACTCCGCGAGGCTACCAAAGATAGCCTATGGGACAACAACAGATCTGCTGTTAGTGAGTTTAATGATCAGCTCCATTAATTCGAAACAACAAAAAGTCCCAGCCTAATTCGAAACAACCTCTCAAGATCAAATAAAAGGACTTAACCTCTCAAGATCAAATTAAAAAACTCACCGCCTACTACCAAATTTACTGCCAGTAAAGCTGGGAAGGCGTATCTGTAACGGCGGAGGAACGGTTCCTTGTGCGACGAAACAACAGTCTCTGATACTTTTGATTCCTTTGCTTTTGATTCCCTTGGTGCCTCTACTCTTGCACCTGAATTAGCCATTTTCGCCACATATTATAAGAGCATGCGCATATTATCATGAAAATGTCCAGAGGAGAAACAAAAGGGCAAAATGACATACTTTTCTTGGGTCTGTTCTTTAAAAGCTTGGGCTGACTCATGGTTTCTCTCCTGCTCTTTTCCTTCGTATTGGTACCCTTAAAAATTCATGGCCCAAGGTTCTGCTACAGCCGTTACACGTTTAAAATTAGTGTAGAGAATATGATCTCCTGTTTCGTGGTTAAATTCATCATTTCTAAAGGCTTAAATACGCCAACTCGGACATGCCTTTCGAGTGCATCTTGAAATTCATTATCCCACAAAATCTTAATTCATCCTCCTACAAAAATTGGTTAGGATTACTTTTTAGGTAAAATATGAATGAATGAAAGATTTTAATAGCGTCTACAAAGACCAAATAGTCTATGACACTAATAGTTGTAATATTGTTCACTCATATGAATGGTCACCTTAAGAATCGTGTAAAATTTCATATATCTTTTAAAGGTTGGATCTTCTATTGTGGATCTTAATCAAAAATTTTGTTTTTGTCCATATAAATCTCAATTTATGATGATCTTTATGTCCATGAGGAGATGGTGATGGAAGTGGCACTCATATTTACATAATATTTGATTGGTAGTGAGATTGGTATGTTTACTTATTGAGTCTTCACATCTCCTCTTTTATAACTTAAAGGTTTTACATTAACAACTCCAAAATATCTAAACATATATAAATCAAAATATCACATAACTATATAAACTATGAAACAATCAAGTACATACGAGAATTAAGGTTAGGAAAATAATAGAATTGGGGTTAGGAACATAAATATGCTAAATTATGTTAATATGGTGGCAATCAATAGTGGTAGTTTGTATGAAGAAAATAAGTTCAAAAGGTGAGATGAACAAAACCCATAAATTTTGAAGTGAACAAAGATGACTACCGGTTTAGTAAAGTTGTGACCAATTTAGTGGAGATGATAATTCTAAGAAAATTGCCCCATAAGTAAAATGACAAATATGATTGTGTGAATGGGTTATTTGTTCCCTAATCCATAAAATAGTCTATCTCAGTTTGTCAACTTTTATCATTTTATCGCAATTATTGGGAATTCAATTTCCTTTGATCTATCCCTAATCTACGCTCAACTCCTTAAAAACCGCATAATGTATTATATTCCTTAGACACAATCTTTACTCTTCTAGATGTTGGTGGAAAGGTAGGATCTATAACTAAAGGTATAAAGTATTTATCATTTTCAAATCTTGTTTCAAAATACTCTTCTTGATGATACTACCCAACCTAAATTGGATAAATTAGTTTGAAATTGTATGCCTTTAAAAAAATCTAATGAACTGGGGTAAGAGTCGGATTGACTCTTTACCCTTGAAGAACTTGAAAAAAATTTAATTTCCATGACCAAAAACAAGAGTCTAAGTCTTGAGAGTTTGTGTCTTGAATTATTCCACGCCTAATGGCCTCTCATCCACAACAAAATCTACCAAGTTTATCTCGAAGTTAAAAGCATTGGTTCCCTGAGTCAAGAAATTAATTGTGGTCTCATCAAATTGATTCTAAAAGGGATCAATAGAGACTTTATCGTTGGACAGTACTCAAACACTCTCCTTAACACCACCTACAAGATCCTTGTTAAATCTTTGGCTTTTAGAATAAACGTGTCGTTAAAGACATAGTGAGACTTGAAAAAATAAATTTTTGGAGGTCGGTTCATCATTGATAATTTGGTTTTACGATGGGAAACAACTCTTTGGGCTTCATACTTAAGGTAAAGATGTTATTCTTAATAAGTTTTATTTTGACAAGGCTTATGATAGGATCAAATAGTCTTTTGTTTTTAAAATGATGAAATGGTTTGGGTTTGGGGATCGTCTTCTCAATCATGTTAAATTTCTTTTCATTGATGCCCCTACCCAAATTGTTGTGAATAGGGTCTCTCACTAATTATTTTTACCTCAAAGATCTATTCAACAAGGTTGTCCTCTTGCCCCTTTCTAATATGTGTTAGTTGTTGATGTGGTTGGTGATTTAAAGAAATTTAAATCTATGTAAGGACACTTCTGATTAGATAAAAATAACAATATTCAAGCAAGATCTAGCTAAAGAAGTATAAGCAAGAGTGAAAGGTAGGAGATAAAGACGACTCAACTTGTAACTGAAGGTCTGGACTGATGAATGGGCTAGAAAGGAATATTCTACACTATGTAAGCTCTATTTTTAATTCTGGAATGTAACAATATCAGGGACATGAGCACCTGGAATGGGACAGGAGCGCCTGGAATGGGATAGGGCTGCCTGGGCACTAGCGTCTATTTTGGGCATTGGTGTTTGTGGGATAGTTGTGATTTTGGTTCATTATGTGTCACTTCTTATCTCTTCTTGTTCATTACAGGTCACGTCAGGTTCACTATAGGTTTGCTCAGTCGCACGTATACCTGCATAAGAAACACAAACTACTTGCATAATACTCAAGTGCACATTACATGAATAAATAATGCATATGCTTGAGACAAACTAACCTTGACGATCACCCCAATGTGATTATCACCGAGTGTTGCACTACATTTCAAACTCCATGTAGTTCGTGGGGTGTGTGATTGAAATTGTGTCCCTTGAGCTAGGATGCCCTAGTGTCGGTCGCACAAAGAATAACAGGCTACAATGGTCCCAATGCAAAATGTGTGGTATGGAATTCAGAATAAACCCTCCTATGCAGTGAAGTATGCAGTCTCAAAATGCATTCATTGATGTAGTGGATAGAAAATATTAGCTCCTTGTAAGTGTATATGCCTCTTGAGTACTTGCCCCGAACAAGGTTAAATAAGACATGTGTGTATGTGTGTGTGTTTAATATATATATATAATATATATATATATATATATATATATATATATATATATATATGATTCATTCACTTAAGTTTCATCATTAACAAGTGAAAGGCCAACCCAGTATATTAAACAAAGACATGAAAGACGTAACATCTAAAAATTTAGAAAAAAAAGGAGAACAGAAGCGCCCAGAGGGGACAGTAGCTCACAGATGCTCTTGCCCCTAATGGGCGGTTTTATAAAGGGTGGAAGAAAGATAACACTGTGGAATTAGAGCTAAATAGGATGTCAGCTAGTATGCAAAATTGTAAGGTGTAAGTCCATAAACAATAAGCAATGAAAATAAGAAAAATAAAAGCAATGTCAAGCAAAACAAGTGTTGTTAGTGACTAATTCTCTTGCTTAAGAATCGTGCATATAAAAAAAGTATTTAGAGACTAAATGTACATAGTAAGTGCATGATTTAGTGACTACAGTTGGATACATGCTTCAAAAATTTCACTCATTGGGGAAAATAAAATGAATTGTTTTGCCTCGATAGTAGTCTATTTTCAACTCTCATTTTTCTAATGTTACCATGCTCTTCTTGCAAAAAGAAGAACTTGATGTGAACAATGATATGAAATTCCTTCAATTTATTGTATGACCTCATGATCTAAGTTATCAATGCATAAAATTGAATGTATTCTTATTGGGGCTAGGAATCCACCTAAACAAGTGCATACGGATTGGAAATAGCTAAAACATGGAGAGATTGTGAGATATTTGGGTATTCCTTTTGGCATTGGTGTTTCTTTTTCTCAAATGTGGGATAGTCTTCGCATGTTCAAAATGTTAACAACATTTTCCTAGTTACTTGTGTTTGTTATTCCTCATGTTGGATGTCATTTAAACATAACTATCTCAAGTTGATTAAAAAGGCAAGACGATTTTTATGGGCTAAATGGGATAATAGCTAATGTATGATTGCAATATCTTGGACTCTTTGTACTTAACCAAATGGAAAGTGTGGATTAGGTATTATTGATCCTTAGAATTAAGACAAATACTTTATATCCAAGTGGATTGCTAGAGTCTTGAAAGGAACCGAACCTTCAAAGATCCTTCTAATACATAAATCGCAGCTTGCTTTTGCTCAAGGTAAGTGGGATAGAGTTAACATCCATGAAAAAATAATGAATGTCAAATTCTTTAAAATCAAAGGATCTCCACCGAGATTAGTTTGTGGACAGTGTGGCAAGAGACATCTCATTTTGTAGTCTAGAAGCATTCATCGCTTAGGCATGAACTAAGATTTTTCGGCTCTTCAATCGAGTGGAATTGATTAATCACTCTTAGTGACCTTGCCCTTGCTCTTAAATTCCTTATGTGGGTTCAAGTAGTTCAATAAAGTCATTCATACCTTTAGATACCTTTAGATTTCATTGATCATGGAATGGTCTCCTTAGCCTATTGTCGAAACCTCCATTCACCTTTTAAAAAGGTATAACCATGTTATTGACTTTATTATTTCTCTGGTTGACAATAATTTATTTCTCAAAATGTAGATTCTCAAATCCCATGTCATTTTATCGAGGATTGGAGATGGTCAAATGGAGTGAGATTTGATCAATTCTCTCTTAAAATAATTTATTTGAAGCTAAATCCTAGAATAATAATGCATAAAAGGCTAAATCATGATTAGAATATGAATATTCCTATGTGTACCCAAACCTATCTTTATTCCACTATTTGGTAATCAAAATCAAACTCTAACACTCAGCTCCTCACTTGGAGAGTGATTCGATGCAAGCTACTCACATGAAATAGGTTTAAGTTCATTTGAAACATACAACTAGCTTTCCCTTTTTACAGGAATATTAAATCTATTAAACATAGTTGCTAGAATCGCATAATTGCCAAGACATTTAGGAATCAAATTCAGTTTGATTTGCCAGTGTTTTTTAGCAAAAGGATTACTTGGAAAAGTGTTGAATTGGTCTTTTTACAATATGATATCTAAAACATTTAGAAAAAATATTCTCGAATAAATTTGGAAAAAAGATGTTATGCATGTTTTTTTAACTACACTATTTCTTAGGGAGAAATTATACATAGGCTTTACTTTAATTTCCTTTTACAATGTATTATTTTGAATCAAGTTATGTATGCCACATTGCAAGTAATTAATGTTTATCCAAACAATTGGTTAAATTTTAAAATCAAATTTCTCAAGTAGTTAACAATAACGAGGAGTTATATGATAAATTAAAATATCTACAACCCTTGGGTCTAAATTGTATCACGTGAATCCTTTATTTTTTGTTGTCTTAGATCAACTTGCAAACTTTTTCCCATGGGAATTATACTTGTGGTTGTTTGTGTGTTATTTGTATTGTTTGTGCTTTGCATTACATTCAACATATTTAATATAAAAAATGGGGTATGTTAGTTGGGGGCTTGTGTTATCCCTTCATTGTTAGTGGGCCCGTCGTTGTTTGAAAAAATTGCATTGAGCACTTTATGTAAGTTAACGATCTATTTGATGTATGCAAGTATCGCAACCGCTATTTTTTTATGCATGCAACAACTAACACATAATAGAATGAGTCTCTAAATGTTTGCCTTCAACTTTTGGTATGGGAATGCTTCAAAAATATAATATAATTCACATATATATCTTCAATATCACTCTTACAATTGATTTTCTATTATCGATTTATCATCCTAAATGCGCTAATGTACCTCTGTATTTGTATATTTCTTGAATTCAAATTAGGACCATGTTGGCATGTAATTTGACTCGTAGTAGGTGGGAGAGTCAACCAAAGAGGGAATAAAAACTCAAGGAACCTAGATCTAGAATTGAAAGGGACCAAAAACCCAAATGATTGGTTTTATAAAGATGTGACTAGAAACATAGGTACGAAACTAGTCACAATCCTTCAAAACTAGTCAACATGACAATAATACTAGAAAATGGTGTTTTGACATTTTTGGAGCATTAGGAATCATACAAACATAAAATAAATAGTAATTTGTAAGTTTTTGGATGTTTTGAGGTGATTGGAGATATTTTCAAGGGCTTGAGATAAGTAGAAGTGAAGTTTGAGAAACAATTAAGGGAGGAGATAAACAAGGTGGAATAGAGGCAGTTAAGGTCCAACAAATAAGAACAAAGAGACAACAAGCAAAAGATAGTCACAAGGGACCATGCAAAGTATTAAATATCAAAATTTAGATAACGTAAGGACTACACACCACCAAGAGTCTAACTTGGACCAAGGATTGCTAAACACAATAAATACACTTGAACTAAAGGGATTAACTAGTCTCGTACTAAAATTAGGTGTCTTCACAATGCCCCACTTTTAAGTGTGTGTGAAACAATATATAAAAAAGTAAAGCAAAGTAGCACATCCTTGAGAGTGCGTTACATTTTAGTTGTTTCACCATTTATTAAGGCAATGTTTATATAACAATGAATTGAAAATCACGAGGAGACAGGTTTCTTTATCATAGATTGTAGCTCCTGCAATTTACAAAATAAAAGAAACCTTGTTTTCCTCATAATTTGGTTGGTACAAATCATATGTGCTCGTCTATGTTGAAACATGTTTTTCTATAAACATATAGAAACATGTATAAATAAAAATGTTGTTATATACAAATCCATAATCAATATATTACTAGGATATAGAAAATACAAAATAGGAATGAATACACTTGGTTATGCCAAACATAGTAGAAAATCCTTTGAAGTTTGCATCAAATCCAAATCTAAGTAGGTGTGTCGCACAATAAGGCTAAGACATCTAAATCTAATCTAGGTACATCACATGTATTCTCAACCAAGAAGTGAAGAACATATCCTAAGAGTAAATTATGCACGAGCATCTAGATTTATTTACTATCATGTATCATCCAAAAAAATTATAATGTTTAATATAATATAAGATCTCTTTTCATAAAAAAAAAAACATGATAATGTAGTTTTGAATAAGACTTGGTTACGTAGGTCTTTGTTATTTGTCCCATGCAAGTGTTGTTTTGCACAAAAATCATTGTGTGTTTTACACGAGTCTTATTCTAAGTAGGTGTTTATTGTCATGCTTTGTTATTGCCTACATACCCACCAAAGTAATAAAGGTTTATATTATGTTTTGTGCATAGTTTCTATTGTGTAGGAGTATTGATATTGTTCTACGTTATTTGTTGATAAGCGCAAGAATTTTCATTTTATAGTGGTTGTGGTGTTTTTAGAATAATGCATGGAGGATTGTGGCATCTTTAAGAGCTTTAATATAAGTTCCATATAGCTAAAGGAATATTAGATTAATAGCAAAAGGTTTCACCACTTGGCACAAAGGGTGTAAATTTAATATGGTACACATAAAAGTCGTGTATTTTGTGTTTGATAATACATCAAGATTTTATAAGAGCTCACACTAATAATGTTTATTCTATTAAATTACATAGGTCTACCCTTGAAATGACATTCGTTAGAGCTATATCGAGATAGTATACAAGGATTTATTGAAGTTGTTTAGAACACAATCTTATGTGTGATGGCTCAAACATGGGGTGTAACTTGCGAAGTTTCAAATATGACATTGTGATATGATCCAACATGTATTCTACATAATCTAGTATTGTAACTATTGGAAGGACTCAATTTGTATCTAGTTGTGTTTAGCTCCCATATTCTATGAAGGATTAGGATGAACCATACTTTCAAATGGGTGACTTGTAGATTAGAAAAATTATTGTAACTAGGTGGGTCTTGCATTACATGACCATGTCACTACTCTTGTGTTAAGGAGTATGTCATCACAATTGATACCATAGTCTAGACTATTTTGTTTAGTGTGATTTTTGTGTTGAAGTGATACACTTGTAAAAACTGTAAGTTATGAGAAGAGATCTTTTGATCTAGAGTTGTTGAACATCTTGCCTTTGAGATATTCATTTCATTATCATGTGTCGCATTATGTGATTGAATAAAGTTTTATTGTTATTTGCATTTATATGTTGTGCATTTTATGCATAATATTTTGTTGAGTATTATGAGTTCTAAATGGTCTAAGGCATATTGTAATAGGAACACCTAACTAGAACTACATCATTTGCTATCAGAGAAAGGATGCTAGTTCTCATGAAGTTTAAGATCTTATTGTTTTTTCTTTTCACTTTTGCTAGTGTGAATAGAAGGTAATTAAAGGCATATCCCAACATGATTTGGTGGGAAAATATAGTGTATCATCGTAAGTTGGTATCCAAGCATATTTTTGATTTCTTTTGGTGAATGAGTCAGATAAAAGGTGTGATGGAAATCAAAATAAATGACTGATTTTTTTAAGAACTCGAAAACTAATGAGATAACAATGTACCACATGGAAGAGGTAGTCATAGAAGAGCGCATAGGCTTGCAGTCTTAGTAGGTTTGATGAGAGAATGCAAGCACATCTATAATATATGGAGATAATTTGATTTCGAGGTATTGTTGTTGTAGGTGATGCAAACGATATTGATGTTGTAAAGAAGCACCTGAAATTGAAGAATAAGAAATAGAGGAACATGAAGATGGTTTTCTGGAAGTAGTTATAAGAATGAAAAGTAAATCAAAGTTGAGTTTTAAATTTTTTTAATGTGAGAACTTCTCTATGGTGGGAACATATATAAGATAAGGGATTGCGTAAAGAAAAATAAAAGATCAAGATGTGGAATAGATTTACTAGTATAATTGAAATTTAAATTCCTTCCACAATACTATCATATGAATTTATTTAAGAATTTACAAAATATGTTTAAGAGATATATGAGTGTGAGTGATTACATGGAGGAGTTTTATAATCTAAATATTAGAGTTGAACATATTGAAGATGATGTTAAAAATATTCCATGTTATATGAATGTATTAAGCACGAAAATTAAAGATGAATTTGGGATGATAAGGATACACTATATTGAAGAAACCTATTAATGTGCACTAAAGGCAAAGGATAAGTTGGTGGACAAACAACAAGGAACCATGTAAGGAAAAAGTAAGTTCACATGAGGTCGAGGGAAAGGTAGAAGTTGTGGGACATTTTTGTATCAAGGAGAATCGAGCACATCATAATATGACGAAGATGAATAGAAAGGTCAGGGAAACTCTAGAGGTGGAGGATTTTATGGTCAGTAGAATGAATGTGGATTCACTATAACATGTTTCAATTATGGATAAATGGACATGGAGCATTTGAGTGTCCTAACACGCATCCATTACAATGGTAAAAAAATGTAAGCTTGCACGCGGCACAAGAAGATGAGGAGAGTATTGCATCATTGCATCACACTAATGAAATTGCAATGAGGGAGTAATCATGATAAAGAGGGTGTTATTCAAGCCTACAAATGAAAATTATGGTCTAACATTGAATAAGCATGTGTAAGGATTATTTACAAATCAAAAGGTAAGTTTTATAAGTCAATCATTGACCGTGGTAGCACCAACAATGTTATTTTGCAAGAAATGGTGGATGAGTTGAAATTGAATAGGATAACGCATTATAATCCATATAAGGTTTCATGGTTCCTAAATGATCATCAAATTTTGGTAAAAAAACATTGTTTGATGATTTTTTAAATTGGGGAATACATAGATGTTGTTGTGTTTGATATAATGTTTATGGATGCTTTCTACAATTTACATGGGAGGCCTTGGAAATTTAAATGTAAGGTGCATTAGGATGATTATTTGAACACGTATAAATTGTTAGTAAATTATGGAGTAAGTTATACTAAATGAGTCCACTAAATGATAGGTATGAAGTAGTGAAAATGAGTCCAAGATCGATGTTGATGAAAAGTAAGAAATTATTGAATGAGATGAAGGAATGTAATCATTTTGTACTTGTAATGCCTATGATTTATAGTCCAAAAACCATGACTAAAATTAGAGTATTTTTTACATTTATGAACACTCACAACAACATATCAATGCCTACAACATTTACACATTCACAAACCCACTCATGCAATAATTTAAATTTTACTTGGAAAAAGAGGGAATGGAAATACATTACCCCAAACGTAAAAATGCAACACATATTACCAATCGTACCAATATGGCATAAAAAGGGGAGAGACCATCACATGTACTACTCCTTTTTCCTTCATGAAGTAATCATGGCTAGCCTTTGGTTCGTCCAAAATAAAACATACAAACAAGATACTCATTTCCCTCCACTTAAACCACCTCTTTTCACCCCACTAAGACTAGCCACGTATTCCCTTAGTTCCTCCAACGTAACAACACACAAAAATTTATTCGTTCATTGAAGTATCAAACCCTTTTACCTCCACTATTCAATGATGTAATCTTCCCTCACATATATTCACACTAATATGTAAGCTTCACAACAATTATGTAAATTCAACATCTTCTCAAAGGAGCAATTGAAAACACAACAATTAATCCAATTAAGAGAGAGAGAGAGAGAATGACTTTATGTACAATTTCCACAAATTACAATTCAACTTTAGCACTTTTTTATTAATAAACAAGGGTTGTCCTTTCCCATACAATTCAACTTACACACGTAGTACAATTTAATTTCTTATTTAATCTTTTATTTTACACAACATTTAAGAACAAAAAATATAAATAACAAATTATTTAATAGGTTATGGATTCCATCTCTTGTGTTAACGTACATCCCTCTAAGATGCACCGCACAAACTCTTTCATTTAGTGCTTTACTAGTTATTCATTCCGTCTAATGATAGGGCATCTCAAGCTCCAGAATTACACACTTATAAGGGTCTTACTGAAAAAATTTAGGTTATTAAAATATTTCACACATAGACACACATCCTCCTAGAGAGGTATTATGAATAGTTTCATCCCATCTCCACTAGAGGTAATAGACTATGATCACATGGGTATTACCAATTTTGATCACATTAATCTTGAAAAGACATTAGCCTGGCTAGATATTAATCATAACAACTCCTAAATTATTTGTTATATAACGTGATACATTTTTACACAAGGTTTAATAAGGAGGTCTTCCCACTCTGAGTTTAATGTACTATTTATGAAACACTTTGAGTTTCTAACTTAATTACAAGTAGTTTATCAAAATATGACACCCAAGGTCAAGACTTGATTACCTAGATGTTAGAGGAAGGTCACATAGATATGACCCCTTCCACATGGTCACACAAGATAATATGTGGTGTCATCTCTTGTTATTCAAGATAATTTAGGATGGAGGGTTCATTAGGTGAAATTCAAGTACCATCTTACACATATGATACAATATACAATAGGTGGGATGATAAATAATCATTTCTCGCATGAATCAAGGTCTCGCTAACTTACTACAATTCAACCATGAAAGTAGCATGGTGATATATATTAGGAAACTATTCTAGTTCCAAGCAGTACAATATTCCATTCAATACAAAATATATGTTTTTTTGTTCAAGAGCAATCACATAACAATTGTTACTGGGCCTTAAGGATTTCCGTTTCACATTAAGTTGAAGCAAGATTAACAAGAAGTTTTAGAGGGATGTTTCCAAAACGAGGGCTTTTTGGGTTAATACTATAAGAGGGGCACATATGTGAGGCCCGCTTCTCAAGAGCTTACACATATTTTGATATATAATTTACACATTAGTTACTTAAAGTAAGTAGAGTATTAGGATTATCAAGAGATAGATTTACCACAAGTTACAACTCTTGAGCCTTGGGTTTCAAGAGATTTTTTACATTAGGTCACTATCAATAGTGTTTATATTAATGTAATATCTCATGTTTACGATTAGGCGTGGTATAATTTCAACCAGAGTTGTAATACCAATGTACTTTTGATATTTATATTTTTTCCTAAGTTGGAGTCTCGACAAGTGTTTTAAAAGGGTTATAAATGGCGTTTAAGCATACATCCAAACATGATTCTTATCATATTTTTCCATGTTAGATGTTTCACATGACCTAATTATTGCAATCAAGATAAAAATCCATAACATTCATTATGGTCATCACATGTGTTTTCAAAAAACAAACTATCACTTAAAACAAGACTATATAATCTACATTTTTAATGCATTCCTAATTCAAGCTTTACAATTTCCTTTCTTCACGTCTCTAAGTAATGTTTAATTTACAATTATATCAACATAATATATCATATAAACATCAACATAATATATCATGGAAATGTCACACATTGCATTTACTTTATTTTCCACCATCTAACATACATGCAACAACATGGGTCAATATGAATTTGACATGGATTCAGCCCTTTCCTCACTAGCTATGAAAGCATACATTTAAAAAAATCATCCCAAAATTGTCATAGTCATTTTACGCATTTAAATAAAGAAGCAAGAGGGAGATATTTCATTATCTTCACACAATTGTGAATTTCATTTATATTTTAGAGAGAAGAGATTGAATTCATTATCTTCACACAATTTTCAAATTTGTGAAGAGTTCATAGGAAAAATTTAGTGTTAACAACAATTTTAAACACCACGAATCATCATATTAAGCAAGATTTATCTAATAGAGTCAAAATTGGTTTAAAATAAAAAAAATGGTCATAGAATGGCCTCCAAAAAGGATTAAAAAGTGCATGAATAAGGAAATGATCACTTCTAACCTCTTTTATTAAATGGTGAGAACAACAAGGAGTTGATGGAAGAAAAATACAATAAGCGACACTCGTTTTAGAGGAACTGCTCTAGAGAGAGGTTGATGAAGTTTAACAGTCGGCACTTAGACACCATAAACCAAAGTATTGATATATTTCAATATTTGAAGTGTGCACATACATAATGCATAAAAATTATTTTGTGGTTGATTAGATACACGAGGATCAGTACCTTAGGGTAAAATAGACTATGGTGGGGAACAACCATGAAGACCACTTGAAAACAACCTTCATGTCAAAATGGGGATCATTTGTATACATGGTGATGTCATCTGGGCTTTAAAATGTGCCAACCATTTTCTCGTGTATTATAGTGACTATCTTTAAAGACTTCATCCTCATGTTCTTGCAATTCTGACTGATATGATTGGATAATATATAGTCTCATCAAAGATCACCATGAATTTTTGCGCCTCATGTCTAAGTGTTTGAAAATAGTTACAAATTTCCTTAAACCTGAAGAAACATGTTTTCACAACCACTTTATGAACCCTGCTAGGGCATATCATATGCAATATGGTTTACTTGTAGACCCAACAAAGATAGTGGTGATCGTGTAGTTGGAGACACCCCAAACACAAAGAGAGGTGTGCAAATTTCTTGGCCATTGAGGGTACAACCATAAATTTATCAAGGATTATGTGAAGATTATCGTACCACTCAAGAAATTACTAAGAAAATAAGGAGAGTCTGAGTGGGGTGAAGAACAACAAAAGATCTTTGATGAACTAAAGAAACTTTCGAGTGTAACCATCTTACAATTTTTGGATTGGAATACCCCTTTCATGTGCATGTAGATGCATCTAGAATAAGAATTAGGGCAATTATTATGCAACAAAGATAGGATAACTTGGACCACTTGATCTTCTTTGCAATCAAGAAACTTATGCATGCTGAACAAAATCATACAACCACTGAGATAGAGAGGATCTCCATGGTCTATGCACCCTACAAGTTTTAATAATTTTTATTAGCAACCCCTTTTGTCTCTTACATTAACCACGTGGAATTGAAGCACGAAGTAAACAAAGTAGTCTTGCATGGGTGCATATGTAGATGGTTAGTATTAATTCAAGAATTTCAGTTCTCATTGTGGTGAAGCCAAGAAAAACAATGCAAGACTAGATCATCTCTCATGCATCACAAAGAGTGAGGAGGCTAATAATATTGAAGACGGGATGCAAAACATATAAATGCTACAAATCAAAGTGCATTGGATTACTAAACAATATTGTATTATTTCTCTAATATGGGCTTTCATTAAAGACTTAAAGCATGCAACATATGAGTCAACTAATAGTGAAAGTGGAAACATATCAAATAATAAGTGAAGAATTATATAAAATGGGTAGATATGTAGCTTTGCAGAGATGTGTGATGAAACATGAGCAACAAAAAATTATTCAAGAGACAAAAAAATTACAGGTGGACATTATGTCAAAGATGAGATTGCAAGGGAAATCTTATTCTTAGGTCTGGTGGTAAAACCTATTTCGTGATGCAAAAAAATATGTGTAGGCATGTGACCATTTTCATTGTATAATAGCGATGAAGTTCCCTTACATCCATTCATTGTATAAGATCCATTTGAAAAATGGGCAGTTGACTTTTTTGGGCACATTAATCTCGTTGTAAGGAGAACACACAGACAATATATCCTCAATGCAAGTGATTACCTTACCCTGTGGGCTAAAGCTAAACCCATAAAATATTTCACTATAACAACCATAACAAGATTCATGTGGGAAAATATAATATGAACAAATGGATGTCTATTAATCCTTAATAAAAATTACGAAACTCACTTCCTCAATGAATTGGTGCAAATTCTATTATCATAATTTATGATCATGCATCATAAAATTACACCATATCCCCCACTGATTTAATATAAATTGAAATTAAATCTTAATTTGAGAGTAACTATTGTAACTTAATGATATATAAATGATATATATATAGTAAATGGACAAGCAAGAAGTCAAGTGGTAGATATGAAACCCTAAGCAAGACAGAGAGATAGGTGACTTAGCTGATTTCTAGAGTGACCTGGAAGTTGATCTGAGTTGATAGAACTACTGGAACAGACTAGGAAGGAGTGTCGTCAAGAGCTCACTCGAAGGTCTAGAACTTGGAGATGTGTAGGATAAAAAGTGAACATGGGAGGACAGAAGCGCCCACGGGAAGACAGTGAGCTGCTTTGGGCGCTAGTGTCCACCCAAATGCTCAAGTTTTGATCCTTTTCTGGGCTAGGAGGAGCTTTGTTGTTGATTTCCTATTTGTTCACTCTGGTTTTGCTCCAATGTCACCGGTCGTACCTGTAACCTGCAAAATAGATACCTAGCCATGCACATACTCACAAACCACATCAAAATCTAATAAATAAGATGCAAAATGGGGAGTTGGACTGACCCCCCAGTGGTCACTTGAAGAGTGATCTTACGATTGAGTGTTGCACTACATCTGTAGATTCCACGTAGTTCTGTGTGAATGTGTGTGTAATGCATGTAGCTATGTGTGAATGTGTGTGTAATGATACCCTAGGTTACCCTTGTGCAAGTTGCACTATGATAGTCGGGCTAGAAACTAGAATGCTCCAAGTATGCAAATGTGTGAGATGGAATAAAATGAACTTCCCCTCTTATGCTTGTGTATGTAGAGTGATGCAACTCATTGTCCCTTGTATTGATGTGCTAGATGGATGCCTTTGTAATACTCTCTGTGCTTTTGGATGCAGAGCTTAGGTTATAGTAGATAATGCTTAGTGTTTGGCCCTTATTTGAGTGCAATAGCTAAGTATATATATGATTCCCTTGTTTGAATTTTCATAATTGACAATTGAAAAGGCCGACCCCAAAGTACTAAAAAATGCCCAAGAAGTAAAAAGAGACCCAAAAGGGCGAGAAAAGGATAAGAGAGGGTTAGGAGTGCCCATGAGGGACAAGAGTGCATGGGTGCTTCCATCCTATTTGGGCGCTAGTGTTTGATGCCATAAAAGATAAATAAGTCAAGTTCCGACATGGCTATAAGATGTGTAAGACCAAAAAGAAGGAAAAAGATAAAGCAAAAAAGCGAAAAGGAGTTGTTAACCACTAGGTTTATTGCTTAGGAATCATGTATATATTAGTATCCTTTAGGACCTAGAAATGTACCCAAGTGCATAGATTTTTGTGTCTACACCCACAAGACAGTGGAACAACATATGCCTTTAAAGAAATTCTAAGTAATATGTTGACCAAAATTTATGACGTTGGAAGGAAAAGATTGGGAGGAAAAGGTTTCAACAATTCTATGAGCATATAGAACTATGTATAAGAGATTGAACAAGCCACCCCTTTTAATTGGTATTTGGTACATAAGTAATGTTTTTAATTGAGCTTATGGTCCCTTCCTTATGAATTAATGGCATTTCAACTATACATAATGAAGCATCTATTACAAAGAACCTCACCAAACTTTTACAACTTGATGAACAGTAAGTGCATAATGGAACCAAAGAGTGGAGAAAGCATGCAAAAAAGATTAACATGACAGGCATATAAAAAAACTTTTTCTAAAGGTGTGAAGGTGCTAATTTATGATTCTAAGTTTATGTGCCACCCTAGAAATTTGAAGACACATTGATTATGACCATATGATGTTCATAAGATATTTCCTGCATGGGCATGCAAATTGAAAATTTTAAATGGATAACTATTGTAATGTCATTTTGGTAGGAGTAGGCTAAAACCCTACTACCAACTAAGGTCATGTTTGTAAATAAATAAGGTGTATATCATGAGGTTATAATTAGTTCACTTTTGGGTAGTTTTCTTTCATGTTTTTGTTGTAATAATGGTCAATTTTTTGTGCATGGTTTCGTCATTATATTCATTCAAAGATATTGCTCTCATAATGTGTAATGTGCATGGTGCATGCATCATTACATGCACAAATATTTTTTAAAGTTAAGGTATAAAGATGCACGCACAAAGGATTGTGCATGAAATTTAGTATGGGAGGAAGGAGAGCTTGCATGCCAAAATTCTAAAAGTGAAAAATATTCACTATATAAGTTCATATGTGTGGGTTTGGCAATACTAAGTTGGAGTATTGTTTTAGCGTGAGGTACACTAGAACATGACATGTGTTCAAAACTTGGATTTTTTTGTAGAAGGGAAAAGGTGTGCTATGTGTGAAGGAAAAATGGTAGAAAATGCATGATAAAAACAGTCAAGCACTTATGGAGTGAAGTTTTAAAAGTTAATAATGAAAAAGGATGATGGATAAAAGCATACAGAAAAGTGGAGTGCACAAAAAAGGAGAAAGTGGTGGTTAGAAGGTGTTTGCAGGAAATATAGGGGAAAGGAAGCACATGTAAGAGATGAATGTGTTAGGAATGTAAGGAACATGATGTGGCACAAGAAGAAAAGCCACCAATGTAGCTAAAGGCATGAGGAGAAAACAACACATATCCATAAAATTCGTAATGCACACATGCAAATTGATGGGGTCATCACCGAGTTAATTCAAGTTCAAGATTCGAAAAAGAAGTGAGAATAAAGAGTTGGGAGTAGCTGGTAGCAACTTAGCAATGAATGTGGTAGGTGAAGTGAGAGTTCATACATGCAAAGGGAGTACATACAACCTCATATAACATTTTAAAGGGATATAAATAGGGCATATGAACTCATTTCATGGTTACTTACATTCTGTAGGTGAAACCATAACTCAATACAAAACAAAATCAAGTTTCAAAGATGACACAAAGCATAGAAAAATAAATTTAATCTATTTATGCCATTGTTGAGGTATTCAAGTTGTTTACTGCACATAAAGTGGAAGAAAAGAGTAAGAACATCACAGGTTGTAAGTTTACAAGGTTTTTGCTTCATACCTCAACCACCATTAACATGGGGGTTGAGTTCTTCCAATAGCTATGAAGAGTTTTTAGGCATTGAACTACCTTAGGGTGAATTATCATGGTTCCCAAATAGGATGATTGGATAGAACCAGATGAGAGGAGGTGCATGAGATTGGTTTCATGCAAAAGTCAAGTTCTTATAACACATCTAGTTCAAGTGATTCGAGTGACTCAATGTTGGGAGAAGAAGAACTAAAAAAATTACAATTGAGGGGATTGAGGAAGACGAAGTTGAATTAGAAACTATCACATCTATGCAGGTAAAGAATAATTAGGTACCCAAAATGACACCTGGTAGAGAGGTGAAGAGAAAATCAAAAACACTAATGCTCATCACCAACTTGAACTTAGATATGTAGTATCCAAATTCTACAACACATAGAGAGGACTAGAAGAACATGGTGCATATGTGCAAAATAATAGACTTCCATCACTATGTGTTAGGGCTTGAAGCTACTTTGTCACGAGATTATATGTGATAGATAGATAAAAAGATAATTGAAGGAGGAATCGTCTTTAATGATAACATGAAGCAAGTGCTTGAAAAAGTTGGAGTTTTACAATTATATGAACTGTCATATTTTGTCAAGTCCATAAAACTAGTGTAGATTTTGTTGTCACGCATGCATGACAGATACTTTTACTTCATGGGATGAAGAATGAGAATAATTTCCGCGTGCATTAGCAACACAATTGGGTTAGTCTACACAAGGGATGACCTTAGGGTAGATATATGTGATGATAAAGAGGTCAATGAAATAAGAGTCCTATTGAAATATAAGAGGGGAGGGCACACATTCCCTATTGCAAAAATTAAAAAGATCCGACGATAAGAGTTATGATGCACCTCATCACCTCTAAGCTATCTGGATCTAAAAGATGGGTGGAGATAAATAATGAAGTTTTTACACAATACACACAAAATGGCCACTAGGACACACTACAATATCATGTAATACATTATCGAGAGTATAGAACAAGATGCAGAACTCGCTAATGTTGTGGGAGGTAAATTTATATAGCATGTAATTTTGATTATGTTGGTCTTTAATGAAATTGGCATGTCATAAGGGAGTGGGACACCAACACGGAAATACCCTATGCCAAACAAATAATTGAGAAAGCACTATAAGGAGTGCCATGACTTGACCACCCTCATCAAAACATACAAAACTAAGTTGGATAACTAGCTAAGGCACTCGAGGAATGACTTAGAGGATGAGTGGTATGCGTTCAAATTCCAACCTGACTTAATGAAGAGAGAGGGAAAAAATTGTGATGTAAAACTATTCTTTGGCCCACATCCCCATGTTGAGTAATGGACTATCTCCATGGACCAAGTTACCCTTTTCTTTCACTGCTAAGTACTTTGTGTGATCCATTAATAGGATCAAGGATGTAACGAAATTGAAATTAGATGCAAAACGAGTGGATGATGACAATACCTCATCTTAACATAATATGTATACGCCAACAAGAGTGTAGGTGGAGATGCAAGAAAGTGATCTCTATGGCAATGAACCTTAGCAAACCATTGTAGTAAATAATTAGGCATACCAATTGTTTTATTATCTTAAGCCAAAGAAAAGAGCAAAGGGGAAAGTGCAAGAATTAAAAGAGGCAGATGAAGAGATGCATGCACTGAAGAAGATAAAGAAGAAGATCCTACATTAAAAATTATAAGAGGATGAAACTGGTGAATGTTCCTGTCAGAGTACCCAAACATTTCAGATGGGGTGAAGGTGAAGAAGAAGAGCAAGATCCAAATAAATTCCCTCTTGTGAAATAGAGGAGACTATTTAAATCAGGTGAGGAGATTGAATCTTATGTTTTCCCTGATACCACGATAGAGCTTGAAGCAAGTGGATCAAAAGTAACAAAAAAGGAAGAATAGCTAGAGGGATTGAAGGATTCAATTGTGTCATAGGCATACATGACAAATGCTAACACAAGAGTTAGTCATAAACATACCCATACTTTCAAAGGAGGAAAAAATGGATAAATCAAAGTGCAAAAGGTTGTGACACCTCTAAGGACACCTTCTTCACCAATTTTTTTTGCCCACGTAGAGGTTGAGAAAAGTGTTGTTGAAGACCCTAAAGAATCTATTGAAATACCTAACTCACCTTTGAAGATACCTCCCATGATAATCAATATTGAGGGAGAGGAAGAGAAAAAGAGTAATGATGAGGAGGAAGATGACCAAGACCAAAAGTGCACCAACGATGAAGAACAACATCATGATCACAATGTGGATAAAGGAAAGGGTATATAAGAAGAATTTGAAGAAGAAGACAATAAAATGGAGCTAGATGAGAAATAACCCCTAAAGACTTTATATTCCCTCTTCCAAAAAGGAAAATAGAATGAGAACTTTTCTTTTGAGCTTATTTGGAGGATATGGTTGCCACCTACAAGAAAATGAATTCGGTGTCTTTCACTTAAGATGCATGTACTGATGAGCCACAATTTAAGGTTCCAAAATCAAAGTTGCACAAATCACCATACGAGGTCACTAAAGGATTTGAATTGGCCTTCATGGACACTTTGTAGATGTCTAACACACAGGTTAGTGATGCACTTTTATAACTTGTTAGATAGGTTGTACAACAAAACCTCTCAAACAGTGCCAATAAACACGTGCAAAGAGAGCGTGTAAAGTAGTTAACCAAGGAAATCCAAGAAACTAAGAAGAAAATAATAACACAGACCAAGGAATATAAGGAGTTATTAGAAAAGTGCATGCACAATGATTTGAAGGCCTTAAATTGTTATGCTTGTGGAGCCTATTTTCATGTTAGAGTTTGGTACACCTTCTATGTGTTACACTCAGATATTTTCAAGGGTGGTTTATTAACCCATGGGTAATGGGTAACCGTTATGGGCTGGTTTTGGGCCCATGGCTTTTCGGTACCCATTGTTTTGTAAAACCGCCTCTTCGCCTACCTATTGATGTACTTATATATAGATGGACATACAATAGGATTGATATGAGTGTTTTTGTGAAGGTGAATAGTGTGTACAAATTAAAGTGTGAATTCGGGAGGGTTTGTTGAGCGCAGCTCCAAACAAGATCTGGTTATTGTAATTGTGAAGACTTTTGGCTTGTAATAAAATCTGAAAAAGTTTTCTTGGTGGATGTAGCCCACACTGGGTGAACCACGTTAAATATTGTCTTCATGTTTTACATATTTCATTTCTATAATTTCTATTCATACTTCTTATTATTGCGATTATGAGGAATTATTTCGAATTAGATTCTATTAATTCCTAACATAAATATTTGTAAATGAATCCTTATTAATGAACCCATGTCTGTTATAGGTGTATCATTTGATCAAGGGGGAGGTATGGATACACTTTAAAAATTGGTTAGCATGTTAGTAAAGTAGGAGGAACCTGCGCACAATAGAGGAAAGAGGAAAGAAACAAAGTAAAATCTCTCTGCATGGAGAAACTAAAGACTTGTTCAGATTTGATTGCCAAGTTATTATACAAGATGACATATGTTGAAAAGATACTCAAAGGGTTTACTAAGCAGAAAAAAGTGATGAAGCACATGTCCTACCCAAAATAAAAAATCAAAATGCTTTGGGTATACAAGTATACATCATTTCATCGCATAAATCAAGTAAATACAAATTACTCTAAGAAATTAAAGTTATGGAGGAAGAAATAAGCGTGAATAAAGACAAAATCAAGCAATGCCTCAGAGAGTTAAGGAAGGATACCTCTAAGGAAGAAAACACACTTTATAGTGCCAATTTAAAAGCAAGTAAGACTTTAAAAATATTATAAATAGAGGCTCAAGATCCCCAGAAAAATGCAAAGGACCTGAAGGAACTAGTCATGTGCATCGATAAATTAGGCCCTCTCCTTGAAATAGTCATAAATACATGTAAAGCGGATGAAAATCTACTGAGGTAGGAGGTGCCCAATTTTTTTGGAGAGGATTACAAAGGGTTACCAAAGGGGGGGTAACTATTTTAGTGTGGGGTAGTGTTGAGCCCCAAATTTGCTAAGGTTCATATACAAAATTTGACCAAGTCCTAGAGACAATTATCTTGGAGAGCACACACCTTTTGAAAAGTTATGATAAAATAATACGCCTGTGTTTTGAACCAAGGCAACAATCTTGCATGCACAAAGGTAGGGATAAGTGACCAAATTTTGAAAAAAAGGGATCCTATAAAAGACAAGAGCCATGCAAGAGATTAGAACATATAGGGAAGCTACGTGCAGATTAAATATCAACGCAATAAAAGGGATTGATAGATAACTCTGGATAAATATTATTTAAAGTATAAGCATGACAAAGTGAAACTAGCTACATGCACGACAATAGTGCAAGGGTAGTTAACCAACAGATTGGAGTCCTCAAAGTGATAAGGATTTCATACAAGACATAAAAATGAGGTATGAAATCATATCACGTGCATTTTTCTATGTTGTATAAGTTAAACTATTATAACTTAAAGTTAAGGATTAGCATAACTTTTATTAAGGTATACAAACACAAAGATAAAGAGAGATATTAAGATCAAGATAGAGAGATTGTATGAGATACTTTACGTGGATAAGTGATGAGATTTGTGTTTGATGAAGAGTAAAGAGTTCGTATTCATTGTGTTATTGTTGTGTATGGGTCTTTATTTAATAATGTTTATTTTATTTTATAATCTAATGTTATTTCTTGTGCTAATCTATCTCCCGTGTAAGCAGATCCCAGCTATAGAACATTTCATGTCCAAGCCAAACAAGATGAAGACTGGTATTCTCTCGCACCTTGAGTGAACATGTTAAGGTTCTACCTTAGTGTGATAAGTTGACGTGGGGTGGTGTATTTACTCTCTACATGCCATGTTGGAATAAGCTCGCGCTTGCAGTCATAGCAAAGAGTGGTAAAATTAGATGCGAAATACCCACCTGTTGTAATAAGTTGATGAGAATAGTTGCAGGTCTTGATGGGTATCCCAAGCCCTATGAAACCTGCACATGTCATATCCTTTCATTTCAATTTGATTTCATTTCAGCCACCCACTGTCATTCAAAATTACATGTCGTTCTTTCCAAACTCCAACCCCTCCTACCAATCATCCAATGCTATCACTTCTCTTTTAATTTTTCAATTTTTTTTACATTTCATTTAAATATATTATTGTTTATGAAGATTATTTTTGTTTCTATTCACTTCAAAATGTAAATGATATTAACATAGTCACTTATGTATTTGTTACTATCATTATATATATATATATATATATATATATATATATATATATATATATATATATATAATTAAATGTTATTTATTAATACTTTTATATGTAACGTATTATGACACGTAAAATAATCGCACTGACCTTTAATCAACCAACTTGAAAATGCAAACCACTTAAAGGTACTGAACTAGGGCTTAGTATGACACTTGATCTCATTTCACCTATCACGAATTTCCAATATCGTATTCATTATATAACTCCAAAATATTGTTCTACATTATCCCAACTAGGTTGAAACAAATTGCATCTAAACAGTGGCATAACTCAATCATGATTGATGAACCATTATATGGAAGTGCATGTCACCCAAATTCCGTCGCAAGCCCAATATAACCCTTTTTCTTTTTAAAAATCCTTCCCTGTGGAGATGGAGAGAAAATAAATACCTTGTGGCGTTCAACAAACAACATTGCATACTAAAAGGCTTATGATAAGACAAACACAATAGGGGGAACTACATCTCCCTCTCCATATAAAAGCATCATCCTTGATGCGATAAAAATTCCTAGGTTAGATAAAGGTACACATGAGAGCAAGGAAAATAATATCAACTAATGTCCTTACAGAAATGGACCTTACCGCCAAAGCACAACTACAAGGGAAAAGCAATAACTTGTGGTTTTCTCCAATTATTTGTGTTTTATGAAGATTAGTAGTTCTCTCATTGTGTTATTCAATTGATTCATTTCTCATGGAATTTCCACATTTAAGCCACTTTAGTTTCAAATTTCCATAGGTTTCCCAAAGAACACACCTCCCAATATCATACAAAGACCAACAACACAACACAAGTCAACTTCACAAAATACCCTTTATCATGTTTAACATGACAATTAGTCCCAAACGTGGACACCTTACACATAAAGGAGAGGAAGAACAATTCACGTATCATAGTTCTCAAACCACATGCATCTAACATGGAGGTTTATAATTGCAGATGTATAACACATAACAAGCCACAACAATAACATATCTATAAAAGGGTCCACATGACCCCAATAGCAATTGTCATAACCTTGATGGAATAGAACTCACAAAAGTAACTCATCAATATCTTGATACCTCCCATAAAAATTCAGATGCCTCCCAAAATAAATCTATGAATTGTAATATCAAAGCAAGGTTGGGTCCCTCTGTATTCCTGCTAATGCAAAATCACAACACCCCCAAATGAGTTCTAAAGATCTACTTTTCTAAGGCAGACTCATTTGGTGTGATTTCATAACATTGAACTTCCCCAAGGTGTGGGACCTTGCAAATGGGAAAGCTCTCCAGAGAAGGTTGGTTCCTCTTCCTAATCTACCTACCACAAGATATTCTAGTGTAACCAAGCTAATCTAATCCTAGTTGAACTTCCAAGGAGACAAGGAGAGAAAGAAAGAGAGGAAAACAAAGCCTACACTAAAACGGTGATACACCATAGAAGGGAGTAAGATATTATGTTGAGGGAAAAAGAAACAGAGAAAATGGAGATGAGGGAGGTCAGACAGAAGTGGCACGGCCCACATCTTCAAATTCACCATTAAACTCCATGAAACACAACATCTTGCACCTGCAAATGTGAAATACATGCACAAAAAAACAAATATGGAAGGGAGAGGCATAGGGAAACAACAAAACAATGCAAAGGGTTGAAGAACACCATAAAAACACATTTTTATTGCTCCAGAAGGTGCACAGACCATTAAATTTCTAGAATAGAGGCACAAATACATTTTTCAGGTGTGGGAGAAGGTTCACTGCTCAAAAATGGTGTCGAGAAACAAATTTTACAGAGTTTCTCTATGCCCAGAATGTCTCTCCTTCTCAAAATGAGAAGTGTTACAATATATAGAAAGAATAAGAGAGAGAGAAGAGGGAAAAATCGAATCCCGAAATCTGTCTTTCAACCACTTTTCAAAATGTGTTTTGATTCTTCCTCTATTGATGGACTCAATGCAAAATCTCATAATTCCAAAAATGACCCATACTTCATTAAATCTGGTGGTTAGAATTGGTTTTTCTTTTCTTTTCCACGCCAAAACACGTTTTGTAAATTTATCCCACAAAATCTCTACCAAAATTCAAAATTAAAGATTTCATGATGAAGAAATTCTCCATATCTTTCCAATGGTACCAAGATTGTCAAAAATGGAGCTCTGGATCAAAAGATATGGCCTCCTGAATTTTTCCTTAACGTTTCCTGCAAATTTGGCTTCAGGTGAATTTTGAACTTTTTCCTCGCAAATTCGTCGATGACGTGGCATCCATTTGAGTTGGTGGAGGCAAGGGCTTCCTTTTTTCCATTTTACATTTTTTGACAAAAAATCAAAAAATCCAATTTACCTTCGAAGTCCTGCATCCCCGCATTAGCTTTGACTCGAGTTTAAACTTTGACTTTTTCCTTTGCCTCATTCTGGAATGCGAGCTCATAGGTCCAAAACGTTTTCCCCCATAATTTCCTTATGTGTAGGAGTTGTCTTGACCAAATTTTCCGTGGGGTGAATTTGGGATAACAATTCCCAAATACATAGAGCCCCAAAACAACAAAACCAAGGTCTTAGTGCCATGCGGCCCCAGGAAATGTAGTCATATGGCACCTTGGGCATACCCACGTACAGTGAATTAAGTCCAAAGACCATATCAATACTTGATAAGGCCTATGACCCTAGTCATACACATTACAAACATATCATAACTATCTTGCTAACAATTTAAGGAAGCCATTATTACACATTAGACAATGAATAAGCGATTGACAACAGGATTCATAAAGCTTCAGTTCACGAAAAGAAATAAGTATCTCAAAATCAAATAATTGAAATAAATAAATAATTGAAGAGCCTTGAAGCTTTAACTATGTAATCAATATAATAATGTTGGTTTTGAGTAAAATTAAGTTCATGACTAAACTATTGTTGGTGCGAAATCACAACACCCCCAAATGAGTTCTAAAAATCTACTTTTCTAAGGCAGACTCATCTGGTGTGATTGCATAACATTGAACTTCCCCAAGGTGTGGGACCTTGCGAATGGGAAAGCTCTCCAGAGAAGGTCGGTTCCTCTTCCTAATCTACCTACCACAAGCTATTCCAGTGCAAGCAATCTAATCTAGTCCTAATTTAACTTCCAATGAGACAAGGAGAGAAAGAAAGTGAGGAAAACAGAGCCTACACTAAAATGGAGATACACCAGAGAAGGGAGCTAGATATTCTGTTGAGGGAGAAAGACACAGAGAAAATGGAGATGAGGGAGGTCAGACAGAAGTGACACGGCCCAGATATTCAAATTCACCATGTTAAACTCCATGAAACACAACATCCTACACCTGTAAATGTGTAATACATGCACAGAAAAACAAATCTGGAAGGGAGAGGCACGGGGAAACGACAAAACGATGCAAAGGGTTAAAGAACACCACAAAAACACATTTTTATTACTCTAGAAGGTGCACAGACCATTACATGTCTGGAATAAATGCACAAATACATTTGCTAGGCGTGGGAGAAGGTTCGCTACTCAAAAATGGTGTTGAGAAACAAATTTGACAGAGTTTCTCTATGCCTAGAATGTCTCTCCTTTTCAAAATGAAAAGTGTTACAATATATAGAAAGAGTAAGAGAGAGAGAGATAGAAGAGTGAAAAAAATTGAATCCTGCTTCAACCACCCCGAGATATGCATCGAATCTCACTTTGAAAGCTCAACCACTGAATATCAATGCCTTCTGCAAATTCACCCATAATATGTCACTTCTGGTTTCCCAGCGGATTGAATCAAATCAGATCTAGTAGTTGAAGAGATTGGATTCTGCGTTAATGGCCTAGAAGACTCTTCTTCATTTTTTACCTACTAGGGTTTGAAAAGGGATTTTTAATCCTTTCATGACATAGAGGACGTCGAGACGCTTCCAACGGTGTCAGATTCGTAATATTTCGAGCCCTGAGTCAGAAGATATGCCCTTCGAAGTTTGTATTGGGTCCATACAGGAGGGCGGGAAAACAACTTGAAAATGGGTCCCCTTTGATATGGGACACGTGGCAATCAGATTAGAGCAAAAATCAAGCTTGCGGGTTCAAAAATTTATCTTTTCCCCTTTTTTTCGCGAGAATCGCAAAATCCAGAAAACTCCCGCTGCCCCGCTGTTCCGCTTGGACACATGGCACCCTTTTGTTGGCTAGGGAGGTGCACTCCAATCTTTTCCTTTGTGCCATTTTGTCAAAAGGAAAATTTTCACCTTTTCCTCTGACTCCCCGCTTTGGTTTGACTCAGGCTCAAACGCTAACTTTTTCCTCTTAGCGGAGTCGCAGCCCATTTTGTAACTTTTACACCCTTTGGGGTAAGGGGCAAAAAACTAACCTTTTCCCCGACGACCCGCTTTGACCTAGGACACGTGGCGAAACCACACTTGTTTGAAAACCCTTTATCTATTCAATCCTTGAATCAACACCATTTTTTCCCCTTCTTGCTCCTGGACTCTCTGTGGCACTGCCCCTTCTTCTTTGACCTTGCAATTCCATTGTTGAATCTGCCTAAAGCTTGTAAAATAGATTTAAGACACGAAACAACTTGATAGAATCGTTTCTTCTCGCACTGGGTCATGGCCGATCCAATATTTTGCCTGGGGGGTGAAATATGGATAACAACTACCAAAAAAAGATTCATATTATGAGCACTATATAGCCAATCATGGCCACTCATTGGGTATTGTATTGAGTTACATGCCTTGAACATCAAGCCCAGATAAAAATAATAACAATGTATAGATCAAATAGTTTTGAATCATCACCTCAAGTCTTCATAAGGATCAACATAATCAGTATCCACGTAAAGGTCATTCCTAGGACAACTAGTTTAGGAGAGAGAAAATGGGGCACAAGTTATCATTTGTTGAGCCTAAGGTGTACACTACATAGTATACATGACTCCTGTTGAGAAAATTTCATGCATACCAAACGAATAGAAGTGGGTTTTCAGTCTAAACAAGAATCCACTTCTTATCTTGTACTCAACTGAATAAAGTATGGACATTTATTCACTTTTTCCTCACTTACACCTTGATACTACCCATAGGATCAACGACATAGGGTAACACAACACAAACTAAATCAATTAAACAAGGGTTTTTTACACAACATCATAATATTAGTGTTATATAGGTATTATATAAGTCATCAAATCATAAATGAACTAATTATTAGTTTCATTTCAAATGTAATACTTATTCCTTGATAGTACTGGAGAAAGATGAGATTATGTAGATGGTTTCTCAAAATAAGATGTTATTTTTCCTATGCCAAAACCAGGTGGTGTCACACTGGATTTCTTTCCTAAGGTTCCCTTTTTAGTTACCATTTTATTGTAAGGAAAATCTTTTAGTTGTAATGAGATAAAAATTGACTAAGGAATTACAGTGTCATATGACATGGAAAGAAAAATTACACTGATGATGATGCACATATATTAATGGTACCATGAAATAACAAATGACAAATAAAAATCATTGGACATATTTTAACAAATTATAACATTGCTAATAGCCTAATTTATAAAAGAAAATTAATCAATGTGATATGATCAAAAAAGGATTTTAAGTTATATCAATACTAAATAGAATTACCTGTAATAAGTAATTGTAGTATGTAAACTACAATGTTACAATCTATAAGACCTTGATTTATTTTTATTTTGTAAGTAATTTGTTGAATCCTTTTCTATTAATTGGAACAATGCCCGTATAGCGAATTGATAAAGATAAATTTTTGTAGGGTAAATACTAAATAGATTTATATGTTTGTGTATAAGTGGAAAGTTTAATCAAATTTAAATATATATCCCTAAAGTTTCAGTGATTGTGACCATTGGGTCCATATAATTCTTGGCAATCCAATAATGTTATAAAATCTTGGCCCATCGATTATGCGGCAATCCATTAAAAAAGACATTGGGATTAGAAATTTGTTGGTTATTCGCATGGGAAAAGTTAATGTTTGTGGTTTTTTTGGGTGAAACATGGGTAGTGATATAGTCAACAAAATATCCAAATGCATCTTCTGAAATTTTTACTATTCACCTAATTATGAATATTCACCACTAAAATTTCCCCTGTATGTTACAAATATTGACAATCGATCTATTATCAACAAGTACTCATTAAACAAGTTATGTTTTCACCTTAACTTGTATATATATTTGGAGGTAATGGTCTATACCATGCTAGGTATAGAAATAATTTGTATACAATAATAATGGATAGCTAAGAATAGATGCCACATATTGGGGTTCTGCATCAGTAGGGAGAATTTCATTTTTTAATACCTTATAGAGGTATCTTTGTGTATGTGTGATTTGAAGTAACTCAAGTAGGGAATTTTTTAATTAATATTTGTAGACTAGCCTAAAAATTCATAGAAACTCATAATATCTATGTAGGCTATATATTTGGATTTTTTATATACCCCACATTTGAGAACAATTTCCTTAGAATATTTCCATATGTAATTTCATGATTCAAAGCACGTGGGTAGACTATTGAAGATTTAAAAGATATAATGTAGAATTCATGAGAATATGTGTTGAAATATGACCTTTGGTTCCTTGTTGTGATGAATAATATGAGTTTTTTATGTTAATATAAGTAAAGGGGCTTAGTTTGTAGAAGAATTCCACATCAAGATTTTGTTTCCTATTACATAGACCAAGTTTTCCACCAAGGCACAAAAAATTGACGCTGCAATAAGGGTACAAAATATTAAAGATTATGAGGATAATGAGGTGTCATCCAAAAGAAAAAAGTTAAGATAGATGATATTATGCGGAGGTTAAAATAACTCAATGAAGCGAATAATCCAAGGTTGATAATTTAGTGCATAGAGTCTAGAGATAAGGTACACCACAAGAATGAATGTGTAATGTCTCATGGGAATACACTACTTTTTCTATAGATATGTTATCATGGAAAAAAAATATAAATGTTATCAGGATAAATGTATAACATGAAAAATTTAAAATTTTGGCCATGAAAACCAACCCCCAACTTGAAATCCTCTTTCTCGGTCATTGTGAACCCTTCCTCTAGCCAGCCCTTCAACTCATCCAGTCCCTTTGAGTTAGTGAAATAATTATTATGTCTGAGAGGAGCATTCTAACAAGATTTTCAAGTGTGTTTCATGTGTAGGGAAGTATATCTAGGTTGATTTCCATTGTCTCTATGAAGCCACTAAGATCTAAGGTGGTATAGTGTTTCCTGAAAGCATCATAATGCATATTTTTAGTCATGTTACAAATAAATTAATATCCTTTGGAAGCTAATTATAAGGTATCAACCCATCTAGAGGTTGTGTAGGAGATCAATGGAATGATCCATGGTAGTTTCAAAGATATTTATGGAGACATGTAATGTCAGAATCCATTCAAGTAAAACAAGATCATTGCGGGTACATGGAATGTAAGCTTCAACAGAGAAAGTGACTTTGTTTTGAATATTTTGGCAGTTATGGGAGGATTTATAAGCTAAAACAATATTCAATGGAAATATCTTAGATTCCACTACATGGCGAATATATCATTTTTTATCCTTGGTCCTACAGATTTCTATAATAGTCTAGGTCACTATTGTTTCCGCTTTGTGCTAAAAAAGTGAATAAGTCTAAAAATCAAATTTCAAGATAATTGGATCTTGAAAATGGTTTGAATGAAATCATCAGGTGTTTTGGTTCAAAATCATATGGAATGTTTGGCCTCTAAACTGTCAATATTATCTCCTGGGGTGGAAAAATAAACTTATGTGTTCTATACTCCCAATGACATGGTGACATCAACATGTTTTATAAGCTTGAGCACACTTTTTCACTTATTTTGTCCCTTTTTCTTTGTTCCATGGTGCAAGGGGAAGTTGGGACATTAAAGTGCATCCCCTTTTTATTGGTTGAGTTGTGTTAATTAAAACACATTAACTTGTTCCTTAGGCTTGTTCCACAACTTAAAATCATGACCCCTTCACCTCTGGCGTATTTTTTTACTATTGTCACTTGTCCCTTGTACCTTGGTGCAAGGGGACATTAGGGAGAAAATACTTCACCCAAACTCATGGAGTTAGCCCCTGGTCACACACATAACCTCATCTCTCCCAAATCTTATTTTCAGCCCCTCCATCTCTCTCACATGCTCTCACATGGTAAAACTTGTCAAAATCTAGTGAAAAGTGTAACTTCAAGACCCCATAATCCCATCACCTCAATTTTCATCCTATTTTCATGGGTGCAACTCACCCTCTAACCCCCAACTGACCCAAGTTAAGAATGTGTGGTTAAACACAAGTTAAATATGCTAAAAATAAGGAATGGGTTAAAACACCAGCACTAAGTCAATTTTTAAAGTTGTTTCCCACCCCTCAAAAGAGAACATAAACATGAAAATAGATGAACTTTAATATGGAACTCCATTGAAACTTCATATTTTTCCTCCATGGAAGCCATTAAAACCAGCTTCGTTCTCTATGTTTCTGAAATGGTCTTTTGCTCATTGTCAGTGATCTCGTGGTCGAAAAGCCTTGAAACTTTGCCAAAATTACAATTCAAAAAGTCCTTTGAGATGATATATCACTTGGGGGATGTCATGACATGAATTATTTTATATTTTATAAATAATTTTCCAACCAAGAAATCCTTTTTTTTTAGAACAACTAAAAAATGTCTTTGCATTTTTTCTGGGTGATCTAATAATTTGAATTGCGTAAAATTTGGAGTAGATGGTCCTCATAAAATTATATGTCATTTGAGTCATGTAGACTTGTCATGGTGAAGTGGATTATTTTTGGAGATATGGAAAAAAAAAGGGAGGGCCTCTCAATATTCTACCCACTTCAAATATATTTGCATTTTCTCGGTGATCCAATAAGCCAAATCGCCTAAAATTTGGAAAAGATGATCCTCATAAAATTAACTGTCATTTGAGTTATTTCTTGCATGAGGAAGTGGAGTATTTTTGGATATATGGAGGACTGATTTTTATCTCGATATTTTTCCCTCTTTGATGAATTTTACACGTCTCTACTGGTCCAAATGAGAGAATTATATAAAATTTGGAGCAAAGCATCCAGAAATGGAAACAAAACTTTTAACACCACTCTCATTTAATTCTTACAGTCAGAAGACCACTTTCTAAATATATACATCTAAGATAGGACCTACTAAAAATAGTAAGTGTTTGTATTTTAGTCAAATTGTTCATATCCATCCATCACCCATCAATTTCACTATATTTCATCATCATGAATATCAAATACTCAATTTTTGAGCCAACGGTGGATGGATTATCGGGTGGATAATATCATTGAAAAAATGAAAGTATTATCACCCGAGATATTCTCTCTATTCAATTTATATCTCATGAATTTTTCCAAGGTGAATATGGCAAAGGATGAGATCAAAAAAGAAAGAACCCATTCAGATAGTGTTTCCTCTTGTAGACACCTATTTCTTGACTACATCACTCACATCCTCATTAAAAAATCTTAAAACCTATCTCACTATTCGAAACTATGGATTCACCCCCATAAAATTATATTCCACCTCACTATAAAACTTATTTATTCATCTTAGAATCAACCAGTTTACAACATATAAGACTCCAATATTTATAGGTATTGTACAATAGGGATGGAAACCTGGAGAATTGCAACAATTATCCAAATCACTGTAAAAAATATGTGTTCCAAATATTTATACATATTGGAAGCAATATAAATTGTTATAAATGGGTTGCATGGGTAAATCATAAAAAGACAAAATATATTTTAAAAACCATATAACAATTCCTGTATGATTGAATAAAAAATATGAAGTTTATAAATTATAACCATTATTATTTAATTAATACAAATTAATTAAATAATTATACTATGCATAATTAACCTAACATTCCCCCCTTAATTGTGCATTGTCTAAAGAGATGAGGAGAGGAACTCTCTGAACAACTCAAACTTGTCACGTGCAAGTGACTTTGTGAAGATATTTGCTCGTTGTTCAGTTGTTGGACAAAATTGAAGTTGTATGTTGTGCTTCAACACATGTTCATGTATGAAATGTACTTATACCTCAATGTGCTTTGTTCTTTCATGAAAAATTGGATTGCAAACAAGTTTGAGAACACCTTCATTGTCAACATACATGGTGGTCAGCTTTGTCCTGTGGTATTCCAAGTCCTTCTAGTATGCGACATAGCCATAATCACTTCATAGACAGCTTCTCCTGCAGAACGATACTCAGCTTCTATGGAAGAGTGAGAAACAAAGTGTTGTTTCTTTCTTCCCCATGATATTGGTCCAGATCCCATAAAGAATACAAATCCAGAAGTGGATTTTCTATCATCAATGTTACCTGCATGATCTGAATCTGAATATCCTGTCAAGAAGAAGTTGTCGTTCTTCTTGTATTCTAGACCAAGATCCACTGATCCTTTGAGATATCTCAAAATATGCCTTGTCTGCTTTCCAATGACAAAATTTGGGTTCTTACATGAACCTGGATAGATAGCTCACTGCAAAGCTGATATCTGGTCTAGTGTAGGTCAGGTAAATGAGACTCCCAATCAGCTACTGATAGAGAGTGGCACTTACCTCAGGAGATGGATCTGAATGAGATAATTGCAATCTATTCTCCATAGGTGTAGTAATTGGTGTGCAATCCATCATCATAAACTTCTCGAGTGTTGTCTTGGTATATTTCATCTGAGAAACAAAAATGTGATTCTCTTTCTGCCATACTTCCAATCCAAGACAATAGTGCATCAGCCTGAGATCAGTCATGTCGAACGATCGATTAAGATCTTTCTTCGTTGCATCGATCATCCTCACTGAACTGCCAATGATGACTAGATCGTCGACATAGACAATGACAATCACAATCTCCCCCCTTGCTTTTTGAGGTAGAGATTGGGATCATATGGATTTCTAACAAATCCATGTTGTACGAGATGCTCATCAATTTTGATGTACCATGCCCGGGGTGCCTGTTTGAGGCCATACAGAGATTTTTGAGTCTGCATACCTTTGACTTCTTGACCAGGTACTACATATCCCTCAAGTTGAATCATGTAGACTTCTTCTTGTAAATCTCCATTTAGGAAGGCACTTTTTACGTCCATTTGGTGGACTTTCCATCCAAACTGTGCAGCTAGAGAAAATATCATCCTGATCATTTTGATCTTAGCTGTGGGAGAAAATGTCTCCTCATATTCAATGCCTTCTTTTTGTGCATACCCCTTTGCTACAAGTCTTGCTTTATACTTGTCCATGGTCCCATCTATGCTTTGTACTTTGTTTTAAATATCCATCTGCATCCAATGGGTTTCTTCCCTATGGAAGATCGACAAGTTGCCAAGTGTTATTTTTCATCACTGATTGATATTCAACAGTCCATGGCATCTTTCCAAGCTTTTGACTGTAGGGCTTCCTGGACTGTTGAGGGCTCATCTGATTCAATAACTCTACTCATCAAAGCAAAGTTAACTTCTTCTCTTGCTTTACTGCGAGTCCGTGGTCCAGGGGTGGATGTATCTGGTGGAGCATCCATTCTTGCATCTCGTAATGTACTTGTACACCATTTAGGCATACGTTGAACTGTTCATGTGGGTCATGGTTCTATCTGATCAACACCATCATCCCCATCATCACTTTCATCTTCAGTGGGAACATCAACTTCAATTTTTACAACTAGTGAAAAATCTACATCTTGTGAGTCCGAAGGAGGAGTCTCTGCTTCCTTCTTCTCAAAAACTCAACATCTCTGCTGGTGTAGAATTTTCTGGTCTTAGGATCCATCAATCTATACCCAAGAGTCTCTTCACTTGTACCCAATGAAGATGAGTTTTTCTGACTTCATGTCCAATTTCTTTCTGTTTTGTTTGGGTATGTGCATACTTGCTTTGCACCCGAATACTCTAAGGTGTGCAATAGATGGTTTCCATTTTGACCATGCTTCTTATGGTGTTACTCCATCAAGAGAAACAATGGGCACTCTGTTCAAAAAATACACTATTGTCTTTACTTGCTTCTGCCCAGAATGTCTTTTAAGTCTGGAATCATCGATCATGCATCAAACCATTTCCATGATAGTATGATTTCTTCTCTTAACAACACCATTTTGTATGGTGTGTGTGGAGGAGGATTTGTCAACAAATCCCATGAGTTTGAAGGTAGGATCTCTAACTCATCACTGGTGAATTCCCCCCCTCGATCTGAGCAGAGAGTTCTGATGTGACAACCAGTTTCATTCTCAACTGCTACTTTGAACTTTTTGAAGGTTTCAAATGCTTCACTTTTCTTGCAAAGACAAAAATCCACATTTTTCTTGAATAGTCATCAACACAAAGCATGAAGTATTGGAACCTAGAATGACTTGGCTGCATTAGACCGCAAAGATCAATATGAACCAGGTTAAGTTTACCATGAGCTCGAAATGTACTCCTCTAGAATGAAGCTCTGTGTTGTTTTCCTACTAACGTAATGAGGACACTTGTCTGTATCCTTCTGAAGAGATGGTAGCCCATGTACCATATTACGCCAGAGAAGTGTTTCGAGATATTTGAAACTTACATGACCAAATCTCTAATGCCACAATTGTGCTGAGGTGGAGTTCTTAGCCACAAGTGCTTGATCATCTCTGTGAACAAAATCAAGTTGGAACATGCATCCCACATTAGAGGCTTTTGTAATTATTTTTGAGCCTCTTGATTTGTCTCGAATCAAACACGTTTTCTTGCTGGATTGACTATCAAAGTCAATTTTTAGGTTGTGATCTAGGAGTTGACTGAATGAAAGAAGATTCTTAGTCAACCCAGGGACATATAGTACATGATAGTCTACATTTGCATGAACCAAGGGGTAGAGAAATGTTCCCAATCCCCTGAACTGTATATGAAGAATCATCTCCCAATGAAACATGATTTTTTGATGGTGTGTCCCTCATTGAAATAAACCATAGTCTCTGTGGCCATTCATGTGTCGAGTGGCCCCCAAATCAACATACCATACATCACTAGATGACATGGATGGTTCACTTGATCAAGCAGTGAACAAGAAGTCTTCATTGTCTGAATGTTCTTGTTGCTCAACAATATTACCTTGTTGATGGGGTCTTATTTTCTAGTTCCCCTTTTTCTTCCCTTGATTGTAGTTAGAATGTCCCTTGTTAGATTGTTGTGGAGGTCCAGAGTTGCTTGATGAACCTTTCTTGTAAGTATTATACCAACAATCTTGTAGGTTATGTCCTCTTTTGCAGATTGGACATTGCTTCTTCTGTTTCTATCCCCTTGATACTGATTTTGATTTTGGGATTTTGATAGGAATTAGGTTTTCCTTTACCTTTTCCTTTCCATTTTTGATGTGAAGACAAGTGTCTGCTCCTCTTCATCATCCTTATTGTGCATTGCTTCCTCTTGTTGCAGTAGGTTTACCAATTTTTCAAAACTAACTATCGTATCTGACACGTTTAGTGTTGTGACAAAAATGTGGTAAGAAGAGGGGAGTGCTCTCAGAATAATGGGAATGAGAGCATCATCTAGTGACCTCCTTCTCCCAGGGCTAGAAGTGAAGCCCTCAATTCTGTAACTCTTCTTAGGAAAGCTTCTATTTTTTCATTCTGCTTGAACTTTAATGTGTGTAACTGACTCTGCAAATTCAGTATAACATTCTTGTTTTTGGCCTCGTATACTGTGCTCAACTTATCCCATGCTTCTTTGGTTGTTTGGCATCTCAAATGTGGGGTTGCACATCATCAGACACTCCAAACAAGATGATGAGTTTGGCCTTCTGATCTACTTTATCAAACTGTCGTTGTTGTGTTGTATCAGTAGTTGATCTGGTCAGAGTACCATTCACAGCAGGCCAGATTTCTTCAAACTCAAGTTGTGTCTTGATTTTTGTCTTCCATGCAGCATAGTTGTTTCCTCTGAGTAGTTGTGAATCTGGAAGAAAAAATTTGGGGGCATTGGTGCCCATTTTGCAGAGATCACTGACAAGGTTTGGCTCTTATCACTCCAGGTATAAGGTCTCCCAATCTATATACCGTCAGTCTGATATACCAAACCTTTCTATATATGCACCCCTTCTGATATACCCAGGCGGTATGTGGAAGAAGCTCACCCTTTCTATATACCCGGTGGTACGTGAAAGAGGCATTAACATACGTGAAAGAATTCAATACGTGGTACCAAGACAGTACTGATGGGGTCTGTGTGATTATTGACACTCCAGCTCAAAGAAATATCCTCATACATGCACGTAACTTTGCTATATACTCGGATAATTTCTCAGTCTGGATTTATGTCGTGCAATCATTCACAGATGGATGGGATGGTTCATAGTGTGTGCACTGTGACCTTATTACTCCCTATCGATTTAAAGGGACGATGCCCAGACGACGTTGTTGCAGCTATATTAGGTGTTAAGTGTAGTAGTAGTCGTGATGGCTTTACCCGTAAGCACTTCCCAGAGGCACCGTATATACCAAACGCTGTGAATGAGATCTAGGATCTCGTGAGTGTTACAGAACCAATTTTTAGCTATTTTTTATTACAATTCTGCCAGTTTCTGAGCAGTTACAAAGTTTTCAGTTGACTATGGCAACCTGCAAATTAGTACAATATAATGCTAGTATGCAATTACATTCAAAAAACTGAGAAAAAATTGAATGGCAGGCAATTTTTTTTTGTTTTGCGGGCCCTGGTGGCCTCCGGAGCCCAAAATGACCCAAAATGCAAAAACCGCAAAAAAATAGCCCAAGATGAAGTTTTTGGATAGGTCCTCCTTTAGCAAAAAATGCCCAAAATGAAAAAATAGGCTTAGTGGAGAAAAAAAAAGGAATTTACCCTAATTTAGGGTTTTTCTCACTAAATTTTTAGAACACTGTTTAGCTGTAACTAAACTGTTTAGTGATGGTTTTTCCACCAAATCAGCCTCCAGAATTGGTGGTTTTGCTAAATTTGGCCTCTAAATTTCAAAAAAAAAAAATTTGTTGTGTCTTGTGTGATTTGAACCATACACCTCACACTTCCCAAGCTTTACCTCTATCCACATTGGCTCTATGAGCACTTGTGTATGAAAAGAACAAATTGTATTTAAATAAAGTTTAATTTCAACTCACCTTTTTTTTTAAAATGGCTGAAGAGGCCTACATGGCAATGCATGGTTAGAGGTGGTTTTAGGGTTTTTCCTTTTGCATAGAAAACGAATCTGAGACTCTTCACGCTTTGTTCTACAAAACTCCTTATATTGTTATTTCTCTCCACTATTTTGTTTCATCCACTGTGCTTTTCTTTGTTTGCTTGTGTTGTTTGAAGTACTTTCGACCATTTATGTCAAATTGCAGTGATTACAGACTGGTTGTCATGGAGACCACGGTGCTTTTGATTTGCAATAACCAGTTTTTGTTTGTGGTTGCAGGTTGTGTGGAGGACATCCACGAGTAGATGGAGCAGGGCTCGGTCGTTGGCTGAGGGCACGACCTTAACTGCTTTGAAAGGTCTCGAAGCCTTCCCCCTTTTTGATTAATAGAACAGGGGCATGGTGTCTTCAACTCGATGGGAAAGCATAGTATGTCGTTTGCAAGAGGTCGGTCCAAAACTTTGCAAATGCTTCAGTTTGCTTGAAAATAGCTCGTAATGCTGCCCTGTATGGCTTGATGCAAAAAACAAAAATGTACAGCTCGATTTTATGCAAGGTGGCTCAATTCAAATAGACCCGACTTGGTGCAAAGCTCTCGATGGAATTGTGCAGGCTCAAGACACAGTCCCCTCTAAATCTAGCAGTTTGCTATTTTAGCAGAGACTAAATGGGTCTTTAAATTTTAGAGACAAAACCCCTAATGGGGAAAATTTAATAATTTTTTTAATTTCTATAATTTTCAATACCTGCAGCAAATTTTTCCTGGTGCTGGGTGCACCAGTGCAAAAAAAAAATTGTGTTCCAAACACCTGGAAGGAATAGGAGGATGTGAGGAGGCAAGGATGGGGTTGGGAGGTTACAGGAGGTTGCACATGCTCTCAGATGCTGCAAACACTTCTCCAAAACTCCTCTATCTCAACTGCTCTCTCTTTCCACTCCTCCACAACTTCATAGGTCTAGATTCTCGCTCTGGTACCAAATGTAAATAGGGACGGAAGCCTGAAGTTTTTATTAATCAAAATCAACCAGTTTACAATAGTAAGACTGCAATACTTATAGGTATTGTATAGTCGGGATACAAACAAGGAGAAGTTGCAACAATGCAACAAAAATACATTAGCTTCCAAATATTATCCCGGGAAGCATATAAATTGTTATAACAATTATAACAATTATCCCTGTGAAACTAAAAAGACAAATATGGTTTAAAAACCATATAACAATACACAACAAAAATATGGTTTATATTATAACCATTATTATTTAATTAATTAAATAATTATACTATGTATAATTAACCTAACAAGAAATACTTACATAGGTGTGTGAGTAGTAACTAGACTGGTTGAGTTCTTAGTGTATTTCCTTGTTATATAAAATGTCCCTCATGGGATTCTAATAAAATCATGGCTAATACTATCAAGTTGTTGATTAATTTCTTAACTAAATTGAGTAATCGTATCTTTAGGCTTATGTTGTTAAATAACCAGTTGTTGTTCCTTACATGTATTATGGTGGTTAACAACATTCCTCTCACTAGGTCAACCTCATGGTTAGATATGGTCTCAATGATAACATTATTTTTGTTTGCATTCATACCATTACCATGAATATAAATAAGATGTGAATATTATCAACATTTCCATCAATATTAGCATCAATAGAGGAAGAATCATTAATATTAGATATATTTATCATTTTATTGACATAAGTAGAATTAAAGGTACTTGGATGCAATCATCTAGTTGGCGTGTGGGACCTAACTTGTATGAGTTCCATAAAAAACATCATTAACATATGCATAAGCAAGGGAGGGTTTATAAACCCTAAAATTAAAAAATAGACCCAAAATACAAAAACCTTAAGGGTGAAGAATGAAACCCTAGGTTGTGTAAATAGATAAAAGGAGTGGGTTCACCAAAATGTTGTAATGAAATTACTTGTATAATTCAGATCATGAGAAGAAATATAACACTAATTAACACAATATTCCAGAATAATGATCTCAGTATGCAATTATAATAACTTCACCACTTCGAGGGGGTAACCTTCAAACCATACAATAATACTCAAATACTCCAATGATGATGAAATACTACCTACAATCCCCTATATATACTATTCATATGTTATGGTCATCACCAAGGCCGACCTACTAAGCATGAGAAAGTATAAATGATATAATAAAATGATATGGTAAGCCACAAGTCGGCTACTCATATCCTAATACAAGCAATAGGTTAAGGGTGTAGCATGCCCTTCCCCTTCAAAGCAACATTGCCCCCAATGTTGAGAAGCTCTGGGTGCTGCTGCAGGAATGTCATATCTTCCCATGTTGCATCTTCATTGTCCATATTCTTCCACTTGATCAGGTACTCAGTAATAACCCGTGTCCTCAATCTTTTAGTACGTGTTTGAAGGATGCATTTAGGTTCCAAGATGACCCTCCCCTCCTCATCGAGCTCAGGTAATATTGTTTGGGCTGATACTCTTTTTCCAATTACTTTCTTCAGGAAAGAAACATGAAATATTGGATGTATTCTGGTTGATTGTGGAAGTTCTAATTTGTATGCTACAGTACCAATCTTCTGCAATACTTGATATGGGCCATAATACTTCGGTGAAAGTTTTTTATCCTTTTGTTGTTGTTTCAAAGACATCTGCTTATATGCTTGTAACCGCACAAAAACCCAATCACCGACTTCAAAATGCCTTTCCGTGCGATGTTGATCAGCTTGTTGCTTCATGCGGTTTTGTGCCATGACCAAGTTCTCCTTGAGACTAGAGAGGACCTCTTGTTGATACTGAATGTGTTCTTCTATTGCTCTAACCCACGGTTGTGCTCTCAATGATGATGTGATGGATGGTGGATGGTACCCATAGAGTGCCAAAAAAGGAGACATTTTAGATGAAGTATGGAAGGAAGTGTTATACCACCATTCTGCAAGTGGTAACCATTGGACCCATCTTGCTTGTTTATCGGACGTAAAGCAATGGAGATATCCCTCCAAACACTTATTTACAACTTTTGTTTGCCCATCAGATTGGGGATGATAAGAAGAGCTACGAGCTAATTGAGTACTGTCGACACTAAAATTTTCCTCCATAATTTCTATTTCATTAATGTATGTATTAGGAATAGGATGTTGTTAAGTATAATTAGTAGTAGCGTCTGATAGAAGATAACGGCACCGTCAGTACGGTGTCACCAATAATGTGGAGTACGGTACCAGTCAAAGTACAATACGAATGTTGTAAAAAGTAAATATTTGTCGTAAGTGGTTTGGTAATGTTAAAATGTCAAAGTTTGGGTAAGTAGAGAAGTAGGGTCTACATGATTAGGAATTAGAAATATTATATTGGTAATAAGGAAAATGAGTGAGGTCATAAATATTTTGTGTATTTTATTTGTAAAAAGTCTAAAAATGTGGAACCCATGTAAAATGATAAGGTTTATTTTATCTTAAGAGATAAGCTTACATGTACAGATAAGAGTTAAGGTATGGAATATGATTGGTCAGAGTGGATTTCTTATCCTATCTTAGAGATAGGATGGATAAGCCTGGAAATTCTATAAATAGAGAGGCCACCCCCCTCATTTAGCATAGAAAGAAGTAGTGAGAAATATTGTAGGAAGTATGCGAAGGAAGCCATCAGTTAAAGGTGTGTTGAAGAAGCCATCAAGAGGTGTAATTGTAAAGTTTCTCCCATAGTCTTGTTGAAGTATCTCATGGGTGAGATTGTAACAGTTTCATGTTAATATTATAATTTATTTTGATATTTCAGATTTGTCGTCATTTTGTCTTATCATAGTCAATGGTATTCTTGTGTTCGGTTGTTGTTTTGTTTCCAGATTACATCCACCAAACTAAAGACTCTGCATTAGTAAATAATCATAGCACGAGGAGTTCCCGGTGAAGAATTATCATAGTGCCGGATTGGTGATGACATTTTGGTTTTGTTGCCGGGACCATTCCTCGTTGGTGGATTTTCTAGAGAGATATTCCCACTTAGGCAAAAATTAATTAGAGGGTAACCTTGTTTTTACTGTGCATAGTAGTTACCATGGTAAAGTCATTTTTACCGTGAATAGTACTTACCATGTTAAAGTCATTTTTGCCATGAATAGTAGTTACCTTGGTAAAGTTGTTTTTGTTGGGAATAGTAATTACCGCAGTAAAGTCACTTTTTACCGTGAATAGTATTTACTGCAGTAATTTCACTTTTTATCGTGAATAGTGTTTACCACAGTAAAGTCAGTTTTTACCGTAGTAAGTCAAGTTTTACCATAGTTTAACGTGGTCATTTCTATTTTACTGTAGAAAGGTGTAAAGTCACTTTCTAGGATAGTGATTCCAATTATTTGTGCACATAAGTCTTGTTAATTGTACTTGTGGGTTGGTATTTCACGGTGGTTACTTTTGAAAATGGGAAAGATTCCTGTTTTTCAGCTCAATCTAATGAAGATGCTTCTTCTTTCATTCAAGAGTTTAAACGATCTTGTATTTGTAATGGCCTTATAAGAAGGGAACAATGAACTGAATTTTTCCTACCTTTTTGGATTGTTCAGCACCTAGGTGGTTTGAAACACTAGGTGATAATGTGAAAAATTCATGGGATTTATTAACTGAAAGTTTTCTTGAAGAATTTGGTGAACAACAAAAATATGCAGATCTCATGATCGAAATCACAAAGCTATCCCAAGGAGAGAAGGAGAAGATAAGGGATTATCATGCTCGTGTTCTAGAGCTAAGGAGAAAGCTCGATGCCCAGATCCGGAAGGAAGGACTAGCGGATGGGTTGATGAATGGCGTGGATAATCTCCTCTGTAAGCACTTCATTCTTGGGATGAAGCCAGAGATCAGACAACGAGTGAAGTATGACCGCCCAGCTACCATTGAACAAGCAAAGGAGATTGCAAGAAGGCAAGAATAAAGCATGGAAGAGGAGCCCAAAGAAATTGTTGCTAAAGTAAAGCCTACACCAACACCTTTGGTCGAGAATCCACAACCACTCCCGGTGAGCACAAATATTTATCCTAGTACATCTACTGAGTATGAAGATCTGCTCAAAAAGATGGGTCAGTTAACTATTAATCTTCTTCAAGGAAAGGAATTTAGTTCTCAGGGAGAAGATAGAGGTCCAAAAAAGAAATATTTCTGAAGTTGTTTGTTATGGTTGTTATAAAAAGGGTCATTATAAGTATAATTGTCCAGATAGAGCTTCTACATCTAGTAAAGGAGATAATGATAAAGGAAAAACACCTGTGAATTCTTTTGATGTAGTAGATAAGAGCAGAAATAATGAAGTAGATGTGTTTGTAACAAAAAGAAAGAAACAAAAAGATAATCAAGATGGAAATGATACTAGAAGATGAAAGAAGAAACTAGTAAGAAACATAGGAGAAGAAAGTTGGGTGTGCAGGATTTCTGATTCACAGGGGCAAGGACCATACTCCATCTGGAAGATCTGTCCAAAAGGCCTGCAAATATTACATATGGTCAACTCTTGGCTATGTCTTCTGAGAAGAGGCGGGAGTTGCGAGGTGGACTCAATGCTCGAAGAAGGAAGGAGGTTGAGTCCCTGTTTTGGAGGAAGAGGCAGATCCTATGCTCCACAAGCTGCGGATTATGTAATGAAATTACTTGTATAATTTCAGATCATGAGCAGAAATATAACACCAATTAACACAATATTCCAGAATAATGATCTCAGTATGCAATTATAATAACTTTGCCACTTCGAGGGGGGTAACCTTCAAACCATACAATAATACTCAAATACTCCAATGATGATGAAATACTACCTATAATCCCCCTATATATACTATTCATATGTTATGGTCATCACCAAGGCCGACCTACTAAACATGAGGAAAGTATAAATGATATAATAAAATGATATGGTAAGCCACAAGTCGGCTACTCATATCCTAATACAAGCAATAGGTTAAGGTGTGTAGCATGCCCTTCCCCTTCAAAGCAACATTGTCCCCAATGTTGAGAAGCTCTGGGTGCTGCTGCAGGAATGTCATATCTTCCCATGTGCATCTTTCATTGTCCATATTCTTCCACTTGATCAGGTTACTCAATAATAACCCGTTGTCCTCAATCTTTAGTACGTGTTTGAAGGATGCATTTAGGTTCCAAGATGACCCTCCCCTCCTCATCGAGCTCAGGTAATATTGGTTTGGGCTGATACTCTTTTTCCAATTACTTTCTTCAAAAAAGAAACATGAAATATGGATGTATTCTGGTTGATTGTGGAAGTTCTAATTTGTATGCTACAGTACCAATCTTCTGCAATACTTGATATGGGCCATAATACTTCAGTGAAAGTTTGTTATCCTTTTGTTGTTGTTTCAAAGACATTTGCTTATATGGTTGTAACCACACAAAAACCCAATCATCGACTTCAAAATGCCTTTCCTTGCGATTGTTGATCAGCCTGTTACTTCATGCGGTTTTGTGCCATGACCAAGTTCTCCTTGAGACTAGAGAGGACCTCTTGTGATACTGAATGTGTTCTTCTATTGCTCTAACCCACGGTTGTCCTCTCAATGATGATGTGATGGATGGTGGACGGTACCCATAGAGTGCCAAAAAAGGAGACATTTTAGATGAAGTATGGAAGGAAGTGTTATACCACCATTCTGCAAGTGGTAACCATTGGACCCATCTTGCTTGTTTATCGGACGTAGAGCAATGGAGATATCCCTCCAAAGACTTATTTACAACTTTTGTTTGCCCATCAGACTGGGGATGATAAGAAGAGCTACGAGCTAATTGAGTACTGTCGACACTAAAATTTTCCTCCATAATTTCTATTTCATTAATGTATGTATTAGGAATAGGATGTTGTTAAGTATAATTAGTAGTAGCGTCTGATAGAAGATAACGGCACCGTCAGTACGGTGTCACCAATAATGTGGAGTACTGGTACAGTCAAAGTACAATACGAATGTTGTAAAAAGTAAATATTTGTCGTAAGTGGTTTGGTAATGTTAAAATGTCAAAGTTTGGGTAAGTAGAGAAGTAGGGTCTACATGATTAGGAATTAGAAATATTATATTGGTAATAAGGAAAATGAGTGAGGTCATAAATATTTTGTGTATTTTATTTGTAAAAAGTCTAAAATGTGGAACCCATGTAAAATGATAAGGTTTATTTTATCTTAAGAGATAAGCTTACATGTACAGATAAGAGTTAAGGTATGGAATATGATTGGTCAGAGTGGATTTCTTATCCTATCTTAGAGATAGGATGGATAAGCCTGGAAATTCTATAAATAGAGAGGCCACCCCCCTCATTTAGCATAGAAAGAAGTAGTGAGAAATATTGTAGGAAGTATGCGAAGGAAGCCATCAGTTAAAGGTGTGTTGAAGAAGCCATCAAGAGGTTGTAATTGTAAAGTTTCTCCCATAGTCTTGTTGAAGTATCTCATGGGTGAGATTGTAACAGTTTCATGTTAATATTATAATTTATTTTGATATTTCAGATTTGTCGTCATTTTGTCTTATCATAGTCAATGGTATTCTTGTGTTCGGTTGTTGTTTTGTTTCCAGATTACATCCACCAAACTAAAGACTCTGCATTAGTAAATAATCATAGCACGAGGAGTTCCCGGTGAAGAATTATCATAGTGCCGGATGGTGATGACATTTTGGTTTTGTTGCCGGGACCATTCCTCGTTGGTGGATTTTTCTAGAGAGATATTCCCACTTAGGCAAAAATTAATTAGAGGGTAACCTTGTTTTTACTGTGCATAGTAGTTACCATGGTAAAGTCATTTTTACCGTGAATAGTACTTACCATGTTAAAGTCATTTTTGCCATGAATAGTAGTTACCTTGGTAAAGTTGTTTTTGTTGGGAATAGTAATTACCGCAGTAAGTCACTTTTTACCGTGAATAGTATTTACTGCAGTAATTTCACTTTTTATCGTGAATAGTGTTTACCACAGTAAAGTCAGTTTTTACCGTAGTAAGTCAAGTTTTACCATAGTTTAACGTGGTCATTTCTATTTTACTGTAGAAAGGTGTAAAGTCACTTTCTAGGATAGTGATTCCAATTATTTGTGCACATAAGTCTTGTTAATTGTACTTGTGGGTTGGTATTTCACGGTGGTTACTTTTGAAAATGGGAAAGATTCCTGTTTTTCAGCTCAATCTAATGAAGATGCTTCTTCTTTCATTCAAGAGTTTAAACGATCTTGTATTTGTAATGGCCTTATAAGAAGGGAACAATGAACTGAATTTTTTCCTACCTTTTTGGATTGTTCAGCACCTAGGTGGTTTGAAACACTAGGTGATAATGTGAAAAATTCATGGGATTTATTAACTGAAAGTTTTCTTGAAGAATTTGGTGAACAACAAAAATATGCAGATCTCATGATCGAAATCACAAAGCTATCCCAAGGAGAGAAGGAGAAGATAAGGGATTATCATGCTCGGTTCTAGAGCTAAGGAGAAAGCTCGATGCCCAGATCCGGAAGGAAGGGACTAGCGGATGGGTTGATGAATGGCGTGGATAATCTCCTCTGTAAGCACTTCATTCTTGGGATGAAGCCAGAGATCAGACAACGAGTGAAGTATGACCGCCCAGCTACCATTGAACAAGCAAAGGAGATTGCAAGAAGGCAAGAATAAAGCATGGAAGAGGAGCCCAAAGAAATTGTTGCTAAAGTAAAGCCTACACCAACACCTTTGGTCGAGAATCCACAACCACTCCCGGTGAGCACAAATATTTATCCTAGTACATCTACTGAGTATGAAGATCTGCTCAAAAAGATGGGTCAGTTAACTATTAATCTTCTTCAAGGAAAGGAATTTAGTTCTCAGGGAGAAGATAGAGGTCCAAAAAGAAATATTTCTGAAGTTGTTTGTTATGGTTGTTATAAAAAGGGTCATTATAAGTATAATTGTCCAGATAGAGCTTCTACATCTAGTAAAGGAGATAATGATAAAGGAAAAACACCTGTGAATTCTTTTGATGTAGTAGATAAGAGCAGAAATAATGAAGTAGATGTGTTTGTAACAAAAAGAAAGAAACAAAAAGATAATCAAGATGGAAATGATACTAAGAAGATGAAAGAAGAAACTAGTAAGAAACATAGGAGAAGAAAGTTGGGTGTGCAGGATTTTCTGATTTCACAGGGGCAAGGACCATACTCCATCTTGGAAGATCTGTCCAAAAGGCCTGCAAATATTACATATGGTCAACTCTTGGCTATGTCTTCTGAGAAGAGGCGGGAGTTGCGAGGTGGACTCAATGCTCGAAGAAGGAAGGAGGTTGAGGTCCCTGTTTTGGAGGCAGAGGCAGATCCCTATGCTCCACAAGCTGAGGTATTATGTAATGGTATTTCAATTCATGATGTCTTAGTTGATGGAGGTGCTGTAGTTAATGTAATGACCGAGTATGTAATGAATATGTTGGGTTTAAAAATCGATCGCCCTTCAACACTTATGTTAAGGTCATTAAATAAGGAAAAACTAAATCAGAAGGTGTAGTTTCAAATGTGGCAATATCTGTTATGGGTGTTGTATGTGTGGTAGACTTTCAGGTGATAAAAAATGGTACTGTTGCGTACCCAATGCTGCTGGGAAGACCATGGCTAAGGAGAGTTCATGCAAGAAACTACTGGAATGAAGGTTTCATGACACTTGGACGTGGTAGAGAGAGGGTGAAGATAAACGTGATCCCTTGACATCATAAGGTAGAACCTGTGGATTCAAGTGATGAAACTGATGATTGGACATCCTCTGATTACTCTAGTACCAGTGAAGTGGACACTGAAGATGAAGAAAGCGAGGTGGATGTTTCAGTCATGGATATCCTTCCAGTCACACAACTCATGACCCCATAAAATTATCTGGAGAAGAAGTTGATGATTGTCTCCAACAAATAAAGATTGGTGATGCTGTGATGGAGAGTGAGAAGGAATCCTACCTCCAGCTCTTTCGAAGGTACATACACCTATTCACTTTTGATTACAAGGAACTCCGTCAAGCAAGTTGGGTAGAACATTGTATTGAGCTGGTAGATAGTGCTAAGCCCATAAAGCAAATGCCATATAGAATGAATCCTAATTTTTCCAAGACTATAAAAGAAGAAATAGACAAGTTGCTTGATGCAGGATTCATATTTGCTGTGGAGAATTCAGAATGGGTTTCTCCCATTGTGATCTCGATAAAAAAGAATGGGAAGCTATGCATTTGTGTTGATTACAGGAAGGCAACAACATACAAGCCAAGCACAAATGGATAGGTGGAACGAACAAATTTTGTGTTGTATCAAATTCTAGCAAAAGATGCAGCCTTGCAGGTACATAAATGGGATAAAAGGATTCATGCAGCATTGTGGGCATATAGGGAAACATCAAAGTCAGCAACATGATACTCCCCATTTCAGTTGGCCTATGGCATTGATCTAGTTCTTCCTATTGAGTTTGATATTCCCACTGTGAGAGTTATGAAAAATGAAAGGATGGATGAAAGTGATTCAGTAAAAGAAAGGTTGGTACATCTTCATTTGCTAGAGGAAATGAGGGAAATAGCAAAGGATACAAGCCATAAGAAGAAAATGAAGCAGAAGGAGTACTTTAATCAAAAGATCCGGTGGTCTCCATTTCATGTGAATGACTTGGTTCTAGTATATGATTCCAGATACAAAAAAAGAAGACAGAAAATTTCTTCCAAAATGGATGGGGCCCTACAAAATAGTAGCTGTGCATGAAAATGGTACGTACCGACTGGAGGAATTGGATGGCACTCCCATTATGAAATGGGTCAACCACGACAAGTTGAAGATTTTCCAAGCACCAAAATAGTCTACTCCGAGGACGGAGTAGAAGCTAGGAAGGGGGAAGATGTCGACACTAAAATTTTCTTCCCTAATTTCTATTTCATAAATGTATGTATTAGGAATAGGATGTTGTTAAGTATAATTAGTAGTAGCGTCTGATAGAAGATAACGGCGCCGTCAGTACGGTGTCGCCAATAATGTGGAGTACGGTAACAGTCAAAGTACAATACGAATGTTGTAAAAAGTAAATATTTGTCGTAAGTGGTCCGGTAATGTTAAAATGTCAAAGTTTGGGTAAGTAGAGAAGTAGGGTCTACATGATTAGGAATTAGAAATATTATATTGGTAATAAGGAAAATGAGTGAGGTCATAAATATTTTGTGTATTTTATTTGTAAAAAGTCTAAAAATGTGGAACCCATGTAAAATGATAAGGATAAGGTTTATCTTATCTTAAGAGATAAGCTTACATGTACAGATAAGAGTTAAGGTATGGAATATGATTGGTCAGAGTGGATTTCTTATCCTATCTTAGAGATAGGATGGATAAGCCTGGAAATTCTATAAATAGAGAGGCCACCCTCCTCATTTAGCATAGAAAGAAGTAGTGAGAAATATTGTAGGAAGTGTGCGAAGGAAGCCATCAGTTAAAGGTGTGTTGAAGAAGCCATCAAGAGGTGTAATTGTAAAGTTTCTCCCATAGTCTTGTTGAAGTATCTCATGGGTGAGATTGTAACAATTTCATGTTAATATTATAATTTATTTTGATATTTCAGATTTGTCGTCATTCTGTCTTATCATAGTCAATGGTATTCTTGTGTTCGGTTGTTGTTTTGTTTCCAGATTACATCCACCAAACTAAAGGTTGTGCATTAGTAAATAATCATAGCACGAGGAGTTCCCGGTGAAGAATTATCATAGTGCCAGATTGGTGATGACAGTACCCAAACATGAGAATAAATTAGTCCAAAAATTACTAGTAAATATAGGGTCTCGATCACTTATTATAATCTTTGGTGTCCCATGAAGCTTCTGAACTGTGTCCACAAAGGCCGTTGTTACCGTGCTTGTAGCAAATGGGTGTACTGTCATCACCAATCCAGCACTATGATAATTCTTCACCAGGAACTCCTCGTGCTATGATTATTTACTAATGCACAGCGTTTAGTTTGGTGGATGTAATCTGGAAAAAAAACAACAACATAACACAAGACTACCATCGACTATGATGAAGATAGAATGATGACAAATCTAAAATATCAAAGTAAATTATAATATTAACATGAAATTGTTACAATCTCACCCATGAGGTACTTCAAGTGTTATTGACTTCACTTGCCTTTCACCAAGACTATGGGAGAAACTTTACAATTACACCTCTTAATGGCTTCTTCAACACACCTTTGAACTGATGGCTTCCTTTGCACACTTCCTACAATATTTCTCACTACTTCCTTCTATGCTAAATGAGGGGGGTGGCCTCTCTATTTATAGAACTTCCAGGCTTATCCATCTTATCTCTAAGATAGGATAAGAAATCCACTTTGACGAATCATATTCCATACCTTAACTCTTATCTGTACATGTAAGCTTATCTTTTAAGATAAGATAAACCTTATCATTTTACATGGGTTCCACATTTTTAGACTTTTTACAAATAAAATACACAAAATATTTATGACCTCACTCCTTGTCCTTATTACCAATATAATATTTCTAATTCCTAATCATGTAGACCCTACTTCTCTACTTACCCAAACTTTGACAATTTTAACATTGCCAGACCACTTACGAAAAATATTTACTTTTGACCACAACATTCCTATTGTACTTTTGACTGTTACCGTACTATACATTATTGGCGGTGTCATACTGGCAGTGTCGTTATCTTCTATCGGACGCTACTACTAATTCTACTTAACAACATACTATTCCTAATACATACATTAATGAAATAGGAATTACGGAGGAAAAATTTTAGTGTCGACATCTTCCCCCTTCCTAGCTTGTACTCCATCCTCAGAGTAGACTATTCTAGAGCTTGGAAAATCTTCAACTTGTCGTGGTTGACCCATTTCCTAATGGGAGTGCCATCCAATTCCTCCAGTCGGTATATACCATTTTCATGCACAGCTGCTATTTTGTAGGGCCCCATCCATTTTGGAAGAAATTTTCTCTGTCTTCTTTTTTTGTATCTGGAATCATATACTAGAACCAAGTCATTCACATGAAATGGAGACCACCGGCTATTTTGATCAAAGTATTCGTTCTCCTTCATTTTCTTCTTATAGCTTATATCCTTAGCTATTTCCCTCATTTCCTCTAACAAATGAAGATGTACCAACCTTTCTTTTACTGAATCACTTTCATCCATTCTTTCATTTTTCATTACTCTGACCATGGGAATATCAAACTCAATAGGAAGAACTAGATCAATGCCATAAGCCAACTGAAATGGGGAGTATCCTGTTGCTGACTTTTGATGTTGCCCTATATGCCCACAATGTTGCATGAATCCTTTTATCCCACTTATGTACTTGCAAGGCTGCATCTTTTGCTAGAATTTGACACAACACAAAATTTGTTCATTCCACCTGTCCATTTGTACTTGGCTTGTATGTTGTTGCCTTCCTGTGCTTAATAGAAAATTTATTAACTAGGGCTTCTACTACATCATTAATGAAGTGGCTTCCTTGATCTGTTACAATTTCTAATGGACAACCAAATCTAGTGACAATGCATTCATATATGAACCTTGCCACCTCATCCATGGAAGCTGCTTTCAATGGCCTAGCTTCAACCCACTTGGTTAAATAATCTGTGGTAACTACAATATACTTATTTTGGCGTGAGGTAGTTGGAAGTGGACCTACAATGTCTATTCCCCACTTTTCAAAGGGACCAAGTGGAAGAATAGGGCATAATGGAGCTGATGAAGTCTTACGGTTACCATGTGTTTAACAAATATCACATGTCTTACAATAATTATAACAATCTTTAAAAAGAGTGGGCCAGCGATAACCTGCATCTAAGATCCTTCTTGCTGTAAGTTATCCAGAGAAGTGCCCTCCACATGTACCATTGTGGAATTATTTTAGCAGTTCCTTCCCTTTATCACGTCCAACTGCCCTCTTATACTGTCCATCAGGTCCTATTTGAAATAATACTCCATGTAGAATAGAATATGGACGACTGGCTTGAGTAATCTTTCTCTTAGTCTTTGCATTGGCACCATCAAGAAACTTGAATTCATTCATATAATTCCAAATATCTATGTATTCACTAGGGATTGTGTCAAGGGATAACAAGGCTTCATCGGGGAAATCATCATCATCACAAGATGATCCTAAACCATCATAGGCTCGAGAGAGTGCATCAGCATTAACATGCTTCTTTCCTAGCCTATCTGTAATATCAAATTCAAATTCTTGTAGAAAAATTATCCATCTTACTATCCTCCCTGATGGGTTAGGCTTATTTACAATATATTTTAGAGCCTGATGATCTGTTACAACTAGAAATTTTTGCCCTAGCAAGTAATTTCTAAACTTCTTTACAACAAAAATGATAGTTAGAGCCTCTTTTTCAGTTACAGTATAATTTACCTCAGCACTGCTAATTTGTCTGCTCCCAAAGTAAATTGGATGTTCATTCCCATTTTCATCCTTTTGGCTCAAAGTACCTTCCTAGTGCTGCATCTGAGGCATCAGTGTACACAATGAATGGCTTACTCCAATCTGGATTCTTTAAAACAGGTGAAGACACCAGGGCTTCCTTTAGTTGTCCAAAAGCTTCATGCACCTTATTTCCTGGTGCATAAGTAACATCCTTCTTCAAGAACTGGGTTAGTGGCTGTGCAATCTTTGAGAAATTCTTGATGAACCTTCTATAGTAACCCACATGGCCTAAAAATGATCTCAACTTACTTCTATTCATAGGAAATGGTAAATCTTTGATTTTTGAAACTTTATCAGGATCAGTACCAATACCATCTCTGGATACAACATGCCCTAACAAAACACCTTTAGAACATCTATAGACACATTTTGTAGGGTTTAGTGAGAGGCTTGTGCTTCATCTAACCTTTGAAATGTTGTCTCCATTTGGTGCAGGTGGTCCAACCTGCTCCCATAGATGCAAAAATCATCCAGAAATACTCTGATGAAGGTCCCAATGTAGGGTTTGAACACCCCTATGCATCAAACACTGGAATGTTGTCCGGAGCATTACACAACCCAAAAGGCATAACTCTATAAGAAAATGTTCCCCAAGGAGTGGTGGACATGGTCTTCAGCTGATCTTTCTCTGCTATATGAACTTGGTTGTAGCCACTATATCCATCAGCAAAACTATAGCACTCCTGGCCAGCTACTTCATCCAAGATCTGATCTGAAAATGGAAGAGGGTAATGATCCTTCTTTATTGCCTTATTGAGCTTCCTGTAATCAACACAAATGCATAGCTTCCCATTCTTTTTTATTGAGATCACAATGGGAGAAACCCATTCTGAATTCTCCACAACAAATATGAATCCTGCATCAAGCAACTTATCTATTTCTTCTTTTACAGTATTAGAAAAATTAGGATTCATTATATATGGCATTTGCTTTATGGGCTTAGCACCATCTACCAGCTCAATAGAATGTTCTACCCCAAGTTTACTTTACAGAGTTCCTTGTAATCAAAAGTGAATAGGTGTATGTACCTTCGAAAGAGCTGGAGGTAGGATTCCTTCTCACTCTCCATCACAGCATCACCAATATTTATTTGTTGGAGACGATCATCAACTTCTTCTCCAGATAATTTTATGGGGTCATGATTTTGTGTGACTGGAAGGATATCCATGACTGAAACATCAACCTCACTTTCTTCATCTTCAATGTCCACTTCACTGGTACTAGAGTAATTAGAGGATGTCCAATCATCAATTTCATCAGTCGAATCCACAAGTTCTGCCTTATGATGTCGAGGGATCACGTTTATCTTCACCCTCTCTCTACCACGTCCAAGTGTCATGAAACCTTCATTCCAGTAGTTTCTTGCATGAACTCTCCTTAGCCATGGTCTTCCCAGTAGCATTGGGTACACAACAGTACCATTTTTCATCACCTGAAAGTCTACCACACATACAACACCCATAACAGATATTACCACATTTGAAACTACACCTTCTGGTTTAGTTTTTTCCTTTATTTAATGACCTTAACATAAGTGTTGAAGGGCGATCAATTTTTAAACCCAACATATTCATTACAGACTCGGTCATTACATTAACTGCAGCACCTTCATCAACTAAGACATCATGAATTGAAATACCATTACATAATACCTCAGCTTGTGGAGCATAGGGATCCGCCTCTGCCTCCAAAACAGGGACCCTCAACCTCCTTCCTTCGTCGAGCAATGAGTCCACTTCACAACTCCCGCCTCTTCTCAGAAGACATAGCCAAGAGTTGACCATATGTAATATTTGCAGGCCTTTTGGATAGATCTTCCAAGATGGAATATGGTCCTTTCCCCTGTGAAATCAGAAAATCCTACACACCCAACTTTCCTCTCCTATGTTTCTTACTAGTTTATCCTTTCATCTTCTTAGGATCATTTCCATCTTGATTATCTTTTTCTTTCTTTCTTGTTGTTACAAACACATCTACTTCATTATTTCTACTCTTATCTACTACATCCAAAGAATTCACAGGTGCTTTTCCTTTATCATTATCTCCTTTACCAGATGTAGAAGCTCTATCTCGACAATTATACTTATAATGACCCTTTTATAACAACCATAACATACAACTTCAGAAATATTTCTTTTTGGACCTCTATCTCCTCCCTGAGAACTAAATTCTTTTCCTTGAAGAATATTAATAGTTAACTAACCCATCTTTTTGAGTAGATCTTCATACTCAGTAGATGTACTAGGAGAAATATTTGTGCTCACCGGGAGTGGTTATGGATTCTGGACTAAAGGTGCTGGTGTAGGCTCTACTTTAGCAACAATTTCTTTGGGCTCCTCTTCCATGCTTTCTTCTTGCCTTCTTGCAATCTCCTTTGCTTGTTCAATGGTAGTTGGGCGGTCATACTTCACTCGTTGTCTGATCTTTGGCTTCATCCCAAGAATGAAGTGCTTAAATAGGAGATTATCCACGCCGTTCATCAACCCATCCGCTAATCCTTCCTTTCGGATCTGAGCATTGAGCTTCCTCCTTAGCTCTAAAACACAAGCATGATAATCCCTTATCTTCTCCTTCTCTCCTTGGGATAGCTTTGTGATCTTGATCATGAGATCTGCATATTTTTGTTGTTCACCAAATTCTTCAAGAAAACTTTTAGTTAATAAATCCCATGAATTTTTCACATTTTCACCTAGTGTTTCAAACCACCTAAGTGCTGAACCATCCAAAAAGGTAGGAAAAAATTCAGTCCATTGTTCCCTTCTTATAAGGCCATAACAAATACAAGATCATTTAAACTCTTGAATGAAAGAGGAAGCATCTTCATTAGATTGAGCTGAAAAAATAGGAATCTTCCCCATTTTCAAAAGTAACCACCGTAAAATACCAACCCACAAGTACAATCAACAAGACTTATGTGCACAAATAATTGGAATCACTGTAATAGAAAGTGAATTTACACCTTTCTACAGTAAAATAGAAATGACCACGGTAACTATGGTAAAACTTGACTTACTGCGGTAAAAACTGACTTTACTGTGGTAAACACTATTCACAGTAAAAAATGAAGTTACTGCGGTAAATACTATTCACGGTAAAAAGTGACTTTACTGTGATAAATACTATTCACAGCAAAAATGACTTTATCATGGTAACTACTATTCATGGCAAAAATGACTTTACCATGGTAACTACTATGCACAGTAAAAATAAGGTTACCCTCCAATTGATTTTTGACTAAGTGGGAATATCTCTCCAGAAAATCCACCAACGAGGAATTGTCCCGGCAACGGAACCAAAATTTCATCACCAATCCGGCACTATGATAATTCTTTACCAGGAACTCCTCGTGCTATGATTATTTACTAATGCACAACCTTTAGTTTGGTTGATGTAATCTAGAAACACAACAACAAACATAACACAAGAATACCATAGACTATGATAAGAAGGAATGATGATAAATCTGAAATATCAAAGTAAATTATAATATTAACATGAAATCGTTACAATCTCACCCATGAGGTACTTCAAGTGTTATTGACTTCACTTGCCTTTCACCAAGATTATGGGAGAAACTTTACAATTACACCTCTTAATGGCTTCTTTAACACACCTTTAAACTGATGGCTTCCTTTGCACACTTCCTACAATATTTCTCACTACTTCCTTCTATGCTAAATGAGGGGGGTGGCCTCTCTATTTATAGAACTTCCAGGCTTATCCATCTTATTTCTAAGATAGAATAAGAAATCCACTCTGACAAATCATATTCCATACCTTAACTCTTATCTGTACATGTAAGCTTATCTTTTAAGATAAGATAAACCTTATCATTTCACATGGGTTCCACATTTTTAGACTTTTTATAAATAAAATACACAAAATATTTATGACCTCACTCCTTGTCCTTATTACCAATATAATATTTCTAATTCCTAATCATGTAGACCCTACTTCTCTAATTACCCAAACTTTGACATTTTAACATTACCGGACCACTTACGACAAATATTTACTTTTTACCACAACATTCCTATTGTACTTTTGACTATTACCGTACTATACATTATTGGTGGCATCGTACTGGCAGCGCCATTATCTTCTATCGAACGATACTACTAATTATACTTAACAGCATCTTATTCCTAATACATACATTAATGAAATAGAAATTACGGAGGAAAATTTTAGTGTCGACAGTACCAAGGCATAAAAATGAGCATATTTGGTGAGTCTATCCACCACAACCATGATGACATTTTTTCCGTCAGATTTAGGCAATCCTGTGATAAAGTCCATGAAAACCTCTTCCCACCGTTGGCTAGGAATAGATAGAGGTTGTAGAAGACCTGGGGATCGAACTCTTTCACCCTTATTTTGCTAACAAACCATGCATTCTGCCACAAATTTTTGGACATCCCCTTTAAGCCCTTCCCAGAAGAAATCTTGTTTGACTCAATGATAAGTCTTCAAGAATCCAGAGTGCCCCCCTACTGGAGAAGAGTGAAGCTCAAATAGAATCCTATTTTTAAGAGTGGAGTTCTTACATAGGTATAATCTATATTTATACCACAAAGCATCCCCTTTCAATACAAAATTTTCAGACATGCTTGGATCATTTTGGAGATGATGAATGAGGTTTTGTGTGGTTGGGTCATTTCTCCATTTGGACCTTGCCTCATCCATCCAATCTTCTCATAATATGGATATTGCACATAACAAGGCTGCAGTTGAGCCATCTTTCTGCGATAGTACATCTGCAACTACATTCTCCTTCCATTTATTATAGATAATCTCAAAATCATATCCCAACATCTTGGAGATCCATTTTTGTTGTTCTTCAGATGATAAACGCTGCTCCAAGAAGTGTTTCAGACTATCATGATCTGTCTTCACTTTAAAGTGTCTTCCTATGAGATATGGTCTCCATTGCTTTACTGCATGAAGTATGACTAACATTTCCTTCTCATAAGTCAGCTTGGAAAGATTCTTACCTTTTAATTGATGGCTCAAAAAGGCAATAGGACGGCCTTCTTGCATGAGAACTGCCCCCGTACCCACCCCTGATGCATCACATTCAACAATGAATGTTTTGGAAAAATCTGGAGTAGCCAAGAATGGAGTGGCGCACATGGCCTCCTTTAGTTTCTAAAATGCTTTGGTTGCATCCTCACTCTAATGGAAGGAGTCCTTCTTTAATAAAGCTATGAGATGTGCAACTATGCTTCCATAATGCCTTATGAATCTTTGGAAATAACCTATAAGCCCCACAAATCCTCATAGATTCTTTAGGGTTTTTGGATCCTTCCACTCCATCATGGCTTTGATCTTATTAGGATCCACTTTAACCCCTTCATGAGAGACAATGTGACCCAAATATTCAACCTCTTTGAGTCCAAAAGAATACTTAGAGGGATTTGCATAAAGTTGATGTTGCTCAAGGGTTTCCAAAACCTTATTTACATGATGCAAATGTTCCTCCCATGTTTTGTTATAAATTAATATATCATCAAAAAAAACTAAGATAAACTTCCACAGGAATGACTTAAAAATAGAATTCATCAAAATTTGAAATGTAGAAGGTGCATTTGTGAGTCTAAAAGGCATTACCAGGAATTCATAATGGCCTTCATGTGTCCAAAAGGTGGTTTTATGAACATCCTCATCCTTGATTCTGATTTGGTGGTATCCTGAACGAAGATCAAGCTTTGTAAAATAAACAACACCATGCAACTCATCGAGCAAATCATCAATTACAGGAATAGGGAACTTATCTTTGATTGTGTACTTATTAAGCTCCCTATAATCAGGACACATACACCACATGTCATCTTTCTTCCATACCATCACTACTAGAGAAGAATAGGCACTCTGACAATGACGGATAGTTCTTGCTTCCAACATCGCTTGTACAATCTTCTCGATTTCACTCTTTTGCACATATGGGTACCTATAAGGTCTGATGTTAGGTGGTTGACTTCCTGGTAATAACTGAATAGCATGATCATCATCTCTCTTTGGAGGTAAGCCCTTTGGTATATTTTCAAATATAATAGAGTGTGCATCCAACACTGCTTGCATATCTAATGGTATAATGTCCTTAGAATGATGAGCCTCCAATGAAAAGAGTTGTGCCACAAATCCCTCTGCACCCTTTTTTAGCATTTTGTGCATCTGATGAGAACTTATTATTTGTGGAGACTTTTCTCTTAAGCCTTTTAGCTCAAAATTCCTTCCTTCAGAGTGAAATCACATGAACAAGTCTTGGAAGTTCATCCCAATGGTTCCCAAAGTGGTAAGCCATTGAACCCCTAACACAATGTTTGATCCTCCCATAGAAATGGCATACATGGGACTATTTAGTATGTAATCTCCCATGGCAAGATTGATGCTATTGCATTTTCCAGAACAAGTAACAGTACCTCCATCAACAACCATTACTTGACATTAGGAGTTGGATAAATAAAATAGTTTAGGCGCACTGGTAACTTATGATTGATAAAGTTGCGAGTACTTCCTGAATCAATCAACACTGTGACCCTCTAGTTTTTAAGGAATCCAACCACCTTTAGGGTTTGGGGGGTGCTAATACTTGAAATTACATGGCATGAGATCATTGGCTGAGGATCTCCTGACTCCTCCTCTGGCTCAACCAAGACCTTTGACTCTGAATCTTCATTACTTCTCTTCATCTTCACTAGGCCCATCAATGTAGAACAACTTCTTTTCAAAACATTTATGTCCAGGTCCAAATATATTGTCACAGTTAAAACATAACCCTTTTTCTCATTTTTCTTCAATTTGTTGAGGTGTCAATCTAACTGGTCGAGGGAGTCTTGGGGCCAAGGTGTTGCGATCTCTGGTATAAGTGAAATGTTGTCTCCTACTTGAAACAAATTTCTCCTTTGCCCTTCTTGCCATAATCATCGAATCTGAAACCTTATGAGGATTAAACATGCGCACCTCATGCTCAATGTGATCCTTAAGACCCCCAAGAAATAGGTCATTTAGATTCTCTTCAGTAATACTTTCCACCCATAGAGAAAGGTTTTGGAAGTGATGAATGTAATCCTTTACAGATCTTGTCTGTCTCAACTTTGCTAATTGGCTGAAGTAATTATCTGACACACTAGAACTGTAGTGTAATTGCAATTCTTTAGTGAAGACTGTCCATGTAACATTGAGACCACTCTTCTGCCTTTGAGCACATAACCATCGATACTAGACGAATTGGTCAGGTTCAAGATACAAAGCTGCTATGGTCACCTTTTGTCCTGATGGAATTTGATGTAATTCAAAAGAAATTATCCATTTGGTTGATCCAATTGAGTGGATCCTTTCCATCAAACTTGTGCATCTCCACTTTTGGAAACATAGTACGGGCCTGCAGAGTGCTTGTATTTGGATTGTGCACACTCGAAGATCCACTCTAGCTCATGTGTCTAATATGTTGACATGAGGATCCACCTTGATTGACATAAGTATGATTACCCATCATATGCGTACTGAATTTTTGCATGAACTCCTCCAATATTTGTCTAATCCTTTCCACATCTTCTTTGCTGACCACCCTGAGATTCGAGGTCTCTCAGGTTAAACTCAAGCTGTCTTACTTTATGGTCTATTGAAGTAAACCCTAACCCTGAGGAATCTATTGTTATATCTTCTATCTCTAACTCCTCAACTACTATCTCATCCTTTTATGGTGTTTTACCAGGAGTGATGGGATTCTTTTTTCCTCTTGTGGAATGCCCTGCCATGATGCCCCAAAATAGTAGGATGTAGGGATCACGGTCAAATTTTAGGGTTTCAGATTTCGATACGAATTCAGCCAAATATAAAAAAACTTGAACGAACAAAACCCAAAATACTTTTTTTATTCTTTCCGAAAATGTAACGAATTTGAAAAAATGCCACAATTTACACCATAGGGAGAAATTTTATGAAAAACACCTAAATTATGTAATAAAATTTTCAAAATAAATCAAAAAAGTCTGAAATTTTCAGGGAAGCCTTACTTGAAAGGTTTTTCAATTCTAGTAAAAATATCTCCCACCAATTCGCTTTTCTTTCACAATATATGACAGAAACAAAAAATTAGGGTTTTTACCCTAATTTTGGCCCAGATCACAGCTCTGATACCACTTATAATGAAATTACTTGTATAATTCAAATCATGAGAAGAAATGTAATACCAAATAACACAATATTCTAGAATAATGATCTCAATATGCAATTAGAATAGCTTCACCACTTCGAGGGGGCAACCTCTAAACCATACAATAAGACTCAAATGCTCTAATCATGATGAACTACTAACTACAATCCCCTATATATACTATTCATATGTTATGGCAATCACCAAGGCCTACCTACTATGCATGAGAAAGTATAAATGATATAATAAAATGATATGGTAAGCCACAAGTCAGCTACTCATATCCGAATACAAGTAATAGGTTAAGGGCGTAGTAAAATGAGAGTGATGCTTGTGATATTAGATGATTGATGATTTTCAAATGTTGTATGATAACGATGAGATGGGATAAGGAGTGATCAGTTCCTAACCTAATTATGTGTGTATGAAAAATTGACTAGAGGATTTGGTCGTCCTGCTGCCAGAGGAAGAGTGTAGGGAGAAAGGTGTGTTATTCTCCAACCTGTAACTACATCCTCAAGATCTATCCATTGCAGATGGAATCAGATCAAACATTTGTGTTTTTTGGATCCAAATAATTTTGATCAAGCAACTGAACCATATATGACATGTATAGGAAAGGAACTCTTGCCCCCACCCATGGGTGTCACCGCAATGTGATGGCTTCCAAGTTAGGTCATCTGGAAGCAAACACCAAATATAAAATAACTTCCTAAGGTAGGTCATCTAGGAAAGTAATGCATGTAACTCCCAACTTAGGTCATCTGGGAGGCCAATTATGTTATATTGTATTGATTGAGTAATATGATTTCAATTGTTAGATATTTGAACATGTTGATTGATTGATTGATTAGTTGGTTATGTGAGCTAGGAAAATACACTGATAATCAAGAAAGTAAAACAACCAGCCAGATACCTCCTCCTTAGTGATTCCTTAACAAACCTCAGAATGGGCAATGAAGCGTGGATGAGCCCTAATTGTGTGAAATGTAGGTGCTTCCCTCGAACTGAAGCAAGGCCTTCTCTGCAACAAGATCAACTTACTTTGTACCAATGAATAAAGGGGATAATGGATTTGGGATGATCAAAATGGGGCTATTTGGGTAAGGTTGAGGGATGTTCTCTGCTCAGAGGATGCAAGAACTCTGACAGGATATTCAAGCTTATTCTGAAAGAGGGGGGCTAAGGCTCTATTTATAGCCTATAAGTCAGATTAATTCAGAGGTTTAGAATAATCATGATTATAGAAAATAATCATGATTAGGTGAGTGGGAGACATGAGGAATGGCCCAAAATTAAAGTTGAATATTTAATTCATAATTGGGGGGGACACGAGGAATATTTGGCATGTGGGAAAGATTGGGTTTAGTTTAGGGGTTGAAACATATTAATTAATTGACTAACATCGATTAACTTAATGTAAATGTTTTGTGGGAAATGGAATGGTGAAATTAATTTATTTAGGATAGGTGTGAAATTGGGGTGTCTATATTTCCCCCTTTAAAAGGGTACTATGAAAGTAGTATCCTTTCAAAGAAAGTAGACGAGATGGATGAATATGCGCCAGGAAACATGATTGAATATTTTGAAGAGATTATTCTTAAGGAAGGTTTTCCTTGGATAAGAAGTAATCATAGGAAGAAAAGATAAGGCATTATTTAAGCAAGAAGTAGAATAAACTTTCACCTGTAAGAATGGGAGAATAATTCAATCTACCTTTACTAAGAAAAAAGTAAAGCAAATGTTTGTTGGGGAGAGTAGAAGGTGGTAGGTGATGGATGTTATGGTATCCTCAAAGATGAAAATGTCATGGGAAGAGGTGATTATGGATAGATTTGATGATGCCCCCCCTCGAGAGGGCTGATGGGGATGGAAGGTATGCTAGAGCTCTCGAAAAGAGGAGAGGTCAATTTTGCAGAGAAGAGGAAAAGAATAGGGTGGAAGAGAAGGGAATGAATGCATTGCACAAATGGGGAAAGGATTCAATTGGCCTTGAATTCTAGGTGTGAATATGTTTTGAAGGATGTAATGAGTAAGAGTGGAAAGAGAAAATGGAATAGACATGAGTAGTGGTTGATTATGAGAAGAGCAAGAAAATTCAAAGGTGAAGGAGACAAGGGTATGGAATAGAGCGGATGGAGAAAGAGGAGGAGAAAAAAATAAATGAAAGAGGTAGAAGAGAATAAGAGAGAGGGATGATAGGGGAAGAAGGGAATGATGAAGGAAAAACAATAAGAAGACAAGAAAATGATAGAGAAGAGGGTGAAATTATGAAAAAAGGGGAGAGAGATTCGAAATGAAGGGAGTAAAAAAATGAAGAAGGGTGAAAGAGATGAAGGGAGAGAAATGATGGAAAAACGAAAGAGATAATAGAGCTGAAAAAAACAATAAACTATAGAAGTAGGAGGTGAAGAAGACAAGGGCATGGAGAATGAGGAAAGATGAACAAGAAGGAGAAGACGAGATGAGAGTAGGGGGTAAAATCAAGAAAAAGGGAGATAAGGATGGAAAAATGAAGGAGATGAGGATGATGAATAATTTGAATAAGATGAAAGAGGAGGTAGAACGGAGAAAGAAAAGAAATTATGAGGGACCAAGAAAGTGTGGATAAGATTAGAGAAAAGAAGAGAAACTGGTACATAATGATTGGAAAGGTAGGGGTGAGAGAGAAAGGAACGAGATGGTAGGAGGGAGGTGAAAATGATGGGGAGGAAGAGATGATAGAGTGGATACATGGAGAAGATTGAAAGAACCTGGTCATCATGGGGAAGACTAAGGTAGAGAATATGGTACAGACTACATAGAAATGCATGTGGAGGGTGGGATGATAAAAAATGGGATAACACTGAAGAGCCAGGTTATTAATGAGGAAGTAAGAAGAAAGCACAAGGGAAAAGGGGGAAGAAGATGATACAAATGAAGTGAAATAAAATGAGGATTAGGAAGGAGGGGAGGAAAACAGAGAAAATGATGTAGAAGGAAGGAAACCAAGAATGGATATATTTGTTGAAGGAGTGGGTAGTATCAGGAATGTAAAGAGAAGAAAAAGGGGAGGAATGACACAAATTGGAAAATATGCGGAGATGCATGAAATGAGGATACAAGGATTACAAGACTATAGATAAAGGATTATGATGAAGGCAGTAAAGATATTGAAGAGGGTGAATGAAATATGGATATGTGGGGAAGAAGTGACAAGAAAGGGTGGGGTGGAGAAAAGGGACGTGAGGGAAGAAAGAATGGGGGATAGAAGAGGTAATGCCAATGAAGGGATGTTAGGGGAAGTCCACCTATAATGATGGGTGGGGAATGATGAGAGGAAAAGTAAAGAAAGGGAAAAAGTAAATGAGGAATGGAAAGGGAAACACCAATGAAGGGACATTAGGGGAATTCCACCTATAATGATCGATGGGCACAAAGGAAGGAAGGAATGAGGAAAAAATGGAGAAGGTAAAAGAGGGCGAACAAGGCCGAGTAGAATGAGGAGTGATTTTGAGGGGAAGTCCACCAATAATTATTAGCATGGAAATGGAAGATGCTGATGAAAGAATGTTAGGGGAATACCAACAAAAATGGTGGGTAAGCATGGAGGTAGATATGTGGGAGAACTCAAGAAGATGGAAATGAGAAGAGTGAAGAAAAGGTGACTGATAAGTTGTGATGAAGGTGGAGAGGATGTGGAGGAAGAGGATGAATGGGGTGAAGATGAAGAAACAATACATGAAAAGAATGGTAAGAAATGGTATGAAGGATGATGGATCAAGAAGGGGGAAATGGGGGAAAGGAACACAATTACAGGTGGAAGATAGTAGATGCACTTTGTGATATGATAGGCTGAGAAAGGATAATGGTAAGAGGAAAATGTGGTTGGTAGGGGAGACTAAGGAGGAGAAATGATCAATGGAGGGAATGAAGAAGGAGGTGAGGGAGAATTATAGAACAATGAGTTCAAATTAAAGAGGACCCTTAAGTAAGACTGTCATGCGACGGAAGTGGTTAAGTAAGATTTCCAAACGAGGAATGATGGAGATGAAAAGTGGGAAAACAGGAGGTGGTGTTTGTGAGAATGAAAGAGGAGGTGAGAGGATGTGATGTTGGGGAATGATGAGAAAATGTGGATGGTGATAATGTGGAGTCATAGGGGAGTGCAAGATGATATATCATCCTTAAGAGGGACTCTTAAGTAAGATCACCATGCCGCACGAGTGGTTAAGTAAGATTTTTAAGTAGAGATGGGTGACAAAGATGATGGTAGAGAGATGGGATGATGGGGAATGCAAGAGAAAAATTAAAGTGGAAGAGATTGGAGTAGTGATGGGCGAAAGTGAAAGATGATATGATCATCCTTAAGAGGTTCTCTTAAGTAAGATCGCCATGCCGCATGGAGTGGTTAAGTAAGATCACCAAACTGATAGTGATGATATGGAAGGTGAAAGACAAGAATGATATTGGGTACATAGGGGTGAAATGGTTGGTTGGAGCAGATGATTATAGATGAGGGGTGGGAGAAATAATATGGAGGGGAATATGATGGGATGGGGGAGGGCCAAAGGACGTAGATCAGCCTTAAGTATGGACTCTTAAGTAAGTCTTGCCATGCGGCTGGGGATGGTTAAGTAGGATTGTCAAGCTGAAGAAGAAGAATGATTGGAGGGATTAAGTGATTGACATAGTTGGTGGGCAGAGGGTATGACAAAGATAGACTGAAGAGGAACCCTCAAGGGAATTTTTCATACTGTGCGAGGGTGTAAATAAGATCACCAAGGCAGAAGATGGATACTAGGGATGAATGAGAAAAGAGTGAGTGAGTGTAGGAAAAAGTGGAACAAGAGGTGAGAGGAGGTGATAACAAGAAAGAAATGAAACAAAGGAGTGTGACATGAATGGATGGAGGAACATATGAAATGGAGGATAGAGAATGTGAGGGAAATCCTTAATTGGGATGGCCACATGGTGAGAGTGATGATGCGTAAGAATGATAAGTGGAAGAGGTGGAGCAGAAAGATGTGTGTGGTGGTGATTATTGTTTGAGTAAAGATGGCATGATGGTGGATAATTTTCTATAGTGGGAAGATCTTAGAGAAGAGGGTATATCTCAACCAAGGAGTCCCACACGGAAGGGGTGATTAAGTAAGATTGTCAAGATGAAAGTAGAACGAGTGAAAGGGAAGAACACATAGTGGGTGAAAGGGGATATGAATGGTGATAAAGGTGATATGGGGATAAGTGGCAGATGAGTCAGAAATGAGGAGCGAGGATGAATGGATCAAATATAGGGTGACCATGGTGGGGGATGAAGAAGTTGTTAGATAGCAAATGCCACTTGGGAAATATCCTCAAGTAGGATTCACAAACTGCATAGTGGTGATCTAGTAGGATTCCCAAACTGGGGAATGTATTAGCATGGGTGAATGGATGGGGTGCAAAGTAAGATTTTGCTTATGCAAGAAGATACTCACGTGACGAAAAAAATCTTAATTTTAATATAACACATAACATGATGCATCATGATATAAAAGACCAAGATGACTAGAATGTAATATGCATGAGAGCATAGACAGGGGCCATAAAAAAGGTATGATGCCCCAGTACGATATGCAAGTGTAAGAGAGCATAGACAGATGCCATCAAGAAGGTATGATGCCCCAGATATGATATGCAATCACATATCAAAAGTATATTAGATAGAAACACTAAGATACATAAAATCAAGATGCCCCAACTGTAATATATCAAGATACAAAAAAGCAATTAATAACTTGTAACTAATAATGCAACACAAGAACCAGTAAACATGTTCATAACATGTTCCATAGTGATGATTGATCGGATTTGCCCCCAAGCAGGGGTATAAGGGTGTAGAATGGATTGGGTCATTGTCCTTAAACAAGGAAACAATGAGAGCTGGATTTGCTCCAAGCGATGATTCACGTGAGGGGAAGTGGTTTGAATTTGATAGTCATAAGGTGGTTAAAACATTTGTTGGGGATAATAGTTCAACAGGATGAATTGTGTTGACTTCTTAAGTTTTTATAATTTTGTGGATGTTTTTGGTCTTTTGAAAATTTTACAAATGTTTTTGAATTTTGGATGATTTTTCTAATGTATTTTGTTTTTGGGAGTTTTGGATTTTCTAGATGTTTTTGAATTTTTAGGATGTTTACACTGTGTTTGGATTTTGGACGATTTTCTAATGTTTTTGGATTTTTGAGATTTTCTACACTGTTTTTTGGATTTTTGATGATTTTCAAATGTTTTTGGATTTTTGGATTTTTACATTGTTTCTGGATTTTTGGATTTTGACACTGTTTTTTAGATTTTTGGATTTTTTTACCGCTATTTTTGGGGATTTTTGATGATTTTCTAATGTTTTTTGATTTTTGGATTTTTACATTGTTTTTAGATTTTTGGATTTTGACACTATTTTTGGGGATTTTTGGGATTTTCTACACTGTTTTTTGGATTCTTTGATGATTTTTATAATGTTTTTGGAGTTTTGGATTTTGGACAATTGTTATTGGATTTTTTTACGATATGCAAATGTACTTTGATTTTTAGATTGTGATTTTTTTACAACTTATGGACCAGAGTGCAGACTTATTTTTGAGAGACGTATGTATTGTGTTCCTCGTGGTAACTAATGCTTCGAATAATAAAAAAAATTCTCACTTTCCATTGGTAAGACATATGGTGGTGATGATAAGATAAAAATAAGTCCAACTCCATTCTTGATTCCACACAACTAGTAAGATGTGAGGGCTCATCACCGAAGAATCAAGGACGTAGGACGTAGATAATGAATATAGAGACAAGTGCTAATAACAATCCATTTGGGAAATTGTGACTCAATTCTTCTTAAGGGTATTGAACCGAGTTTCAAAAATAGACTTTCACTTTATGAGGTCACATGCTACTTGACTTAGACAGTTACGTGGCCTGCTGATTGATAAGATATGAGGTGAAGGGACATAGTTCTGTCTTCACTTAGGCATCTAAATTACATGTCTTGAGGATTTTATGATTTGTAAGGAATGTATGATTTATAAGATTGTTGTATTATTGTAATGACTCCATATGCCTTGCCCCATGTTACCAATAAGAAGCACGGGCTTATTACCGAAGGTAAAATCGTAGGTGAGTGAATTTCTTTTTTTTGTCTTTTATATTTTTGTGTTGTTGTTGTTATTTTTTTATTTTTGGAATGTTTTTGTAACATTTTTATGCTTTGTATGAGAATGACCCTCTACGCTTTTCCCGATGCCACTTGTAAGAGGCAAGGGTTTATCACCAAAGACAAGACGTAGGCGAGTGAGGGCATCTCCCTCCATTCCTAGTCTCAAACTACTAGTAAGAAGTGTGGGCTCAACACTAAAGACTATGAAGGACGAAAAGGTGTTACAATAAATTATTCATAAGTTATTGAATTGATGGATTTATTGAATTTTATAATAGTGATTTTTATTTGGGAAGGAAACATCTGCCCCCAATCTTAGCCCCACACGACTAGTGGGACATGAGGGTTCAACACCGAAGACTAAGATGGAAGATAAAATGAACTGGTTAAAGAAGTTTAGAGCTTTGTTGTGAAAGAGAGAATTTATTTGAAGGGGATATATTACCATTAGTAAGCTTCTAGGTATGACCACAGGTGAAAACAACTAAAAGTGAGAGATATTATGAGAAGTATGATACTCACAAAACTTAAAAGGATATATATTAACACTCATCTCATGATGATGGATATGAATATGTGATTTTGATAATGAAAATATCTGCCAATGGAAAGTGCAGAATAAATTTAGACGATTATTTGGAGATAAGCAAGACAGCAAAAGGAACAAAATGTACATGTTGTTGTTTCTGGAATATTGAGATGCTTTCAAGGATATTCCAACTTCTTTGAATCTTAATAGAGGAGTGTGTTTGGCTGAAGAGATTGGCTAGGGAAGAGAAGGTGGTGTGTGAAGAATAATTTGTTTGCTGGATGAAAGAAGCTTGATTAGTGGAAGAAGATGATTGATTAGTGGGAGGAGGACTGGTGGAAGGTGGTTGACTAGCGGATGATAATGGATTGGAAAATGTGTTTTGGTTATGAGATGATGGTTTCAGATTATTGTTAGGGAGTGTATCAGGATCAATGCGTGTTTCATTAGGGATTATCCGAGGTGAAGCGTATTTATCTGTGGATGGACAATAGTGATCATGTCGATACCGTCCTTCAAGGAATCTACAATACTCAAAAGGTGGGGATCTGCACGTAATGTAAATTCCTTGTCCAAATGAGGAAACTTAATGCATTGGTGGAATGTTGATGGGACGGCTTTCATGGCTATGAATCCATGGTCGGCCGACAAGAATGTTATAGGCCACCTTCTACATCTACCACATGACAAATCGTGTCTAAGGTGATGGGTCCAACTTGGAGAGGCAACGTGATTGTGCCTTCAGACTTTCTTTCGCTATTATCATACCCACGAATGGTTATGATATTGTTTTGCAAATCATTTTCAGTGTAGCCTAGACAACGTAAAAGTTTCATAGAACAAATATTTAATGCTGATCCGTTGTCGATTAAGACGCGCTTGATTTTACGATGAGTTACATAACCCTCGACGTATAAAGAATGATTATTAGCGATATTGGGATTAAGCATGTCATCGGGACCAAAAGATAAAATAGGATTGGGGACTGTAAGATGTGCAATTAAAGCCTGGAATTGTTGTGAATTGATGTCCTCAGGGACACGAGCATTATTCAATGTTTGCATAAGGATGCGTTGTAGTGCGGGGAGAAGAATTAAGTAGTTCCATGATTGAAATTTGTGCGGGAGTCTTCTCTAATTGTTTGACAATATTAAATGACGGCGTAGGTTGTGGAGAGGAATTGGCGGCGGAATTAGAGGGTGGATTAGGAGGTGATGCCGGGGATGAAGTGGCAGATTTTTTTGTTGTAGGGACCCATTTTTTTTTTGTCTAGTGGTGATCGCACAGTCAGTTCTGATCTTTATAGTTGCCACTAAGTCTTGGTCATAATCTATGGTCGAGATGACTGAGTCATACTCGACATTGCTTGATGATTGACCCTTAATCTTTTGAACTTTTATCATGGTTAGGGAATGGATTTTGAACATGTGAAGTTTTCATTAGGTGTTTTTGTCTCAGAAGTATTTTCGACTTCTATGTCTCCACGTTCAATCAGGTCTTGGACGTAATGGCGGAGTTGCATGCATCGATCTGTGGAGTGCCCTTTTATGCGATGGTAATCACAATATTCATTGTCTTTATACCAATTTGGTTTAGGTTGTCCTTCTTCGAAGGGTCTGACAATGGGATATGTAATCATATTAGCATTTTCCAAATGACGAAAGACACTAGATAGAATTTCTCCCAGAGGAGTGAACTCTCTTCGTCGATCTCGAGAAGGAACTTCCTTTCTAGGGATAATGATTGGTTGTTTAGATTTTAACGTGGTGGTGGGATGGTTTTGGACATTTCGGACATGGCGGGAATCAGTAACACCATCGTTGACGATATTTCGATTCCGTGTTAAAGAATTTAGATTTGTCCTGGTTTGGAGGAGTGTCTCGATAAGGTTGGTCTCTAAGGGTGCTTTAAGTAAGCCCTTAGAAATGAGGGCTTTTTCGATTTGTGTCCCCTTTTCGATGACTTCTTCAAAACTATTCAGACAATGCATTTGCATGTGAAATGATAATTCGGCATTGAGATTAGGGACAAAAATGCTAACTAGTTGTTTCTCAGGTACTGAGCAGGGAAATCGGCTTGCAATTCCGCGCCATCGTTGTAAAAAGGAAGCAAAATTTTCGTTTGGCCTTTGCCTAGTGTTACAGAGATCAAGCATGGTTATCTCTGAGTCTAGGTTATAAGAAAAATGTTTGACAAATTTATCTGATAAGTCTGCAAATGTCGTGACCGACCCTTTGGGTAGATGGAAAAACCAGTCTAAAACTTGTCCTCCTAAACTTTGGGGGAATAATCGTAAAAGGTACGTGTCTCGATAGGCAACTTCCTGACATTGCATGTAAAATTCCTTGACATGTTCACGGGGGTCACCTTTGCTTTTGTATTTATCAAACTTAGGGATTTCAAAGGATGGCGGAAATGGTAATCGTGATATCTCTGTATCAAATGGATAAGGACACAATTCTTCAAAGTTGAATTGTTTCGATTGTTTTTGCAGTCCCTGAATGGTGTCTTTCATAAGTTTCCATTCTTGTGCAAATGGAGAAGCGGGGGACGGTTTATCAAACATGTCATGAGTATTAGAATCTAGATTGAGGTCTTTTAATCTTTCAGCTCTAATCGTTGTTTCCTCAAGTTTCTTTGTTAAATCTTGGATTTTAGTGAATAATTCTTCGGCCGAAGAACCATTTGGATTGTTTGGTATTCATTGTGATAGCTAGATTCACCATTGTCGATGAGTTTGTTTAAATTTTCGGTCCCGAAGTCAGGGGGTAGTTTTGCCCCCATGGCTAGGATGCGTAACAGATATTCATTTTTGTTTTGTTCTATCACCCTATTGACTTGTTCTTGTTCTTCAGTGGTGAGTTCTGGTTGTGCTACTTCTTCGTCGTCATTTGCATGACTGTGACTGCGAGTGAATACCATGATGACTTTGATTACTTTAGATTTATCGTGAATAAGCTTGTGATGACTGATAAGGAGAGTAACTCAAACAAGTTATCTCAATATGATGATGATGTAACTCGAGACGAGTTATGAGACGATTTGTTGCACGTTGTGTAGATTTGACTTAAATAAGCTCTGGACTATTGACGGGGAGAGTAACCTGAATAGGTTAATCACGATATGGTTGTGAAAGGATTTGTGTTGGCTATGATTTGGATAATGTGATGGTGGACAGAATAATGAGTGAACTCAAACAAGTTACCCAATATTAGTTTGATATAGCTGGAAACAAGCTATGGATGATGTTTTGACAATTGACAATATGGGGAGTGAATGCTAGTCACTCAATATCAGTTGGATATAGCTGATGCCAAGTTATGACAATATATTGTTGGATGAGGTAAGCTAATGAAATTGGTGTGATGGTTTGATCTGTGTTGTTGGATTGTTTGGATGTTTTCGCTTGGTATTGAATTGGTCGAGAACTGATTTTTTTGTGGAACACAACTAGGGTCTGAACTTTTACAATGAACACATTGATATCAGCCAAGTTTTATGATAAAAAAAAATGCTAAACTATTGTGTTTTCAAACAGCAAGCAGTCATGTGGATTCAATTGTTTCGGCTTATGAGGTAACTTCTTCAGGAATGATCATTATTTCATGCAATCATACAAGTATGCTGTGAAATGGTGGATGCAGGCTCTTATTACTCCAAGAAGATGTGTCCTCCGATATACCCTAGTCCTGATATACCTAATTCTGTACGGGGACAGAATTGGTACGGGGAACCCTTAGAGCACTGGAGGAGACTCACCAATTCTTACTTGCCTGTTTCGGAGTGAATCACCACGTCCAGAACAGGTTTTGTGAAAAGATGGAAGGTGATGGAGGGATGAATGTGTATGGTGTCCTTATAACTCCCCGAAAATTTACAGGGACGATGCCCAGGCTTCGTTGTTACAGCTATTTAGGCGTGACTCGCATGCGCTGCACGACAACATTACCTGTAAGTGAAGAGCAGCGGCGAGGTAAATACCGAACGCTGTGATGAGACTAGGTCTCAAAGTGCAATGCAAATGCAAATGTTGTTGGTGCGTGGTAGTCAAGTCCACGTCATCGGTGTAGCTTTGGTGGTGATGAAATCCACCTCGTCTACGTGCAAAAACAATATGATAAAGTGATTAAACGCAGGGTTCTTTCCAACTTGAAATAAATCACTAGCAGAAAATAATTGCGTACCTGAGCGTCCTTTTTTTTTAGTTTCAGTAATTGTCCTTAAATGGTGGTATTTTTGCGGGATTTTTGTTGTTTTTTTTTTTTTTTGAAATATTCCAGCAACGCGGTTCTACAGAAAACAAATTAGTAGTTATCCTGCAAATGAAATGTTAGAAAAGTGATCGTGGTTGTTTTTGATTTGCCAGATCGTTCAAAGGCGCAGGAAAAGAGCATACACAACCAACGACCCAAACACATATTAAGAATATGACAAAGGAAAATAATATTAAAATGACAGTTGAAAAACAAAGCTAGGGGATCCTGCCAATGTTAGAACAAGAAACTAAAAAAATTTGTGACCGTTTCTAATTTTCTAGATCGCTTGAAGGCGCAAGAAAAGAGCATACGCGGATACAATTGAAATAGTTTTTGTTAAAAAAAATAAATATTAATAATTATTGCAATTAATCATGATTGTGAAATAGCGATAATGATTATGTTCACAAAAAAGAAAAATGATGAAAGAAGAGGGTGAAAACGTTACCGAGAAGTGTTTTCACGGAAAATTTAAATGTAAGTCAAAAAATTAAAAATTAAAATTATTTTCTAAAGCTTGAGTGGCCTCACGTTTCTGATTTCCAAGATCACTTTTGAAGTGCGAGGAAAGAGCATACGTGTGAGGATGTTTCGTGAAATAAAAATTAAAAAATAAAAATAAATAAAATTATAATTTTGTTGTTTTTTTGCAAAAAATACAGGTGTTAGAAGAAATGAAACCAAAAATTTTCTGTAAGTCTAAATCTAAAAATTATTTTTGCATTGCAAAGATCTTTTCAATACCTTTCTGTGAAAAAAAAAATGAAGTCATTCCGAGTTCGGGAGCAAAAGTTATGGCTTCCAGAAGATGGGCTACGAGAACGCTCTGAATGAAAATTTTAAACGTGAGAAAAACGTCCCAGGAGCTGGTTTTTTTAATTTTCTGACTTCTATACTTCACCTGAGAAGCTAAAATTTGGACAGCAAGGTTAAAAAATAAAAATAAACAGAAAGAAAGAGTTAGATCATAAAATGATTGACTAAAATAAAAGAAAGAAAAAATAGTAAATGATTAACTTCCTACAAAACAGTTATTTTAGCAAAAGGAAATAAATAAATATATTTTCCGGATTGGTTTTCCCATGACACTAATATGATAAACTAATAATTAGTGCTTGTGTTTCTATAGATTACGAGTGAATAGAAAAATCAGAACTACTAAACACCAAGCACCGAGGAGATCAAAGACAGGATGAGCTGCATAGTTTCATTATTGCTATAACCTGCAGATACACCACAAGACACCACACAACAAAGACACTAACCAAAGCATGAAGGTTAACCAAAGAAGACCATAAGGAATAGAAAAGGAAATAATAATGGACAATAATAAACAAAGAATGGATAAAACCACTAATTGGGAAATTAATGGTAACAGATCGAAAGTAACCGGGCGTGCCAGAATGTAAGCTATGAAAAATACACTACTAACAAGGAAGTAAAATACCAATAATCATACCTCCTCCTTCGCGTTCCGTAGCAAACCTCATAATGGGCTAGGAAATTTGGATTGAGCCCTGATTTTGTGATATGTAGGTGCTTTTCTTCAAGACGGAGCAAGGCCTTCCTGCAACATCGATCCTCTTACTTTGCACTGGATGGGAAAAAGGATTATGAGGCTATTTTGGCATTAGGACGAGGTAAAAGGATGTTCTTTGCTCAAAGGATGCAAGAACTTAGATATGGCATGAAAGCTTATTCTCCGTGTGTTTAGAGGGGAGGGGTAAGGTTGTATTTATAGCCTGAGGGAGTGATTAGCTTAAATTAATTTAAGTAATCATGGTTTGAAAATGTGGGCAAGATTAAGTGGGTGGTTTGAAAACGTGGGCAAGATTAGGTGGATGGTTTGAAAATGTGGGCAAGATTAGGTGGATGGTTTGAAAATGTGGGCAATATTAGGTGAGTGGGGGCCACGAAGAATGGGTGAGGATTTTGAATTATATTTTTAATTCATAAGTGGAGGATTTTAGGTGAGTGGGGACCACGAATGGTGGGTGAGGATTTGAATTTGAATTTTTAATTCAATAGTGGAAAAACATGGAGAATAATGACATGTTGTGAGGATTAGATTATTTTTAGATTTGGAAATGAATAATTAATCAAATTATATTTGATTAATTCGAAGTGTATTTTTGTGGGAAATGAGGAAGGGAAATTAATTGATTTAGGATAGATGTGAAATTGGGGTGTCTACACAAATAATTAAAAACTAATAAAAGGTAGTCCTAAACAACCCTAAATTATTATAAAACATTGAATATTACGTTAACTATAATTTGACAAAGTATAATTAGTGTTAGAGAGAGGAACCAAATATGTGGGCATAGTGTTTGACACAATACTCATACAATGCACATAAGTAGAACAAAGTATTGTCAAGTTACTCGTAGAATATTAGGACCTAGAAGTTGTGTTTTAGAAAGGTTTGTAGAAAGTTGGATAAAACCATGGTTGAATCTATAATGAGGACTATAAATATATCCTCTAGAGTTTTGTACTTGTTCTCTTTTTTTGTGCCTATTTATTAGTGTTAGCATACTTTTTTATTAATACGAAACCTTGTGATGAATGTATTTGAATAAAATATGGCTTTTCTTACTTTAAACCCTAACTTCGTGCTCTTGATCTGAAAAAGGTTTAACATGATTGGGATGGGTTGCTAGTCACACCCCCTGATGTGATGAACATTTCACTACATACCAATACTCTGAAGAGGGATCAAGCCACATGTAGTTTTCTCAAACCTATGATGAGATGTAAAAATATATAATAGACAATGAGCCCTTGATTCGACACTAACACTTAGCAACATGCATTTGTACTTCAAACTTATCTCAACACTTTATCTAGGGTAGTAATATAGTTGACTATGTATTTGTAACTTATTGTTGTGGTGACGTTTCTAAGGAATTTAAATTGTTTCAATATTTTCTCTTGACCTTCTTAGAGAGATCCTAGATACTTATCATATACCCCTATTAGGTCAGGGTATGGTTGTATTTATAATCAACCTTTCATTATTTTCCCCACTCAATCTCCCCAAAAGTATCGCCTGGGCCAACTAAGCTAAGTGATGATTTTGAAAATGTGATAGTTAAAGTTCAAATGGATAGATTCATATGAGTTAGAAACTTTCAGAAATTAAGCTCCCTGGGACCCATAAACCTTTCCAAGGCATGAAAAAATTCAACTATAAGATAGGTGGGGATTTATGCATATGTTCAATAACATGTGAAATAATTTTTTAGGATCTAAATTATATAATCATTGTCCTGTAGTGGGTAACATGGTGTGAGATAGATCAGAAAGTTACCTCTAGTTGGTCAAATAATGTGTAGATGGAGTGTAGTGTATATTGAAATAGTTCCAATGTCATATTGCCAAGTGCTCAATCTAAATTGAGGGTACTATAAATCCCTCTTGAGGTGATTTTGATAAAACTCGAGGTATTTAATAATATGGTTTCACGTTTCATCCAAAATATCTAATAGATATAATCTTTGTTCTCTATAACTATCATCATCGATAATTCTTATAACTGACACTCTTAACGGATGAATCTCAAGCTCCAAGGCCAGTACTATCTCTACCCCATTAATCAGTAAATAGGGGGTTTCCCTCCTATATTTTCTTACACTTATTATGTGTGCTCGCGAGGCATAATTTATACTATTGTGTGAATGATCACCATTCTTGTTTAGATTTTCTTAAGAAATGCTAACACTAGTCTTATTGGATGCACCTATACACTTTTTCATGTTAGGTTCACATAACTGTACCATGAATAAATGAATCTAAGTCAAATTACATCACATCCACTTGTAAAAAAAATGGTTAAGACTAACTATATGTAAAATAGTAAAATTACACTTAAGTACTTATTTAATTATAGGTGTAAGAATTGGAGGTATTGCTTGCTTGGTTTAAGGATGCTCTGACCCCTCATTGACTTTTCAATTTTTGAACTTGTGTCACGTTAACTCCATCTTAAACAATGGGGTACAACACCATGTAGACCTTTCAGATGGAGAGCACTTTCATATATCCTATTACCCTCCAAATTTGTGGAACATGTGCTTGCCAATATATTATAAGAATGCTTGAATATGCATTTGTATAAATCCCTTTGTAGTATGATAAAGCAAGAATTATAAGATTGAAATCCCTCTTCAGAAGCAATGTATGTATTTCCACCTTCAAACTTTACAATTTTATTTTCTACTCCTTATTTGGGTGCAAAACTATTCTTATCATTGACATAGAGTTCACTATCAACACAACATGGGATTGCTTCACAAGTGTGGGACTTGCACAATGAAGCAAACTTCCAAAGAGAGTTGGTTCTCATCTATCACTACTCCTAATGCTATCGTTAATCTACCTAATCTAACACCTTACAGTGGAAAAGGGAGAAGGAAATAACATACGAAAAGGCGATGCACCAAGAGAGAAAAATGGATCTTCTTCCCTCTCTGTGTCTGAGGATAACATAGTATGTTAGATGAATGCAAGCATAGTCCCCCCCACACACAATGATAGCATACAGTAGGTAAGAACGACCTACAAGAGATCAAGGAGATAAGGGAGAAAAAGCCACAACACTTGACCGTTGTTCAAATATACACAATTGTATTAATTGCAAAACGAGGTGTGGGATGCATTACATTCATCAACATAGAGGCTAAAACACTATATAAAGAAAATGCAAACTTGAGAAAATCCTAGAGAGAAGAAGAATGAGCCCAGAACAAAGCCAAAGGGCAAAAGACCATCCCTTTGAGACAAACAGACTCTCCTCTTTATAGAAGAAAATGGAGAGCAAAAGGAAGATTTGAAAGAAGAGGAGAAAATGTGAAGGCAGAGCGATTTTCATTTGATGTTGAAAATCCAAGATTCTAATGTGTACAGTGCATCTAAAGGAGGCAAACAACCGTCTAGAGAAGCTATCAGCCTTAAATGTCTTGTGGCATGTAAGTTCATCATGTCAGCCTACTTGCATTGTATTGGGCATTATGTATTGCATTTAACTCAAGAAGCATGGCAAACTCTAGTTATCACGGCTTCTTGCAATGCAAAGAGTGGTTGTGGACATCAATGCGAATTAATAGTGACCGTTGGCATTTATCCACAGATCGATGGAGGTGAGGAAGAACATGCCCGAGAACATAGCAAATGAAGATGCCACAAGCTGAAGATAAGTCCCCACAAGTCCTCAAACAAGCTAAAGAGGGTCGAAGAAGTGGTATTGCGCCTAAATGCAACCAAAACAACAAGGTGTGGGTTGCCAAATTGTTGGGATGTCGAAGAAGGGTGCCACGAGCTGAATGTAGTGTTTTGCAGCTCGAGAAAAACATAGTGTTCCACAGTATGGAGTGAGCATCGCAGGTGTTGGCAAGGTAGCAGGGCTTGGGATAAGCACTTCGTAAGAATAAATAGCACTTCAGAAGTAGAGATAACGTTGCACATGGCCCATAAAGTGATTCGCAATTGGTTCACGGCCTTAGAAAGTTATTTGCAGCTTTGAAAGGAATTTTGTGGCAAAATTAGTGTATTATGGGGTTGGAATAGTGTTTTGCAGGGAAATTAGTGTATCGTGGCTTGTAACAATGTTTCTCATCTCAATTAGAAAAGTGTGGCATTTCGGAAGCATTTGTGGCCTTGGCAATATTTTATGACATTCTGCAGGTTGTCAACAGTGCACAACGGGGAGAAATGGAAGGCCAAGAGGATAAAAATAAAGGAAGAGAAAGAATTGGAAGAAGAGTGCAAGTGTGGAGAGTTAGAACTCTAAGGCACAAAACAAAGGTTGGCGGCCTGTGAAGCTTGAACTTAGCATGAATGGGCAAGTTGGGGCAATTCAGTGTCGCATGGGTAGCAAGGTGTAAAAGGCATGCAATGCAACATAATTAGGTGCTTCGTAGTTCGGCTAAGGCATTGCAGGTCAGTGCAATAGTTCATAGCTTGCAATAGTAACCCACAGCATGAAGAAAGGCCTTGACGGGATGCAAGAGTGATGCGCAGAAAAAGCATAGTAATTTGCGGCCTACCGACAAAAAATTTGTCGCCAACTTCAAGAAAAAAGAAAAGTGGTGGTCTTGGATCCTTTAGAGCACAATTGCTAACAAAATGGGGAAGGGGTCTCATTTTGGTTAACATTTCTAGCGACTCACGGGATGTTTTCCTAAAGTGAAGAGAACCGGGTAACCTTTAAGAATCCACTAGGCATGAGGTCTGCATGGAGACATTTTTCTTTGGCTCCTTGAATTTGTAGCCTCAGAAGGGCTCCAAAACTTATGTACAAACTGAGAAACACATACATAATCCAAATGGAAAATGAAGGGTGGGCATTTATTCTACAGGAAACAAACTTACTCTAACACTATACAAAGTATGCTCATATGAAGCCACGGAATGACTTAGAGAAGTAGCTTCCTTTTTATAATGATGTGATAAGCTTCGTAGTGGCTGCGGTAAGCAACAGGGACACAGAAAGGTCAAAGTGCTCCTTTTGCCAAATATCAACTTGAACTAGAAAATATACCCCTTCTTCATTCATCCTCTACTTTTGAGGGTGTACCAACTGACTTTCGTTACGATGAAGGTCTTCTTCATGCTCTGTAATGAGCATGACTAGTGGTTATTTTGAGTTGGGATTTGAGATGGCCCGATGTCTAATCGGGCATTTTGCCTCTCAAAGAAAAGGTTACTACATCCACTGGAAAGGTCATCCCTTTGTTCAACCCCATAGACAAGGCGTACAAAAAATGTTCCCTTCCTCTTCTGAGACTTTAGCCTCAGGATATGATCATACTTCAATGCAATTCTCAAGAGCGGCAACAAGTTCTAAACATGCAATGCAATTGGGGTCACTGCACTTGGTGAACATGGCTTGCTCGTCCTCCACCTCAGCATCCTAGGGCTTCAATTGATCATCCTTGACAACAGGAACTCTTTGGCCGGGCAGAAACAAGACTCCATCACTATCAGATTCATTCCACTCAGATATTTGCATTTCTTGCTTCCCACTACTGAAGCTCATCTCAGTGGGCTGCAAAGTACTATCAAAGAGTTTGTTCCATCTCAATTCTCTAGAAAGGGTTTGTTTGAGCTCAGCCACCTTAATCTGCCTTTTCAAACATTGCATGGGTTCTTCTTTGACACATGCTTGCTCCTACAATTCTAGTGAAACCAAGAAGTAATGCCTGATTTTCACTTGCTCGCGAAATTCCTCCCATCCTTACAAACATTCAAGTGTTGTAGTTGGCTTGGAGTGTTGCATGTTGCTTATGCAAAGTATCCTCGTCATCATGAAAGTGGAAAACACTACAATCCACCGTCCTTGGTTGACATCCCAGTCTCAACATAATTGGGAATTGGATAGAGCAAGTCTGCAAGCTGTCACAGCCTCCCATTGTTCGATGACGAAATGTTTGGGTGGTGGGCAAAGCTTTAGGCAATGGTAGAGGAGTCCTTTGCATGAAAACAAGGATGGGTTGGGACAGCAAGACGTTTTTATGTATAGGAGGCATGCGTGGGAGGGGCTTCAACAGGTCTATGGAAAGGATGAGGTGTCGTAATACGTGGGAAGGAGGGGGATAGAATGGGGATGGTATTCCTTTTGCCATCCTAAACGAGGATCTTCTTCTTTTGAATAGCTATATGTCAAAGACTTGAGGAAGAGCACTACCTCCAAGAGACTGAATTATGATAGCAAGATTAGAATCAAAGGCTCTTAGGTAGAATAAGAATGTCATACCTGCTAGGGGTCTACATTCTTGAGGAATCCTATCCCTGGTCTTTTTGAATCTGATGTTCAAATCAGAAGTATACTCCATGGGGGGGCCTTTTTATGGTGCAGAGATGTTCCAAGAGAGATATGATGTTTGTAGTCTCCTTGAACCAGTTGTGCAACTTTTCTCCCAACTGATCCTGTGAAGAGATTGATTGTGTGGCCCAAGCTTTTGTACCAATCTGGAGTGTTTCCTTTGAAAGAAGAGGCATGCATCCTGAAAGCTACATTCTCCTCTGTAATGTTATGCATTGCACATAGGTTGGCCACATCTTGGATATGGTCAATGGGGCTCACTTAATTATTTCCATAAAAGCGGGGCAAGGATTTGAGGGATTGCTTTAGGAATAACATCTCACTGCTACAAATGAAGAGGGCTACGAGAGCTCCAAGAACGAAATAGGAATATATCTAAGAAGAGCCATGGAGGTGTGGAACATCATTAAAATGGGGAGGAATTGGTCTGCATAATAGACGATGGGTTCTTGGAAAAGTGGAGTCATCGGGTGATAGATTGGTGCTTCAAAAAGTTGAAGTCAAGATTCTCACCAAAATTTTGACTTGAAGTTCAAAACCAGGGGATTTGCATAAGATTTTCACCAAAACAAAGCCGTTTGTCCCACGGGGAGTGCCAAAACTGTTGGAGGTTAAAGGCAGTTTGATGTTGTGAATTGAGTTCACTATCAACACAACATGGGATTGCTTCACAAGTGTGGAACTTGCACGTGGTGAAGAAAACCTCCAGAGAGAGTTGCTTCTCATTTATCTCTACTCCTAATGTTACCACTAATCTACCTAATCTAACACCTCTAAGAGGAAAAAGGAGAAGGAAATAACATAAAAGGGAAAGACAAAGTGCAGCAAGAGAGAAACATGGATCTTCTCCCTCTCTATGTCTGAGGATAACAGTCAATGTAGATGAATGCAAGTATAGTCCCCACACACACAATGACAACATACAATAGGTAAGAACAACCTGCAAGAGATATGGGGAGACAAGGGAGAAGATGTAGGACAGATATCAAGGCACAACACTTGACCGCTGCTCAAATATACATAACAACTGTAATAACAACAAAATTAGGCCTCAGATGCATTACATTCATCAACATAGAGGCTAAAACACCATACAATGAAAATTGGAAGTCAAGTGAATCCCAGAGAGAAGAAGAAGAAACGGCCAGAAGAAAGCCAAAGGGAAAAAGACAAAAGGCAAAAAGGACCAGTCCTTTGAATAGAACAGGATCTGCTCTTTATAGAAAGAAAATGAAGGGAAAGGAAGATTTGAAAGAGGAGAAAATGTGAAGGAAGAGAGAAAGATCATCCTGTCCATGCTGAAAATCCGGAATTGTGACATGTATAAAGCACATCTGAAAGGGGACAAACAACTGTCTGTAGAGTTGTAAGCAGCCTGAAATGTCTTGTGGCATGTAAAGTCTATCATGTCAACCCACTTGCATTGCATTAGGTAAATCATTATGTTTTGCAACCAACTCGAGCGCTATGATAGCGATCTCAAGGCAATTTGCAACTTCTAGCGACACATTTTAGGAGTGGTTGTGGACATCAATACAAGACTCAAGCTGACAGTGACCATCGGCAGATTATCCGCTAGCATGGAAGAAGAGGAAGAATTGAGCCTAAGAACATGGTGTCATGTTGGGAATGTCACGTAAACTGAAGACAAGTCCCCACAGGATCTTTGAACAAGTTAAACAAGGTGGAAGGAGCAATGTTGCATGAAAAATGTAACTAAAGCAAGAAGGTGTAGGTTTCCAAACTATTTGTGGGATTGAAGAGAAGGCACCATAAGAGAATGCAATGTTGCACAAATTTGGAACAATGTTGCGGTAAGACATATTGTTTCATAGCAAAGCAAGAGCATTGCAAGTGGAGCTAACACTTCGTGGGGCCCAAAAGTGGTTCACAAGTGATTTGTGATCTTATATAGTTATGCGCGGATTTGAAAGACTCTCACAAAGAAATGCAGTGTACCGTGGCATGAAACAATGTTTCATGGCTTGGTTAGAGCAATGTGGTTATGTGCAAGCATCCACGCCTTTCCACAAGTTAGCAACATAGTGTGGTAGGAAGAAATGGAAGGTGGAAAAGGGGGAAGGGAGAAAATGTAGTGGAACAGAGGAAGAAGTATGAGGGAGAATAAGCTAGCACTATAAGGCAGGAAGCATAGCTTGGTGGCTAATGCGACTAAAACTTTGTATGAATAAGCGAGTTGGAGTAATTTAGTGGCGCATGGGCTACAAGGTGCAAAATTCATGTAATGTGGTGTAGTTGGGAACTTTGCGGCTTAGCTAAGGTATTGTGGATTGGAGCAATAGTCCACAACTTACAATAGTAAAATATAACATGAAAAGAGGCCTTGATGGGACACAAAAGTGATGCATGGCAAAGTATAGTAGTTCCCGGCTCACAAACTTAAGAAACTGCCTCTAACTTCATTAAATAAGATAAGTGTCCACGGTCTTGGATCCTTAAGAGTGCAATGTTAACAAAATGGGTAGGCCTATAAAATGACAAGCAAATGGATTAGTTTCAGGGCTTGCGAAATACCAGAGAAAAGTAGAACTTCACTGATATTTGTCGGGGTGTTAAACCATGTACAATATTGAAAACTACACACCAAGTGGACTGTAATGCTTTAATTAGGTAGTCTACTACAATGCAAGTATTGTTATACAATACTTAATGTCAATGAAGAATTTATACACACTATATGCTTTTCAAATTTCCTTCAAATTTTGATTGCCTTCTCCAAATTATTGCATTGATTGCCTTTTATCATTAATTTGTATGCTTGTTATAAATGCACTAATGCACATGACTATTTATAGATATCTTATATTCAACTTAAGAACATATTGGTGTACAAACTAAACCACAATGGATTAAAAAATGGGAAAAAAGTGAAGAATCCACAACCATAAGGAGACTAAAGATTGGGTGAGAAGGACCTAGCCCCAAAAATTTACACTACACATTTCTTGAGCCCCTAAAATGTGCAATGCACGTTTTTAAGAAACACACTCAAAATACATGGAAATAAAGAGAAAAGAGGAAATGATAGAGAAATTGAAAAGAAAAACAATAAAAAACCCACCAAATACACAAAAATATATAACAATAAAACCCTAATTAAGACCAATAAGAGACAAATACATAAAAACCTATAATAATACAATTTTATGACTAAATCCACACCAGGAGGGAAAATGTATTGGGATTATCCTTAAGAGAAGTAAAATACAACCCAAAAGAATGGAAAAGGAAAATAAATTAAACTAGCAATCACACGTGAAATGTGCAGTGGAAACACCGAAGAGGATGCTTTAAAGAAATTAAAGTTGAGGGAACTAACCAAGGGAGGAGGGTAACAAATAAGAAGATTGAGGGAGAAGTACTTGATTGTGACAAAATTTGGGGAAACCTATGCTAAAATCCTCTTTTTTACGATTAGGCACGTAAATGAAACATGTGTCCGTCAATGTGCATCAGTGCAAATCCTTAAGCTCTTATTTCTCAAATAAATGATAGGGATAGTTATTTAGACTTGCATTTGGAAATGCTTTTAAGTGAAATTAGTGGTTGAGGCCTTGGGAAAATAAGGAAACAAATATCATGCACATCGTATCCTCCTTTGATCGTCTAGCCCATCGAAGGTTACAAAAAGGGCACAGTGGAATTGGAAGATTATAGTTTAGAGGATTGGTTAGAAAATTATTATTCGATGGGTCAATGTGGAGATTATAATCTATTGATGAGCTAACAAATCTAAATACATGTAATATGTTGAATGCATGGATTTCAATGGAGGATCATTAAAGGGGATGATTATCTGCATGTCGAGGCATGGGACATGAGTATCCACAATAATGTACTTGGTTGGAAACTCGACCAATACAATATTTAACCACCACATGCGATGCGAAACTGTGGTAGAGATGAAGGAAGATGCAAACTCTAGCGATCATGCCAGTAGTGCAAACAATTAGTCATTCATACCGTGACAAAAACATTTCATTAATCATTTAAAATATGTAATTCTTTTGCACACGTATAAACGGAAAAAGCATTCAATCAATCATTGATCATTCTGTTGTAGAGATGGCAACTGTTGTGGGGAGGACAACTATTATTCTTATTCTATGATGCCACTTGTAGTTACAAAACTGTAACAAACATTAAGGAACCGCCACCAAAATTTGCAGTGGCAGCGTGAAAATTTGCAAAAAACAACTTGAGTTTTAACAGAAATTTCATCAAATTATTTGACAAGAAAACATTTACACCGAAATTGCTCCAATATATTTGCAGCACAAACATAACTAAATGTGAGTAGAATATACTTTTGTGTACCTGCAATGAGCATGAACACATTAATGTCAAGAATGAGACCGCGAACGACTTATAAACTTCTCAAGAGTATCGGCGGAAAACCTACGGCGATGGCGGCCAAAACCACTCAATGCATGGGATGATAATAATAACCGAACAAAGAAACTGCGAGAAAAAATCTAGACGCTAAATTGTAAGGGCTTGGCCATTTTTTCCCACTTCTCACGTGGATGATGGGGAATATGCTCGGGAGTGTGACGTCAAGTTACACTTCCCCGGGATTGAAGTGGACATATAAAATACATAATTGATAGGAAGCCAATGAATACTCATTACCCCTCGCTCATCCAAGTGTAATTTGTCTAAAACAAACACTTCCCCGGGATTGAAGTGGACATATAAAATACATAATTGATAGGAAGCCAATGAATACTCATTACCCCTCGCTCATCCAAGTGTAATTTGTCTAAAACAAACACTTGTAGTTGTCCAAAACAAACACGCTGCCACTTACATTGTTGTATTATGTGTTGTTACTTGTACACGTGTTCTATGCTTGAAGGACGTGTAAAACACAGGCGAATCCGTAGTCAATGTGAGGGCCTTGACCGCCGATTTGATGGACATGCTGGTTAAGGGTTAAAATCACCCCCAGACTTTGCTTCTCCATATTTCACGAAAGCTGTACTATAATCGCCGACTTCATGCAACCATGTCATACAACGAGTATACATTCCAAACAAACGACGGAGATGGTTTCAATCAATGCATATGTACGAATATCAAAGCATAACCGTGGATTTGGACTCCTATGTCAGAGTCAGGAGGCTCGACCTCATATATAAATGCCTTCAGCATAAATATGTACAAATATCAAAGCATAACCATGGATTCGGACTCCTATGTCAAAGCTGGGAGGCTCGAAGGGCTCGACCTCCTATATAAGTGCCTTCGTGCGTAATAATCTAACCCAAAGTACATTATTTATGCATGTGCCCATGCAAATAAAATATTTTTCACCTTAAGTAATGTGCTTTTTGCGCCTCAAAACTCCATTCGCGGCGAAGCATGTGCCCCAATAAATAAATTCAGAACGTAAAGCCGTTAAACTATAAACAATGGAGAAAAACAAAATGCAGGAGAGAGTGGATGGCAGAGTATTTGTTTTACACTGGAAGTGTCACTGTCATGACGACGTTGGTGATGAAAAAGAAGTCTGTGAATTAAACACAGGGAGAGAATGGATACCGCGCCTGAAACACTCCGAAGAAGAAGAAGAAGAAGAAATCTGGAATCAGACACTGAAGATTTTGATTGCTTCGATTCAACAAATATCAATGAATTTGAAAAAAAAAAGTTGAAGGGACGTGGACAATCTCATATAGAACTTGATGATGGATCATTTGGGTTTGACGAGAGCAGATCCAACCAGCCAAGTGCAAGGAGTAGATGGAGGAGACTGAAGCACACAGTGACTTTAGTGAATCATATAACTGCCAACATTAAGAACAATAATGGTGATGCAGGAGGTGTGGGAGCTGCAACATTTGAAGGAATGAGTACAAGATTATCTGGTGGGAGGCTTAAGGGCAGAAGAGGAATGGAAGGGCTTTTAGTGAGACAGAACAAGGGCTTCATATGTTTGATCCAGGACCTGTATGTAGCATGCCTCAAGGTAGTTCTTTTGTTTTTTCGTTTGGAAAGGGCTTCTGATTTCTATCAACGTAACAAACAAGAATTTCACGTGTCTATTGAAAAAAAGGGCTAGAATGGCATTATGGTCCTATCATAAGGCACAAGTCAAAATAGCGCATCACTCTATCACGAGTAGTTGCACGTCATCATGTAATATCATTTTTTGGGGGTTAATTGTGATTTAATCTTGATGATTCATCTTTCATGAATAGTGGTCACAAGAACCCATCTTTCGTGAATTTGAATGGTTTACTTGGCACTCAGTGCATCTAGGTGATGCTTACAAGAGGAAATCACCTTGAGTTCCCACAAGGTCACCCATCCCAGTACTATTCTGGCTCAAGTGTGCTTAAAAATAGAGGTTTCCCACAATTAGGCCTGTTTAGCTTGCCATCCAATTTGTAAAACCAATAGCAACTATCGTGCATTCACAAGAATCCATCTCTAGCGAGCTTGAATGGCCCATTCGGCGCTCATTGCATCTAGGTGATGCTCTTAAAGATGAACCATTTCTCAAATTTTTACCCATCCAATAATTTTCCAGATCAAGCAAGGTTAATCATTGAGAAATCCCCACAATGAGGCTCACTTAATTTGCTACCCTATTTGCTTTGTGCTTATAATTCACAGTACAGCTTCCTAGCTCTTACATAAGATTTGTAAAAATCAGTAAAGATTGAGTTTTAGACATGTTATGGTAATGGGATAATTTGGACTGGGGTCACATTCTTATGAGTGCCCTTTATTACCATTACACCACATTCCCTATGTTCTATAGAATTGTAATGGAGCTTCATTTGTTATACTTTGAATGTCCAAGGTAAATATTATCATATATCACACAATATAGTTATTATTTATATACTTGGGGAATTGTTTGTTGAAAATTCGTCTTGACTTTCTATTTTCCGAGCAAAAATACATCACAAAGTGGTATTATCGAAAAATCAAATCCTGTTGGATCCTATCAAAGTCTTATATATTTATTTGGGAAGTTGTCTATTTGGAGCAGTGCCCCTTCGTTAATTTATCATTTATAATACTTGGAAACCCAATGTAAATATCATCCTATATTGCACAATGAAGCTCTTATAGTAATACAAGAAGATCTGCTAGTCTTAAAATTGGGCTTGGCTTTCTATCTTATGTATTCGTTGAAGTAGAAGTACATAACTAGTATTGTTGCAGTATCAAATTCTTATTGGGCCCTCTCAAAGTTTTTTATCTTTATTTAGAAAATTATGTTTCCTTCATTATTATTATCTGGAAAGGTATTCCTCTATTAATTTATCTATTGTATTTGGGAAACCCAATGTAAATATCAGTTATATCACACAATTAAATTCTTAAAGATATACACTAGGATCTGCCTGTCTTGAATTTGGGCTTGGCTTTCAATGTGGACATTCTTACAAAGTAGTATATAGCTAACTGGTGCCATTGCACGATCAAATTCTTATTGAACCCCCTCAAAGTGGTCTATTTTTATGAGGGAAGTTGTATTATTTTTGTTATTGACTCATTTTTTTGATCATTGTTTACAAATATTAACTGCAGGTTTTGTAAGGTCCATAATATTGATGTTTAAATACATTGTGGATGCAGTTGCCCATTCTTCACTTCTTAATGGGAGTATTTCTAACTCCAGTTCTGCTTGGCTTGCTTTTCACGCCCTTGTACTTTATGGATATTGACGGACTCAGATTTGATGGAGTCATGGATACGGTTGATCATAATGCATCACCAACACAACGCTGCCTTTGTATGTTAAATGTTTTTCTCTATGCGTAAGTAATCCAGGCATTCTGAAAATTATGGCCGCTTCTTTCTAAGCATTAATATCATCTATCCGACAAGTATATCAAACACTAAACTCAAACAAAATTTTCTCATTTTTCAGATTCTAGTAGTGCTCAAACTTTCAAGAATATAAGAGATAAACCTAGACACTTTTATGTTCTTAAATAGGCTTGATATGGATTCCAGGTTAATCTGTTGGACAACACAACAAAATTTAAGCTCTGGTGTTTATAGCAGAAACAAAATTATGCTGTTATCACTAAACAACAAGTACAAGAAGAGAAGCTGAAACCATATTAGGTATAGAGAACAATATTGGCAATAACAACTGAAATCAATAGTATATTAATCTACTTTTTATTTTTTTTTGTAAATGACAAATCTGTGAGAAGACTTGGAAAGGTATATACAACTATCTTCCAAGAACACTACAGTATTTGGCTGCTGACATACAACACATATTTAGTATATGAGTACAAAAGTAAATGTTAGTAGACCCGAGTGAAAGGTAAACAGTTTATCTTCTGGTTGCTCCGAAGAAGAAGGCACAATGTTCAGGCTGCTGACACCAAGCTGGCATCATGACAGTTCGTGCTGCACTGACTTGGCTTTGGCATTGGAGCTCAGTGCTGGGCGGGAAAATGTTGTAGGAATGTTTACAGCAGCGCTGAAAATTGAAATCAATATCTTTGTTTTCTATGTAGTTTTGGTCTTTCAGGGTGCTGCTCCTTGACTCCACAATAGGTGCTGCCTTTGACCATACAATTTGCATAATGGAAACAATGGATACTCTGCATGGGGCAAGTCTTTGGTTGCAGGCAATGGCACATTCATCACATGTTGATGACTCCTTGTATGTCTTAGTTTATATATTTCAGAGACCATTGTTAATCTATCTTAATTGAAAGATTGTGTCATAAAGCCTTCAAACTATAATGACTTTCTCTCAGGACCTATCATCATTTCTGTCGCGTACTTTCATCTAGTGCCACAGATTAGGTAAAACTAGTGAATAAAATCAGCAACTACTTTTTTGGAAAACAATGATACTGAAAAAAACTAAAAAAGTCTTCATAGTTCGGTAAGAGATAAAGGACAGCACTCCTACACAATCTATGCATCATTGGCAGCATTCTTTGTTTTGTTTATGTGCTGAAATATGTTTGTTCTTGGAATCTTGATGTAATATTCTATTGAAATTGAGTTTTCTGTTATTTATGCCACATAAGTGCATCAGTTTTAAGTTGTATCATAGAAGCTAAATGAAAGTATTTGCTTTGTTAGTTAATATAAGAAAGTATGTGACTAAATCATCATTATCTGCTGGATAGAGGGTTGCTTGACATTATTAGGAAAGATTAAAGGCAAAATATGTAAATATGCTGTCAACTGTACCAAAGACCGAAAGGAAACAAGTCAAGACTGTTCAGAGAAACATTGCTAATGATGTCATGAATTGTACAGATCGTAGAAGCATAAAAAAATAGAGAACTTTGATATATAAATCTCAATTGAATGGCAAGCGGCCTCACTATTGTGAGCCCAAGCAGGAGATCAGGAATCAGTCAAGCTACTCAAACAAATTCAAAGAAGAATGCAATTCGAATAAGATACAACTGGATAATATATTCTAAATCAAGAAGAAAAATTGAAGAGGAATTTTCGTTCAAAGGATAAGTTTAGGAAATGACAAGTTTTAAGGGAGAAAAATCTTACCCAAATATATTCCATTCATCAAGGTGTTGAATTTTTTAAAAGAACGACACAAACAAATGGGTGATATAAGAAACGAGTTTGTTTGCAAGTTGAGATGAACTTAGTCAACAACATGGGATGTTACATGTCATCTATGATTGGTGGTAGAAGAATATGTTATCCTAAAAGATGTTGCATATTTCAAATGACAGGTGAACATTTTTAACGAAAGCTGTATGGATTTAGTCAGGCCAATCCATTTTGTAGATTAGTGGCTGTCTGGACACCCAATGAAGCCTGTAGGAGTACCCAAGAGGTCAGAGACTACAATTCAATGTAACAATGCTGGTCAACTTTGAAATAATCTACATTGAAGAAAAACAAAGATGCATATACTGCATTTGCTGACTGACATAATATAAGGAAATGACCGGAAGATCAAAATCCTTCTAAACCCAACAAATGATGATATCTGGAGTGAACTGGGGGAACCCATTTATGAAAGAGGACAAATGAATGCAATTAACAGATCCCCTGTTTGAGTCTGAAACCATCATGCACCAATAGCTAATGGAGATACCGATTTGTATAGCCTATTATCGAGTTGCAAATTTATTTGATCACACATGAAAAACAAGTTGAGGGAAAGAAAGTACAACAGTATTTTTCGCATATCCAAATAGACACATAGGAGAAGAGAGCAACTTATAATTCACTGTTTTACTTTTGAAGAACCTTCTTTGATGTTGAAGATTACCAGCTACGTATATTATTTTTCCCAAGCAACACATTCAAGTTGTCTTACAACGAACTCGTTGGAAACAAAGGTGAATGGATTCATGGAAAACAATGGCTGGAACAATTATCCATTTCTTAGGGGATATTTGGGTGACACCATCATAGGAGCGTACTTTGTACTTGGAATAAAAATTATAGTGCAAGTTCAAAGAGAAGAGTATGTTATAGTTATGATTTACAAAGTGCTGATTATTTTTTGACGAAAATGGGTTATTTCTGTCAAAGTTAGTTAATCCTAAACCGCTACATCCATTCTTATAGGATTCTATATGGTTGGATTATGTGCATGGTTAAGGGCCGCAAATTGGCTGTGGAAGGAGGTAATATGGATGATAAATACTGGGAGGGTCTCTCTAAGAGACTCTCTGCTCTGGAGAAAGAACATGCTATCATTAGGCAGAAACAATGTGATATTGTTTCCTTGTGCAAAGCTATCTCAGATTTCCTCTGTGTACTGTCCCCTTTTTCGAATTAAGAGCCTAAAAGTGGACTTCTTGCCATCCCCTTTCTATCGCAATGAAGCATGGTTGAACAAGGGAAGGAACTGCACTTTCGTTTCAGTTTTCTTAATTAGATTTAATGTTTCTTTTTAGTGTTTCCCTTTATAAAGCAGGTCGGCTGTGATTGGAGAGTCTTAAAGGCAAATTAAAAGATTAAAAGAAACCCAAGGAGGTCAGTCCACTTCTAAATGGCCTTTGGCACCAAGCAAGTGATATAAAAAGAGATTTGTGACTTCATTTGCACCATATCTTTGGCGCATTTTACATATACTTGGTGTTTTGGGCAAAGTGCTCAGTAACTTTCCACTTGAGGACAAAACCCCTCTTGTGTGGCATTCCAAAGAAGACGAAAGCCTTCCTTGTGGCTTGGTGGTGGACGGAAACCCTCCATTGTGGGTGATTTGAAGATATCTATTGAAGACTTCTTGCAGATTTTGATCTAGGGCATCAAGGGAAATATCTACAAAGGTTTTTACATGCATTTTGGAGCTCTTCCTAGAGGGAGTGACTGGGGTTTAGTGTTGTTTTGGGCGCCTTCTAGGGCACATATTTCATTTCTGATTTTACAATCTGAATCTCCATAATTTATAAGGCCGGAATCTATATTTTTCGTGATTTTTGGTGGTGTTTATCTATCATTTTCAGCATTGGTTAGTGGTTGTTCTGCTGATGTGCTAAATTTAATTATAGTAGTACATATTCACTGATTTTCTCCATTTGTTGTTACCAAATTGGATGGATATTGATTGTTGTGTTTGAATTAATCACTTTGAAGTAATTTTCAGTTGTGCATGGTTGCATGGTGAATTCTAAGCTCTTATACACATTCGCCCTAGGGTTCTGAAGGATATTACAACTACTGTTATAAAAAATCAGATTTCATTTCACTTGGATTTGTGTCGTTTCCTTCTTTTTCCGGCTTCAGCCCTTGAAAGGGACATTACAAGTGGTATCAGAGCTCCGATCTTCCCATCCTAGGGTTTTCATGGAAGAGGGCAACAAAGGTTTTCTCTACTATCAGATGAGAGAAAAGAGAGCGGACCAGCCAAGAGGAGAGGATAATATGGCTCACCAGGATCCTCAAGAAGCCAAGATATACCAAGCTTATTGCAGGGCAAGAGCGATTGACGGATACCATGGACATCCTATCCCTATCACTTCAAAGGATTAAAAACCTAGGGTTCATAATGGAGATGGTAGCTCATCCGGAGCTAATATTGCATGGCGACCCTTGGGATCAACTCGCGGATCAGCCACGAGGTTTATTTTTCTTCCAAGGGAAGAAGTCATTCTGGAGATGGGAGCAAAGCCCTCTATGGGGAAAAGCATTGCCACAAGTTATGAAGAGTATATGACAACTCCCAAGAGAGATACACGAGGCCATTACACTTGCTGATTTCATTAGTGTGAGAAAGAGAGGTCTAGGCCAAAGCCGAAGACAACATATGTCGTAAAAGGAGGTACAAAATGTGTTGGGGAAGATGACTTCTCCACTTTTGATAGATCGACCAAGGGAGCTGCTAGGGCTTGGATCCAAAAGCTAGATACATATTTGTCCTTGAAACCCTGTGATGGAGGATGATGCCATCAAATTTGCAACCCTTCACCTTGAGGGGATTGCTCATGAGAGGTGGTTTCATGGGTTAGTGACATAAGGGCACAATGAGGTCCATTCCTATGATGTGTTTTGTAGAAGACTCATTGATAGATTTGACATAGTTGATATGAAGTTCACTTTCGTGAACTTGCTCAATTGAGGCAACATGCCACGGGTAGAGGAATATGTGGCTGAATTTCAGAGGCTTTCTATGATGATTACAGATGTCACAGAATGTCATAGAGAGGAGACTTGTAGTTCTCTTCATTGAGGGTTTGACTGAACCACTCAAGGGGGTTTGGTTAGGGCCTTTGATCCTTTGTCTCTTCAAAAGGCAATCAAAAAGGCTTTGGACCTTGAAGGAGCTGCCCCAAAAACAGCAGCGATCAACGGACATTCCAAGGTTATTTCAGGTGGGGGGACAGCCCAAAAGACCCATGACACAACCTAGAAACCCTCCCTTGGACCAGCCAAGGAAGCCTTTCCAAAAGATGCCAATTACTCACAAGGAGCTGCCCAAAACCAGCAATGAAGGAGAGTTTAGGAACGATTTACGAAAGAGGAATTTGTACTTCTCTTGCAAGTATCCATGGACTCTCGACCACCATTGTTTGGGTAAAGGTAAAGTGCATTATATTGAATTTTTTTCAGATTGTGAGAAAGATGAAAACAAGGTTAATGAAGCCACGCATGATAGTGTTCTGGAAGAGGATCCGGAAAAATTAGATGGTACTCTTGCTACAATGTTCGGAGCACCTACATATCACCCATTTTGGGTGAAGGGTGACCTACAAGGACATGGTGTCACCGGTTTTAATTGATAGTGAAGCCACACATAATTTTGTTGATTAAAGCTTGGTAAAAAGGTTTAAGTTGAAGGCTGAAAATTTCAAGGATTTCAATGTCACCGTGGCAGATGGCTTCACACTTCCATGCACAAAAAGAATACCTCAGCTCACATTCACTTTGGGAGGACTCAGGACACAAGGTAAGATATGATGTTTATATCATTAACATTGGTGAAACAGATTTAGTGTTGGGAGTTCAATGGTTGCATTCCTTGGGTGAATTCTCTCAAAATTACCAAAATATGGAGCTGAAATTTAAGGTAGAAGGCAAGGAGGTTGTATTACATGGTATGAAGGTTGGAACTCCTCAAGTTTTGACTACTAAAAACATAGAAAGGACTTTCAAAGAGGGCAGGATGTTTGGGCTACTCATTGCTTGGTAAGGTCTAATTCTTCTATTTCCATTCAATAATCTTTTCATGATATATTCAGCCCATACTCAACAAGCATGCCACAGTTTTTTGCAATGAATTACCCCATGGGCTGCCACCGGATAAAGGATTCCAACATGTTATTGAGTTATAACCGGATACCAAACCGGTAATAACTACTCCTTACCATCACCCAAGGATTTATAAGGAAGAAATTGAAAGAACCATCAAGGAATTGTTGGAAATTGGGTTGATTAGGCCTAGCTCTAGCCCCTTTGCTTCTTCTGCAATGCTTGTGAAGAAGGATGCACTCTAAGAATGTGTGTGGACTACCAAATACTAAACAAGAGAACAATCAAGAACAAGTACCCAATACTGAGGATTGATGAGCTAATGGATGAGCTACATGGAGCGGTCTATTTCTCCAAAATTGATTTAAGATCCGCGTACCACCAAATAAGAGTAAAGGATGAAGATGTACACAAGATTGCTTTTAGATGTCAATTTGGGCATTTCGAGTTCCTTGTCATGCAATTTGAGTTAACCAATGCACCGACCACCTTCCAATCATGCATGAATCACATCTTCGGTAAGTATTTGAGGAAATTTGTGTTGGTTTTCTTTGATGACACTTTGGTTTATAGCAAAACATGCGAAGAACACCTCCAACACTTGGACAAGGTGTTGGAAATTATAGAACAACAATCACTTTATGCAAAGAAATCAAAATGTGAGTTTGGAATGGTTTAAATTTTGTACTTGGGGCATGTTATCAATGCTTGTGGGGTTTATGTGGATCAACACAAGATCCAAGCCATCATGGATTGGCCAACTCCAACCAACATTACTCAATTGAGAGGATTTTTGGGTTTATGTTCTTACTACCGAAGATTTGTGAAGGGATTTTCCCAACTTGCAGCCCCATTGACTTCTCTAGCGAAGAAAGGAGCTTTCAGCTCGTCAAAAACAACCCAAATAGCTTTTGAAGAATTAAAAAAGGTGATGTGTTCTTGTCCAGTTCTTGTTGTTCCAGATTTCTTTATGCCCTTTGTACTTGAATGTGATGCTTCCGGTGAGGGTATAGGGGCTATTTTGATGCAAGACAAGCACCCCATTGCATATGAGAGCTGAAAATTGAAGGATCATGAGAAAAAGTTCTCCATCTATGACAAGGAATTGCTAGTCATCATGCGTGCTTTGACCAAGTTCCGACAATACTTGATTTGTGGAAGGTTTGTGGTCAAAACCGACCACAATAGCTTGAAATTCTTTCTTCACGAAAAGGAATTAAATGACAGTCAACAAAAATGGGTGAGTAGACTCCAAGCATATGATTTTGATATTGAATATGTCAAGGGAAAAAACAATGTAGTTGCGGATGCCTTATCAAGGAAGCCACGTCCTACTTCATGTGGGGATTTGGAACTACATGATGGAAAGAATGAAGAAGTCACACCTGTAGATCCGATGAGTTTGCAATTGCTTGAAGACGAGCAATTTCGGGAAGGGAGGACTGTAATGCCCTCTTTTTCGAATTAAGAGCCTAAAAGTGGACTTCTTGCCATACCCTTTCTGTGGCAATGGAGCATGGTTGAGCAAGGGAAAGAATTGCACTTTCATTTCAGTTTTCTTATTTAGATTTAATGTTTCTTTTTAGTGTCTTCCTTTATGAAGCAGGTTGGCTGTGATTGGAGAGTCATAAAGGCAAATTAAAAGACTAAAAGAAGCCCAAGGAGTTTGGTCCACTTCTATTTGGCCTTTGGCGCCAAGCAAGAGCTATAAAAGGAGATTTGTGACTTTATTGCACCCCATCTTTGGCGCATTTTATCTATACTTGATTTTTTTGGGTTTTCACTTGAGGACGAAACCCCTCTTGTGTGGCATTCCAAGGAATATGAAAACCTTCCTTGTGGCTTGGTGGAGGACGGAAACCCTCCGTCGTGGGTGATTTGAAGATATCTATTGAAAACTTCTTGTAGATCTGGATCTAGGGCATCAAGGGAAATATCTACAAAGGCTATGCATGCATTTTGGAGCTCACCCTAGAGGGAGCGACTAGGGTTTGGTGTTAGTTGGGTGCCTTTTAGGGCACATATTTCATATCTGATTTTACAATCTAAATGTCCATAATTTAAAAGACCGGAATCTATATTTTCATGATTTTTGGTAGTGTTTATCTATCATTTTCAGCATTGGTTTGTGGTTCTGTTGCTGTCCTAAATTTAATTACAACAATATATATTCGCTGATTTTTTCCATTTGTGGTTATCAAATTGGATGGATATTGATTTTCGTGTTTGAATTAATCATTTTGAAGTAATTTTCAGTTGTTGCATGGTTGCATGGTGAATTTTAAGTTCTTATACAGTTCGCCCTAGGGTTTTGAAGGATATTATAACTGCTGTTATAAAAAATTGGATTTCATTTCACTTGGGTTTGTGTGGTTTTCTTCTTTTTCAGTTTCAGCCCTTGAAAGGGATATTACACTCTCCTTGCAGGTGAACTAGATTTGTGCCGCCAAGGATTTTCAACTTAACAATGAGGACAAGAAAGGCAAAGGAAAAGCTATGGGAAAGGCTAAGATCGTAGACCCCAATATGGTTTACTTGAAGAACCTCCACAATGGGATGGAGAACGCGAAGAAGACTTTTAAAAAAATTCTCAATTAGTTCGTTCTTGTTGGCTGTATATTCCCCTCCTTTTGGTGGTTTTTTTGCCGTGTTTTTGTGTTATATCTGCTGCAGCTTGGCTGCTTTCTCTTGTTTGCCTCTTTTGTGCCTAATGTTTAATTTGGGGTTTTTAGACCCCTTTTTGTACCAGGGTAGGGTCGCTGTCGAAAAACTCAACGTTTACCCTTATTCAAAATAAGATAATTTTTCTATTGGTCTACATCACGGTCCTAGATTGTCATATGTTATAACAACGAAGACCTTGTTTCACATTCCATGCGTTCTCATTGTGGATTATGTTATGATTCTATACTACAATGTGCTTGGCATTCTTGTAGGATAAGTTTGTGTGTTATACATCCTACATTTCTGGCGCAGTTACTGTCATTAACTCCCCCCATTGTCCATGTGAACCATTGTTTTTTAATCACCTTGCGACTCTCTTTGCCTGCATGGAGTGTATCCATCAAGGATGGAATATTGAAAAATCAATAAATTGATGGAATGTGATATAGACGGAGATTTTCAAGGGGTGATTTGATTTTGAATAAGAAAATAAATGTTGGTGTGCAAGAAACAATTGAGATTGATGGAAAGACTTGATGGTGAAGATGAGGGGGACTGAGTTTGTAGAAGACATGCCACCGATTGGCAACCTAGAGTAGGAAACTGAACCCAATTTCCTGGGAGATTCTCGTGTGGATGCAGGGACCAATATTGCTGATGAAGAAACACGTGTACATACCACCTAATTCTACCAGAGGAGGAAGGGTTGGCAGGTTGAAATGCTGATGTAAGCTAGGGAGGGCAAGCCTAACCAAAGAAGGTGAACATCACTAAGACCGCCAAGAAAATTGAAAAACAAGATGAAAAAATATTGATGACATGTGAAGCTGATTAGCAAGAAGGTCGAAGATTGCAAGTATTGTTTAAAGTCTGGTGGAACTTAAAAAGTTAGGGGTGTTGAGGTTGTTGGAGTCGATGGGAGAATTCAAGTATGGGCACATGCTATGCCATTCTGCCAGAAGAGGAGAGCATTGCAGCCTGACAGACAAATGCTGGTAATGATATGATCGTCAAAGCCTATGTTTTATCATTATTTCGTGGACATGCCATTGAATTTCACATACCATAGTTGAAACAATACTTGAGTAGAAGTGCTGGTATGGTTTGTAAAAACAATATGTTCTCCCAATTCTTAGAAAAATTGCCATTGAAGTTTTACATATTATTCTGGGAGTAATATGAGACGATGCACTTGACAAGCGAGGATTTGGTTGCATTGTGCTCTGAAGACGAGTTTGCTGACAATGGATCTAGTACAAACAAAGGGTTAGAAGTTGAACTCCATTTAGATGGTCGGAAGTTGCATTTGTAAAAAGAAGACCGTGTAATCGGGATGGATACAACCGAAGCCGAAGATGAGAGTTCACTGCTGAGTCACATGGATCCTCTGACAACATTTCAGGCAGTTAATTTTTAGCTCTAGTTGGAGATATTCTCACAAATCCAAAACTTTTTTAGACAATCAAAAATGTGTACAAACCTTTTCAAATACACAAAGTAGGGGACAATGGAGGTGTTTTTCTGGAGACCCTTAATGATCAAGTGCATAAGGATGCAGTTAATGATTGTAAACTGAAAATATAAAAAAGTGAAGCAAATAAGGTATGACTACAAGCTTGGAGAAGTCATAAAGGGGAGAAGGCCATTTAGAACAAACAAGCCAATTCATACAAAAGATATTAGTCATTCAGTCGACAATCATACAAGTGCAAAATAATGCCAAAAGAATTGAAATCAGTATGAAGAATTGAGAATACTTATTGCATTACCTGCTTAAAATTATGGCAAGATTTACAAAAACAACACCCCTCAAGCAGGCAAATCCAGTTTTCAATTTGATGGTTTTGCAATCAGACCGCCATTCTAGTTTTTATTCTGATACCCAAAATAATGTTTTGTGACTTGTATCCAACTATTCAAGCCTGAGAAAAATCAAGACGAACATGCCAACCAATTCATCGCATGTTTAGCCCAATTATATACTGCACAGAAATTGTCTTAAAGGTTTGCAAATATGTTCCATCTGGCTATGCTTTGAAAATGCCGCCTTAAATGAAAACCAGCATCGAGTCACACAATCAGCAATTCTGCTGCTTTGTGTATTTTAACCTATTTAACCTAGTTTACTTGCAAATCTTTCTCATGTCTTCATAAGGATAGGAATATCTAGAGTCACTCAGCTTTGTGAGGGCTAAGAGAATTTCAAAAGTTGGGAACCACTCCAACTTCAAAATTGGAAAAAACTTCAGGTCATGTATTAAAGCACAAAAATAACTCGCATCCCTTCTTTACATATTTACGTGGAAAACCCAGCTTTACAGAGCCATGGGGCTGTCAATGACCTATTTAGTAGAGAGGTAAATCAACATATTTATAAATTGCCAAAATAATTTATCATGCTAACAAGTCCATTGTAGCCATACTTTCCCATGCAAGATAATGACAGCAAATCATTTTTCCAAAACATTTACCATTTGAAAATATTGTGCAAGTATCAAAATGTGTATCGGCATCATAAAACATGGAAGCATGCCATCGGCTCTGGTGTCCCAGATTTCACCCTGAAGTCTGAGACTACCCCATATTAAAAATTTCGTACTTTTAAAATAATGGGTCGTTTTGTGTTTTTATTGCCAAAAAATGTCTGTATTGTGTCAAGATATTCCCAGAGAACCAAAGCCAATTTCGCGAAATACTCAGATGCCCAAACTCGTTATATTCTGTCGTTGGGGTTTGCCTGCGAAATTTTTTTATTTAATTATTTTAAGCCCCGTTTGAGGTAAATTGTGCTCCGGTTTAACCCTGTTGAGGTTTTACATGTCAATATTCCCATATACTAGTAGGGTTTCCATCATGAATGAATCCTGGGCTTTATTTGTGACTTCTGGCAACTTTTTGCGTTTTTGTTATTTTTCTCGTATTTTTCTCTGTGAAATTCCCCTAGGTTAATTCCTTTACCGGTTCAGTCTATTTTCTTTCCTGGAGTATTTGAAGATCATCTACGGATGTCATGCCAGAAAGAATTTGCCATAGGAGGTCTGGTTCTCTCTAAAAAGACGAAGTCATGCACAAAAAAGGCTTCTGGGCAGGTTGCATTTTTGGGAAAGGAAGGTTTTAAGCTACAATGAGATTTTTGGTAGCAGCAGACAGGTGGCAATTTTGTACCTGCTTGGCAGGGTACTTTTTTCCATGGGAGCAAAATCACTTAAGTCATAATGGGAAAATTAGAGGCAGCAGGTAGGCGGGAATTTCTTCCCTGCCTTGCAGGGTGAAAATTCCCATTGTGAAATAAAAAAAAATATTTAAGGCATTGATGAGAATTTTTTACCTGCTTTGCAGGGTAAAAAATCTCATTATGAAAGTCAAACAACTTAAGTGGACCATGGGATTTTTGGAGCTGCGGTGCAGGGTGAATAATCCCATTAGAAATTGACTTTTAAAAATAGAAATCAACCATGTCAAAAAGTGCGACCCCTTTTGGAATAGAAGGATAACTTTTATTGCATTTATTAATTGTTTCTATTCCTAATTTTGGCGCCCAAGCACGAGGAAAAGTCAACGCAAGATGAGAGGATAAAGGAAATTGGAAATATAATGCTAAAATTAAATAAATTCAATTTATTTAATGCAACCCTCTATCATGCAAAAAAGTGCGACCCACCTAAGAGGAGAAATAATACCTTTTAAAGTATTTATTGATGGGATTAATTCCTATTTTTGGTGCATGAGGTCAAAGCATAGTGTGAAGTCAAAGTAGACTGGAAGTAGAAAGCTAAAATTAAATAAATTTAATTTATTTAATGGCAGCCATGAGCATGCACAAAATAGGCGCCCAAATTGAAGAGAAAAACATGTTTATTAATTAATTAATTGCCAGGAATAGGAGAGACAATTATTAATTATAGAATGATGAAGGTTATATAAGCATGGGCTGCCATATTAATGAAGTAATTAATTCTTCTAGCAAAGGAGTGCAGTCCAGACAATTTTGGCGCCCAAAGAAGGAGGATTTTTGCTCAGAAAAAGGTGTTTTCACTGCCGGAAAGCTTCAAAGTTTGGCGCCTAGGTTTGAAGGAGCTTGATTTAAGTCTAATCAATTGTGTGCATAGTGGTACAGGTGCCCAGGTGAAGTTGACAATATTCATGCTTGCTTTGCATGCAAGCAAAGCCTCAAATTTTAGGGTAGCAGACTTAATATGCAAATTTTTGTGATAAAAAGCAAGTGTTCATGCTCTGGATTCCGTCTTTGTCTGAATTAATTGTAGGTATTCATTACAGGTGCTTATATAATTGAAAGTGAGCTTAAATCAATGTCCAATACATTGAATATATCTTTCGAATCTGAAGAAATTCCCAGATCTGCACCAATTGTAAAGAATTCCGGCCAAATAAAGAGAAAAAGAGTTGCTCAGATAAAGATTGCTCCGGCCATGGCAAAGCGGGATGAAAGAGAAAGCTCAGCGGAATCATGCATAACTTCCAGATTTGTTGAAGTCAACAGGCTCAGATCCAGGCCCAAATTTAGATCCAGATCCAGATCTAGATCTCATAATTGCAAAGGCTTTCGACAAAAATTCATCCTCTTGTTTCTAACGTAGCTCGTGTAGAAGTCGGTGCATGGAGAATTCCTTCCAGGATCTTGTGCATGTGCTTCCAATCTTCTAGTTGAAGCCTTCATTGAATTTGCATTCACCCGAAGTTCTTTCCAGAATTTTTAATTGCTCATATGCAATTAAAAATAAAAAAGATGAGTTATTTACGACAAACATTGCACTGATGCATGTACTGGAGAAGAATTACAAAAACTTCAAGGATAAGAAGGAAGACAAGTCAAAGGCAATACCCGCAAACAAATCACAGTCACTTGCTTCCAAATCCAGCCGCTTCCAGATCCAACTGCTTCCATATCTAGTTTGGTGAGAATCAAGGGCAAAAGAATCAGCTGCATGCAGAATATGAAAAAGGACAAGACTGTAGCTTTCTTCTTTCTTCTTCTTTGTCTTATTTCCTCCGATAAAGTAATTGAGCGATCAATTAAATTATAAAACCTAAGTGATTGGTTTAAAAGCCATTACTTGAAGAAGTCAACTACTTGGAAATAGGTGGTAGACATTCAAAATAGAAGGTTCTATATTCAGTTGCAAGTTATGCATGTCATACAAAGAGGAATTCCAGGAGGGAGATTGCCAATTGTTTCCTTTCCCACTTCCACATGTGCCAGTTCAACTAAAGGCTTCCTATTTGTAATTTCCCCTCTACATGCTCTAAGTAGAGGAAGAATCTTCGGGTTAATGATCATAATTTGTAAGCAACATTCTTGTGTTCCAGACTTTGTGCTGAAACCCCTGATAGCTATTTGAAGCAAAGGAATAGAAAGGAGCAGATTTTCGGAGAACTTTGTGTCACGATGCATTTTGTTTCTAGCTTTTGTCTTAGATCTACTTAAAAACTTTGTGTTATTTTAGATCTAGATTTGAAAACTGCCTTTGCTTATAATTTTGTGTGTTAATATCTATTGGTTCTGTCTATGTGCATGCAATCAACTCTGTAATCTATTGATTGGGTTGCACATCTTCCCTCTTTCTTTCCTGTGTTTTTATTATTTCCTTTTTCATCAGATATTTCCTTTCTTTAAAACAGCTGCTTACTTGCTGCAAAACTATACAACTATGGTTCATGAGCTGCATGGTTAAAGTAAAACCCCAAAATAGATACTAGCATATTTAATTGACAAATCTTACACGGGAGCCTTATTGGTAAATGAGGTAGATTTATCTCATGACTGCCTAGGTTTTTAGCAATGCAGAAAATCTAGCCAACAAGCTCTGACAAATCTGTCTTAAAGATTATGGCTGTAGGTTTTGTGATCTCTGCTTGAAGAAATCCACATTTGCAAAAGCTTTAATTTTGCACAACTGACACCTGGGAACCATTCTTGTCATGGGTATTTTGGATTAATGGCATTAAAATGACAAACTGATTAAACTATTCCATTAAATTGTCAACGAAAGTTAGAGAGTTTAAATCCAAACTGTGCAGGAAACATTTTTGCTTTCCGAGACAGTATTCTAACTTGATGGAAATAGATTGTAGGAAATGAAAATAAGAAAACCTATTCTATGAAAGCATAGAAAACTAATGGATAAGACATCCTCTCCTTCTATTGGAAAGGGGTGCCTTTTTTTGATAACCCCTTTGGGTGCCTTCCCTTACATTGCGCCTCTTTGAATTTTTTGCCTTCGGTATTATTTCAAAAATGGGACTATAAAATAAATGCTTTTTCACAGGGTAATCATATTGTACTAAGAAGGGTGGAAAGAAAGAGATGATTTTTAGGAAGAAGGGGCTTGAGGGAAAATGCCCTGTGATCGTTCCATAGGAAACCCTAAACGGGAGCACCTTCAATGAGGAAAGTAAGAGCTAGTTATCACGAGGAAGAGTATGAAGCTCATGACCAGAGAGTCTACGGAACCAACAAGGAAAGTTCCGATGAAGATGAGGGAGAGAGCACAGTGGCAATGACAATGATGAAGGAGAATGTGGAGATGAGGAAAATGAAAGTTTATCCTATGTTATAGGGACGACAGGCTAGATACATGCCCTAAATTAAATCAGAGGGCTTCGAATGACAGGGACATAACAGCAACAATTAGATATAAAACTGCATTTCATTAAATTGAAAGTTGCTCTATATACAAGTCCTTTGTGAAGGGGCACGGATATTATCTTGTAAGAAGAAGGTTTTGTAATTTGTGAGTGTATAACTCATAGCTATTGCAGTTCTTGTTACATTCACTTATAATATAGCAATTCTTATTACATTCGCTTATAACATTATAAGTATATGTTGCCAAATTCAGTGCTTTTGCCGCTGAAAACAACAAACCTACCATGGAGATTCATAAAATCTGGAGATCAATTGTGATCCAGAATGGGTAAAGTAAGATTGGAGGATGTTCTATGCCATACATCAGTCCTCCAAGGTACTGAATAATCAACCAAGACATGGACAACACATGTAATCTTGTATCAGATCTAAAATAACATAACTGTATGCACCTGAGGAATTCGTGGACTCTTGTGATCATTTTAGAAGCAACGGAATTTGGAAATAATGTCAGTGTGGTGGATTTACCGGCTGACAAATCCAATATTGCAATGACAAATCAAAAATCAATATTTGACAACAGGGAAATGAGATGGAAATTCAATAGAACTGATCTGTCAAGTGACAAATCCATCTAGGAGAACCATAGTTCCATCACTTGCTAGATGGAAGCAAGCATTACAATCGGTTCATTTCTATGGTTGGTTTTGCATTTTGGGTCCAACGTGATACTTATTACTCATGTATGTACATAAAACAATGTCTATGCACAAAGAGAATGGGTTTCTTTTTGGAAGTCTTTGGCAAAGCTTGGCATGTGTAAAATATAGTTTTCAGAGGCAACAACACAAAAGAGGGTGTGAGATGGTCTAGGAGTTTCAGGAATGAAGCCGCAGTGATCTATTGCTCCTTTTGAGAGATTTTCCCTCTGGAATCTGTAAGTTGTATGATGTCTTGGAGGAAAACCGAGGTAGAGCCTATTTTTGCAAGAATTCTTCCCCAACAGGCATCTCCAATGTAAACATGGTATCAATCTTGTGTGTATGATGTTGTGAATGTTTCCTTTACATGTTTGTTCAATTTCCAATTTCTTAACTTGAGGTCTGATTAATTGGAGCATGATATCAGTTTCCATTGCAGTAGGGAGCACAAGTAAATACTATTTCTCTTATGCAATAAATAATTGAAATGGAATGCGCAGAAATACCAAACAACATTACACACTATACAGACTGTATTTTATGTGGTGAAAAACCCACATGGGAAAAGTTTTTTTTTATTCTCTTAAATATGGAATCTTATTGGTGCAAATATAAATACGGAATCTTATTCTCTTAATTTGCATTTCACCTGGTGTTTGTTATACGAACTACACTACCTAAGGAACATCTATTACAAAATAGTAAATAAAGACCACAATATAACATAGAAGAATATGAGACTAATAACAACTTTATTTCATAGATAGTGCTGAATACAAGTATTTGGTACAGGGAAGACCTGTTACACAACACCCTTCCCCTGACATACACCATTCTATTTATATGACAAGACTCAACTGTCAACAACCAAATATAACTAAACATAGTCATTACAGAACTATCTAAAGCCGACAATACAATCATTAAAAACATAACAATGTCAGATACCAAAACATGTAATTAAATATGCTGATAACAATGACAATACTAACACGACGGTCTACATTATCCGCCCCCGCCCCCCCCACACAAAACATTGGAGTGCCTTTCAATACAACACAGATACAACAAAGATGAAAGACATTCTTGAAGAAGTTGTGACTGGTGTAGAAGTTACTGTAGCTGAAGATTTTGGAGACCCTTGCCAAAAACACTTGGGCAAAAAGTCCAAATCGTGTCCACACAAAACAACTGCCCGAATATTGTTCTGAAAACCCACTGATCCAAGAACTATATATATGTATTTTTTTCGTTACCAGCAATTCAACCTGTGGTGGAGAAGGCAAAAGATGCTGCTCATTGTATGATAAGGAAAATTAATATTTAATTGAGTGGACGGGGCTGCAGAACTTGAAGAGCCGCTCAGTCTATCAGTAAAGGGAAGGGCCGTATGACACAATACCATCCCACATGCCCGTACAATATGCATAGAAGAGGCTGTACAACACAATATCAGGAGAAGCATGCCATACATTGACAACGAGAGGGCCTACAACAGAAATTGTAAGACATGACTAGGAGGAAGTGTACGCCTACAATCTATCAACTGAATGCACAGTGCAGGGCTTTATGACACTCAATGGATGCACTAGCTGTTTTTTTGGCTGTACGGTTGGTTTGTTGTCAAGCAAGTGGCATAAGCATAGCATGGAGAAGTGTATGGCTGAGTGGATTGGGCATTTGGAGAGAATCCGTATGGTGAAGGATTTACTTCTTAGGCATTAGACAGACCTGCGAGATCATATGACAAGAAGTTTCGAGGTGCAATGTCAAAGTAGTAGAGCTGTACAATTGGAGGGAACTGTATGCTCGCTCAGAACCTTGTAGATGTGTGTGCAGTGCCACGGGGGTGTATGGGCTAGAAGCGTAAGGTTTGATTTTTTGTTGTAAGGATAGCTATTCGATTGGAGCTTACAACCTCAGAGTTATTGCTGGAATTCCAAAGTGGGACTTACAACTTGGCTATATAGTGCACACGGCAACTGCTGGACACAAAATTGAGTTTCGACAACGTTGTGCCCTTTCTTCCTTATTCTATTTTTTGGAATTAGGGTAAAGTGAGGGTTTTAGAAGGTCCCACAACCTTTTACAAAAAGCCCATCTGGCTAAATAGCGTGGTGAAAATTACATTAGAGATACCCAAGAAGATTCCAAAAAAACCGAACAACCGAACAAAATGGAACAAAACAGAACAAGAGGCATAGCAAAAAGTACAAATGATCATAAGAGCTTTTTCAGCTCTTTAACAATATTCTTAGCATATATAGAACCAAACTTTTCAGCCAACAGATCAGCCACGGCAATCAATTCAGCGCAGTCTTTGTTAATAGCAGTCCTGGTATTGTCAGTATAAGCTTCCCAAGCCTTCAGGACAGTGAAGGTCCTCTGAAGTTTAGCAAGGATAGAGGACACCAGATCCACTTGACTATCCTCAGTCGGTAGATTACCATCAATTGCAATTTCAACAGTTGCCCTCGAGTTATTCCCTGTCTGGGCATCTTCCACTTTAAGTTGAGCATTATTTAACACATCATGGTGAATGGTTACACTGGCAGTCATTTTAACTTCATCAGTCCTAGGCTGGACAACATGCACATCAACGAGTAACTCCTCTTCCATATCCACTAGTTCGGAATTGGGGGAGTCCGGATACAAAGCAACTAACCCCAGCAGAGCGTCAAAGAGAAGAAGATCCGAGCCCATCGCAGGTGAGAAAGGATGAAAAAGTTAGGCCCGTAAACCAGTCTGTAGCGCTCGTCGATTGTAAAGTAGCGCATAATAACTTCGGCCACTGTGTTCCAGGGGGGATTCAGGGATTCTCTCACATAGCCGGAAAGATATTTGGTCGGGTTTTTGCCCTTATTGATGAAGTTCTGGAGCTCCGCCTTCAACGACCTCTTGAAGTAAACCGCCCCTGAAGCCGACAAACCAGTCACTGAGGCAATGACGTTAGTCGAAATGGTGAAGGTGTTGCCAATTTGAACCCTTCCCCTCGACCACGTAGCTAGGACCCCATAAGAGACAGTGGCCAAATAACCTGAAATTATTTCCAAGAAGGTAGTGATGCCGTTTTCTTTTAAAATATCCCAAACTTCTTCGTCTTCCTGCACCTCGGCACAAGAGACTGGTTTGATGCGCTTGAGCTGACCACCCATGTTAATTTTCCAGTGGAAATACACTGAAGTGATATGCGAAGGACTAAATTTAAATAGCGCATTTTCTTTTTGCAAGGCTTCCATGTCAAGTGTCCACCTGTACTTGTCATGATTACGATGTGAAAAGGCACATCTTAACTCAAGATCCGCCCGAGTGGTATTACGTCCTCTGCACGTGCCTAAACCATTTGGGTGTCTCATCATCATAATGGAGTAATTATGAGCACCGCATCGTAAGGAATGACATCCTTATTACTAATTCTACTGACATTAGGAGCAACATAAACTGACCACAAGAGGCTAACTAGAAAATGAACAATCATTGTGGATGATTTGAAGGAGATCATTAGGAAAATTTCCTAACCAAGTTTGTTGATTATCGTGGAGGACACCAATATTAGCCAGGCGGTCAGCTGCCTTATTCCCTTCCCTATAAACATGCTGAAACTTGATTTCCTGGAAGTTATTTTGGAGGATGCGAATGTCAACAATAATATTCTTGATAGTCCATTGGCCTGGGTCCTCCGAATTTAGGAGATTTATTATGTTGAGCGAGTCACTTTCAATAATAAGAGGGCCATTTCCAATTTGGAGAGTAAGTTCAAGACCCTTAAGAATAGCTAAAGCTTCAGCTCTGTGATTGGACCCAACACTAAAATTTGCGGTAGTAGCAGCAAGAGGGGCTCCAATGTTATTACGAAGAATTGCACCCCCGCCCAAGTTCCTAGGATTTCCTTTAGAGGCACCATCCGTGTTTAGCTTAATCCATCTGGGAGGGGGAGGGGACCACCGTACTTCAGAACGAGCCAAGGCCAAGGGTTTAGCCTTGAGCTGAATCGCAAGTTGTTGACACCAATTCTTGGTGTCACAAAACTGAATTTTTTGTTGATATTTCTTCCAGAGGCAACTATTAAGGTTGTCTTGGAAGAGCATAGCGATACATTTGGCAACCTGAGTAGGATCCATGCTTTGTTCTTTGAAAATTCTCCTGTTTCTTTCCTTCCAAATACCCCAGAGGCCATGTGGGAGGATAAGCTTCCAAGTGAGGGAGAGGATCGGGTGCGAAAAGGGGGAACACCATTGATTAAGGGCAGCTTGAAGGGATTCGGGGAAAATCCAAACAACTCCCAAATGTTTCAGGAACCAATTCCAAATAGCTTGGGAGAAGGGACAATGAAGAAGAAGATGGGAGGAGGACTCCAAAGCATTACAACAGAGAACACAATGAGTAGGAAGAGAGAAGCCTCTTCTTTTAAGATTTTCCCCCGACAGGAAAGCATTCCTGAATGAGAGCCAGCAAAAAAGCCAATTTTAGGAATAATCTCTTTAGGCCAAATGTTTCTGAGAGGAGGGCCAGAGCTGGTTCGAGGCTTGGAATCATAAACAACTTTAACAGTAAAGGAACCAGAAGAGGAGAAAGGCCAAATACGATCATCAGCAGGCAAGGAGAAAGGAATATATTGGGAGGAGAGGGAGGCTCTTAAGCTTTGTAAACATTGACTCTGAGTTTCACTGATTCCCGACCAGTTCGGAATATGCCAAGAGGGAACCAAATTAGACAACCTCCAGTATCCATTCACTTTCTTGCCATGATGATTGATGAGGGGTCTTTTGATAGCCTCCCAAACAGGGTCCTGGCATACAGGTTTATTCCCAATCCACCAATCTGTCTAGAATTCGATTTGACTGCCATTTCCTAGTCTCCATTTGGTGCCAACACGCAAAAGAGGGAGAGAGCTAATTACCGAGTTCCAAATGGTAGAACCACGTGGAGGAGAGGAAAAAGGAAGTCCCCTGAGTGAGTCAAATATTTGGATCTTAATAGCTGCACCCAATGAGAATTTCCATAAGCCACTTCCCAACCAATCTTAGCCAGCAAGGCTTCGTTCATATCAGCAATACGTCTGAGCCCTAGACCTCCCAATTTAGTCGGCTTACAAACATCATTCCAAGAGACTAAATGGATCCTCTTCTTGTCTTCCGATCCAGACCAAAGGAATATTTTTTGAATTCTTTCAATTGCATTAATCACTGAAGAGGGAATTTTGAGCAAGGACATGAAATAAATAGGCAGACTTTGTAGTGTAGCTTTTACCAATTGGAGTTTGCCTGCCTGGCTTAGAAGAGCTCCTTTCCAAGCAGCCAACTTCTTCTGGCATCTTTCGATAACCGGGTTCCACGGACTTTTAATTTGTTTCCCCTTGAAAAGAGGAATGCCCAGATAGGAGGAAGGCAAGTCCACTATATTGCAACCAAAGATATCAACAATCCTCCTTTGGGTTTGTGGTGGAGTGTTTATAAAGGATATGCCACTTTTAGTGAAGTTAATCATTTGCTGAGAGGCTAATTGGTAGTTTTCCAATATTTCTTTTAGAGCTCTAGCCTCGACCACCGAAGCAGCACTCAATAGAAGAGTGTCATCCGCAAACTGACTATGGGTAGTAGCAAGGGGAGCGAGTGGTGATTTTGATACCTGAGATAGCAGCCAGGCTCTTGGCTGCCTCTAATGCTCTACTGAGGGTATCCGCCATTAACAAAAAGAGGAAAGGTGACAAAGGGTCTCCTTGTCTTATACCTCTGTTGTTTTTGAAGAAGCCGACTGGGATGCCATTTACGAGGATAGAAAAACAAGGAGTAGCAATACAAGATAAAATCTAGCTGCACCATTGGCTCCCAAATCCAAAATTTTTGCAGCACACGAATGAGAAAAGTCTAACTGACTCTATCAAAAGCTTTTTGCATATCTAATTTGAGTATCATCCCCGCTGACTTTGCATGCTGAGCTGAGTGAATGGCTTCATGAACCGTAATTATACCTCCCTGAATAAGCCGACCACTAATGAAACCATTCTGTTGCGCAAAGATGAGATCATTCATAAGCGGTTTTAATCTAGTAGCCAACATCTTGGTGATGATCTTGTAGGAAGTGTTGCAGAGACTAATTGGCCGAAAGTTAGAAACATATTTGAAACCAAGAGATTTGGGGGCCAGAGAAATGAAAGTAGTATTCCATTCTTTCAGAAGAGAATTGCTAAGCTGGAATTCATTCACTGCTTTAAAAAGGTCTTGCTTGATGATTTCCTAGAAAATTTGGAAAAATGCTGCAGGGAATCCATCAGGGCCAGGAGCTTTATCCCCTTTCATAGTGAAGACAACTTTGTGTATTTCCTCCATAGAGAAGGGCTTCGTTAATTTTCCATTCATTTCATCAAAAACTAATTTTGGCATGTGTTGCAACATCTTAGACATAACGTTCTCATTGGGGGGTTCCTCTTCCTGCAGGAGATTAAAATAAAAAGAAACCAATTCATTAGAAATATCAAGATCAGAAGATAATAGATTACCTTCCGGAGTCAGCAACTCTCTTGATTTTGTCTCTACTTTTGTGCTTGGATGCTGTGATGTGGAAAAATTTAGTATTTCGGTCACCCTGCTCAAGCCACAGAGCTCTTGATCTTTGCCTCCAATAGGACTCTTCTTCTTTCAAGGTGTTATGGTATTCACTTAGAAGAGTGATTTCTTGTTTATGAAGCTGCCCCGTTCTACCTTCTGCCTCAACATGAGCAGATATGTTTGCAAGTTCCTGAGTCAGCTTTTGCTTACGTAGCTTGATGCTACCGAACACTTTGACCTTCCATAGTTTAAGTTGCTTTTTGATTTCTTTAAGCTTACTGGAGAACTTAAACATTTCAGAGCCCTGTATATTGATATCCCACCAACTCTTGATAAGAGGGTCTAACTGGTTATTTTCAAGCCAGGCCAACTCAAATTTAAAGGGTGGGTTTTTGGTATGTAGCTTAGTGTTGGCACATAGCAGCAGAGGGCTATGATCCGAAGCCGCTCTAGATAAAGTGCTGAGAAGAAAAGTCAGGATATAGTGAGATCCAATCCATTGATCCCATCGCCCTGTCAAGTCTGCTTTGGATATGGTTCCTGCCAATTCTACGGTTAGACCAAGTGAAAGAGGCCCCATGTAGGTCCATATCTAAGAGCTCTTCACAATCATAAGAAGTCCGCAAGTGCATCCATGTTGGAGGGGCTAGCAGGGGCACCTCCCTGTTTTTCCGAGGGGTAGAGAGTACTGTTGAAATCTCCCATGATTAGAACAGGGAGATTATCACAGCTTCTTATGAAATTTGAAATATCTTGCCAAAGTTTTTCAAAATGTATCTCCAGATTAGGGGCATAAACATTGATGGCGATCCAATTAGAATCAGAGCCCAATTCTTGGAAGAGCAAGCCCAAGAAATTGGGATGCTTTAAAAGGCAATCGCCCTTTAGAATATTAGGATTCCAGAGAGTGCATAAACCGCCCGAATTACCGTATGAGTGTTGGGTCACAAAGGATGCGGTAGGCCAGATTTTCGAGAGACTGTCATCATTTTTAAGTTTGGTTTCCTGTAGCATAATGATATCAGGAGAATGGTTAAATTTCATATCCTTGAGGACTCTCCATTTTTGCAGAGAGTTGAGATCTCTGATGTTCCATGAGATTATTTTCATTTTTTGGATTTGGATTTGCTCCCCACAACCATGGGGATGGTACTTTGGGTTCCTTGTGCCACGTTCAGAGCTGATTCTTGTTGAAGCTTAACACTGCCCGAGATATGTCCACGGGTTTTCTTAGTGCCTATATTAGGTTTTTTGCTACTGCTTCTAGTTTGTTGAAGATTATTATTGTCATCGGAGGTTTGAGTGGATGGGGAAAGCAGACAAACAAAGAGAGGAAGGGAAGGAGGAATGGGAGAGAGGGATCCAACAGGAGGGAGCCTAGAGGAAAGGATCGGAAGAGGGGGAAGGGTGAGAATCCCCCTAGCGGAGAGGGCAGGTGGGGATGGAGGAGGGGAGGCAAAAGGCAATGGGACATTTGAAGCCACCTCAGAAGAACACAGAGGAAGGGGAACCAGGGGGAAACAGAAGGGAAAACAACCGAAGACGAGGGAAGGGGGGAAACATAGGGAACCTCCGTGGGAAGGACAACCGAGGAAGAAGGGAACAGGGAGGCAAGAGGAGCCTCTGTGGGAATATCAAGAAAGATTTTGCATTCCTCAAAGAGAGCAAAGGGATTAGATGTAGGGATGAGAGGAGCCTCTTCATGGATCACTTTTGGTACATATTTCCCTTTTTTCTTAGGGGAAGCTTCAGGGATTTTTGGTTTAAGTTGTGGCTTAGGGGGACAACCAGGTGCTCTATGTCCAATACTTTTGTAGATAGAACACGCTTGTGGAACATATTCATACTCAATGGGTTGTGTCCAAACTCCAAAATTTGAGAGAAGATTAATCGATTTTGGAAGTGGATAACTAACATCAACATTGACACAGAAACAAACATGAATAAATCTAGTTTTGGATTTTGTGGCCTGATCAATTGCTATAAGAGAGCCCATAGAGCGAGCAATACCTTCTTTAACTGTTGGATCCCAAAACTCCAGAGGAAGGCCTGAGAGGCGTACCCAGATTGGAGCCTGTGTCATGGTTTCAGTTAGTGGATTAAAGCCAGGAGTCCATTTTCGAATGTAGAAACCCCGTCTGCCAAAGAACCACAGACCTCCGAGAAGTGCTCGAGCAAAGTCTTCTTTAAAGCTGAATGAAAAGAGGATGAATCTGTTTGGCATGGCGGCAATCTGTAGGGCACCACAAGGGGTCCATTTCATATGCGCCCATTTTTTGATATCTTCGAGAGGAGGTCTTGGGCCCATTAGCTTGTCCACTAGAGACAAGTCCCTAGAAGCAACAATCGTCGCAGTGATGTGACAGGGGATATGAAGAGAAAGAGTTCCTTCAGAAAGGACAGGCGATAAGTTCTCCGTATGGGGAGTAGAGGTGGACCCTTCCACAACATTTTTCCATGCCTCAGGGGGAGGCTGAGGCAACAGGCCCCCAGAGGCCGCAGAGCGGGACTCCCGATCCGGACTAGAGGGGTCGGACATCTGAGCAAGCACCAGAGTTCGCAAAAATTTCAAATTTCAGCAGGCAGGAGTGTTAGCGGAAGCTCAAAAGATTTAGGCTAGGGATGTACCCCCTAGGCGACATGCAAATACCCCATTCTTTTTAACACAAGTGCCCTTGGTTTAAAATTCACGCACCATAAGTATTTGTCTACAGAAACAACACTTCCTTTTCAGCCAATGTGCCATTTCTCTTTGTACTTCCAAGGCGAGCATATGTAATATTCTCTTCTAGAAAGCAGCAAGTCGAAGACCCTTAGCCTAATATTGTTTCTCGGCAGATAAGGAAATAAGAAATAAAGGAAACTTATCCTAATAAAATAATTTTAGTGTCTAATAAATTTTTATAAGCACTAAAATTATTTATTAGTGATAAAGTAATAAAATAAAAAGTTACTTTATTTCTATTTCTCCCTAGTAGAAAAAGGTGACCCATATGGGGATAGAAAGCAAAGGGAAAATATTAAATAAAGTGATGGAAAATATTAAATAAAGTGAAGATGTAATGTCCCTTTTTTCAAATAAAAGTTAAAATAGGGGAAGTTCTATTTGCACATATGGATTTAAAAATCAAAATATATTTTATTTGTGCAAATCAAAAATAAGAGAGAGAAATCGATTTACTTTGGGATAATTAATGATGTTTGGCAGTAAATTAATTAATAAAGGCAAGTTGCATTTTTTGGAGGATACTTTATTATGTTTTTGTGCACATTTATTTATATTTTTGGCATGGGTCGATTCCTTTTGGGCATCAAGTTTAATATTGAATTCTCTTTTGTATTTTATTTTTTAAAATCTTGCCTTGGAGAATTAACTTTTGCATGGGAGTTTGACTTTCAGGCTATTCAAATTAAAGGCTCTCATCTCTAGACTTTGGCGCCAAAAATGGAGAAGGAACTTTGGAGATTGAGCAATGAAAAGATATAAAAGAAAATGATTGGCACCCCTTTTCTTATGTTAATGGTTATTATAACTTATCTTCATGCTTGAAGAGAGATGAATGCCCACTAGTGAGTAAAAACAAAAGGTGTTGATCAACCCCACCCATTGTGAAGTGTGTTCGTTCTTGAGCTATAAATTGATGAATTATGTGCATTTATATTCCACATATGTGAGTCGCCATTATTGAAAAGTGTTCTAAATTTGAGTTGTGAAGAGTTTGAGTGTGATTTATATTGTGTACAAGTCTATTATATGCTGCCGGTTATTCCTTGAAGAAATCGACTTGTTGGGAGTTTGTTTGGGCACATTTGGTGATGATTTGGGCGCTCTTTAGCAAGTATTTAAATCTGAACTGTTCTTGCTATTTTTTCTAATGCAAATGCTTTTTATTTGATGATATTTTGGGCTGCTAATATTGCTGGAATTTACACTAAGGAAATCGACTGGTTTGGGCAATTTTATATCACTGTTTGAAGGGTTTTGTAGAGGTTTTCAAACTGCTGTCATAAAATAATTATTGCAGATTTGAAATCAACTTATTTGAGTGTGGAAAGTCAAGTATTAAATCTGAAATTTATTTTATATGCCATTCTAACCTTGGGTGACTTGATTTCAACATTTGTGGGCTGTTTTGAGGGGCTTAAAGTGCTCAGAAAATTCTGATTTAAAGTTGGTTGGAAAATGTATAATTTATCTTTCATCTGCAATTCGTTTCACTAAAATTTTTCAAGTATTGCATGAGATATCAATTTTCGAAGTTTTTAGTTGATTTTAGGGTATTTTTATTTATTTACTACTGTTGCAAATTAATTGGTTAAAGAAATGTTTTCTCCGACTAGCTAGCCCATCTAAACCCTTACTTTGGCTCACTCCAACCCCATTTGGGTTGTATTGAAGCCGACACTGGGTTAGTTGAGGTGAACCTAGAAGGGTTTCATTTCTAAGTTTGCTTATTTGCAAGTAGTTTAATAAATTTTAATTAATTTCCCAAAAGGGGATATTATAAAAGAGAGTTGATTGATCCTTTGTGTGACTAAAGTGCCAAGGGAAAATTATAAAAGCAAGTCGCCATGCATGGAGAAGACATCATTTTGTCTTATTTTTATTTCCGAAAATTGGTTGAGCGATTTGGTTTCCTTTTTTTGTCTCAAAAGAGGAAAACCCTTTGGAGTGTTTTTCATTATAGGACTAAAACTCTCTATTGCCAGGGTTGAAAAACAAAAACTCTTCATCCTTTATGAGAGGGAGTTCTATTCAGGGGTTTCCATTGAGTTTTAAGGATAAATTCTAAATTTTCAGTAGTGTTTGAAGGCCTTAAGGTGCAGATTTATATTTTCTCCAACTAGGGTTTGAAGCAGAAGAGTGTAGGTGATTTTTGGCATGCATTTCCAGCCAGTTCTAGGGTTATGTACACCCTTGTGAGTGGAGTTTGACACATTCTAGGGCACGGATGATCCGGATCTCATCTCCATCTTCATTGCCATATTTTTAGAGGTCATTTCCAACTTTTATTGATCTGATTTGGGCTTTAGAAACATTTTTTCCAACCTTGTCTGTAAGTTGATTTTCTGCATACTATAATAAATTTTCCAGCTCTTCTTCTTGATTTGAAAAAATTATATTTTTGGTGTTCTTGCATTTATAATAAATTCTGAATTGTTTGGTTAAAGATTTGGATGATTTTCAACCAGTTTTGAGTATCAATCATCTCCAAGGCAAGTCACATATCCTTGTAGAAATTCAGATCTGCATTGTTTTTCATCAAGTATATATCTATTAGTTTTTATAAAGCGGATTTGCAGGAATTCTGTTTGGGGGCATAATTTGTCCATTTGGCAACATTACAAATAAAGATGACATATGATCATTCCTTGAGATTTTAATTTCCTTTTTCCTTCATGACATCTTGGCTTTTCCAGAATGCATAGTATCTACGTGCTCCACATAAAGTAGCTAGTGTTCCATCCATGAGAACCTTTTCCTCTTCCTTGGTTTTCTCTTCAACTTCTTCCGGATCAACATTCTCTTCTTCTTCTTCATCTGGAAATACCTCAATATAATGGGCTGCCCCTTGCTGCCCAAAATTTGGTGTTTTTTGCTCATTGTTTGAAGTAGTTTTTGGCTGTCCAAAAGACCTCTTTGGCTGCCTCAAAGGTGTTGACCTTTGTTGTCCATAAGGTGCAGTCCTAATACCTTCTTCGGATGCATCAATTTTAACCACAAGAGGATTTGAAACATCAGGGACATCAAGTACATGGCATGAACTCATTACCTTTTTGTCAATTGCTTGTTGTATGCCTCTTCTTGGTTGCTTTCGTGGAAATCTTATATTCCTTTCTGTGCCTTTTTTATTCTTCAACTCGCAGAAATATCTGAAAGACAACACCTCCTTCACTCTGTAACTAAGGGCTGCATACTCTTCACCCCATATCTCCATGTCCTCAACATCACTTGGGACTTCCTTGTTCCTCTCTTTAGAGAAACTTGACTATGAAAATCTGATGTGGAGGCTTGGCGGATGTCCTAACTGGTCCGATAGAGCTTCCTTCACCATTGTTGGTTGCTCCTTGATTTGTAGATATATTGTTCCCTCGCATAATCTTTATCAAATCTATGATGGAACTGGTCAATGTTTCACACATTTCCTTTGAGATTTCCTCAATACACGATGCATATCTCTTTGACTTTCTCTCATAGACTGCTGTAATTCTCTCTGACTCCTTGTGATCATTTCATGCATGTAGCTAAGCTCATCATTAGGAGGAGCTCTTTGATCATGTTCTTCCATTGTCACTTTCTTTGGAGTATTCATTCTCTGATAGACTATAGGAATTTTTCTTGGTTGCATGCAGATATGATTTTTTTTAATATCTCCCACAGCTGGCAAAGATCATCACTTTGATACCATTGTAATGTCCCTAATGGAAAAATTTATACCCCCAAACAGAATAGCGACAAATCTGTACAAAAATAACAATGTCTAGAGAATATAATTAAAAAGAATGATGCAAATCTGAATTCTATAGGAAAAGTGCGACTTTCCCTAATGATGAAAATCCACAAAATCTGAAGTAAAGCCACTATTTTACCATCCCATACAGCTCAACAATATTTATAAGGACAAAAACATTAGAAAAATACCAGATTTGGATCAACTGAAGGCTGAAATTTATTTATTAAAATTTGCAGATGAACATCTCTCAGACAAGACTGAAAACCCAATTTCTTGGACCCAAAAAATATGCAACTTAACTGATTTTGACCTCTAAAAATATGACAAATGTTGGTGATGATATTCGGGACATCCGTGCCCTAGAATGTATCAAACTCCACCCACAGGGGTGTAAATAACTCTAGATCTGGCTGAATCTGAAGGTAAAAATCTGCCCAAACACTTGTGTCTACAAACCCTACCTGGAAACAATATAAATCTGCACTTTTCTCCGCAAATATCGCTGCAATTCTAAAGTAGAAACCTTAAAAATCAGTAGAAACCCCTAAATAGGGCTTCCTCTCAAAACAAAGAAGAGTTTTCGTTCTTCTCTCTAAGTTTAAAGAGGGTTTTCATCCTCTCAAGCAAACTACAAAGGGTTTTCATCCTTTGAAGTTGAAATAGCAAGCATGCAAACTTAGACAAAAATATCAGAAATTATCATGTGCAAAAAGATATCCTCTCCTATGCATGGCGACCTCCTTTTATAAGTTGTCTTGGCCTTTTTGTCACCCAAAACAACCAATCAAAATCCTTTTGCCTCATTTAATGTTTTCCACTTGCTTTATTTCATCCTCCCTATGGGTCATATTTTTCCTCTAGGGACAAATAAAACATAAAGTTATTTTTTCTTTTTCTTTTTCTATTTTGTCATTAATAAATTAACGTAAGTGCTTATAATAATATTTTATGATGCACTTTATAATTAATTTACTATGACTTAGTTTCATTTCTTCTCATCCCTTAGCCGTCAGGAAACAATGAATGGGCTAAGGGTCTTCGACCAAGAAGGGGATATTACAAGATATTTGCAACCCAATTATATTTCAGAAAGTTGTACTTCACCTTCTGATATAATTTTGTCTGTAGACTCCATGTTCACGTTCATTATAGCTGGCTTTGTGCACTTCATGTTGACCACACCATCAAATTGATAGGCCGACTTATCGTCAAATTTTGCATCCTTGAGATTGTATTTTGTGAACTGAGGTGGGTAAATTGATTGTGATGTTGATGGTTTGGGAGGACTTGGCATCGCCGATTTCAATTCATGGTCATCTCGCTTCAAGTCTTTGCATTCTTCAATCTCCATTATCTCTACAAAGTACACTCAAGTTGGAACACCTCATATTTTTTCATCTGCTAATAAACCAAATTGTTGAGGGAGTTCGTCTCATCTTTAGAGCATGATTGCTAATTCTAAGATCCCTTCATTACTCGGCTCCATCGTACCCCGGTTTCCATCCACCGAGCACTTTTCTTCGGAGTCCGAATCCTTCGAGTTTGATGAGGTTGGCTCCTTGCTCTCTACTTTGACTCTTTAGATTGATCACACCTTTTTGGCCTTTGTTTTTAGTGGAGTAAATTTTTCTTCCAATTGTAGTTGGCTTGTCAACTAGCCACAACCTAGCAATGCATTGTAGGCTTACTTTAGCAATGAGGTGACTACACATTCCAACAAGAAGGATTGGATTCTAATAAATACCTTTTGTCCCATTAGTACACCTAATACCTTTATGCCATAATTGTAAACTCTCGTTTGTTGGAATGTTGGAGGCTAGATAGTTTCTCGAGACTTTTCCTAGTGTTTCTTGCAAGAACATTTGTACTTGAACTACCATCTGCAATGGTGTTTGTTATGATTATTCCCATGTATCTCCATATGCACTACTGTTGGCCGTTGGGTTAGATTCATTGTGTAGAGCATGGGATCGACTGCTTGATCACTTAGAAATGGGGGTTCGACTATGGGTTTATCCTTTTTCTTTTGGTTCTCCCCATTGCCTTATGTTACCTTTGACATTAGGTGTGTCGCCACATGCTCCATGGAGGGGCCATTGTCAGGTTTGGTGGTGGTTATTGCATTCTTGAGTTCGAGAATATTTTGCAATAAATCTGCTACCTTGATACGTATGGTATTTTGTAGGACTTGTCTTGATGTTGCTTTGTTCAACTCAAGTCAGTTGGTCACCGTACTTGTGTGTTCACGAGATTGTCGTTCTTCAACCATGACCCTCTTGACTTTTGCCCTTGCTTTGACTAATCTTTCCTTCTCCATTTGTGGATTAGGGTGATTAAATTTCTTTGCTTTTTCTCTCATGATTCCCATAATCACCTTGCCCTTAGTTACATCAATCATGTTGACATTCGCTTGCTTTGAACATTTGCCACCATTGTGGTCCTTGGGTCCACACCATCTATAGAGAAGTTGAGTGTTATTCTTTTGGTAGGATATCTCTTGCGAAATGGTCCTAGTCATTACACTTATGAGATTGTACTATCGATTGTCCTTGGGAGTTATACTAAATCTGACCACCATCACCATTATTTTTATGACGTCGGTAATTTTTTTTGGCTTTTGTGGCATGGTAAGTGGTGTTGATTGCTCCCCTTGTGTGAAGAGTATTTGGGTGCTTTTGTTCGGCAAAGTGTATGGGCAATTCTTTTTTGAATGCCGTTTTACTTGAAAAATCTCACAAAACATTTTCTTTGGTCAATTTACCTTGGTGTGACCTACCTTGCATTCAATACACCAAATATCCTTTCCTTCATTTTTAGTGTCTCCATTTGGCTTTCTTGTTATTTAGAGCACATTTCTCTTCTCAAGGCTCACATTGTCTAAGGCATTCATCGCTAGGTTCTAGATCATCTTCTTCACTCATCAAGCAAGAGGGTGTGATGCACACACAGTCGTACCATCTCGTGCTCTTACTTTGAGTGCCTTAGTCACTTGTATCGCACCATGCAACTCCTTGCATCACTATGCATCCTGTGCAACGCCAGGAGACGCGTCATACATTCCCACACTTCAAGAACCGCTATGCAACTCCTAACATCATGCACATCCCGCATAGTGCTAGGATACATGTCTGCACAACTCCACACACTTTACTTGATTCAACATTGACGTTATGCAATGTAGCTATATGTTCCGTGCAGTAGTACATCAACACATTTCATGTAACCTATGCTGCAATGTGCCATGCCACTTGGCCATCCGCACAAAAACATATTATGCAGCTCAGCCTTTGCAGCAAAACCTCTAGACACATTGGCCACATGGACGTTCTATGTCATTTTGCGCCATGCCAAGCGACACTTCTAGAGCTTGCGTTATACCAGGGAATATGTCAGCATACCATGCATCTAGTAGTCAAACCCATAGTTACCAGGTTCGGTCGGATTTGTATGAAATCCGGTTCGAACCGTATTTTTTGAAGCAACCGAATAAATCCGGTTCGGTTCGGCCGTTTTTTTTTGCACAATTTTTTTTTTTTCCTTTTTTGGCATTTTTTTCTTTTGCCTCGAACTCAAATTGCTATGGATCAGAAAAAAATTTGCCATTTTTGGAAAGGGTTCGGGAAGATGTAGCAGCAAAAACTTGCATGTGCCATAACTTTCATTCTGTGGCTCCGTTTCAGGTGTCGTCTTCTCTAAAAGTGTATATTTTCTCGAGCTCTACGCATTGATGGCAATATATTTTTCTTATTTTCATAAAATCCATTTTTGTACCTTTTTGGACCAAGCAACTTCTTGAGGCAATCTTTTGAAAGAATCATTATGATGATGATGATTATGGTAGATGGATGCTTTTTTGTATGATTTGTCTATATATAATAATATAAGTATACAATAATATAAATTTATAATAATATAAGTATATATATTCCGAACCGGATTTTTCCATGTATTTTTTTCGGATTTTTTCGAGAACTCCGAATTTTCGGATTTTTTTGCCCTTCCGAATTTAATCGGATTTCTTCGAACCTGGTAACTATGGTCAAACCACATAACGTTTGGAAGGCAAAGAGTCATAATGGAAGCCGAGTGGCTCAACTTCCATAATTGTTCTTTATGCCTTGACAACTTAGTAATATATGTATACACATATGTAACATTAGATAGTAGATAGATAGTAGTAAAGTAGATGGGCATTTATCTTTCTCAAGAGTATGCCATGTATAGAAGACACAATAATATAATTTTATGTTCTAGTTCTATTTCTCTCTCTAGTCTCTATTTTATTCATTATTGTTTTTGCATATGCATACAACCCTTCTAAACCTATGTTTAGACTGTTGTCCCTCGGACCTGTTGGTATCCAAATTCGTTCTCCTTTTCAAGCCGAGCAGTAACACAGATTCAATAGGGAGCTTAAAGGCAGTATAGATCATAAATGTGTATCGTTTTGTAGCCGGGGATGAAATCTAACTGACCCTTTGTTGCTCGGGTTTGTGGAGAGATGGATAACACCTTAAAAGGATGTGATCTTCTCCTAACTATTTCAGGTTGTGCCTTTCAACCAAGGTAAGAAAACCTATTTTGTAACCTCTGTTGTTGAAGGAGATGCAATACTTTTCTTTTGCACAAATTTTATAGAGAAGACCTTGGGGAAAATATGATCAACACACCAAATTTGACTCTCACGAGTTGTCACTTCCAGATTTGATGGGGATATTTTCAACACAAGGCAAAGGTTACTAAAGACATTTAGGAATCCTGGTCTGTTCTGCATACTTTAGCAAATGGATTTTGTTCTTTTGTGGATGCATACAAGCAAGACAAGGGTAGTTCAGGGTAGGATTGGTTAGTTGAAATACTTTTTTGGTGGAAGATCAACAAGATAGATTGGACTTTGTCAGATCCTTGAGAAACTTCACAACAAATGGAGAACAAAGTAACAGAAAGCTTCAAAATAGTTAAAACATTCCTTCAACCAGAAGGTGCGCATAAATGGAGGCCCAGACATGCACTTTTTCACACAATCTTTGAGATTCTAGCACAAAGGCTTGAGTTAGAAAACCCAATAAAACATCAAAATCTAAGATCAATCACGCCTGAGGTACACCCAGAGGCTTACAAACAATCTCTGTCAACAGATGAAAGAAAAGTGATTTTAAATCGTTTATTTCATTCTCAAATGAAAGCTCTTTTGAAAAATGAAATTGTAGATGCCACTAAATTATCACAAGGATTGAGCCCTGTGTGATTCATAGAGATTTTGATACAAGATAGCAATAGGAACAAGAAAAAATATTGTAGACATTCTGAAAGTGAAATAAACTCAAAATTTGCCAGAGATTTAACACGAATTAACTCAAAGTTTATCAGATTCATCAGCAGGGGAGAGTTATTTAAACAATCTCAGAGCTTGTTGATGGCTATACACTTGTAACCAACTCAACATGAATGAAAATCTAACACAGAGGAAGTTAACCTGGTTTCTCAGAGGATGAGCTTTTCTCAAAATTTTCTCGTGAAAATGAACTCCCGACCCTTTGCAAGAGTAATCTCATTGCATTTATAATACACCCTTTACATCCAATTTTCCCCCGAAAAAGAGGAATATTCGAAGCACCTTTGTTCCACATATCGGATCATGACTTGCAGAAGATGACATTCAACAGACTCGCAAAAAGGTTGCTAGGTGTTTCCAAAAAGGTGAATCATTGCAAATATTTGCATCATTTCTCTAACTGGAGGCATATTCTTCATGCTTGGCGCCTGCAGCACCTTTTTCCCTCAAAAAAGAAGAATATTCGAGGGACCTTTGCTTGCTACCAATTTGTTTCAGATAGACATTTAACAGACTCAGATCCGAAATCTGTTAGGTGGACCAATTGTGAACAGATAACGTTTCTTGGGCCCTCGAATAATGACTAGGACGCCATGCCACAACTTCTCGGGAGTCCCTTTAATCATTTCATCCTTTTTTCCTTTGAAATTTTACTCTGTAACTTCTGGATCTGGCGTCTTACTTTCTCGCATGAGCCCGAGCAAAAATCCATCTCAAAAGTACTTCAGATTTACAAATTGAGCTCCCCAAATTGATTCAATTGAACTTTGCAGACCCAAACGACACAAATTTGCTAAAAATTTGATGAAGAATGATGCAAAGATGCGTCTCCAAACATCTTGGAGCTTTAATGGTGGTAAAATCAAATGAAATGCACAGGTACCGTTGATCTTGCGTTTCAACTTTTAATCTGAGCTCTCCAGATGGCAAAATGCAATTGGAAACGGGTATGGGGGCATCTTTTGACATTTTATACTTTTTTGGAAAAAAGTAAAATGTTAACATTTTTCTTCGCCCCCCCTCGCCCTCAGAAAACGGGCTTGACACGTGTCTCAATGTGGGTCCCAGTGGACCTGCACTTCAACTAACAATTTTATCCCTATTTTCCAAAAAGGAAACAGTTCCATATTTTCCCCATGGGCCCACACTTTCGTTTCCCCGCCTACTACGTGTCTTAGCGGCACATTTTGAGATGGTCCCGAAAGGTAGAGACCCCAAACATGCGCAGTCCCTCCATGTGTTCCAAGCCTCTTTAGGAAACTGCGTGAAAAGTCTAAGTACAGGAAGGCTCGACGGAAGCCTCCACGTGGACATGTTTTGTGTTGAAGCGAGCCTTAGAAATTTTAAAAGTCCCCAACGGAGCCGCATTCAACTAGAAAGGGCCACATTTCAACTGATGCCGAGAAGTAATTTTGACCGAGAAATTACACCCGCTCAAATCGTAAAATGCAGGACAACCACCATTTGAGCTCGGGGAGACAAAAAACATAACAAAGGCCGCAATCTGAAGAATTTTAATGACAAATGGGGCGAGACAAATTTGAGCACCAGCAGGACCTCCTAAGATTTGGCTTAGGATGTTTTATTATCACTTCCAATATCCATCTCTTTGTTGTATGTGTCCTTGCAAGACAAAGGTGGGACCATCTTCATCTTCCTCCACGATGAGGGTAAGAACCCTTCAATGACCATTGCTTCTAGAATCTGTTGACTAATTCATTTTCAAGTTTTCCCAACAATTCTGTAGGCCTCCTATTGTAGGCTTGTACATTTTAATGTTTACCTTGCCAGGCATTATAGATTTCAGCGACAATCTCATTTTGATCTTTGAGGAGCTTAAATTGCTTTCCTCAAGCTCTTACATGTTGCCTAATTAGTGACTTATGTATTTGTGAACCATTCAATAGCCATTCCTCAAAGTATGGTTGTAAAGCACTAGAATTAGTGATGCTCATCTTTCTGACCATTGTTAGTTCAAATTGTGATGCATGTTGTGCAATGTTGTACCAGATCTTTAGATGCATCACATGAGAACTTTTACAGCTTACACATTTAGGAGATGGAGTTGACAGAGTGATCATGGATGTGGCCATTAGTTGCGTAAGAGGTGGTTTTTTGAATATGATTCTCGTCAGGAAGGCCTGTGTTGGATGTTCCTTTGCTCTCTTAGCATTGTCAAACACATTCCTATACTTGACCTTTCCTTTGGGTGATCTATACACTATCTTGCTCATCGTTGGATTTTCCCTTGTATGATATTCTCTCCAAGTTGTCGTTCGAGATGCGTTGTTATTTTCAGCTCCGTATCTTCAATAAGTATGTCTTCAGTTCCTTGGATATTTTTCTTGTATGCGGCTAATTCTTCTTTTGTGAAGAATTAGTTATTGAAATCCGTCTTGGAGCATAGAATTCCTTTAAAAGGAGGGTGTTCCATGGATTCTTCACTTGACTCTTTTGCAACACTCTCCAATCCAGCAAGGTTCGCACTTCCTCCGGAAGGGGCAATTGTCTAGTGGTCTCTACACTCTCCTTACTTGTAAGTGGTGTAGGGTCCACTTGTTTTGGCCGAACCCTTGTTTGGTTTCAGCTCTAGGTTTGACTCCTACTTACACTTGGGCTTTGGCTTCCGCTTTGACTTCCCCATATGTGCCGCACTTTTTTTGATGAAGTTTCAGTATTGCTGCCTCTTGTAGGCTTTATCTTCTTTCTTGGTGTTCCACCAATTGAGTAGATTGTTTTATTTTCTTGGTCCACTCCTTGATTGTGTTATCTTCTTCTCCTGCCTTTGTTTGAGGTCAATAGCATTAACTATTTCTCGTATTATGTCGGTCTTCTTCTTGACGACACTTCTCTTCATACTGTTGTTAAATCGTTTGTCCTCGTTCTTCACGGTTAAGTTTGGCACACAAATCTTATAAGTTAAGTAGCGGTCGTCATCAACGGGTCTTGTAGATTGACATTTGATTCTACTTGACGTTCAAAAAGGCCACGGTGCCACAATGTTTGTTATACAAATTACACTACCAAAGGAACATCAATTGCAAAGTAATAAATACAAACCCAAATGTAGTGTATAAGAATATGAGAGTAATAACATCTTTATTTCATAGGTAATGCCCAATACAAGTGTTCGGTATAGGGAGGACCTATTATGCAAAGCCCTTACCCCAACATACGGCGTTTGATTTATATGACAAGATTTAACGGTCGTCGGTTAAACACAATCGTTGACAACAAAACACAACTTGAGCGAGTCATTACAATAATACCTAAAGTCAATAATATTGTCATTATCAACATAAAAATGTCGGCTTCCAAAACATGTAATTAATAATACATTGATAACTCGAACAATATTGACATGGCGGTCTACAGTGGGTGGTGGCCTAAAAATAAACTTTACCTATACCTTTATAGAGATATATTGCCCACTTGGAGCATGGAGATATCTATGATCTACTCACATTAAATGCTGCAACAACTTCTTCTCACTTTGCCCTTCTCTTTATTGCGCATCCCTCCTTTGTTGTGGAAAAAATGGCCAAAAGAATTCCTTTTTATTTGGTCTTGGTATTTAGTCACAACTCCTTTGGAGAGCTCTCTCTCTTGAGTATCTTTAGCACCTTACTATTTTCCTTCCCTTGCTTTTCATCCATTTCTAGCATGAGGTGGGAAGTCTTTGGATCCCTTTATGTATCGATTCCAAATGGATATGCCAAATATCTATAGTCATTTTATTCAATGTGGCGGATATCGATTTAACTCTCCCCCTTCATCTCTTAGGCATTTTGGACTCATATGGATGTTACCTCAATTCCTAGGGATTGTTTCATCTTCTTGTCGTCCTTGATTTTTATATCAAGTGTCTTCCTTGGTTTAAATTCCATATCTGTAGATTAGTTTGCTAATTTTCAAGCTCCCATAGATTGTTCCAGTGTTGGTCCACAAAAATTTCTGTGGATTTGATTGACACTATTTCAATTGACAGCTCTGGTATTGTAATGAAATTACTTAGATTGATCTGAATATCATCAGCAATAGAACACAAAAGAACAACAAAATATAGAGAAATGATCACAAGATGCAAGTAGAATAACTCAGCCACTTCGAGGGGGCAACCTCCAAACTATACAATAAGACTCGAGTGCTGAATGTGATGCATGTCTATTACATAATAGCTCCCATATATACCGTACAATGCTATGCAAAACACCAAGGCCGACCTACTAAGCATATGAATGCATAAACAAATGTGACATGACATGATAAGAGATTATGTTAGCCACAAGTCGGCCATACATATCTTGATATATGACCTAGTATTAAGGGCGTAACATGCCCCTCCCCTTCAAAGCAATATTATTCCCAATGTTGGTAATTTCTAGATGTTGCTGTCTGAATGCTTCATCTTCCCATGTTGCATCTTCAATGTCCAAATTCTTCCACTTAATCAAATACTCGGTAATGACCCTTGTCCACAACCGCTTAGTGTGTGTTTGCAATATGCCTTTAGGGTCCGAAATGATGCATCCCTCCTCATCAAGCTTAGGTAACATTGACTGGGATGAAACTTTTTGTCCAATCATATTCTTCAAGTAAGGAACATAGAAAATTGAATGTATTTTAGTTGACTGAGGAAGCTCCTGTTTATATGCCACAATACCCATTTTTTGCAATACTTGATAAAGGCCATAGTATTAGGTGAAAGCTTATTATCCTTCTGTTGTTTCAAAGATAGTTGCTTATATGGTTGTAATCACACAAAAACGAAGTCTTCAACTTCAAAGCTTCTCTCACTACGATGTTGATCATCTTGTTGCTTCATGCGGTTTTGTGCCATTTCCAAATTCTCTTTAAGGGTAGAGAGTACCTCCTCTTGGTGTTGAATGTGCTCTTTAACTACTCTCACTTTAGGTTGGAACCTCAAGTTGGAGGTGAGAGATGGTGGATGTTAACCATATAATGCCAAAAATGGAGACATTTTGGATGGTATATGAAAGGAAGTGTTATACCACCATTTTGCAAGTGGTAGCCACTGAATCTATCTCTCCTACTTATTTGAAGTAAAGTATCAAAGATACCCCTTCGAACATTTGTTCACTGCCTTAGTTTGTCCATCACATTAGGGATGATATGATGAATTAGGATCCAATTGAGTACCCAAACATGAGAATAAATATTTCCAAAAATTGCTAGTAAATATAGGGTCATGATTATTGACTATAATTAACAATGTTGTTCAAAATGGTCAAACAATCGTTAATTTATTAATATAGTTAAAAATATTTCCAATTATACAAACTTCATTCTTTGTATTTGAGTTGCCCCAATCTCTGATTTCTTATTTGAGCTGATAGAGTCCACACAATGCACCAATTGCTTGTGTATCTAATGATATCTTAATAGTAGATTTTTCTTTCAAATGCCTCCTTGTACCAAAACATAATGGTTAACCTGGTACTAGTCAAGAATAGCTTAGTAGAATCCTAGATAGGTACCTTAATTATAGTTTGAGCCTCAATAGACTCGAATCTATATATTAACATTGTAATCGTTTTTTTAGTTTTATGTGGCATTATCAACAATCATACACAGCAACTAATTTAGAAATTTTGATATATTATGATTGGCCAAAATGTTTCTCCCTTTTATGAATGGATATTTACATCGATAACTATAAGCATTTTTCATGATAGGCAATAGATAGTATCTTATATTAAAAATGCAAATGCAAATTCAGACAATTATAAAATTCCTGCAGGAACTAGTGATAGAATATATACAAAGAGGTGCATATGATCACCTGTTTTTGTTGCTTGCATATGATTAGGTTCTCCTCTCAATTTATCTTGCCTAAGTTAAATTTTTGATTAAGATGGCTTTGCAACAGATTATCACTTTCAACAACATTTGGCGGTTCCCCAGTTGTTGCGGTTTCTCCCTTTTGCCTACTCATAGCAAATGTCAACACTTTGATGGCACAATTCTTGTTTGTGTTTCTAAGTGGAGCTGGTGAGTGGTAAACATTGGATTTTTTTTTAATTCTTATCCACAGTGATTCCTTAAAACGAATATTCTGTCAATATAGTTGTGTTTTTTTGTCTATAGGGCTATTTGATGTTGGCCTAAAAAAGTTTTGGAGTGTGCACTTTTATAACTAGTTGGCTATTTACTTGCTTTTTTTAAACCAGTTTTTAATTTCAATTTAGTGTTAATTGCTACGAAATTTGATCATCTTACATCTTCAACATCAATTTTGGGAGGAGGGATAACTGAAAAATTCCCAGATCATAGATCCTATATCCTTTAGGTTTAATGGCAGTGGATATTCTCCCATTTTCATCCGTTCCTTTGTCAGTTAATCGTGCTTGAATGAGTTATGCATCCTTGTGGCAAGGTCCCTTTCATAAGAACTGTACACACACTGATGAGTGGGAAGGAGTAGAAAGTGACTTAAGAGGTTAATGAAGAAACCTAAAGCACTTCTTCAACTAGGATAAATTGTTATCTTCTGTCAATTAAGGCTTACAATTCTTTGAATGGATGGATTTTTTCCTTACATGTATTTTGGTTTGGTCATGCTTCATTGTTATTTTAGCTCGTGTTTCATCCTAACAGCGAGGGATGTCTTGCAGATTTACTTTAACATTTGCTCATAGGAATTTGTTAAAGTTTTTTAGAGTTAGAGGAAAATATTGGTGATGCCTTTTTTTAATCTTTTTCTCATATAACTTGAAATATATTATTACCGATTCAAGTTTCAACCATGAATGTTTATTTGAGCTTTAAGATTTCCGAAGGTAATCATTTTGATAAATATATCTAGTACCAGCTGTGTTTCATCCTCTTTTATTTCCAATGTTTCGGGTCTACCTTCTAGACCCCTCTTCAGGGATTTGGATCATCTGATAGGTGTCTAGATTGCTTATACTTTTATATATATATGAATTAGAAGAGTGTTCTTGTAATTCAGAATTCCAAATTGGCCTTTTTATAGTAATAGTTTCTATTATTATTGCCATGGTCCATTTTATTCTTATTAAGGTTTTGGATGCTAGGTGTCCATGTGTTGCATAAGTGACAACCATCATCACTATTGATTTGTCTTTTCTGTTCAATTTCAATTTGCTTTCCTTAAATGATATTTTGCATAGTGATCTCCTTGGGCCAATATCTTTGCCTTATTAATGTAAATTTCTTGTTTAGTCGCATGTGAATGTTCTAGTAGTGCTGATTTCACAACCCTGTCACACCTAAGATTTATACAGTTGATCTGTAAGCCAGGTGGATATTCCACGCTAGGCTTCACCAACACGGATTCTTCTTGTTCCAACTCACCAAGTGATGAATAAAAACTCAGCTTTGCATAAAAATTAGAGTTTCAAAGTGCTGGAAATGAAGTTCAAAACACACAACATAGGAAAGAGATGAGAATAGTTGCAAGCACATAAGACCATAATGTTTAACTTGGAGAAACCCAAAATGGGAGAAAACTCTAGTGGGTGAGGCAATAACACTCCCCTTCACTATGTAATTCAGAATTTGTACATCATACTGCCATATTCATGACCTTCATGAATATAAATCTCTCCAAAGCTTGTACAAGACTTAATTAACACTTTGCAGACATTCTCTCTCTTCCTACAACACTTAGAACACATCAATGTTGGCTAGGAACAACTTCCATTCAAATACAAACCTTCCAACCTTCTTTTAGTGGATGGAAGATTCTCATTTTGTAACTCCTCTGCCCATTTTTGATGATAACTGACATCCCTCAGACTTGGATTGATTCCTTTCGTCTTAGAAAACCGCCCAAGAAGTCCAAAACCAGCTATGGGAAGTTGAAACAAGTCCAACCGTTTCAAATTCAATTTTTTTTCGAATTTGAAATGGAATCATCGCCTTTTGTAGGAGGCGGTTACGAAACTGCCATTGTCGAATGCACGTTTGATAGTGATGAATAGGAAACCGCTGCTGTTGAACGCACGGTCGACAATACAAATACACAACTGCCATTGTCGAACGCACAGTTGACAGTGATGAACATGCAACCGCCACTGACAAGCACGCGTTCACCATTGACAAGGAAAAAGTCCTCTTTCTTCTAGAGGCCATAACTTTCACATACGAATTCGAAATCGGGTGCCATTCGTTTTGAAAGTGTGTATTTTTTCAAGAGGAACCCAAATATGTCATCAAAACATAGAGGTCCTATTGTGACTTTTACAATAAATGCCTTTTTTCAAGATTGTACAATAAGAATTACATGAATTGGGAATATCTAGATCCAATTTTTGGATCAACAATGTTCTTTGATTCTAGCTTGGATGGATATTCTAGTTCTCTGAGGTATGGTCTTCCACATGAAAATTAAATCATGTACACGCCATTGTTTTCTTTAGTGTAAAATGGATATTTAGTTGATCAAAGTTTAGTATTCAAGATATTGATAGGTAAGAAGGTTGTTTCAATTTGTTTTCTATTTTTCCTGTCATGATCTTGATATAGGGAAGAAAAGCCTTTTAACCTTGATTTGGTTTAATCTCATTTCGGGATTAGAGGTTCTTTTGTAGAATTTTTGGAAGACTATCTATTTGTCTATTTGGATAGCCATTTTTCCTAAGAGCTCTAGAAAGGTAATCCTTGTCTTGTTCAAAATGTTCCTCGTACGATATTCTCAAGGCACTAATAGCAAACATGGAAGACAAAGTGATGTTACTAAGAAAGTTGGGGTTCAAATCTCGCCGAGGCTAGCCCCCACACATTCAAGTGGGGCCAAAAATTCAATTGAGGTAAAAACTGCTTAGAGCTAGGTGCAAACCTAAGGCAATTTTGATGTCATAGATTTCACTCTATCCATGGGAGTGTAAGCTGAATGGGGATCCAATCTCAATTGGCGCCTTGGCGCCTATCCTTGTAAAAATCAAACATTGAGGCCTTGTCAGTAGTGATACAAGAGTGTTCTTCACCCGGAGGTTATTTGGGGTTTATTTACCTCACTAATGATTGAAATTTTTGGTTTTTGGTGTTTTTTTTAGTACTCCTATTTTCTATTGTACTTTTGAGTCCCACTGGCCTACTTTGATCATTTATGGACATTCATATAATTTCTTTGATTTTTCTCGAAAAGAAAGAAGCTATATTGATGTCTACTCATGGCTAAAGTAGGTTAATTGGATTTGAGATACATCAACAAACAATATGCTTGTAAAGAAAGACTAAACATAGTCACTCCATCCTAACAAAAGCAAAACATATAACATAAAACAGGAAATAAACCCTAACCAAACCATACAAAACACCATAATTATTGGCACAATTGATACCGATAAATAGATTGTGGGATTGGAAAGGTCTAGCAAAGAAAGAAAGAAAATGTTTACATCAATTTTGACGAATGACCAAAAGTAAGCCATTGGGCTCAAAAGACGACTATCTATGACTAGTATAAGGGAGTGCCTAAAACATCTCATACAACAAATCACCCAAGTAACTAAATAAGACAATGTCAATGAAATGAGGATCCACAAACTCTATGGTATTTACAAGAGTTCTTGGCCATAATGATAAAGAGCACAACCCCTAGATACTTTTAAGTGAAAACCCTTCAGTGTCTTTAGCATTAGCAAGAGGTTTGTATGGCTACCAACCACCATGGGACTATAGATACATAGATGAAGAATATCCTTTCGAGAGAGAAACCAGGGAAAGTCATAAAGCACTCAGATCTTAGTAGAGGAGTCGAAATTCATTCAACATTAGTCATCACTGGAAACAAAATGTGCATTGATTTATGCTATATGATCTCTGAGAATATGCATGCGGATGTATTCTAAAGATTGGTCTGTTTTGAATGGACGACTTTGGCAATATTTAGTGGTAAAAACATATTGGTGCTAAAGACATTCAATATTGAAGATCCTCCTGAAAAGGCAAGGAAGCTGGTGATGTAGACATAACCAAGGGTTATAGGATGAGATCTAATATGAACAAGTTTCACACCCTTCCTACTAGAGGAATCAAAAACATGAATTGATTGCCAAACATATAGGTCAAAGGATAAGGCCCCAAAGATTTGTGATTTGTCATTAAAATTTCTTATTTCATTCAAAGCTTGAGTTTTCCTATGCATCATAGTAGCATTACTGGTCAAAATAATGTGGGTAAATGCAACCCGGGCATTTTCCTATGCTGTTTTGACATGCTGCATGGCATGGTGTTCAAACCTGGGAAGTGCCTAGTCAAGCTTGTGTTTTTTTTTAAACATGCCATGTAATTAGAAAATCCACATTATAAAAGTGTACAAACAAAAAATTCAATCAAAAAATGCGATGGATTTTCAGTTATAAACGGTTGCGTTTGAGACATTGATGGTATTGAAAATTGAAGTTTATCGACATTTTAATCTTAGTCATAATTTTCATATTTAATACATGTTATATGTATATTTTGATGTTTCCACTTTACACACTATATTTGGCATGGTAAAACGAAATTAAATTTTGTTGCTATTTTTTTGTATGTTAATTCTTTACAATTTTTTTTGGCATGTTTCACTGTGTTTTCCCATTTTAAACCTTTGTAGTTTAAAAAACTTACACTTTTGCCACATTGTGTTGTTTCCGTGTAAATCGAATACCACTATCAAACTACTCCAGAATTTAAGCAGATCGACAAAGATTCAACTACATGGATACAACTGCCCCCAACACCCTATTCTATTGCATGCATGCCCACATATGCAGAAACAAACCCAAATAAAACAGAGACGAAAAAGTAACATAAGAACTAAAGGGTTTCACCTGCCTTTAGAAGTCATATAACAGGAAAGACCAGACAAAAAAACTGTGTGACCGCTGCATATCGCACCAGCTGACCTGAAAAGCAGGTATTAGATTTGGTTAAATTTCTCTTATGCCTCCATCTGTTGGATAAGTCTCAGGAACTGCATAAAAAAGGACATTCCAAAAACTAAGGGAAAAAACTTATACGTAATTACAAAGTGTAATTAATGACCAATGGTTACAAACTTACATGAATGAGCTACTGGCTGTTGAGCTAATATGCCAGACTAACTTTATAAATAGTTCTGATTAGTCAGTAACCATGCATGCAGAAGAGCATCTATATACACCTTTTGATGTTTGAAATTTGAGCTTTTAAGCTTATAAGATTAAAAAATATTACATCAATATGATAAGATAACCCTGTGATGATGTAGGGTCAGAGGACACGCAAAAAACCATCTAATGCCATAGGTTGAACAATGTAGTGGATCACTATGTATCCTTTGTGAGAGGAAGCTTTATCCAATGGTTTCCATTGAGTTTCAAGGATTAGTATAAAAATTTTCCAACAATGTTAAGAGATTGCTGAAGTATACATATTTGTGATGTCTCTAGCCTTAGGGTTTGGAAGGTCAGAAACATTATAGTTCCAATTTTACCTTACATTTCCTCCAATTAACCAATACTGATATGAACTAACACACGTTTCGCTTATATAAAACCAGCACTCAAGGGAACGACTAGTTAAAATATAATTCGTTTGCTTCATTATAGGATGTGGTAAACTTAGAGGCTGCAATATGACAATGCATCGCTAGTTTACATTTGTAATATGGGCTCCTGGGAAACTACATTTTCAACTACTTCTGGTAAAGAGATTTTCAGCGATATACATAATAATGAAATTTCATCCCTACATTCCCATTGAATCCAAACCATATGGTATTTTCTTGATTTAACTTACAAATATATAGTAAAATGATCAACAGATTTTGGTATAATCAGTTCAGTAACCATTAACAGGGTGTTTGATCTGATGAGCTTCGAACTATCTATAGAGAAAGTCACCTCTTCCATAATACCATTATGTATCTACATTAAGTTGTCAATACTAATACAAATCCTAACCAATTTGTTGTTAGAGATCAGATTTGTAGTTGTATCTCATATGAGGGCATGAAGCAAATCATCGGGGACATTATTCAATGTTGATCTTCTTTAGGAGCTATGTTCCTTTCCATCACAATGAAGACCCACTGAAAACTGATACTTAACCATGGTAACAATACCCATAGTTTATTAAAGGAGAAATCCAAATCTAAACTCAAAGGTACAATGGATGAGTAGGATCAAAGAGCGCCTCTTACAGATGATGCTGAGCTATATACATGAGGTGATTATAAGGATTCAAAGAGGGTTGAAACAAACTGTAAGGGAATCTCAAAGGGAAATGTTGTTAGGAAATATGATCTTAGTGCTCCGTTTGTTTGTACTGGTGAATAATAATTACATGTGTAATTATTATTATGGTAAATTAGTGAAAGTACATTTACAACTGTAAATGTACAATAGTAAAAGTAAAATGTGGTTAGTATGTGGTAAGTTAGTAAGTTAGAATAATAAAACAATTAGTATTGTTTTTATTATTATATTGGTGAGAGGTTGAAACCATATGGGTGTATGGTTGTATATGAAGACAAATGTTGTTGTAAGGATTGTTATTTTACATCTCCTATAACCTGGAGTGTAATAATAATAAAAATATAATATAGAGTTCTTGTTTTCAATTATTGTTTGTGTAGCTATTTCATGGATTCTTTGTATTAGATCAAATTAATTTCTAGCAAATGTAGTGATGCATTGACATGATCAATCATGGGCCTAGCTAAATTTCTACAAGGAAATAATATATCTAGCAACCAAGGTGCAACACATCAGCAATGATGAAGGAATCTCGTATAGTTCAGTTAAGACATCCATCTGTGTAATCACTTTAAATATTAAAGGCCAAGTTAATTTAATCAGAAATTTAGCAAGACAGGTTCCACTTGAGTTGGCAAATCTGTCTCCAAGTGGACAGGTTGATTGCAGTTCTAACATCTTGGGGGTTAAGGAATATGGAGCCCTACAGTTGTGTTTGGTGACAGAGATGGTTGGATTTGTTAGAGATTCCATCACTTGTCAAGTGAAGAATCAACAAGGAGCACATGCAGGCAATAGAATAGAGCTAGTTTCAATAGAAGCAACCTAGAAGAGACATAAAAGAAATGATATTGGTGAGGTAACTCTTGTTTCTTTTAATGTGTTCAAATAAATTTTTAGTGTAGGCGCATGGAATACAAGAAGCTAGATACACATTTATCATTTGTTATTCACCCTAGCATATGAGTGAATAATATGGGACTGCAGCTGAAGATTTGTAAGATTACCGTAATGGAGGGAGTGGCACAGTTTATGATTGGTAAAATGGTTTCATTTTGCAGAAGAGCATAGAGTCCCTATCACATACCATTGAAGAATTAAGTAATTTTTTTACAGAAAGGCTTTGAGGAAGGTACAGCCCAACCTAGGATCAGTGGGAAGACGGCAGCCTAGCCAACCTTTTGAGCAGCCAAGGAGGCTCAACTACAAGCAAGGTAGGGATCTTTAGACTAAGTCACCACATTTGGCGGAATTTTATCCAAGAAAATTGCAGTGATTCGTACCAGAATTAGTTAAGTGAACCCAAAAGATTTGTATGGCTAATTATTGAAGTGAATTAACGAAACCATCTGAGATGCCTATTCTCTATTTTCTAGGGCGAATCCATATCTACAAGAATCTAATCGTTGTAATCTGTGGAGTTTGCAAGCTGTCATTTGCAGGAAGAGGCAGTGATATGCAGTTTGGACAGCCTAGGTTTGCAGGTGTTTCAGTCCAACACCAACAATAGGACCAACTCGAACCAGTTGTTGGGGAATAAAAAGGACTCACTTGCGTATACTCAAACCCAAACTCGCCCTTCACTTGCATATCAGGTAGCACATAGTAGTGGACAACACTAATAATCCCATTCAAGTGAAATATGAGCCGCCACTCAACGTGGTTAAACTTCTAGATAGATAATTCGACGTACTCCAATGAGTCATGAATACAAGTTAAAAAGTTATAGTTTGTTTTGTAGGTTTACCCATGGACACCCACCCATTTTTTCCGTTTTGTATATTTTATAGAGTACGATCCACTATTTTTAGGTAGTTTCTGATGAGGAAGATTTAGGTTTAGAGTTTTAACTTATAAATAAATTTTATAGAACTATAGTTAGTTTTTAGGTTAATAAGGAATTTAGTTTTCATGGGTAGCTTACCAAATGCTACATACATCTGAACCACCTAGTTTCTAAAAATAATTCGATTCATAGGATACCTTCGTGAGAGTAATTATCATTTTCTTGTTTATTTAAATAGTGGAGATACATATAAATAATAGTTAATTAAGGAAATTAAATTTTTATGATGGGACTTAAATATTACGTAAACATTTCCAAGGCTTAAATGTCATTCAGTAGCGGATGGATATTCACTATCATGGCATGAAGATTTAGACCCCACAATTTTAAGATATACTTTAGGAAGTCGTGAGGTAACAGACGAATTTTATACTCCACGTTATTGGAAAATGGTGAGATGGACTATAGTACTCTAGAAGTTTGAAAATGGTTGCAGTATTTGCATGAATGCATCCAAATTTGTCTTTCCGTGTTTGTTGTTGAGTGAAGCATGCCATCAAGAGTTGGGGAATGAGGTGTTATCTACCTCAAAGTGAGAAAAGATTATGGCAGCCATGAGCCAAACTGCCATCATTGATGCAACTATCATCATTTCTAGCAGCACCCACCTGATTTCAGTTGCATTTGTATTTGGGAATATGGCTCCACCTTAGTTGACAAGGATAAAACAAAGAATGAGGATGCACATTGGGACATGGATTAGCTTTTCAAGATGCTGATTATTCATCAACTTTTTGCTCTATGACTGAGATTACAATAGTTTGAAAGGCTTTTTATACAACTGAGTATGCAAAGGAAGAAGTTGTTACTATTGTTTTTGAAGTTGAAGATGAAGAGGACTTCAATGAAGAAATGGACATCAGATGTTTGAGTTTGTTTGGGAAAAAGCTCCTTCATTTGACAGGCACGGGATCTAGACTCTTAGAGCACTACAACATGTTTTATCTCTTGCACATGGCACTTGGGCATATGAGTTGCAATTGCTTGAGGGCAAGCAATTTGGGGAAGGGGATTGTAATATCCCTTTCTCGAAAGTAGCAGGTCGACGACTAAGGAGGTGGAAATAAGGGAAACATTTATCCCAATAAAGTAATTTTAGTACATAATAAATTTTATTATAAGCACTTCAATTATTTATTAGTGATAAGATAATAAAAGAAAAAGTCATTTTGTTTTTATTTCCTCATAGTGAGAAAATGCGACCCATATAGGGACATAAAGCAAGGGGAAAATATTAAATAAAGTGAAGAGAGCTGATTGAGCCTTGTGTGGGCTAATATGCCAAGAGAAAATTATAAAAAAAAGTCGCCACACTTGGAGAGGGCATCTTTTTACATCTTATGATATATGAAATTTGGTTTGAGCTGAATGCTTTCCAATTTTACATTGAAGGACGAAAATCCTTTGATGTTTTTGCATTTGAGGACGAAAACCCTCTCTTGCCAAGGTTGAAGAACGAAAATTCTTATTCATTTGTGTTTTCCATTGAGTTTTCAAGAATTATTCTGAATTCCAGCTGTGTTTGAAGACTGAAGTTGCAGATTTGTGTTGTCTCCAGCTAGGGTTTGAAGGTGGAAGATTGTCGCTGATTTCTACCTTGCATTTCCAGCCATTTCCTAGCGGTGCAACCCAATTTTGGGAGATTTCTAAGTACTCTAGGGCACGGCTGGCTAAAATCTGATTGTTGGCTTCATTATCAGATTTTTAGAGGTCATTTCCAGGTGGTTTACATGTAATTTGGGCTTGGGAAACTTCATTTTCAGCCAGGTCTGTAAGCTGTTTTTCTGCAGACAAAATAAAATTCCAGCCATCTTCTTGGTCAGAAAATTGGTATTTTTTTGGTGTTCATGCATATATAATAATTTCCGATTGTTTTGGGCAAATATTTTATCAAGTTTACATTAGTTTTGTGGATCATCAATCTCTAGAGCAAGTCACATTTTCTAGAGGAAATTCGGATCTGCATTATTTTTGTGAAATATATCTTCTAGCAATAGCTGTTATAAATCAGATTTGCAGGTGTTCCTTTTGGGGGCATAAATTATCCCATTAAGGACATTACATAAGTCCTATGAAATTGATCTAGACACTTTGGTTTGGATATTTGAAAAAGTAGTCAAGAGCTCCCCCGAAAATGATTTGAAGCTTGTATCGTTTTTTAATTCTGAAAATCACTATTAATTTAAAAATTGGGGAAGGAAAAAAATAAAAACTCTCATAATTGAAGTAATTAATTTTTTGATTCGATAATGAAAATATAATCAATTTTTTTGATTTGCCAACCTTATTGTCAATTTTTTCCCAATTCCAATTTTTCATGCCCTTGGCAATTCATTAACAATGATGATTTTTGTAACATTGAGGCAATGTAATCGATGGTGCCAAAGCTACTTGGATGAACAATAGCACCGTTAGAACCATGAAGAAGGTACTCAAAAGTAAAATTTTATTTTAGGGCTAAGAGGTTGTGGGGGTGTGATCCAAGTCTTTTAGATGCAACTGTCCTAATTATTCTCCTTGACAGCCATACCAATATGCTCCTTATGTGGCAGGAAACAAGAGGACATCCAAAAGGGGACTATGTACAAAGGTAGTAAACGGAATTACCAACTTTCTCTTAAAGCATTTATGCCATTGGAATACCAACAACATTTCCATTTGTGCTAGTGCATAAGAGTAAGTCTTTTAAAAGAGTAGAGAGCTAATTATAGATACCTACTCTGTTCTGCAGCTGGTCCAGCAGTGTTGCATACTCTATGAAGGTATGTAACGAGTCTAAAAATGTTCTCAAGGAAAAGCGGGCGGAAACCAAACTTTACCTGGACAATAAACTGAGGATTACTTTGCTTATAATGAGTGATATGATGAAGCATAATGAGATGGAATCTCTTTATCCGAGCTTTCTCTATGTGCCTAGACATGGGCCTAAGTCCTCTTGACACCCTTGTAGATCAGAAATTGAGAATTACAACCAAACAAGTAAAGAAATATACAATAATGCAACAGGAAGTGGAATAAACAAGTGGCCCTACATTCATATAACATAACATATATGAAGAGATTCTCCAAAATATAGACAACAATACAATTAGGGAGAATATATGAGAGTCCTAGAGCTGTGCCCAGCACATCATAAATAGGAAGACAATGGCCAAAAACCATCTTTCATATCGAACACAAGTACTGATCCCAACCATCTAAACAGAAGATTAATATTGCTAAGACAAGTACATGTTAGGAACACATGTTAATTATTCATTTTCTTACTTTGGTACAACATAACATGATAAGTCTCGAGTGGGCCATGTATATAAACAATATAGTATATATTATGCTATTAAAAAACTGGCGCGGGCCAAGTATATAAAACAAAATAGTATATACTTTGCTATCAAAAAACTGGTGTCTACGTATCCCTCTAAACTTGTCGGTGTCCGTGCTGACACTCATGAAATGGTTGGGGATGTGAGGCATCTTGAGTAGAAGTGAGGGCAACCGTATAAGTAACTCTCTCTAGAACCCGCTGTTGATGACTGCCCAAACTACAATATTGCATCGTGGAAGAACCTGACTAGGGAGAATTCTCTGAATACAGAAGACTCGTAAGCTTCTGAACCACTGTGCTAGCTGTGACAACTGTCTTGAAGCCATAACACTACTTCTAAAGTAGCATTGCCTTGGTGCTCTGCCTTGTCCAAGGCTGCTCTCATCCCCTCATGTGGCAACCTCTCTGCATCCAAAGATGGGTGAAGCTCCTATTGTGCTGAATTTGCTCGCTGAGCCTGCTACTGAAGCTCCTGAAAGGATTTGTTCTTACCCTTCATCTCCTTTGTTAATATTCATTGGTTGCCCTTAACTTCTTAGCCAAAATGTCTGGTACAGTCCTCCGGATCTCAAATTTGCCACTTTGTTCTCAACACTGTTTGATTTGTGTTTTCTGTATTGCATTATTTTTGTCCGTCTCTTCATTCTTATTTTCTAAGAATTCATCTTCTCCTTTAGCTGCTGATTTTATTCTATGGTTCTTCTTTTTCTGCTAGAAGCTCCGCCAATTGTTTATCCCTTTGTTTGGACATATAAAAGAGTGCTGGCTCTCTGTGTAAAGGAAGTTAAGCTGGTCATGTGGTGTCTGTACCGGTTCATAAAAATCTGGCTGCTGTATAGTAGCTACCTGTCCTGCACAAAAATGGGGAATGACCTTTTCCTTCCACTTCCACACATGAAAGTCCTATAAGTGTTCCCTGCATCCTTCTCAAACAAGCTTATAGTCTTTATACGAAAACCAAACATACAAAAAATCAAGCAAGAACACAAGAGAGAACCTGAGAGAGAGAGAGATAATTGTTTGATGTATTAATGAGAGAGCAACCATATCTTTATAGGAAAGCTACTACATAAACCCTAATACTTGGACGACACAAATCCTAAACCTAATACAACCTAAGTGCATATTAGGTCATGTTTACATTATTTGATAAAGCAAATTAAAGTCATAAAGTGACTTTATTACTGAGCCTATCAGTAAGACAATATGTTACAAACATTAACATCCTCCCTTAATGGTCATTTTAGAAAATACAAGTGTATCTCTAAATTTAATAAATATATCTGGGCCAAGAGGCTTGGTGAGAATGTTTGCAGTATGGTCCTGGGTTGCACATATTACAGCTCAACTTCTCCATCTTCTATGAGCTGTCAAATGATGTGACAATGTATGTCAACATGTTTTATTTGCTCATGAAAGATGGCATTCTTTGCCAGCTCGAGAACTCCCTAGCTATCACAAAAAAGTTATGGGACGAGTCTGATGAACTTGTAGATCTGCCAGAATGTTTCTAAGCTAAACCGCTTCACAAGCCTCTTTACTGCTGCTCTGCATTATACTTTTGTAGAGAAAGAGAAACCATATGTTTCTCGCTAATCCACAAAACTGCTTCTGTTCCAAGATTGAATACATAATCTGATGTAGATTTTGTATCATCCACAAATATGTAGCTGACTGCATAGCTCAAGTCAAGCCTGGCGAATGTAAGTAGATCAAACTGCCAACTAGTTGTGCTTTTGACTTAGTCTTGGCTAATAGTTTCAGCCCTGTTTCCATAGGTGTAGATGCAGTTTTACAATGTATCATCTGCACTTGTTATACAAACTTTTTTGAGTAGTTTGTTTGAGAAACAAAACTATTTTTATCAGTTTGCCAAACTTCTAAACCTAAACAGTAATACAGGAGGCCTAAACTTGTCATGTCAAAAGCGGAACATAAATTTGATTTTACTTTTTCAATTGCTCCAACTGACACTATGCGAGATGATGATGTCATTTCATTAATCAGTAGAATCACCACATCACCATTCTTGATTTTGACGTAGAGATTGGGGACGGAAGGAATTCCTTTGAATCCCCGTTCTCCCAAATACTTGTCAATTTTGATGTACTATGCCGTGGGAGCATGTTTCAGCCGTATATATTCCTTTTGTGTAACCTGAAATCCCTGCAGTTGGTACATGTATATTTCTTCCTCTAGATCTCTATTGAGGAAGGCATTCTTCATGTCCATTTGATATAATTTCCAGCTATACTGTGCAGCCATGTCTAGAACCTAAGTTGCAAGGTTCGAGTACGAGTTCATGTTTGACGAGAATAGAGTTCGGTTCAAGTTCGCCAATTAATAAAGTTTGAAAAGGAAATGCTGTTTAAGTTAAAACAAAAGAAGTTTATTTGTCATTTTAATTTCTGAAAATAATGCATAGATATGTCAGAGGGACAGAGTTGAGAGAGATTCTCGTCTTCTACTTACACTCGGCATGTGTATACACACACAAACACACACACACACCGAGACACCCACCCACACACATTTATAAATGAGTGCAAAATATCTCAATAAAATCAAATAATGCAAAAGCATGTCAAACACTTTCCATGTAAAAAAAATAGATAAAGTTTGAGTTTATGTTTGTTGAGGATAAAGTTCAAACTTTTTCCATAAAGTTCAGTGTACCTTGTGACATAGGCTAGAACCAATCAAATTGTGCCCATTTTTGCAATAGGAGCAAATGTCTCCACATAGTCAACCCCTTCCTTCCGTGCAAATCCCTCTGAGAAGAGCCGTACTTTATATTGTCAAGTGTTTGATATGCTTTATACATGACCTTGTTTACCCATTTGCAGTCGATGGATTTCTTCCTAGAAGGTAGCTCTTCGAGAACCCATGTTTGGCTCTTCATCAAAGTTTCATATTCAGTTTGCACAGCATTTTCCCATTTCGGTCTACCTCTGACTTCTTCATATACCTCAGATTCAAATGAGTGTTGAAGGTTAGCCATCAAAGCATAATTAACTGTCAGATGCCTTGCCTCTTATTGACCTTCCTTCAACCCTCATATCATGAATGTCATCTAACCGAACATCACCAATAGTGCTTTACCACCATTTTTTGGTTTTCTTTGCCTCCTCTTCTGAATTGGTGTCATTTTCTTGCTGATTTGGGTTATTTTCAGTATCTCCTTGGCTGGTATTTTCATGAAAATCAACCTCAGAACTTTGCCCCCCCTTCAGGTTGATGTTTCACATGTATCATACCTGATTTTCGAGCCAATTTATCATCATTTTATTGGAGAAGTCAATACTTCTCATGCAGCCGGGATCTTTTCCAGCATACCATTACCACAGACACTTCATGACACACAGAAAATGCAGCAATATACAGTCTCATTCATGTGAATTAAAAATACAATAGGGAGTCCCAGATATATAGCCGAGAATAGTTGGTTTATGCAACGATATTTTATTGCATAAAAAAACAATAAGTTGGGAACAACCTAAATTAGTGCACCATCCAAATTGTACGTGCACACACCAAATTGTCACTCCAACAAATTAACCACTCCCAAATCAAGCTCAACTCCAAGAGAGTGTGAACATGGCTAATACAAAACTGGTTTGGTATGTAACCCAAACCATTGGCCAATGTGAACACGATCACTCTAACACATTTCCTAAAACTTTCAGATCTGATTTTTTGTTTTGTCCTTGCTTGGCACAGCCCTGTGCTTCCATTAACTACCACATCATGATTAAAACATGCTTTGCTAGTTTCAACATCAACTAACTGATATGCTTTAAGATTGTTGCGTAGACTGTGAGCATCAATTTCTTGCATTCTGCTTCAAGTTTGGTTTGTTTTTCGTTAGGTATCCATGCATATACAATTGAACCAAAAACTTTGAGATGACTTACTTCCAGTTTTTGTCCAAATCATGCTTCTTCTGGAGATTTTTTATGTACTGCTTTTGTTGGAAATTGATTAAGCAGATACACTGGTGTGTGTAAAGCTTCTGCCCAATATTTATTAGGAACAAACTTGTTCCCTAACGTACACCTCAGCATCTCCACAATGGTACGATTCTGCCTCTCTGCCGCTCTATTTTGTTGTGGAGTGTAGGGTGTGGTGTATTGTCTTCGGGATTCCTTCTTGAGTAAAAAAAATCAATAAAATCCTTAGAGCAGAGTTCTCCGCCATTGTATGATCTGAGAATTTTTTTTCCTGGATTGCTTTTCTATGATAGCCTTAACCTTCTTGAACTCATCAAATAAATCTTATTTTAACTTCAGTAAATACACCCATATTTTCCTTGAAATTCATCTACAAATGTCAAATAACAAAAAATACCTAGCAATGGAGATTGATGCCATCTTAATAGTCCCACAAAAGTCAGCATGGATCAATTGAAGGACCCTCTTAACTCTCCAAGCTTGTCCTTCAATTTGGACCCTGTTCTACTTCCCAGCGTGGCATGTGCCACAAACTCCTTGCTGATTCTGAATTTGTGGAAGGCCATCCCCAAAACTCTATTTAGCCAAATAAGAAAGATATCTCAAATTTAAATACCCATACCTTTGATGCCAAAGCGAACTGCGACCTTGACCACTCTTGGCCATCAAATGCTCTTTTGCCTCACCTGCATCATCTAACCTACAAAGACCACCATCTTCAATACCAAGAGTGATTATCTTCTTTTTATTGCTGGAATTTGCATGTAATTGGGGGTTGTGCTTCGTAATCTCACTTACATAAAGTAGATTCTTCTCCATTCCAAGAACATGGTAGATATTAAGGAAGACCAACTTTTTACCTGACATGGTTATCTGCACATTTCCTTTTCCTTCTATTCTGCATTCCTCTCCACCACCAAAACCCATGGAGTCGGTAGAAGATACATTAGCAATATAATTAATACATCAGTCTTTCCTATTGGTAAAATGTTGAAATGCACCAACATCTATGCACCAAGCCAATGTTATCCTTTTATCCCCAGTCATAAACACAGATCCTCTTATGTTGTGCAACATTGGCTTGTTTCTTAGGACATTGGTTATTTTTCTCATTCCAGAGCCTCTTTTGCAAAGCTCCTTCTCATGGCCTAGCTTTCTTTGCTAGCTTTCTTTGCTCAAAAGCCCTTTTGGTTTCTTGGTATGTAATGTAAGCAATCCCTCGGTCCACCACTAATGCGAGCAGTCCTCAGGTCTGCTACTTCCCGGCTTCTCATTGTGGCTTTGATACCATATTGCAAAAATTTAACACACAAAGAAACCAAGCAAAAACACATGAGAAAACTTGAAAGAAAACTACTTCTTTCATGTATTAATGAGAGATCAACCGTCTCTTTATAGGAAAGCAACATCATAAACCCAAATACTTGGGTGACACAAACCCTAAACTTAAACACGACTTTATTGAAACATTATGTCATTTGTATATTACTGTATTATATGATAAAGAAAACTTAATTTATAAAGTATCTTTATTACGTAATGTCCCCTTTTCCAAGCTAGTTCGATTTGGAGACTTTTAGCCCATTCTTCTTCCCATGGGCAAGAAGAAAATGAACAAGCAAAGTAATTTTCATGTTTTTTAGTTATTTTCGTGAGCATTGCATTCTTCTTTAATAGTTTTCTACATAAAGTCAGGTCGACTTGGTTAAGAAGGTGAAAATCCAAAGAAAAAATAAAAAAAAACTATCCATTATGAGGTCGGTTCTATTTGGAAGCTTTCTAATTGGTTTTGGCTCCACAACAAGGTATAAAAGGGGTCGCTTGGCTCATTTGTGCATCATCATCTTGTCAAAAATAATTTTGCTTGGTTTTTGGGCTGATTTCTCAATTACTTCCATTAAAGAGTGAAAATCCTTTGGTGTGGCCAACAAGGAGGACGAAAACTCTTCAATTTATTGAGGACTCTCCATCTCGGGGTTTCCAAAGTGCTTGAAGAAGATTGATGTTGCAAATTTTCAGCTAGCGTTTGATTCTATAGTGATGTCTAGCTCCACTCCTAGGGGAGTGAACCACCTTGGGGAAGAGTTAGGTGGTTTTTACGGCACAATGACATCCAATTCAGAATTCCTCATACTTTTAGCAGTCGGAATCTGTATTTGGACTTCATTTGTAGGCTTGGAATCATTCATTTCCAGCCATTTTGTAAGGGTTTTCTTAGCTGTCATTTATTTAATTTCTAGATGGGGTTTAAAGGCTGATTTCTTGGTTATTATTGGTTTTAAAATATTTCTAAGTGTCCGTAAATGTTTTGGATGGTGTGAATAATGCAATTTTGAAGAATTATTGCTTCTTCCTTGCTGCTGTTATAAAAATCAGATTGCTGTTCACTGCTATCATAATATTTAGTTGGCTGTAATAAAATTCAGTTTACTACCTATTGGGATTTGCTCTATTTTCCTTGTTTTCAGTTAGAGCCCAAAAAAGGGACATTATAGTGGTATCAGAGTATCGATCTTCCCAGCCTGGAGGGCATTCATTCAGGAGGAGAAGATAAAATGGCGAACATAAATTTTGATGATGTTAGGTTTGAGAGTTTTGTCCAAGGGTAAGAGAGGTTGGTTGATATAATGGCACGATTGATCCATAATATGCATCCAATAATTTCTTTAAGGGCCAACAACAATCTTCAACCATTGAAATCCGTGATGGATCCTACAACTAGGGCTTTTCAGCCTACCTTCCTCCCAAGGAAAGGAGTTATTCTAGAGGTGGATACACGACATTCAATAGGGCACAATATTGTGGCCGACCATGAAGAATATATGGCTTTTCCGTATGATATCCATGATTGCCATTTCGCTTGCCGATTTCATAGGGGTAAGCAAGGGAAGGTCAAGGCCGGAGCCTAAACTTCATGCACCACCGAGGGATCTTAAAAATGCTTTGGGGAAGGTGACATTCTCCTCATTCAATGGCTCCAACAAAGGGACAACCGGTATATGGGTGAAGATGCTGAAATATCCCTTGTTGGGATCTTACAAAAAATTGACAAAATACAGAAATTTGCAGCAAATACTAAATCTGATTTTTTTCTGATTTTTGCAGAAATAGGGCAGCGAACAATAAAAATATGATATTTTGAAAAATACTTGCCCAAAACACTTCAAATTTCACAGGAAGCTGGCAAAAATAATAACTAACAATAATAAACTATTTTTGTATTTTTTATAACATAGGAAACTGCCAGGAATTTTTTTATAAGCTCTGAAAATGATAGAATTCCGGAAAATTCATATCTTTTCGAATACCATACATAAAAAGCTGAAATTCTGGAAATAACTTGTGAAAAATATGAGAAAAACAGGCCAACCTTTAGATTTGGAAAATTCCACCCGAAACCCTAAATTTTAGGGTCTGCAATTCTCCAAACAGGGTGTTTTTGCTTAGGAATGGCTGAAACCCTCAACAAACCTTGCCGTTTCGTCAAAGAACTTCTCCTTAGCTGCCACAATGAATTTCGCTTCAAACGGAGAAAAACCTAGAAAGTTATCATGATTTTCCCGAAACTGCCCTTGGAAAACCCTGCCTGAAGATGACTGCAAATCAGATCTGAAAAGGTGCAAGAGCCTTGCAAACTAGGGTGGATCTTTCACCACCAAAGAGTGCCCTTCTAGCTAGGAGTGGATCTCTCACCACCGAAGCTAGGGATCTTGTGGGATTCACTCCACAAGCGGAACAAGCAAACAACAGTTGCTCACTATCAAGTATCACCAAAGAAAAAATGTATGCCAGAATGATTTCCTCCACCCTCCACCTCCCTATATAGATTTTTATGAGCCCCAACGAAGAAATATAACATTTAATGCAATACATATCCCCCCAAGTCGCCAAAAAGGGACTTTAAGTGGCCCCAACGAAGAAACATACCATTAAATGCCAAAAGTGTCCACTTAAGTGATCCCAATGACAAAATAGAACACAAAGGGCCCATTAGACCCTCCCAACGCCCAAAATATAACAAAAACATTGTAGGAAATCAGGCAACTGTCCCCAAAAACCTCCAAAGTCGTTAGCCCCTTGGGAATGACCAAGGCTAATACCAAAATATGGCCGTTAGGCTAACTGCTCGGAATTGGGGACATTACAATCCTCCCCTCTCGAAAAATGCTTGACCTCAAGCATTATCCTCCTGTGCTGTAGAAACTGAATACCACAAAGTAAGTGCCTCCATCTCACCTTGCAGTCAACCAAAGATTGGTGTGATCCGAAGTAACCAAAACACCTCATATCGTCATCATGCTCTCCATGCAGTGTAGATAACAATGCTGCCCCTGAAGTAGAATAATGCCCACATCGACTCTCTACTGGTACCCATACTGAAACTGTCAATTTGTCCAATCCCTGCCACTGCAAAATTGCCATCATGTGATCACTCACTGCATCTCCTGTCGACTCCGTCCCTCGGCTAGCTAGCACATGGGTGAAGTGCTCGTCATCCACATAAGCAGTAAAACATATAGGTGTGTTATCCCCTATCAACTCCAGAAATAAGGAACAGGCATACTCTGATTTGTCACCATGACAAACTACACATCCCTGCACAAAGTTGAGGATATCCTCCCTCAACCCATGCCATCTGACCCTTTCCCATATGAAGTTGAAGGTCTCATCAAAGCTCAAGTGTCTAGACATGGAAGAATAATGCACATGTCACAGTATCTCCATCCTCAACCATGAATCCGACACAAGGTACTATCTGTCCTGATAGAAGATCATCTCATCCTCCAATCTGTAGTTGTCATCCCGAATCTCACAAGTGTGTCGGTTCTTGGAGTACTCAACAAGCAAATGAGATCTCCAGTCTACCAAAACCTCAGACAACCAACATAATGATAAACTCGGATGATCTAAACCTGTAATCCCAATCTCTGTAACTGCCTTATGTGCAACACTACTGGTCACACCCACATCCATCATGCTCCACATCGATCCGGAATAATAAAACCCCTCATTATGCCGGAAAGTCCTCTCCATCCCCTCAGTTGCAACCACTCTAGGTGCTCCTGCCGATAATCCCCTCAAAATCACATTCCTGCCTTCGGACTTAAACTTCAGCTCCATCGTCTGGAAGTTAGTCCGAAACTCACCAAGAGAGTGAAGCCACTACACTCCCAACACTATGTGGGTCACTCCCATACCAACAATGTGGAAATCATCAGTAACTGTGTAGTTACCCATGGTGATGCTCAATTGTGGAACTCTCCGTGTGCATCTCATAAACTCCCCATTGGCTACAACAATGTTGAAGCCCTCAAATTCCTTCGTCTGCAAACCTTGTCTCTCCACCAATGATGCATCAATAAAGTTGTGGGTAGCTCCACTGTCAATGAGTACCACAACTCGCTGACCCTGCATAACTCCTCTAATCCTAAATGCCTTGTACATCGGAGTACTAGACAATGTGGCTATAATCTCCCGAGGGAAAGTCTCCTCCTGCTCCGCATCAGCACTATCCATCGCAACTCCATCCCCATCATCCATCTCGCGAGTCTCCAACTCCTCACCTTTGTCATCCTCACTCTCCTCGAAGACCTCGATGAATTGGGCCTTCCCTCTACCTCTGCAATCATGTCCTGGAACCCAAGGTGTGCAGCAATCGAAACATAGTTTCTTTCGCCTCAACTTATCTCTGTCCTCTCGGGAAATGAATGGCTTCTTAGCCACCTCTTGCCTCGGTGGAGGCTCCCTCTGTTGAAGTTCGTCTAATCCAGATGGAGGTTCTCTTTGCTGAACGCGAGGTGGAACCCTCGACTTTGGAGTGGATAACTCCAAGTCTCGAGATCTCCTAATAGCCTCATGCAAAGAAGAAGGCTCAAATGCCTTCACAAATCCTGCTAAGGCGTCAATCAACCCTACCATGAAGAGTGAAGTCAACCTCATCTCTGAAACATCAGATACCATAACTGATAACCTCTGAAAATCTGCAATGTACTGATCTAGAGAACCTGTTTGCCTCAAGTGAGTCAACTCCCTGAAGTGCCTATCTGGGTCCCTCCTGTCGAACCTGCTCATCAACCTCTGTGTAAAAATCTGCATAAGTAGTGATATGCATGTGCCCCTGTGTGATCAATCCATGATGCCACCAGTCATGAGCATCTCCCTTGAGGTGTAGGATAGCAAACTTAATTGCATCCTCTTCACGCATGGGATTCAAGTCAAAGTCAGTCTTTAACTTCTGAATCCAAGACTGCGCGGTACACTTCTTAGAGCCATCAAAATGTGGAATAGAGATTTGTCCCAATCTCCTCTGAAACTCATGTACCTGTGTCTGGTAATTTCTCTTGGGCCTGCTACCAATCTTCATTTTACAATACTCCTGAAATGGCATGTTGTCTCGGAAACCCTCACTCAATGTCCGGGTACTTCTCCCACAACCCGAAACCCTAAATTTTAGGGCCTGCAATTCTCCAAACAGGTCCTTTTTGCTTAGGAATGGCTGAAACCCGCAACAAACCTTGCCGTTTCGTCAAAGAACCTCTCCTTAGCTGCCACAACGAATTTCGCTTTAAACGGAGAAAAACCCAGAAAGTTATCGTGATTTTCCCGAAACTGCCCTTGGAAAACCCTGCTTGAAGATGACTGCAAATCAGATCTGAAAAGGTGCAAGAGCCTAGCAAACTAGGGTGGATCTTTCACCACCGAAGAGTGCCCTTTTAGCTAGGAGTGGATCTCTCACCACCGAAGCTAGGGATCTTGTGGGATTCACTCCACAAGCGGAACACGCAAACAACAGTTGCTCACTATCAAGTATTACCAAAGAAAAGATGTATGCCAACATGATTTCCAACTCCACCCTCCACCTCCCTATAGAGCTTTTTATGAGCCCCAACGAAGAAATATAACATTTAATGCAATACATATCCCCCAAGTTGCCAAAAAGGGACTTTAAGTGGCCCCAACGAAGAAACATAACATTAAATGCCAAAAGTGTCCACTTAAGTGATCCCAACGACAAAATAGAACACAAAGGGCCCATTAGACCCTCCCAACACCCAAAATATAACAAAAACATAGTAGGAAATCAGACAACCATCCCCAATAACCTCCAAAGTCGTTAGCCCCTTGGGAATGACCAAGGCTAAGACCAAAATATGGCCGTTAGGCCAACTGCTCGGAATTGGGGACATTACAGATGCTAGGGTTAAACCCTAGACCACAAGAACATTCCAAGGAGCCAAACCCAAGGGGTTTCTCTTGAATGAAGAAAAAGAAAAAACAGATCTGCAAGAGGGTTTTGAGGGGGAGTCCGAAGAAGACCATGTTGAAGGGCATATACATGAGTAAAGAGATTTACCGATTGTTAATGATGATGTTCAGCTTGCTGAAATTTTTCGAACAATCAAAAGAAAGAAAATTAATGGCGTTCTTGACTTCGGTGAGAACCATGATGATGTTCCATACACGTGTCCACTAAATATGGAAGAAGACAAGGTGAGAAGATCTTCACTTGTTGAAAAAGCGAGGTAAAGGAGGGTGAGCTCCTTGTTGGCAGCCCAAGGTATGACAGTGATGACCATATTTTTGATTTGTTGTTTCCTACTATGTTGCTGTCATATTTTTGTCATCATATAAAATAATTTAAGTAGCATGATAGGTCCAAAGGGACAACTTGTAGCTATGTGTATGTTGCTTCTTCTATTCAAGGCCAAGATTGCTTTGGCATGGTTGGTCTTCGGAAGATCAAGGTAAATATCATTTCTTGCACTTGGATTGAAAGGAAACTTATGAGCATCATAGAGGGTTGGCTATGCATTCTAACTACATTGTGAAGGATCAATGTTCTCGGTCAATAGAACGCTCGTGAGGGTTAACTAACACACTTGAAGACAAGATTGTAGGGAATGGCCAAAAGAAAATTCTGTCTAGATGCTTAAGGTGTAAAGATGGTAAGCAAACGAGATGTTATTTTTATAGTCAAGATTGTATGAATTAACTTGCTATGGTTTGGTGGGACTGAAGTTACTTTCAAGATTGCCACTTTTGGATGCATGTGAAGGTTATGGATGATTCATCTACTGAAAATATAAATTCAGCTTGCCACAAGGTATGCAATAATTCAATTTTCATGAACCGAGGTGAAGTAATGTATCATGCTATTGTTTGGGATTGGTTCTCTGAAACACGCCTAGCAAGAATGCCTTATGAGACATGGATTCAATTTGAGTTTTTGGTGTAAGACATCCTTCTAACACGACTGAGATGAGCGTGGGAAACATGAATCATGAACCTTCAATCAGTGTGGGAGTTGTCTCGAATCTTGTGGCTGTTATGACCAACATGTCTAGTTTGTTCCACATTCTATTTGCAGCCACCAAGTGGATTTTGATCACAAGGAAGAGGTGGTCTTCTCCTAGTAACATTGATAAGGTATGTGTAGCTATCATAAGATGTTTGCTGGTCACTACAACTCTGAATTTTAGTAAGAAATGACAATGCTTCAAACATGCTTTGGGCATGCTGAAAGAGACTTTGAATCTGCTGGCATGTAATGGAAGGTATTGAAATTCAGCCAAAGGTTAAAATAGGAGCTCGCTTGACATCATATAGTCAATTTAGTGAACATGAAAAGATTGGCTCAATCATATCTTCAACAATTTCTAAGGGTATTCAGTTGAATGTTAATACAACCATAACAAACTTATTAAAGACGAGAATGAATGGTAGAGCTGCTTGTATATACTAGGATGTGACAGGGAAAAATAATGTGGTTGGGGATGCTCTATCTACGAAGCCGACTCCTTGTTAATTGGATGGTGCAAAGGTTGAAGAAGCTTCATTGGAAGAAGCAACGATGAGAAAACTCTTGTTTTCTTCATTGAGTTTGTTCCATGTGTAGGTACAGGTAGAAACAATGAAGAGTAGCTGAGTTTGTTATCAACTCAAGCAAGTAATAATGGATATGAGATTGCAGCGGAAGATGAAGAGATATCTCCACAAGCCCAAGAATCACACCGGAAAGAAGTTGATACGACAACCAAGGTAAAAGAGTTGCTTGACACAATTGGGGAACAATGAGAGTGATTTTTGGTATAGCTGTCATCACCTTCACCAACCACTTGATTACTCCTTTTGTTGGCATCATATATTCAATTTAGTCAACATGAAAAGATTGGCTCAATTATGTCTTCAACAATTTCTAAGGGTATTCAGCTGAATGTTAATATAGCCATAGCAAACTCCATAAAGATGGGAATGAATGGTAGAGTTTGTATATACCAAGATGTGACGGGGAAAAATAATGCGGTTGGGGATGCTCTATCTAGGAAGCCAACTCTTTGTTCATTGGATGGTGCAAAGGTTGAAAAAGCAATGATGAGAAAAACTCTTGTTTTCTTTAATGAGTTTGTTCCATGTGTAGGTACAGGCATAAACAAGGAAGAGCAGCTGAGTTTGTTATTAGCCCAGGAAAGTAATGATGAATATGAGATTGCAACGGAAGATGAAGAGATGTCTCCACAAGCCGAAGAAGCACACTGGAAAGAAGTTGATACGGCAACCAAGGTAAAAGAGTTGCTTGACACAATTGGGGCAGCAATGAGAGCGATTCTTTGTATATTTGTCATCACCTTCACCAGCCACTTGATTACTCCTTTTGCTCTCATACAAAGGAGTTTACAAGTTCTTTCAAACATGGGGAGGAGTTCTTTTCTATTGGTGATGGTTAGTATGGGATTTTCAGTGCTTGCATGGCTGTTCCCAGGCTCTACATTTCCTAAGTTATTGATTTTTGCAAGAAAATTCCACTTTGGTATCTACTGTACCTTTTTCAGGTTGACGGGCATGAAATAACATGTATAGTACAGTTGTTCCCAGCTATGAACAATTGTAAGTTGGTACAAATTAGGGATAAACTCCTGGTAAAAAAAGTTGGAAAGAAGGTTCAATTGAAGACAATTTTTAAGACAGCCACTAAGATAGTTGGGTGGAAACCCAAGTATGTTGTGGTTACTGTAACTCACTTCAAACCCATCTACAATCTGATTTTTATTAGGTTACAACAGTTTGGAAGGTTTTGAGTATATATAAGTATATACAAGTAACAAATTTGCTAGAACTGTTTTTGAAGAAGGAAATGAAGACAACAAGTGTATGAACTTGCTTTTGCAAGAGCTCTTTCATTTGACAGGTACAAGATCTAGATTATTGGAGCATTACAACATATTTTTTCACTTTGACATCATGGTACTTGGTCATGAGAGTTTGCAATTGCTTGTGGGCAAACAATTTTGGGAGGGGAGGACTATAATATCCCCTTTTCCAAGCTAGTTCTATTTGTAGACTTTGAGCCCATTCCACTTCCCGCTGGCAAGAAGAAAATGAACAAGTGAAGTAGTTTTCATGTTTTTCAGCTATTTTCGTGAGCTTTGCATTCTTTAATAGTTTTCTACATAAAGTCAGGTTGGCTGAATTAAGAAGGTGAAAAGCCAAAGAAAAAATAAAAGAAAAGTATCCATTATGAGGTCAGTCCTAATTGGAAGCTTTCTAATTGGGTTTGGCGCCACAACAAGGTATAAAAGGAGTCGCTTGGCTCATTTGTGCATCATCATCTTGTCAAAAATAACTTTGCTTGGTTTTTGGGCTGATTGCTCCATTACTTCCACTTAAGGGCGAAAATCTTTTGGTGTGGCCAACAAGGAGGACGAAAACCTTTCTTGCTTGATTGAAGAATGAAAACTTTTCAATTTATTGAGGATTCTCCATCTCGGGGTTTCCAATGTGCTTGAAGAAGATTGATGTTGCAGATTCTATAGTGATTTCCGGCCCCTCTCCTAGGGCAGTGATCCATCTTGGGGAAGAGTTAGGTGGTTTCTAGGGCACGGCGACATCCAATTCAGCCATCATTGCATTCCTCATATTTTTAGCAGCTGGAATCTGTATTTGGACTTCTTTGTTAGGCTTGGAATCATTCATTTCCAGCCACTTTGTAAGGGTGTTCTCTGGTGTCATTTATTTAATTTCCAGTTGGGGTTTAAATGCCGATTTCTTGATTGTTATTGGTTCTAAAATATTTTTAAGTGTCCCTACATGTTTTGGATGGTGTGTATGATGCAATTTTGACGAATTATTGCTTTTTCCTTGCTGCTGTTATAAAAAATCAGACTGCTGTTCACTGCTGTCTTAATTTTCAGTTGGCTGTTATAAAACTCAGTTTACTACCTACTGGGGTTTGCTCTATTTTCCTTGTTTTCAGTTAGATCCTGGAAAAGGGACATTACATATTACAAAGCCTATCATTAAAACTTGCATGACCATTACAAATTTATAACTTTATGTTACAAACTCTTTAACACTCCCCATCAATGTCCCTAATCAAATTTTGTGATCTCATCTTCCTGAAGAAAATTTCAGCCTCTTCCATATTAATTATGATATCAGCATACAAGTCTGCCATTCTCTCATAGGATTCTCACCATTTTCCAAAACCTACACGCGGATCACCCTTAGACAGCTTGGGCATTGCAACCTTCTGTTCCTTACTGCCGATGTCAATACGTGACTTATACTTAGGTGGAAGGGTCTCAACTGGTAGTTATCATGGTGAGCTTGCTTTTTAATAAGTTCTGACTCATTCTCCTTATCACTCCCTTCCTCCTCATCATCCTTGCACTCCTGATCACTCCCATCCTCATCCGGTTGTACATGTATCTTATTATTGTCTGTATGGCCCTGCTCATCCAGATACAATCCTGATTAAGTATCTTTTGCTCCTCCATCTTGCCCCCTTGAAAGGATCATCTGAATGAGGCTGGTCCCCTGATTCCTTTCGGGAAGGGTGCTCAGACTGTGCTATTTGGGAATGATGCTCAGGTGGTTACTTTTGAATCTGATTTATTCTTTGTTTACTAGTGAAAAAAAAACTTAAATTTCCTTCTTTATATCTGTCTACTATGTGTGTATCATTTGAGTGGTTCCAATGTATATTAAAAGTTATATAAGTTGCATTTTTCTCTCTCTGATATATCATGTCGAAAACTCTACCATACATTAAACAGATGAAAATGATTAAAAAGAGCGTTCCTTCATGATCTTGTCAATGGTTGGATGTAAAACCCCTGTGATTAGACTGCCAAGATGCCAGATGCGAGTAAATAAAAAATCAAGGGAAGAGAACTGAGAAAGGGTCTTCTTCTTTCAGATTTGATGCCCCCAAAAATAAAAAGTACAACAAGCAAGTTTGGCATAACATCATTCTTGTGAATAATTGGCAATTTGTACTCTCGCTAAATATGAAATGAATTCAATGAATGAATGCTCATGAACTTGGGAAGAGCCAATCTAGTTGAAGAATACTGTGGATCTTTTGTGTTGGGCTTAAGTGTTTTAGATATGTGCTCTCAAGACACTAGAGTACTGAAATGCTAGGTAGTTGGATACTTTATGACAAGATATTTTCAGTTTACTGTTTTATAAGGCTCTAGTTTAAAATCTATTTGTTGGCAAGCATTTTCCTTTGTAATCTGAGTGTGCCTGACTTCACCTTATGTTGCTTGTTTGGCTACAGTTTTTGCACGCATGTCACAGCCATCACATCCAATCCGGTGTGCTAAGAAGGCAATAATCAAGACTGATGATGTTACACTCAATCTTGGAGAAGGTCCCAACAAAATATTTAAGTATGTTATCAAAGTTAATTTCCTTACAATTTGAATTGCATTCTTCATCACATTATTATGTAGAGATTTCATTGTGTAGTGATTGTATATGTCCATGCATTTGATATCGGTTCCACTGTGGTTTCATATTTCAGAGCTGGGCTTGTAAGTAATTATATAGAGTCTAGACGTTTGGATTTTGGCTCATTATAAATCATAATTGCAGTCTCTTTGAACATTGAGATGTTCTATAGAATTTATTTTGTTGCTTTGTGCAATTAAAACATTTTATGTAAGTTGTTACCCTGCACTGGCTTCATTTCAGAAACCCTTATGGTCCCCCCTTAAGATTATCAGTTGTAGTAAGTATATGCTTTATTAAAGTTATTATGTAAAACATTAATTTATTAAATATTAGTTAATGTACTTAGTGAACACACACAAGATGTCAGTGTGCCATGTACCTTGCATTTCTCTTTATTCTCTCTCATACTTACTAACATTGGTATCAAAGCTTGGCGTTCGGAGAAGCACTGGAAAAGGGTATGAACTGCAGAAGAGATGAAGAGGTTCAGAGCTGTTCGTGGAAGCCCTAGGAGAATGTTACAAGTGGTATAGAGGCATACATGATTGTGTTGATCGAATTAGGGCAAAAATCATGAAAATGATCAAAATCTGATTTTTATCAGGAGGAATGGATCTTCCATTAATGTTGTAGGAGAATGCAAGTTCAGTAACGTTTTGTGTGCCTTAGGGACAGTTGAGTGCATATTAGAATGCAACAAATTGAGTGAACAAACTGTCAAAAATAAAATGTGATATGCAGAACTCGAAAGTGGATGCTTCCAAACCAAAAGGTGAAAATATGTGAAGAACAGTTAAGACCTGAGAAGACTAGATGTCATTTTTGAGCACAAACCAGTGAATGTTTTATTCAAATCATGCTAAAAGGAGAACGTCTTAAAAGTGGTATAGGGGCATACATGATTGTGTTGATCGAATTAGGGCAAAAATCATGAAAATGATCAAAATCTGATTTTTATCAGGAGGAATGGATCTTCCATTAATGTTGTAGGAGAATGCAAGTTCAGTAACGTTTTGTGTGCCTTAGGGACAGTTGAGTGCATATTAGAATGCAACAAATTGAGTGAACAAACTGTCAAAAATAAAATGTGATATGCAGAACTCGAAAGTGGATGCTTCCAAACCAAAAGGTGAAAATATGTGAAGAACAGTTAAGACCTGAGAAGACTAGATGTCATTTTTGAGCACAAACCAGTGAATGTTTTATTCAAATCATGCTAAAAGGAGAACGTCTTAAAAGAAATTAACCATAAGTGAGTTCGTGACATCGAGAAACAGGAAAGTGTAGCACAGTGAGTTGATTTCCTGAAAGTAGACATAAATAAAGTTGTGATAGTCTTGACGATTTGCAGATTAAATAAATCAATGCTAGGGCACGATTTTAGTGAAGATACCAGAAGAAGGAAGAAGCAGTCGGATTCTGATATGTTGAAGACAAAGCAAAGGACCATAAATGTGAAGAAAAATATTGCAGATTGTTGACATGATTTTCTGTTGCAATTCCAAGGATCTTGCTAGGGCATGGGAAGATCGAAAACTAAGAGGTTGGAAAAATGTGGGTGCAGACCAAAACGACGTTACTGAGTTGAAGAAAAGCGCGAGTTTAAATACAATACTGCAACCAATATTAAAATTTTAAAATCACGATTTTTAGAGTATTCACAAGTAGTTCCGTGAGCAGACAATGTGTGTGGTATGATTTCCATAGTAATTTGGCATAAGTGAATTGTATTAAAATCTGATTTCACTGTAGCATTAAGGGAGTTTATTTACTTTGCATTTCTATCTTGCATTGATTTACGAGTTAGAAATCAAATATTGGAAGCACAAAAGCTAGTTGGTCAAAATAATAAAATTTGAAGTCACAAGATTTAAACAATAATGGAATATCATGATTGTGATCAAATCATTCTCAAAAAGGAGTTGACACTTGATACAAGTCCTACTATGACACGTGCCATAAGGTGGCCCTTCTACCGCTGAAATTATTTGTGACATGTGTTAGATGAATTTAACCATGTGGTCCAAAATGCTACTAGGGTGGGTAATATTCGGACAGTCTTCAAAACAAGTATCAAAATTAAGAGAAAATTCGGGTCTTGTACTTGAAGGAATTGCTGTTTTCAGCAAAGATAAATGAGGGCGGATCCTTTTTAGAACATCTTCAGATGAAAGATCTCTGAGGCTACCTTGCTGCCATAAAGAAAAATGTGGATGATGATGACCTGGTTGCTCTTGTTCGAAATAGTTTAGTGGTCTTCTATGAAATATTTGTGGAGGCGTTACACTTGGTGGAAAGCCAAACCCTAAATTTTTATTAGGTTAGTTGCTACTTGTTGTTGAAGGAACACATATAGATATAGATTACCGAGTCTAGTTCTAGACAAATAGAATGTGTACTTCTTGCTCAGTCGAAAGGGAAGTCAAAATGAAATCCTGAAGGATCTACTTCCAAATTTTAGCGTTACAATATCATTACTTTCATAAGGCTGGGTATGTTAAAAAGAATTTCCCGGAAGCGACAATATGATCTTTATATTCGGAAAAAAAAAGATTGTCGGAAGCGATAGTATGATCTTTCTCACAACAAAAAGGTGCGGTTAGGAAAATGTGGCAATAACTTAAGATGAACAAATATATGAGGAAGAGTATGCCCTTAGGGCATCATGCTTGATCGACAATGCTATTAGTTGTTTCGTTGATTCTGGCGCATTCAAACATTTTACATGTCCTCCGGGACTACTATTTAAGATTTATAGCAAATAAACATATTTATGATTCAATTTTATTAGCTGATGGGGAGTCTCTTGCAGTAGAGGGTATGAGAAATATCCATAGTGTTGAATTATGCTAAAAAGCTCATAGTAAGGAATGTTAGGTATGTTTCTAGCAGGAGTAAAAATATCTTCTTTTAAAGAAAAATCCCAAAATTGTTGTAAATTTCCCTAGGAAGTAGTGCATTGTGCTTGATGCGGAACAAAAACAAGGTAGTTGCCCTAGGCATTGGGCAAGGTGGCATGTGTAGGCTTGTTGACCTTGCTATAGTCAACTGACATGCATGTATGGAGGGAGACTCCACCTACAAGGCGTGTTGGAGGCTGAAATGCCTCAATCAAATGCACAGTTTGTGTGTAGTGTTATGTAGGGATGCATGCCCCTAATTTGGAGAAGACCGGGACATTCGAAAAGCCCTAGGGATGACGAATAGGGGAAAATACCACCCCCCCCCACATTTCATGTGATGAAGTTTTTGAAAGGAATGCCTTTGAGATGTTTGTGAAAATTATTGTACGTCTTGGGGACGATTCCCTTTTTTTTTGCAGGTTTTGGGGTCATCACGACATCTCATGGACCATGATGGTTGAGGTCCTGGGGATGTTATGATGCCCTTGGTGCGCCTAACAATTTTTTGCAACTGTTTTATAAAAAGTACAATTTTTAATAAAATAAAAGAAAAAAAACAGTAACAAAAGAAAAACATTAAATAAACAAAACCTACTTCTAAAAGTGACATTTTAATTTTTAATTTATAAAGACACCCTATGCAATCATTGTAAATCACACTTGAGCAAAGAGAAGAAATGCAAAAGAGGGAGAGCAAGAGCAAGGGCAAGAATAACTGAAAGAACATGAGATATGTACAAATTGATCTCCTTGGCTGTTTTTTAAAATCCACTTTTGGCAATCATTGCTGTTTTTTAAACTTTTAATTTTTTTAAAAATGAAAACAGTAAAATACAAAATGGGTGGGCCAATGGCTGTAATTTTAGGTTTTTCTTTTCTAACATACAAAATGGGTTAGGACAATGGCTTTTCTTTTATGTTCTTGTTCAAAATGCAAAGTGGGTTAGGGCATTGGGCTTTTTTCCCCTTCAAAATGCAAAATGGGTTAGGGTAGTGGCAATGTTTTTTCCAAAATGAAAAATGGGTTAGGGCATTGCTTGTTTTTGACCTTTTTTGTTGTTTCACTCAGTATTTTTTGCTTATGAAATTATTTTAAAATTAAACTTTTTAAGTTTATGACATGAACATTGAAGTGTGCAATTTTCAACTTCAAGTTATTTATCGACGTTTTTAAAAATTATCGCAAGTCCCATATTTCAAATGAGTACTTCGAGGTTGAATAAGAGTTAGAAGAACAAATGATTCAGATATATGGTAGTGGGGTGGCCCAAGGAGAGAGGCAAGGTGCACGGACAACACAAACTAGTAGTTCAGTTGCGAGTGCTGAAAATACAAATTGCCCTTTTTGAGATGTTGGCCAAATGGGCTATGGGACCATGTAACAAGAAAAACCTTTGCAACAATTTTCTCATGTAGTTAAGAACTGTAGAATGTATGTTTTTACCCCATATTTGGAGAGAGTATATGCTCAAGGTTTCATAAATTCAACATACATTCAATAAACCGTAGTACAATTATATAGGCCATGTATTTTCTATAGAATAGGAGACCCACTCTAACTCCTAAAACCACTCTCACAATCTAGGATGGTTTTTCTAACAACCTAGATTCTCTCCTCCCTATTATTGCTCTCTCAAACCTCTACATGAGTTGTTGTGCAACTTACTCGACACATGATTACATTATCTCACACGTATGACTACATTAATATATTGACTAGTAATTATAACACACCTAATCTAGTAACACACTTACAAATGCTGAGCACTAGATAAATATATTCCTAGCATTCCCCCCCGTAGTTTGAGCATGGGGTGAGGAACTTTATTCTGGAGCCGCATCATGTGGTTGTTACTATCGTTTATGTTGCTGCTGATGTCCGAAGGTCCATTTGGTGTATCTTCCTTGTCTTAATTGAAAATCTCTTTGGATGTCGGTTTCCACCAATAATGCATCCAATTACAATTTGGTCCTCTTTATAATTTTTCGAAAATGAATTATCACTTCCACCCTTTTTGAAAAAAAAACCTTTACAAATTTTTCCTTTATAGGAGAATGTATACGCCCTCCTTACAAATATCTGTCTTTTTAAAAAATGCCCCCTTAATATTCATCTACTCTAAACATTCCTTCCTTTATAAACGTGGCATTTGAATTAAAAAAAATAAAACTTTCCCTGATTCTAGGGGTTTGCTTTTGAGTCATTTTGCAAATATCTTCCACTACCATTGGAGAGGTGGGATCCTATGCTGTAGGGAACCAAGTTGAATCTTCCAAGTTGGATGGACGCTGGGCCTAGTTCTTTCAAATGTATGAAGCAAACGCCTGGACAATGCAAGAAACAAGCAAGAAAACTTGTGTCACAAGCTGGTAGAGGGGAGGTGTTCCACACAAAAGTCAAGATAGTGGAGCTCATGGGGATCGGATCCATGTTTGCTGCCATAGAGGATCCATTCACCATTTGAGAAATTTGAGCTGGGTTGAGTAGGGAGAGATCAACAAAGTGGATCTGGATAGCATGCCAACACCAAGGGACAATCCGCTTGAACAAAATGCATCTCGCCAAATTCAGCTCGCTGTAACTTGTGAAATGAGGAGATGAGGTTGAGTTGTCTCCAATGCATGCACCTCTGATGTAACTTTAATGGACAGATCTGCAACATTCAAATTTCTCTATTTGCAATATACTCATTTTTTAATAAATAGTACTTCCTTTTGCAAATCTTTTTAATAAAACCAGAAAACTTTAGATCTTTCAAAATCGATTAAATCAAATCTTTAATTTGCTTTACTAAACTTGTATTCTTTTTATACCTATTGTGGGAGTTTCGTCCAAGTACAGCCCGCGATTGTACTCCGAAACTGATTTTTCCTTCACTGTTCTGCTTTTTTTGCTGTAAAAATCTGCATAAAACCCTGTTTTGTTTTTTAATTTTTCTCTCAAACGGCAAACCGGATCAGGCTGAAATTTGGACAGGTTATTAACAACACATACATCTTCAAACCCTTTAAGTTTGCAGAAACCTAGATCATAAAAACAAAATCAAGACCTGTTGTTTAGACGGGTTTAGTATTTTTTTTATGGATTTAACTGTGAAAACCCAAAATAGTCCAAAAACAATCAAAACAGAACTATGGCTTGTTTATAGTCGATCCTAATATTTTGGACTGTTCTGATTTCAACTATGAGGTTAGATTTGCCAAAAAATGCTTTACGAATTCGTTGACTCTCACAATTGCTTATTCAAATACACTTAAACTAGGTTAAACACACCTAAATCTAAATGGGTTGCCTCATTATGTGGGTAATCAATCAATGGCAACTGTCAGCCAATTTTCTTTGCTGGGGGGTTTGAAAAATTAGTATTATGCAGGGGAGACCCACTAGCTCAAAAACATACTACAATCTTCTATGGCTCTATTTTTCAATAATAATCACTTCTTCATCGTCATTATCCTTACCTACGCATTGAACACAACATTGTGGTATTGGCATGGTGGCTTCCTCAGCAAGGTTGAGGCCCACTCTCTTAGCTATCTCCTGTTGTCTCTTCATGAAGGTCTTGTCCCATCCATGATCAAGTGCTGATGAAAGCTAGTGTACCCCGCAGTCACATACATCATCTTCTCCATTGAACTGTGGTACTCATGAAGCAATTATGTGCCTGCAGAATCGGAGAACATATTGGCATCTCTTAAGATTTGTGCCATGTCTAAAGCATTCATTTTTCCGATTGACTGTCCATGGTCTAGCATTAGGTTTTTTCATGAGCTTCCCGATGTCATTTATTTCTACATCATCCGATTCTTATGTAATTTTCTAGAGCTTAGCTATCACAACCTCATTCATATGTGGGTTTCTTATCTCCACGTTCATGTTGTCTGAGAAGGATTTCCGAACAACCGCAGCATTCAAATGTTCTTGTCTTTCATGACTTCTTCCAACATAAGATGGGTTTGATATCTACTTTCCTTCCATGGTGGCTTTGCTTCTCTTTCCTATAGACGAAGCCATGATAACACCACACCTACAAGGGTGTGAGGCATAGACCCATTTCATGGCAGAAAGGAGGAAGAGTGTGTGGGTGCATTGGGTACACAAAAAAACGATCACAATAATGTTTATTTTTCCTTTAGGTTACTCTTTGAATCATTCTTATTATAAGTTCTCCAATCTACATAGAGATGAGAAGTAGCCCAAGTGGCCAAAAATTGCAATTTATGAAGAGGAAATACAGTGTTGCCGGAGCCCCTTTGCCACTGTGCACGACCACCTTCATGTTAGAATATGCGGAGAGAGAAAGCAAAAAGAAAGAATAGAATGTACAAAGATGGAATGAAGAGAAACCGGAATGCACACTGTACAAATGGGTTGTGCGTCCGGGTATTTATTATGCAAAGACGGTTACAAAATTAGTTAGCGGTTACAACCGCATAACCATACAAAACCATTATAAAAGGGGAAGTCTTATTCATTTATTCCTACACCCCCTCTTAAGACTTACCCTACATAACTCAAATACAAACAATCTAACAAAACAAAACTACGCAATCTTCAAACACTTTCACTTTGAAAGCAATGCTATGATAAGGTAGGGCTCCATCAAGCTGCTTCGTAACCTTCGTAAAGGTGTAGCTCCCGAGCTGAATTCCCGAGTTCCCGGATTCCACCTCCCCGAACTCCCGAATCACAGATCTCCCGAATTATTGGACAACCATCCATACTGAGCCATCCACAAGCTCCATCAAGTTGTCTCATGACCCTTGTGAGGGTATAATTCCCAAGATCCACAGTCTCCCGAACTATCTGAGCAACCATCCATACTGAGCTTCAACTACCCTGTATCCTTTCTTGCCTTAAAAGTTTAGAGCATCTTTATAGTGTGTATTTGTCACTGTCCTCACTACCTTTTGCATCTAGTGGGTGCTTTCTCTTTCCCGTTTACTATGCCCCTCGAATTTTTTATTCATAAGTTGCACTTGTATTTTTATTTTCCATGTATGAAAATTTAGACCACAATATTTTTCTATGGGAATTTCCGTTCCCTAGATATAGGAAGAATAGAACTGTCCAAACTAATAATGTGCCCTAGTTCGTATTCACTTGAAACTTTGTTTTTCTCCTGAAAAACGTGACTGTAAATTTATGACTGCAACTGTTATTCACGACTATATAAATGTCTGTTTTTTGTGGCTATTTTGTGCTCAAAAGGACTGTATTTTCATGGTTATATTGTTCGTGCCCTAGCACAAAATCTTCAGCATACTTCAGGAAGCCCACGAAAGCCACCAAGATGCCACGAAAATGAGTTGAAAATGCTGCGAAAAAACCTCGACTATTGTGACTGTAATGTCGACTGGTATATTATGTGACGTGTTGCAGTCCCTCGAATTAGTATATAATCGTGGCTATATGAAACTCACGATTTTGCAGTCTGTCTTTCCTTTTCTCAAAAGCCTCTTTGTGTCTCGAAAATGCTGTTATTTCCTGAAAAACGTGCCATTCGCGACTGTATTTTCGTGACCTTTTTTTTTTTCCAGAAAAACGCGAGTACAACGTGATTTTTTCTGAAAAACGTGAGTACAGCGTGATTTTCGTGATTGTATTCTTCTGATTCGCGACTGTACAACGTGATTTTTCATGCCCTAATGGCGTGCCCTTGATTTCCGACTGCAGCGTGCCCTAATGGGACTCACGAAAATATCTTTCTTCCTCCCTCTCTTTGCTTGCCCCACGCTCTGATACCACTGTTAGAATATGCAGAGAGAGAAAGCAAAAAGAAAGAATAGAATGTACAAAGATTGGAATGAAGAGAAACCGGAATGCACACTGTACAAATGGGTTGTGTGTCCGGGTATTTATTATGCCAAAGACGGTTACAAAATTAGTTAGCGGTTACAACCGCATAACCATACAAAACCATTATAAAAGGGGAAGTCTTATTCATTTATTCCTACACTTCATAATCCATTCTCAAACACTCCCCACACTACCTTTTCTCATGCAGAGAATGTTTTAGGTGCATGACATGGAGTTTGTCTTCACTTTTGCGCCATATATGGTACTGTGATGTTTTATGATAACAGAATGGGCCTAGTTAATACGACGTTGCCATCTTTTAAGGCCATGCTTTGGATGATCTCATCCACCTCCTGCCATAGTGAGTGTGAAGATTGTGTAGTGATTCTTATACCCCCCCACTTCCAATTTATCACGTTTTTTTCTCAGAAATTTCTCTTGACATATTTTCCAACTACGAAGAATTGATCATGGTTACTCCATTTGAATTCTTCTTTACTATTCTTTGTGGCAATCTTTGGTTGCCAACTTTTACTGAGCTTTTTTCCCTGTTGTGTTTTTCTTACAGGTTCTATCCGTCTCTCACTTATGTAAGGGCAGTTTTCTTGATATGCGTAACTTCCTAACAATTACAACCGCTGAATGGAAAACATTCATAATCCAATTCTATTGCTTTTGTAAGGGCAATTTTCTTATCTTCCTTACGATTATAATAGATGAATGGAAAACATTCATAATCTAATTCTATCGCCATAACTCAAGGCGGAGGATATCCTTTTAGCTTGTATAATAGGCTTAGCCAAGTTGGTCACAACACATAATCTAACATTAAGGAGATAATTCCTTATTTTTAGTTGCTTGTGAAAGACAAATGAAGTTACTAATTTTTCTAGCAATGCTTTGGTGGATGCCTTCATCTTTGTATAACAAAATCCACAATGGTGCCTCGATTAGTTTTCCTCCAGATTAAAAAGTGGGGTCCAATGCCTTGGATACGGTCCAACATTTTTGAAGAACCAAGAGCATTCGGCGAAGACCCTTTTTTTTTATCTTCAGTCAGCCCTCTGAAAGGTTATTTGGTAGAACCCTTTTTCTACAAATTGAAAAATCTGGGCAAGCACAAAATCGCCATTTAGCCCCTATCCATTGTGCTCCATTTAACTTGTAGATTAGGGCTTTATCAAGGATCTCTTGGGTGAGCTGATCAACAACTTGGGTAGGGACTAAAACCATTGAATTTCCTCTGCAATTTGAATGCTAATGTCCTTTGAAATTGATATCTTTCTGACCTTTAAATCCTCCATTTTTTGTGAATTCTTTTGCATCTTATTGAACCCGATGTTTCCTCCTGGGTGTGGTCACCAATCTTGTCTCCAGGAGGGTTTGGAGGATCGTTGGGTTTGACATTCATTTCCCCATTGGAGCTTGATTCTTCCCATTCAAAAGCTTCCCTAGCAACTTGGATTTCCTTGCTGGTTAAAGTGTTTAGGATTTCAGATTGATTTCTATCCCAAACTCCGATTCAGATTTCTTTATGAGAGCTAGGGTTTTAGAATTCGATCTGCCTTTCGTATCTTTCTTTGCTCCTGATCTTTTTCTTACTTGCAGTTTCCTGGTTTTGCATTGCCCAACTTTTGTTTGAAATCTTCCTCCCCGATTTGATATTTTGATTTGATTGCTTCTTTCAAACACAATATCTCTTCATTTTGCTCCTTTGGCTGCTCCTCTTGCTCTTCTTTTTTCTTTTGCTCCTTTTCTCTTTCTGCTCGTTTCGTTCCACTTTATAAAAAACGTTCCATTTAACTTAAAAATAAGATATTTGAAATTAAAAATTGAAATAGAAAATAAATTAGCAATTACTTGATTTATCTCAAAACCTTGCATGCCTAGCAGACGATCGTGTTTTAGTAGCAAAGAATGACGTGCCCTCTTGAAGAACAACATGCCATAGGGGTGTCGATTAAGTCTTGAAGACCAATGTTGAAAATGCATGTTTGTGTGTAAAATGAAGCAAAAATTCAATTCTATTCACGTTTTTGATGCTGTTGATCATTGTATTGGTGGGCTTGACCACCATTGTGTTCAATGTGTCATACTCATAACCACACGAAACCAGGTGTGAACATTTAAAATGACTTTTATTGAATGTAAAATATGTGCCCAACTACTATGTGTTTGACAATACTGGTATCCAGCCTTGGACTTCAAATTTGGCCGTCATTTGCTCTTTCGTGAGGAGTCATGACACCCCACATACTATTTGTTTTTGTACTTGAATAATATGGTGAAGGTTTAATTGCTTTGGGTCTACCTGCTAGTTATACTTTTATTGTTTTAGTTTTTGAATTCTTTTGTCGTAATCACTTTATCAGTTTCTAGTTCTTTTTACCCTAGTAATTTTCTATTTTCAGTGGATGTATTTTATAATTCCTTAAGCTACTTGTGGACATTAACATATTTATTTTCTTTCTTCTTTCCAAGGAAGTCAATGCTATGAAACTCTATTTGGAGGCTTCAAAATTCACACTACATCTCATGTTCAAAAGGTATAAATGAATAAATGAATGAACGATTTGTAGATAGTCACGAAGGAACCCTCTCAAGGGGGTGACATGAAGTTAAATGAAAAAAGGGCAAAACGGAAAAGATTGATAATGATATGGGGCATTAGCCCATATTCGTTTGGGTCTTTCCGTTAACTTGTTGCGGGCTATTGTCCGTTTCTAATTGGATCAAGTTGTTTTGATCCTGTTCGGTGCTTGTTGTTACTGATCTTTCTTGGTTTATCTTTTTACTTTGTACAAGGTTTTGGGAGCCTTTCAAAACCCTAACCATTTACCTAATAAAAAAATGAACAATTTTCATAACATCCGTGAGATTAAGCAATCTATGGGACCTAAAGCTGCAACCGAAGTATACAAAGCCACCCCAAGAGCTTCCCTACCAATTTTGCATAGAATCCATTGCCTTTTTGATGTTGCATCTCTTGTTGTGGATCTTGACAAAAGATTCGCTGTTTTGACAAGTTTTTCTTCCTCAAACAAGGATGGTAGGTTGTCTACTTTTATAATGACCTCATACTTGATACAAATGTCATTATATGCTATGCACTCCATGATGCAATGCCATTCTGTTTCCACTACCCCTTTGTTACAAAACATGTACATTCTTCCTTCCCACTCTTCTTTAGGAGATGTCCTTCTCCCGGTTTCACACCTAAGATGGTGTGAACTAGTCCTTAACTGGGCCATCAACATTTTTGCCTTCCATTTGATGTTTGCCCCTAAGTAGGCCTTTTCTCTATGGTCACAAGTTGGATTAAATTCTTTGAGTATTCTTCCTTTCACCCAAGCTGTTGTGTCCACATGCCTATCTTGAATTTTTCTTTCACATATTTATTTCCTCATTCGTGTGTGGACACTCTTGCATGTTAATATTCCACTTGTTTATCCATTTAATGTTCTGTTTCATCCACGTGTTTTTCCTCTTACCTAGATTTTCTTCTACAACCATTCTAAGCCACCTGTGAACTTCCATGCTTTGCACCCTTTTCAAATAAGGTAACAACCAAGTTATCAATTATACCTCTAAAGGAAAGGTTCCTGCTTTAGCTAATAGAATCTCACACGGAATTGTCATTTTAATTTTGAAGCTGCTTGTGATTAAGCACTTTTGGATTCTCTCTATTTGTCTCCACTTAAGATCAGACACATTTTTTCCCCAAACTTCACAACCATAAAGCATCACCGACGTGACAAGCAAGCCAAACAAGTTTTGTTGGTTTTTAATCCCAAAATTCTGCATTTTTGCACCTATTTTGTAATGAATATAATGCTTTCCACCCTCCTCGAATTCTTTTTGCCTTGCATGTTTCTCAACTGAGCTTGTTGTGAAAATCCAACCCAAGATATTTGTATTCTTCCACTACTTCCAATGGTTTTTCTTCAAAAAGAAGGCTAAGTTGCTTCTTTTTTTTCGTAGAGAAAAGATCATGACTTTGATTTTGTTGATGTTTATTTGCATTCTAACCTCTCGGTAGAAAAGCTCAAGGGTCCTCATGTTCTCTCTCAAGTTGTGCGATGTTTTTGCAATTAGGATGAGGTCGTCTGCATAGAGAAGCAATTTTTACAACATAGTTGGCTAAGTGAATGCCTTGTTTGTCCATTTGTTCATCCACTCTTCTAGTTTATCAATGTAAAGCCCGAATAAAGTGGGTGAAAGTGGGTATCCTTGTTTAACACCAATGTCGCTCCCAAAAATTTCAGACATTCCCTCCCCTATTTTGATTTTGGCCTTGACTTGCTCATAAAGCCTATGAACAACTGCTCTATACTCATCTAGAACTACAAGTTCCTCCATTCTGCTCCAAAGTTTATTTCTAGGTACCGTGTCAAATGCTTTTTTGAAGTCAACGAAGCAAAAAAAAACCTCTTCACCTTGATTGTCCCATACTTTTTGAATTGTCTTAGAGTGATGCAATGGTCGATAGTGGAGTGCTTCGGCAAGAAACCTGCCTGCCCCTTTGCTCTTTTTCCCTCTTTTTCAGCCCAACTGCTAATTCTATGCTCTATCATACTCCCAAATAGTTTTCCAAGAAGAGGGTTTACCATGATAGTGTGGTAGTTTGACGGGTTATTTATATTCCTGCTTTTGTATAGGAGGATAACAACACTAGTTGTTTAGTCCAACAGGAAGCCTTCCTGAATGATATTGTTGAATATGCGTTTGATGTGCGGTGTGAGGACTTTCACACCCCATTCGAGATGCTTTGCTTGCAGCCCATCCATATCTTGAGCCTTCTTCCCTGCTAGTCTCTTTATGCCTAGAGTGATATCCCCTATGGAAAAGAGCTCATATCTTGCTTCTGCTCCTATAATAATTTTGCATAAACTAGCCATTAGGTCTCTCTAATATTATTCTTTATTTGTTCTCTTCTGCTGAAGTTCTCTCCAAAATCCTTTGGGATTATGCATTCCTAGAAAAATCATCTCTTTCCTTCTAATGTTCATGTAACCTTTTTTTTTGTATTGAATCAGTTTTTCATAAGCCTTCTTGTTTTCTTTATCTTTTCCAAGCTCTCTCAATGCTCTTTTCGCTGCTTTGCATTCTTCATCTTACCACGGATTTGTTGGAAAGCTGCTTATGTTTCTCTTCTTGGGCCTAGACATTTTGCAAATGCTTAGTGCTTTGTGGATGATGGGAATCAACATATTGCTTTACATTTGACAGCTCGACGTTGTTGTTACTCTATCATCTGCTTCCTGAAGGTGTTTTTCAAGGGCTGCCTTAAAAAGTTCCCTATTCTCATGAGTCATAAGAATTTTACCCCGAAGAGACACATTTCTTTGATTGTGTAATTTGTTCTCGTGGCTGATTATTTATATGTATGTTAATCTTCACATAAATTATTATGATCTGATTTCATCTCTATAGGGAAATCCCCTATTTCTAAATCCTCCAATCTGAATACACCCATATGAACAAATAACGTAATCAACCAAATAGCATAAAAACTTGGAAAATTCCTAGAAAACTAGGGATCTCCATGGCTGATCTCTAATGGACATTCCTACAAATCTTAATATAGAACCACTGACTAATACTAAAGCCGAAACTGCCTGGGGAACTTACAATCCCAAATTGTGTGCCACGGATCTTCTTGCCTATCAGATTGTATGCACAGGCCACAAACCATTTGAAGTAGGAGATTATTTGTGTGCATATAACTAAAATGATAAATTTAAGGCATTCCTTAAAAAGGCTAGCCCTGAATGGATGTATCCTGAAAATCCTACACTAAATAATAGCATCACTGATCATTCAGCTTTCAGAAGGTATGAAAACTTGAGTATATTGTAATTATTGTCATTGTGGAAAATTGGTACTCATATGAGAGCGACTGAGGTACGAAATTCAGAACTTATATTCTGAAGCTATCATGATGGTCAAAGATACATTCATGCAATGTTAAATTTTGAACATGTTCTACCAAATCTTGAGACCCGATGAATTTAGATCCCGTCTGAAAGAACTTCATATTTATACCGAGCCTACCTTCTTCCCAGAATGAATTGTTGTAGATAAAATAAGGTAAACCATAACTACTAAAGACATTTGATGACCAGGTTGAGGTAAAAGCGTTTAAAATGTTTTTAATAGATTCCAGAATGATTGTCCATAGATAGATGAGATGTTTATAAAGCTTAGATAACCAAATTCAATCTATGGGACCAGAAGTGATACAGTCTAGAATTAATAGAGTTAATATGTACTAAAATTGTTGATCTAAGTGGCATTCAAAACTAGTCTTTTCTTGGTACTGTAGTTGTTGGGTCACTGAGGGGGGTGTGCCATTTCTGGGGGGGGGTGGTGAATCAGTGCTCTTTCCACCAAATTCTGAAAGCAATGCTACACTTCTTCAATTTATCCACAGAGTTTGAAACAATGGCATGTAACCCAGCTATGATGTATCACTGACTGGTGGATCCTTAGGAGGCTCATCCGTTTCTGGAGATTCCATTTGTTCTGTTTTCATTGAGAACCAAGATCACACATGAACTGCATGGGATGAATATTTAATGTGGGAAACTCCAAATGAGGGAGAATAGACCCACTGAAAGCTGGATTGAAAAGACAAGCAATATCAAGGACAATTTTGGTTCTAGTTCAAGAAACAAGTTGATCTCACCTTAAGCTGGTGACTTACCCACTCTACCCTGAAGTCCTCATTTGTCCAGTTTTGAAGTCACCTGTAGCTTGTCAAAGGTGTCAGTTTTGAACTAATCAAGCACCCATCTGTGAACAATAATGTCAGATGCACCCACTTGACTGGTTTGCAAGCACCTTCTTTAAGCAAGAAGTACCCACTTCTGCAAAATGTTGAGCAACTACTTTATCATACTTGGCAAACATATGAATTTTTTAGATACCCTGCATGCTTATTTAGCTTACATCAGACACACTATGATCTTTGTTTTAGCTCATTACTTCATTTATGCATGTCACCATCTGGTTCAACACATCAAGTCTACTCTTTTGCATTTGTACAACTGATATCCAGGTCCACAAGGGTGACATTGCATCTACTGAAAGTGTAAGATCTTGTTCTTCTCAAGTATTTGATCCTTGGCCATGCAAGAATAGTATCCTACTATCCTCAAATTCAAGCTGATTTCATGTCTATTCTGTCTTTAGTTCTTTGACCTATTCACCTTAACCAATGCTCTCTCGGGCTTGTGAGTATGCATCAACAAGCACCTTCATGGTTGCAAAATACCACTATCATATACAGAATATTAGCTTATTAAGAAACATATGTGGAAATTCCTCACATAACTTTTGATCTTCCATATCATGATCACTTGATCACATGTACAAGAACAAAATGCCATGACAATGAAAACTACGAATAATGATGAAAGTAAATTCATGTGCACCTGTAATCCATGATGAGATGAAAGGGTGTAGAAAGGATCCTATAAATGTCGATGAAGTTCGAGCTTTTTGAAACGATCTCACCCCGAATACTGGCCGATTGAAGCTGTAGGGATGAAAGTATGTGTATTGGTCCACCCTGTAGCTGCTATCCCGAGAGTGTGAAAATGATCTCTGTTCACATATTCTAGTTTTTTGAGTAGTGAATCATCATTTGAAGTATAGGGATTGATAAGTCCGATGTTCCTCCAAAGCTGTAACGTTTGGCTCACCCAGAATGTTACAGTGACAATCTGCCCAGTAAAAGCACGTTGTGTATGGAGTTCTGTAGCACAATTCTATAATGCCACTTCTGCTATATAACTCACTGTTTCATGGACAAAAAACTTTCGAAAAGACTGAACTGGTTTGCAATACTGTGTCATGTGTCAGTGTGTATAACACCCAAATCGTATGCCTCCCCTTTCATGAGGGTGCATGCACATGTCGTTGGATACAGAGGTATGCGGCCGTAAAACGATTGGTTTTGACCGTGGACCAACACCATGTGACCTTGCAGGGGGGAAGGGGATGCTTGACATTGGTAGAATATTCAAGACAGCATACAAACAGAGTGGTTAGAGACAAGTGTTAGTACAAATGAACATGCATGTAGAAAACAAGTGTAAGCTACGCAGAGGTACAATGCATAAGCTAGAATGTGAGTCAAACACGTATTAGATTTAACCAACTCATTGTAGAGACTGCAAAAAACTCAAGTTGCAAACACGGGACATCACTGGCACGATGTCGGTAAGACACTCAAGGCCATAGGTGTCCGCATACAAATAAACAAGTGTGCACACCAAACAAAGGGCGTAGGCTTCACATACAATAGCAAACAATGACAAACAAGAACAAACAAATAGACAGATGGAATCTCACATGTTTATCAAGTAATCCTGGGCAAAACAAATGTCACTAGTACATGAATTCACCCATTAGTCATGTTAGAAAGATAACCCATATGTACAAAAATGTCTGTAACCAATAAAGTAGTGTGCTATGAAACTACAAACTGAAACAATAACACCTGTAAATGGATGAAAGTGGATTGGCCCTTCAATAGCCGTTGTGGAACTGGTAGTGTGCAACAAGTATCAACATGTTGCAAGTGTAGAATATCTGTATCTGTTATCACAACTAAAAGAAAATCGTGAACGCAAACAATCAAAAGTGTATGGCTAAATCATAATAACATTACGAGAGACCTATCTAACATGTGTAATAAAGTGAACATGTACAAGCAAATGTAAGACAAAAGTAATTGCTGTACCAAGATATGTAGCATGTTGTGGATGGATGGACATGGAATGCAGAGTGAGTGATAGAGATCTCTTCTCTTAGCCCCCCGAGGGAATGGAATTGCTATGCAGTGAGGTTCTATTTGGTTATGCCCCCTCAAGAGTCAAGAGTGAACTGTAAACGAGAGTGTGTCATCGGGGAATGGTTGAGCTATGTGTTGTGTGTAGCGCGTTGTGGTGAATGTGTATGTGTGGTGATGATATGCGACCTAGATATGAAGACATGTGATGATTTATCCTAAAGCATTTATCACGATGAGATGATCGAAAAAGTGATGATTTAGCCTAAAGCATATATTACTACAAGATGAGTAGATGGAGTGGTGATGTAGCCTAAAGTGTATACCACTACAAGATGATGGAATAGGTGACCATTTAGCCTATAGCATATGTCACTAACCTAGGAATGTCGCATGATAGAAGGTTGAGTGACGAATGCACGAATGTGATGAGGTCCATTTGTGATGTATACCCTCAACAGTCTAGTATGGACCGTGAGACTAGAGTGCATCATAGGGTAGAGTGCAGCGCGTACAAGTAAATGTGTGTAGTATATGCGATGATGAGAGACGACCATGTGATGTGTACAATGTCACCATGCTAGCAATAGTGATAGTATGCAATGCACCAGATGAAGATAATAGTAGGTACGATGAGTGACTAATAGTATGGCTTATAGACTATATGCGGTATGTAGATGCGCAAAACAGGCTTTGGGGAGAAGACGCATGATGTAGAGTAGATGTAACCATGTAACTCAGGCAAGATGAATAAGACAAAGTCATAATGCGAGATGTACGTATAAGATGTGTGCCAAGATATACCCCTGATGTCCCGTAATGTCGAATCCTGTAACGTGTCTGGGGTTCGGATATGTGTAGGAAGCCCTCAACAGTAAACGTGTGAACCAATGCACAAGAGTGTGTCATCAGGTAATGGTCGATACTAAAGCGTAGATGGATATGTGTATGCTAGAAGGTTGACTTGTGGTAATGCGAGTATAAAACATGCATTGATGCTAGGATGGGGGGGTTGTGTGAGTGTTATGCCCCCCAAGTGTGTAAAATGAAGAACATAATCATGTAATGTCATCTAGAAGGTCATCATTATCAAGGTCAAAGTCGAATGGATAAGCATTAGAGACCTAGTAAGCAATGGTGTCAAGTTGATCACGTAATGAGTCATTGAGGCGTAAGTTGTACATACCCATGGCATATTCCTCATCAGTAAAGGGTGGTAAGGGGCACCCACGTGCATACCATCAAGTGAGATTTTACGTGTAGCCAGGAAAAGAACTATTACAAATTAGTGTTTTAAAAACTGGTCAAACCAGAACCGGCCGGTTTGACCGGTTTAACAATTAAAATGCATGAACCGTTTTGTAAACCGGATCAGTTGACCGGTTTTAGCCCAAACTGGTTAAACCGGTCTGGTTTCATCCTAAACTGGCCGGTTTGGGCCTGTTTTTCCTTATACGGCGACCAGCTTAAAAAATACTTTTTTTTAATTGTTTTATTTGATTATTTTTGTCTCTAAACCCTAATTTGGTGTTATAAATACACCCCCCTTCTATTCACTTCACACCTCTCTCATTGAGCATTTGTGAGCATTTGTGAGCATAAGATTAAAGAGTTTATTTTTTGTAGTGAGCTTGGAAGTTGGAGGCTTGGAGCTTGTTTGGCATTGCTTGTGGGCTCTTTGTGGTGATATTGGCATCCATTTGTGAGCACCTCACCTCTATTTGTGAGCACCTCCCTTATTTGCAAGGATTTGGAGGATTGGGGAAGCCTTGAATAGTGTTCATTTGGAGTTTTTTTGGCATCAAGTGTGGGCTCTTTGTGGTGGCATTTACATCTACATTTGGAGTGTGGGCTCTTTGTGGTGCCATATACAAGCTTGGAGCATTTCTTCACCTCATTTGTGTGCACATTGAAAGGTATGTTACATTTTAAACTAGCCCCTTATTTGTAAATTTTATTAAAAAAGAAATAGGAAATTTATTTATGTGTTTATTTGCATTTTCAGATTTGTTTGTATTTGCAATGGCCCCCAAATCAAAAGACCCTACATGGGCCCATGCAGACACAATTGATGATCAAATTTTTTGTAAATATTGTAAGAAACACATCAAGGGGGGGGATTCATAGGTTGAAACAACACTTGACTAGTCAAAGAGGCCAAGTTACCCCATGTGAGGCACCTAATATTGATGACATTAGGTTGGAAATGAAAACCATGCTTGAAAAACATAGAGAAGAGAAGGCTAGGCAAAAAGAGATGGAAGCTGAAATAGGGAGGAGGGAACATGCCTTAAGTGTTGAAGGATCTTGCTCTGACCCTTCTGTGACTGTTAGAGACCCCTTTTGGTATATGCCTCCCCCATCCACTCATAGTCAAGAAAACCGGACTCAAAAAAGAAAGACCATTCAAAGTTTTTTTCCATTTTCCACACCTGCTACTGCTAGTGCCTCCGTACCAACACAAAATCATCCTATCTTGGATAACCATTGGAAGAAGCAATACAAAGAAGCAGCTTTTGAGTACATTGCTAGATGGTGGTATGATGCAGATATCCCTTTCAATGTTGCCCACTCACCTTATTACCAGCCGATGTTTGATTCCATTGTTGCTGCTAGTAAGGGCTTCAAAGGCCCTAGTATGCATGACTTGAGAGGGTCACTTTTGAAGAAAGAAGTTGCATCCATAGATGAATATTTGAAAGGTTGCAAAGCTTCATGGGCCAAAACAGGATGCACTATCATGTCAAATGGGTGGAGTGATGGCAAGAACCGCACAATAATAAATTTTCTTGCCTCTTGTCCACAAGGTACAATGTTTTTGAAATCAGCAGATGCATCTGATAGGGTGAAAGATGCAAATTTATTGCTTGAGCTTTTGGATGAGATTGTTCGAGAGGTGGGGGTGGAAAATGTTGTACAAATCATAACAGACAATGCATCTAACTATGTTCTTGCTGGTAAGATGTTAGAGGCTAAACACAAAACAATATTTTGGACTCCATGTGTTGCACATTGCATAGACCTCATGTTTGAGGATACAGGGAAAATAGATTGGATCAAGAACACTGTAGAGCATGGCAAAAGCATCACCAAATACATCTATAATCACTCATGGGTATTGAATCTAATGAGGAAGAACACTGATGAGAGAACTTGTTAGGCCAGCCATAACGAGATTTGCAACAAACTTCCTCACGTTGCAATCTCTTATTTCCCAACAACAGAACTTGAAAAAGATGTTTTCAAGTGATGAATGGAATGCATCAAAGTGGAGCTAGAAACAGGATGGGAAAGACACAAAGAAGAAACTTTTTGATAATTTATTTTGGAAAAAAACAGCAGAGATAATGAAAGTTGTTGAGCCTCTTGTTAAGGTGTTATGGTTGGTGGATGGGAAAAAATTAGCCATGGGCTATATTTATGAGGCTATGGATCAGGGAAAGGAACAAATAAGGGCAGCATACAAAGACAAGAGTAACTAAGTATAGGCCTATATGGGAGATCATAGATAATAGATGGAACAATCAACTCCATTGGCCTATACATGCAGATGGGTATTTCTTGAACCCGAAATATCATTACAGAGCTCAGCTTGGAGAAGATCAAACAGGAGAAGTAAAAGATGGTTTGTATGAGTGCCTAGAGCGCATGGTCCCTGATGAGATGCAACAACTTGAGGTTCACTGACAGATCAACTTCTTCAGCAGAGCCATAGGTACCTTTGGGAAAAACCTTGCAAAGATTGCAAGGAATGTGGACCAACCAGGTAAGAAATTATAAGTTTTTTGAAGTTCATTTGATTAAATTTTTTAATGAATAATCATGAATTTTTAGCATAAGACAATCTTTATCTAATTTGTTGAATTACGCTTTAACCTTTAAGTTATAAGTTTATGTTTTACTTTTAATTTTTAACTGTGTTTTTAACTTTTTATCGTCATTGTTTACTAATTAAACATTTACACATTTTATCGCAGCACATTGGTGGGATTCGTTTGGTAGTCAGTGTCCTCAATTGCAAAAGTTTGCAATTAGGATCCTGAGCCAAACTTGCAGTGCTTCTGGGTGTGAGCGCAACTGGTCCATCTTTAAACGGATTCACACGAAGAAGAGAAACCGTTTGGAACAACAACGGTTGAATGATCTTGTCTTTGTGCAGTACAACCTTCGGTTAAGGTGCAACCAGTTGTTGAACCGAAGACCTTGATACTGATCCCATTGTCTTGGATGATATAGATCCAACCTCAGAATGGGTAGAGGAGAGTGAGCCAGCAGAGTTTGATCCTGATGAATTGGGGTGGATGGGTTTGGATCAAGAATCTAATGAGCCATTAGCAGCACCACCGCCATCGTCACGAGACACAGCAGGCACTAGTCACACTCGTGCTACTCCCTGACCCTGTGCAGCTCCAGTTGTTGCAGATGTACCTGAGGATTTGGATGAGTCCGAGTCAGAGCCAGAGGTCGGTGATGATATTGATGAGGATGACCTTAAGGATCCCATTTCCAGCAGCGGTACAGAGTTTGATGATTGATCATTGATGTCATCTAGTTTATTCTAGAGTTTTGTAACTTGTAGTATTTGTAATGTATCAATGATCATATCATGTTGCTTTTTTGGAGTCTTAAACTATGGAGGCCATTTAGAGCCTCATTGTTTATGTATTTTGTTTCGGAATCTCATCTATGATATATGTATTGTGTATTGGACTTGGAGTTTGTGCCATTTTGCTATAAACACCTTTCTTGCATATATATAAGAGAAAACTTTGCATATTTTGTGTGTAATTGTTGGAATTATGGTTTTTAACCTTTCAAATATATTATTTTCATCAAAAATATAAAATTTTATGTATTTTTTAGTAAACCGGTTCATTAAATTTGAACCGGTCCAGTTCCGGTCTAGTTCCAGTTCTGTTCCAGTCAGGATCTCGGGTGGTTCCGAGTCCGGTTCCGATTTTTAAAACATTGGTTACAACTATAATTTTTGAAACATGGATGCATGCCAAATGATTATGAAGAAAATGCTAGATGATATATTCTAGAATCTAGATTATAATCATGTATATATGAAGCATTGAAATTGTAACCATGTTGAATGATGAATCTTAGAACTTCAATGAATACAAAATGTTTTGAGTGCTTTATCTCTTATGGTGCATGGACTAAAATTTTGAAAATGAATACTATGCATGTACATATATACATGTTTGAATTTTTAATTTTTTTATAATATATTGTATGGACGTTTCTGTAACGTTTCATACCCAAGGTTTTTGTGAAAATCGGCGTTTCCGCGTTTCGTACCCGTACCCGTTTCTTGCTAACATAGTTTGTATATAATGTACACAATTGCGGGTTATAGAATCTGGGTGGGTCTCTCAAGTCATGGAAGACAAAATCTCTCTAGACCAATTTATTAATGTTACACTCAACTGACTCATGAGAGTAGTAAGCGTCATTATCGAAGGGTGAATGATGCATTCACCACGTTCATAGTCAGATTGTTGGAGGGATGCACCACCAACCGGTTGTCCCAAAAAGCAAAACAACTGGTGACTCAATTTGGTGTTAGAATAATATACAATGTAGAGAGAAATAATCACAGTGAAAGCAATAAGAAATAAATAGATCTAAAACACATACACAAATATTACGTGGAAAACCTAGTAATGTACTAGGAAAAATGTAATGTCCCCTTTTCTAAAATAAAGTAATTAATAATGTTTTAAGTTGGGCCCGGTCAATTCTCCATTTTAGGGGTAGCTTAACATTATAAAATTATTTTTAATACTCATTTCTTTTGTCGGAAAAAAGGGTTAAGAAATAAAAAAAAGAAGGAATGGGAAAAAGAAAAGAAAAAGACTTATATTTTCATAATGAGGTCGGTCTTGTGGAAAGCATATGTTGAAGTTAAAGGAGAAATAACTATCACAAGGAGGTCGGTCCTCCAACAAAGAGCATGCATTGAAGTTGGTGTCACATAAAGGATATATAAGGAGATCATTTTGGCTTGAGAAGGGTATACATCATTTTATCATTAATACTTTCTTGAAGTTGGAGCTTGTGAAGCTTCTCTTTCTTGCCTTTAAAGATGAAACCTTTTCTTGGCCTTTTTTGAGAACGAAAAGCCTCATTCATCATGGGTTGATCTCACAAGGAGATCACAAGTGAGCTACTAAGGAGATTTCTTGTGCAATTCCTTCATTACCAGCCCTAGGTGACTTGCCTGGGTATTGTGTTTGGTGCCTTCTAGAGCACATTTTGGTGTTTTGAGTTGATGTAATTGTTCCTCATAATTTATGAGGCTGAATCCACACTTTGGAGTGATTTTTGGGATTCATTAATCATTAATTCCAGCCCCGTGTGTGGGCTGTTCTTCTGCTGTCATTTAATTAATTACAACTGTGATTTATCTCTTCATTTCTTATTTATTTTGGAGAGTATTGGATGGATAAATATTTACGTGGTTGAATAAAATATTTGGAAGTGTTCTATGTCATTTTCAGCTCGTGTTGCATGGGTATTGATGCCATTGAAGTGACATTATAGTTCGCTTCCCTAGGAGAATAAATACTAGTTCACAGCTAGGGTTTGTCTGGAATCATTGTTGGCTGCCTTCACAATTCAGTTGTCATAAAAATTTCAGTTTCCTTCTTGTTGCTAATTGTATTTTCAGTTTGTTTCCATAAGGGATTGAAGTAAATTATTGGTGGCTGTCATAAACATCAGAGTTTGTTGGTTGGGGTTTTAGCCCAAACCCTTATCATCAGTTTCAGCCCTAGAAAGGGACATTACAAAAAACACAAGCAAAGGTCTCTCAATATTTTGTGATTCAAGAATAAATCCGCAGTTACATCAATGGAAGTCACCACGCAATAGCTCTAATGATTACAATTCTGTACAACTGTACAATTTTACAATCCACAGTTCCTTTTATAGAAAGAAGTCGTAATACGAATCATGTGTTGTACTGTACGGATTCCCCGAAAATGTGTTGTACGAACTTGTTGTAAGGGACTTTGCATGCTTGAGTTAACCTGCCAACTTGCTAGCTAGGTCGCTACCTGCTCACTCAATGCCGACTTCACATACCAACAATCTCCCACATGAAGTCATATTTATTCCCTGTGAATTACTTCTGGAAAACCAATGCCACATGCTGCTAATCAATTAATAAGCAAGCCAAGAGAAGTTTTGCACCAAACGAACTTCTCTCTTCCAATGGGTTTCGTCAACATATCTGTTGGGTTTAAATTTGTGTGTATCTTGGCTAAAGAGATCCGTTCTTCTTCCACCACATCACATGCAAAGTCATATTGCACATCAATATGCTTCGTTTTGGCATTGTATGTTGGGTTCTGTGCTAAGTGCAAAGCACTCTAGCTGTTACAATGCAACACCATTTTATCTTGCTTGACCTGCAACTCACCCAAAATCCTATGAAGCCAAATACCCTCCTTACAAGCCTATGTAGCTGCCATATATTCAACTTCAGTAGTGGACAAAGCTACCACTGACTGAAGCTTAGAGACCCAACTAACTGCACTTCCTGCTAAGGAGAAAACAAAACCTTTAGTAGACTTTCTCCTATCTCTGTCACCACCAAAATCTGCATCCACAAAACCATTTACCTGAAGACTACTCCCACTGAAGCAAATAGCAACATCTAAAGTGCCTCTGAAATATCTAAGAATCCACTTCATAGTCGTCCAATGATCATATCCAAGATTCGCCATGTAACGACTGACTATTCCCATTCCCTGTGCAATGTCAAGTCTGGTGCACACCATGGCGAACATAAGACTTCTTACTGCTGATGAGTACGGTACATGGGACATCCAGTCTTCTCTACTTCGGTGCTAGGGCATTCTTCCAAAGACAATTTGATATGAACAGTAAATGAGGTACTAACTGGTTGTGCATTTTGCATATTGAAACGTTGCAGAACCTTTTCCACAAGTCTTTTGTGACATCTAGAGCTTCCTATTCTTTCTGTCTCTATGTATCCTCATCCCAATAATCTGATTTGCACCTCCTAAGTCCTTCACTTCAAACTCCCTGGCAACCTGAGCTTTCATTCTGATGATTCTGTGCATGTTGGGACCTGCTACCAACATATCATCTACATACAAAAGTAAAATAATGAAACTGCCATCTTCATACCTTTGAAAGTAGGCACAATGATCAATCTCGCATCTACTAAAACCCAAGCTGATCATGAAGGAATCAAATCGTTTTGTACCAACACCTTGGCACCTATTTCAAACCATATAACGATTTGTTCAACTTGCGAACAAGATTCTCTGTCTCTTTCCTCAAAACCTTCCGGTTGTTGCATATAAATTTCCTCAGAAAGATCACTGTGCAAGAAGGTTGTTTTAACATCTAACTCTAAATCAGGACTAACAACAAGAGCCAAAACAAATCTAATTGTACTAAGTCGTACAACAAGTGAGAAACTTTCATCAAAATCAATACCAAATTTCTGTGCATACCCCTTGGCCACCAACTGAGCTTTATACCGCTCCACCTTATCATTTGTCTTTTTTCGGCGTAAAGACCCACATGTTCTCTATAGCTTTTCACCTCTTAGGAAATGGCACAAGCTCCCACATCTTTTTTTTATGTAGAGCTTCCATCTCTTCCTCCATGGCAGCTCTCCATTTTCTTGCATCTTCAGCTTTGCAAGGCTCCTGATATGAGCTAGGTTCACCAACATCAATAACTAATGCATAAGCTGAATTACAAATAGTAGAGTACCTTTCTGGTGGTTTGGTCACTCTAGTAGATCTCCTCACAAAGTGTGATGTGTCACCCTGTGGCTCATCTAGTTGCTGTTCAACCTCATCATATACCTGATCTTGATTGTTATCTTGCTGATTTTCATGAATAGGTGGCTGATTTTCATTCTGCACCTCCATATCAGCATTATATGTTTCCACCTCTACTAGAATAGATTCTGAACTTTGTTGTTCTTTACTTCTTTGCGTTGATATTTCATTAAATTTGACATCTCGACTAATCACTAGCTTGCGGGCAGCAACATCCCACAACCTGTACCCCTTTGTACCATCTGCATAGCCAAAAAAAATACATTTTATGAACATTACGTCCAACTTATTCCTCTTTTCTTTAGGAATGTGAACATAAGCATCAAAACCAAAAACATGAAGAAACGAATAATCAACAGGTTTCCCTGTTCACGGGAAAAGGTTTCCCAGTATTTTATTACTTAGGAATAAATCCGCTGTTACATCAATGGTAGTCACCATGCAATAGCTCTAACGATTACAATTTTGTACAATCATACAACTTTACAATCCATGGGTTCCTTTTATAGAAAGAACTCGTAGTACAAACTACATGTACTACAAACCGTGTGTTGTACTGTATGGACTCCCCGAAAAATGTGTTGTATGAACGTGTTGTAAGGAACTTCGCACGCTCGAGTCAACTTGCCAACCTATCAGCGTAGTCGTTACCTATTCACTCAATGCCGACTTCACATACCAACATTTGGTAGCTTTTTCATTCAATTTCAAAGATTCTTCTATATTAGAGTTGCAGGGTTTGAGGGAATGCCTTATAAGCTTCCAATCTACTAGTAGTGACAAAATTACCCTAATTGAGCTATGCAGACAACTAGATATCCTACATAGAACCTGCAAAGATAAGGTGTCAGGAATCCAATTTCTTTTGACTCTTGGAAACTATATTTGCAAGTCAGGTATTGATGCTCAAAATGTTGAGAGGACAATTGCTCCGTTCAATGTGCATCCCTTCTCTAAGAGATCATCATTTGACAGTAAGAATTTCATCAACAAGCATCTTCGGCTGCCAACTTCATTTTTACATGTTCCTACCATTGAAGATTGATGCAAGAGCATCATCCACCAGGGTGTAAATAGAGTCTTTTTGGTAATAAGAAGCTCACCATGGTTTCAATTTGCTTGTAACAAGGAGTGGTTAGAAGTTCCCTCTAAAACTGGATTTGAAATTGTAATAAGGAGTCTTTGATGTTATTAGAGGATTGCAAGGTCGAAATCATCTCTTATAGGTGTATGTTCACTTGAAAGACCATTGTATCATTGGTAGAGTCCAATTATGATCTTAGAGATCATAATACTACGTAAAGGAGTTATAAGGTCATGTTAGTAGGTTTTGGTGTTGTATAAGGGATCCTCAAGATCATAATATATATGATGAATCCAATTCTATCCTAAAGTCACCTAGGACAAGTCTAAGGCACGTACAAAACACGATAAACATTTGAAGAAGCTCAAAATAGCATGCTTTTATCTTGTCTTAGGAGGTTGAGAAACTTGTGGCAAAGAATGACAAATATAGGATGGTTGTTGTCGATAGATATACATTACCTCTATCTGAGGAAGCAGAAAAAAACTATAAGAGCTATGTAAGATCAATGTAAGCTTTCAATGGAGGAATAAAAGAGTTTCCTGGTTTTAGGAAGAAATCAGAGTTTTGAGCCATTGCAAGTTTGTAATATGAATGGGAATTGATCTTTGAAGTTTTCATGGATGCTTAGGCTGGAATTATTGTGCAAGTCATGTTCAATAGTTCTCCAATCTCAATGCATGACTATGAACGGGTTTCGATTGATAAACTGGTAGTGGATGACTTATAAGAAAGAGGATTCTCAATGCATGTAACAAATTTGAATGAATGAATGAAGGAATTCTTGTATTCTCTGTTGCGGAATGAAGTTCCTAGTATGTATGAGCTTTGATTTTGTGTTGTAAACCATGATGCTAAGGTGTTTGTTACAGTCCAAACTTAGTCCAAAACATGGTGTTTTACACTAGAAACTATGCAAAGCTTATAGTTGGGAGTAAATTGTGCATTATCATGTGGTGGAGTCAAAAGGAAAAATGTGGACCATATCCATACAGAACTGTAGAGGTTAATTTTAAGTCTTGAGGTGCTAGATTGTTCGAGTTATTGATTTTTTCCCTTCTCGGGTTAGCAGAAACCCTGATCGAGGGTTTGAATGGAAATTTGCCTGTATAACTCACGCTTTATCCAATGGAATTACCTAATATTAGGAACATAGGGACTGTATAACCCCCCTCTAAATGATTCCTCTGGTTTCATGCTATTTGGTAATGTACGGATAAAGAAATTGATGACAATCTTGTTTAGGTCTTGTTTGGAGACCTAATTGAAGCTTTATCTTGTGGGAACTGTGCAATTTCCCTCAAAAACCTCTATGAGAGTCTTCCCTATCATTTGGAGAAGCCAAATGGGTATCCAAAAAACATAATGGTTCATGATGAAACTTTGTTTAATGGTTTTTATCTTAGAAACTCAGTTAGAGCAGGGCTAGTAGGCATAATAGCCAGGTTGGAGGTAAAAACAAAGTATGCTTTCAATTTCTCGAGTCTCCAAGCAAAGTAGAAGTCTGAGAACAAGAAAACATCTTGTTTGGTGGTTGATTGGTGTTCTTAAGCCTTTGGAATAGGCCCCTTAAGGCATAGATCAGTTTATGTGTTCTAGACCTAAGTATCTTAAGCCAGTCTTGAGATGAATGGAAGCATTTTTGAGGAATTGACAGGTTGGAAGATGAATGTCATGATTGTACGTTGTTAATGAAGCCCTTGAAGATCATGATCATATCAGTGATTAAGTTAGAAGAAAAGCATGCTCAAGTATTTCAAGATAGGGCAGAGTATAAGGTTGATATTCATGCTTAGTTCTCATGATTGATTGGAAGTTGTGCAGGGCAGAGGCAAATAAGGAGTGCATAGTGGATGGTGCATTGATGAAGAGGATGTGGAGTGAGGGAAGATAGTATATGGAAGGAGTATGGTGAAGAAATAATTCAAGACCTTGTAAGAGCATCCAAGCATCCTATAGGTGGAAGTGGGATTGGTTTAAAACAAGACATTTGGTTTTCTTTTTCTTGAATGTTGGTTGTCATCAGATGTGGAGTTGTAAGGAGAAATTTGACAGAGAAGGACACAAAGCATGTGCTATTGGTTGGAAACATCAACCAAAGGTCCCAAGACCAAAATTTGTCAAAATTGCCAAGATATCAAAGCTTGGGAAAGTTGTCATCATAATGAACACCTCTGTATTGACAGGTCAAGGATTTGACTTGTCTGTTTAGAAGCTTATGAGCTGTTGAATGTGTATGCTTCTGTCAAAGACTACTAGGAAGATTGTGGTGATAAATTCGAATTAAGAAAAATATTATTTGCAAGAATGACTCTCCAGCAGATTCAGGATTTCAAGTGACACCAAGTACCAAGAGGTATGATTGATGATGGATCTGGCATGTATGAGCTTGAATTTGTAAATTCCATTCAACATTCTCCTCTCCCTATCATCAATTGATTTCAAAAGGAAAAAACTAATATTGATGACCTCACGGCTCTTGTTCTTCTAAGAACCAAGAAGTGACTCGTGAAGAAATTGGCAGAATTCAAGGCTTTTGAGAAATCCATTGCCTCACAAGAGGGTATATACCTTCTTCCTCAGCTCAATAACAACCAAGTACAAAAAGTCTATGTGTGGACTCCAAGAGTTGATCTTGAAGAGGAAGAAGGTGGAAAGGAAGGTGGAGAAGAGGAAGGTGAAGGAGATGGAGAGGATGAGGATGAGATTACTAAAATTGCTGCTAAGGACATAGTTAGAGGGAGTAGTTCAAGGCAAAAGCTAACTATAAGGAGACCTTCTGCTTCCTCACAAGTATATATTGAGAAATCTCCATCCATGGAAATCATTCCTGCACAGGTTTCTTCTCCTCCCCTCACTCTTCATGTACTTATCACAAGTTCAGCCACAAAATATATCACCGAGACTTCCTTCTCTTAGGTTCAACCATTGGTAGAGAAGAGGAGAAAAGCACAATCCAAGATTGTTGTTGATTATGATGGTGTGGCTTCTCTCCTTGGTATTTTCAGCCCCCATGAAAACCAAGGTAACTTCTCACCTTATATCCGACACATCAGGTCATCAGTCTGTGGAAATTGCAAAACCCACAGTTGATAAAAATGAAAATGAAATTATTGTGGCGGACTATAAATTGACAAGGATTTCACTTGGAGAGACCACTCCTAAAGGAGATGTGCACAACTTGAGAGAAACAATTTCAAGGGTAATTGAGAGAGTGGAGAAAGGAAAACAGACACAAGAATAATTGGAGGAACCGGTTCAAACTCTGTCTGTCTAGATCAAAGCATTCCTCTCTTCGGATCCCACTCTTCTTGCATCCCTTCCATCTTCCACTTCCGTGAGTGACATTGTTATCAAAGCCATTTTTGAAGTCCATAAGCACACTCAATGAGATAAAGGTATAGAAGCTTGGATCGAGGAATTGCTGGTAAATGGGTTGAAATTCATTGACGAGGGATGCAAATTATATGAAAATTTGGTGGCTACCCAGAAATAATTGGATTCTGGGATTGAGAATTTTGAAAAGGAAGCCAAACTATGGGCTGATTTGATTCAAGATTTAAGAATCATGGCATTGACAGATGAGAAAATTTTCCTGTCTGACAAGATTTTTGATAATTCAAAGGACAATCTTTCTCAAACTTGGTCACACGGTGTGGAATGGAGGCTCAAGGTTTTGAAGGAAAGCACAACGGATTTGCAAAACTTCATTCAGAAAGGCGAGTCTTTAAAGGCTGAGATCTTTGCATACTTCAAAGCTCTCCATTTTGATTTGTTTCAAGATAATTCCTCCCAAAGAAATACAACAAATGAAAGCAAAGAGCAATTCAACAAACTGGTTAAAGAAGAGTTATTCAAAGTTGATGATTTTAGTCAGGAGAAAATGGACAAGCTCTCTGAACTAAACAATGTGGTGGTAGAAGCCTCGAAGAACTTAGCTTAGTTTGGTGGAACGAATTTTGAAATTGTAAATGCTTTGGGAAGCTAGTTAAACAACTTGACAAACACTGTGATTCCAAACGAATAAAATATTGTTGGTGCAGTGACAAACTTCAAGATGCACGTGCTAAAGCTTATTGTTCTAGCTTTTGCACTCCCTTCCTAAGTTCCAACAAGAGCTAATTGTTATGTTTTTGCGTTGTACTTTTTGTTTTTTCTTTTATTAAGTTATTAAATTGTAAAAGTCACTTAAGTGACTTAATTATGTAAAAGTGCAATGTAAAGCGAAAATCAGTTATTTTGTGGTAGTTATAACCCATTCTGCCTATAAAAGGGGATCTCCTCCATTGTAAAAGGGGTTGTTGGTTGATCTTTGTGGATACTTTTTCAGAACTAAACTCAGAAGAGAATTTTTTCCTTCTCCTTCTCTTTCTTTCCTTTTTCTGTATTGCAAATTCACATAATAGAATCTGAAACTTTGTGTTCATTCTTGCCCCCTGTGAATTACTGAACTTTGTGTCAGAAATTATTTTGAATTAAATACGTCCATATGTGAAAGCATTTAATTTTTGGGCAAATATTTTCTGTTATTGAATGCTGTAATTTCTTTAAATCACTGGCATGCATGAGTAGATAAAGATTTGGTTTTGCTTTTCTAAAAGTGATCACACCCTTGTTTCTCCTTCCAAACTCTAAATCCTAAAATCTGTCCTTCTCTTCCTTTATTCCTTCTTGAAATATCTGTACATGGAAATCAACACCACCCCCCACAAAGATAATTTTAGTTCAAATATTGTAAATATCTTGTGGTCCCATTTTTGGTTTTGAATAAGGGAAGCTCCCCATTAAAGAGGAGGGAATTTTAGTCCCCTAAACTGTGGCTGTTTTGTCAAATATAAAATTTCCCGCCAACATGGTGGAATCGATTATGGTTCAATCACTCTTAATCAAAGTCCAACAAGCATTCAATGAGAATTATCTATTAAAATAAATTTGGGATGTTTCTGAACTGGGCTAGTATGTTTTGTAAGAGTGCTATTGTATATGTTTTCTGAGCTCTTGTCTCATACATTAATTGCACATGCGTAGTAGTATTTTCTCTTTACCATAGATAGTGCTAAATTGCTAATGATATCAATTTTCTTTATCACAGGTCTCGTACCTTCGATATGGGCTTATGATACGTCATGTGATCAACGAAAAAAGTCCTGTCTATGGGCTTACTTTGGAAAGTTTGAAGAAAGGGGATGCCTCATTTTCACTGACAGTTATGGGGTTAGAAAGGTCATCGATGCAGCCAATATTTCATCTGGAGGTATGCTATGATTTGAATGATATTTAATTTACATACAAAAACTGTTTCTAAACATTGATTTATGATAACCTTGTTTTTGAAGGCTAAGTCAAACAAGGTTTTAAAAGGTTTCATGATATATGAGCATATTTTTCTACGTGGGTTTTATAGGTAGTGAAAGAGTGATTTATTTTCTTTGCGGAGGCATCTTGTTATTTATCACAGTCGACAGTAATTTATCAGGTCCAATGTTTGGCAACATTGATAGTCATGGACTGATGAGCATACATAGGTGATTCACGTGAACTTTATGAAAAAACCAACATTAGCATCATTCCACTCAAACACATAATTTGAACAGATATATGATGATTTTTTTTTTTACTAGTTCAGTTCTATAAGTAAATATAGGCAGGTAATCACTAAGTAGAATTTGGTGTTCACAAGATCAGTTGCCTACATGGTAATTATCTGATAACATCTAATCTCTCTATAAAGATAAAAAATCATTGGGGGCACTGCTATAGATTTGGGGCCACAACCTATCTAGAGTATCTAAACAACCAACAAAACAAACGAACGGACTAATGTTGTGCACTACTTACAAGAGCCTCTTAGTACATTGTAGTAAATTGATGTGAATTGTCAAACCAGTGGTTTGAAAGTGCTAACCTATGATGACACTTAGCAGACTTTGGTTAATGGACGCGGCTCTGTAGGCTGGTTGATTCGGGTTACATTGATCTAGAGAGCATGTTTAATAGCTGAGTATCGATAACTAGTCTTCAAGAATTCTTTCAAATTAACTAGAGGTTGTGCCTTTATATTGCAGGGAAAATTATCACGAAGAACAACAATGAGAGAGAAAAATAACTCAATGTGAGGGTTGTGTGCGACAATGTCACCGTTTACTTTTCATCAATTCAATTGTAGTCTGGCTGAGATAATAGGCTTCACTCGTAAAAAATATGAATATTAAATTACAAAGCTTATTTATTAGTATTAGTTTAATATTAGTTATTTATCAACTAATAATCGGTTGAAACTACTTCAACCACTTTGTAACTGTCTTTCACATAATAAAATGATGGACACACAATGATGTGTGCATTCCAGTTTCTCTTCATTTGTTCTTTGTACATTCTATTCTTTCTTTATTCTCTCTCTCTCTACATATTCTAACCTTGGTATCAGAGTGGGGCAAGCAAGGAGAAATAGAAGGGAAGAAGCTCAGATCAGTGCCATTAGGGTACGAAGTTTGAATCAAAGGAAATCAAAAGATTTTTCAAAAGATTTTCATTTTGATTTTTGAAGGCATTGCAGTTGCTGAAACCCCGAGGGCATGTTTTTTAGTTGCATTTTTCAAATCACGGGCATGGACAAATTGAGGGCACAATCATCAGAAACGAGGGAAAAATCAACGTGAATCGAAGGCCTGCAAATTGATTCACAACAAACATCTCAGAAATTACCCGTCGTAGGGTAGAATACGAATCTCAGAAATTAAATCAAGGGCAATATACATACAAAGTCGCGAAAGGGAAAGAAACACTGTCATTCAAAGTTTTTCCAAAGGCACAAAAGGAAAATAAAGTCACGAGTTCTCCTGTTTAGGGCACAAAATCCGCCGCCATTTCCACCAATTCACAAGCGAATTTGTGAATTTCAGAGGCGAAAAGGGCATTTCAAAGTGTATAGGTCAAAAGGTACTCTAATAATTTAATCTTGTAAAATATCTTTGTAGATGACTATGACACTGAACGAATCGAGTCAATTTAGACATTAAAAATTCTTGCATTAATTTCTGAGTCAAAATTAAAATACAAAAGTATATTTTATTGTTGCTTCCTGAATTCAAAAATTCAAAATATAGACTGTAATGAAATAATACATGACACAGAAGGAAGAACGATTATAGCCATTATTGAAAAGCCGTCGAATGCTAAAATTGATGAACTCATGATAGAGAATGCATATTTTAAAAGAATCGCAACACTTTGAAGACATGAAGGAATCCAGTGTAGGTGAAACTCGACATGGATGGTTGTCCAAATAGTTCGGGAGTCTGTAAATCTCGGGAATTTACCCTTACGAGGGTCATGAGACAATTTGATGGATCGTTGTGGAAGTAGCTCAGTATGGATGGTTTTCCAATAATTCGGGAGATTCTGTAATTTGAGAGTTCGGGAAGGTGGAATCCGGGAACTCGGGAATTCAGCTCGGAAACTACACCTTTACAAGGATCAGGGAGGCAGCTTGATGGAGTTCTACCTTGTCAAACCATTATTTTCAAAAGGGAAAGCTTCTGAAGAATGCACGGTCTTGTTTGGTTATGTTATTTTAATCTTCTGCCAGTATGTTCTATAGAGTATGCCTTAAGAGGGGGTACTAAAATATAAGGCTTATTGATTAGTATTAATCTAATATCAGTTCTTTATTAACTAATAAATGGTTGAAAGTACTTCAACCACTTTGTAACCATCTTTCGCATAATAAAATGACGGACACACAATGATAATGTGTGAATTCCGGTTTCTCTTCATCCGTTCTTTGTACATTCTATTCTTTCTTTATTCTTTCTCTCTCCGCATATTCTAACAATGAAATGCGAATTTGTTCAAAATATACTAATTGGAAAAATGACTCTTATAGTTTGAGTTTATACTCTTATTTTGAAACCAACATGTTTCAGACCTCTTTTTCAGGGAATATTAAGGAATATTTTTGATGTTGTTCCCCACACAACATTAGTTTGAATTCAGCAATAGTTTTGAGAAAACATTGCTGCTCGTGGATGGTTGCAAATGTACTTGATTATGGACTTTGCCTTGTCTACATCTAGTTTAACTCACTCATTTATTTCAATATCCTCTATCATCAGATATATAAAGTGCACTATGAGACCAAAAATAGTGGGATATTTGTCCATCAAAATTCTTCTGGCTAATAATGAAACCTTGCTTGTAATTATTCGGTCAAAGTTTCCATTCACACCTCCAATAAATGGGACTACAACAAATCACAAAGCAACGAGGCTTTTTTATTTTGTTTGATGCATCATTTGAAAGATACTAGAATCATGGTAGAACAGATAATTTCATTAATAATTGTTATTCTTTTGACATCAATCTATCCATTAGACATTATACGGCAACCTTCATGTGGCCAAATCACATGACGGCTATCAAGTGTTTTGTTGACATCCTCTATGACTCAATCCAACATTTCCCCCCACCTAAGCCTCATTATTAGGAACTTTGATTTGGGCACTGAAAATAGCAATGACATCAACAATTGCTTTATCAATATGAGACCTTGCAACTTTGAAGACTAGATATATTAATACCTAAAATTTGAATGGTGCTCCTTACCTAGTCCTGTTGGGCTTAATTCCAGCCACTTATTTTAAGGGAAATTCGTGTGCAGTAAGACTAGTAAAAATGGGAAAAAAAAATGAATTCTGGATGAGGGATGGGACTAAGGTGGCTAGGAGCAAGAATTTACCGGTCATGTGCAAGAAGAATAGCAGAAGGAAAACAAAAGTAATATTTCTGGATCAGCAGTGGGACTAGGATGACTAGGAGCAAGTATCTAAGTGTGAGAGAACGGTGATCTAAAGGTGGCTGTCATGGATGCCCGTTGTTGAATGATAAATCCATGGCACGGGGTTTGTACCACTTGCTCCAAGCCTAGGAGCCGATACAATCACAAATTCACTTCTACAACTCGTTACCTCCAATTCACGACTTCAGTTCTTTCTGAAAGTTCCGATTTCTGCAAATAGCTTCAGTGGATGGTATTTTCACCTTCATCTACATTGCCCTCCTCTCCACAATTTCCTCCACCTTCGATCTGCTGGTTTCTGTAGATTTGTACGACCTCTTCAATCTTCTTTCCCACGGTCTGTACCCTCTTACTGGGCTTCTTCGAATGCCAAACACCTTGAGCACCAATGGCTTTGATACCAATGTTAGAAGATTTGAGCACAAAAAGAATAAAGAGGAACTGGAAGACACATGTCACACATTGGGATGTGTATTGATCATATGTATTATGCTAAAAGCGGTACACTTCTACGTAAGACCCCGGGACAGTGGTTTCCTAGGACAGATTTTTTTTTTCCAAATTTTGGGGACAGCTAATGAAATAATATATAACATTTATATATTTACAAATATAATATAAATAAACTAAGAGTTAAATCTGAAAGCTTGAATGCTGAAACCATTAATTCAATTATTTATCATATAAGCCAAAATGTGATATTTATTATTCATATTTCATATTGAGTCATTCTCATTACCTAGAATCAAGATACATGGATAGTGATAGAATGATACATCAACAGTATGACAATGCAAAATAAAAGACTTCATAAATCAACATGAGAATAATACATAATAATATAGGTATATCCAAAATGCAAAAATGCCAAAAACTAAAGTTGAAAACCTACAAGTCTCAAATGCTAGGACCTACTATAAAGGACTGATCTTCTGTCTGTCATCAAATGATTTATACTTCTGCAGAGTATAGAGATACACTCATGGAATTAAACACCTGAATCTGAATGTGTTTGAAGTAGTAAGGCTAAGGAATCCCACTTGAAATATTTCAATTTTTTAAGAAATGTGTTAAGTGTATTTGTAAAGGCCTTAACTTCTCTTTCAAGGACAGTGACTATGGCATTTTGCGGTATGGTGCTATGATCTATGTGCTGGTGAAGTATATCTAGAGAATTTGAAGTGGAGATTAATATTAGGACTCGCCAACCTTTAACTATTAAACCAAACAATAACCTTTAACCTTTAAACCAAACAGTATAAACCTATACAAGGAAAAGGTAATTTATCTCACAATTCTTCATAAATATTGAAGGTTTACAATTTTGTAATAACATAACATAAAGAGAATAAAAATCATTTTGAAAGATCATGTGATACACACGAGGATCACCACACTAAAATAAGGATGCAGATCAGGGTACATCAGGACGTCCCTTGATCGTCTTGGCATCCCCCTTTTTGCCAAGCACTCGGAACGTCTTGGGTGCATTCCCAAACTTAGGGAACATCCCCTGGATGTTCCCTTCTTTTTTTCATTTCTGCAGAATGTGTGGGGCAGGTTTTGTTCGTCCCCAAGCACCCAAAATGTCTCAGATGTCCAAGACAACTAAGAGATTAGGGGTGCACGTCCTTGCGTAACACTAGCAGCGCATCAGTTGGAGGTGGTTAATAACCGATCATTAGTTAACACCTAACCAATAGTTAATTAATAAGTTTAACACTTTGATTTATTTGTTGAGTCACTAGACTTGATTGCAGAAAAACAAACTCTTGACTGGAGAAGCTGTCGACACTTATGCAAAAAGAGTGGAGGCAAGGTCAGATAGAAACCTCAACCTTTATTAATATTAGAGATATTAGTTAACTATTAGCTAATTAATTAACAATATTTAGTTAGTCACCTCATGGAATACTATGTAACCTCTTCTACCATAATAAAATGTCAGAGACATGAATCCTAGTATTTGCCTTCCAATTTCTTTTCATTCTCTCTCATATTTTTTATGATTGGTATCAGAGCCATTGTTCAAGGAAGCCCTAGGAGAAGGGTATGATCAACAAGCATGGAGTTTGAGAAAGCCTTGGAAGAGGGTGCAAACTAAGGGAAAGAAGATTGAAGAGGTTAGAATTAAAATTGATGACAATGTAGATAATATGTTTGTGACAAGAGTGCATCAGGAAGATTCTAGGTTGCCATGATACAGGTACAAGTACGGTACACACAGTTACCAAATCCGGCCTAATCTGCACAAAATCCGGCCAGATCTAGAATTTTCAGCCCACATGGATAAATTCGGTCTAGGTCAACCCTAATTTAGGAATTTTTTAATTTTTTATTATTTAAATTTTTCTGGAAAAAACAGTCAACTATCAACGCTATATATTAAAAAATATAACATTTTACATTACATTATTGAAGTTTTTCATTGTATTTGTCAAATTTTCATATTTTATAAAATTCAACTCATATATTTCGTATCGGATTTTTCCAAACTTTTTTCACCACGTATGAGAGGCTCTTTTGGAAATATAATTGAAGGTGCAAATATGGCTCCCAGATCCTGATGAGATCTCACATAACCTACAAAGCCAACCAAAAATTCTTGTTATTGAAATTCTAGGTAGACAACACTTGTTCGAAAAATCTGCCCATACAATTTGAGGTCCCCATATGTAATGTCCCTCTTTCTCGAATAACTTATTAGAAGACCTTTGACCCTTTTTGTCTACCCGACGGCCAAAGGGGGAATTCAAGGGTGACTTAAGTTTATTAACTTTATTATATTGTGCTAAAATTAAAATATAACATTATAAGAAGCACATATAATAAATTAATAGACTTAACTTTAAATTGGAACTTAGGAACATGTATTAAAATAAAAGCACTTAATTAAAATGTACTTCCTAAGGGAGAATGTGATTTGGAAGTCCAAGGGTCACTTTCATTGGAATTCCGAAGGTCACTTTATGGGAATTCCAAAAGTCACTTTTATGGGAATTCCAAAGGTCACTTTTATGGGAAGCCTAAAGGTCACTTTGGGTCTCATTTCCTATATAAAGAAGAAGGTGATTTGCCCAGAGGATCCAAAAATATTTTATAACATTTTCTCTTGCATGAAGCTTTAACTTTTTACATTAAAATTCCAAGGACAAAACCCCCTCGTGGGTTTAATCTCTTGTGGACGAAAACCCCAAGAGTTGAGATGGTTTTTCACTCAGAAATTCCCATTGATTGTAATCAGATTTTCAGAGTTATTTTCAGTCATTTTCAGCAGTGTATTTTGAGGGTATTTTAGAGAATAAATTGTAGCAGTCTTCTTCTATTGGATTGACCCAGTTTGGGGACTGATTTGGCATGTTCTTTGAGGTATTTAAATCTGATTTCTATTGTCAAATCATCTGTAGATTTTTGTGAAGTGAAGCAAAACAATTTCATAATTTATTAGAGGGTTTTTAGTGGGTTTTTTACCAGTTTTATAATCAGATTTCAGATATGATCTTCAAGTGTTTGTGGCATCGATAAAAATCAGATTTTCTGTATGTTTGAACTCCTAAAATTAGTGGAAGTCATTTGTGATAAAGAAATAGTTGTTGGGAGCATTTATGTGTATTTTCCCATCAAACCCTAGTTGTCATTGTTGAAGATTTATTGCAGCAGTTAGGCTGATCTTGCATGGTCCTATATTTCATGTCCGAGTTTGATTTGGGCCCTAGAAAAATCTGTTTTGCATACTATTGTTGTTACCTAACCTGTAAGTAATTGCATGCTAAGTGTTTGACGAAATGTCAAACGAGTCAAACTAGAAATTTGGATCAGATTTGGGGAAGGGATCTTTCACCATATCAGAATGACAATGCCATACAATTTCATGCCCTTTATCAAAAATAGCTCCTACCGATTTTAGGTCCCATGTTTCAATGCCAGCTAGTATCATGAATAGCTACAATAGTAATGAACTTATTTGTCATTTATTACTGTAAGGAAGAATGTCAGTGTATAGGATATGGACCATTGATCTCAACATCAACAAGTTTTTTCATATGTCCTTCATGCAGTGAGCACCCCCCTTCTACTTTGAGTAGTTCGCACAAATAACATGTAGTTCATATTTGACTTACGAAAAGGAAGAGGACCATAAATGGCGGAGGAGGGATTTGAGTTGTTGGGGTCTCTCAATCGGGATGACCATCTCTCTTGGCTTTGTCAGTTGTATTCCGTTCAGATCCACTCGTGTTGTGTGCACCTCATGCTGCACATGATAGACTTTGTTTAAAATATAGTCCAATGCGCAAATTCCCAAGCCTTTTGCCGATAAATTTGTTGTGTATTGTCGTGTTTCCGTAAAAATTGTTTCTTCTTTGCTTTGACGGATTCATCAAGATTATGTGGGGCCAGAAATGAGTCCCAAAGCTTGTTGTGTTCTCACATAACCCAAGACCCATCTTCATCACCTCTCTTCCTCTTGCACAAGATCACCTTTGCTCCTTCCACTCCAACTTCTTCGATGCCTCCCTTCCTTTGGCCCCATATTGCTTTCTCTTGTTGACTTGCGTCTACGAGTGGCTTTCCCCCATTATAAAACAACACTTTTCAATAACAGGTGTATCATTATCGTTAGTGATCCTTGGGCTAATGCCTCTTGCGAGGGATATACCTTCATATGTAGCAAATTCCTATGGGGCAACCCCTTTGAAGAAACTTTCAAGCATCTATAAGACCACACCCCTTGGTTTCACCGGTTGTGTCCCCGTCCAATCCACTTGTGTTTTTTTGTTGGAAATATAATCAAAGGTATAAACATGGCTCCCAAAGACTGTTGTGTTCTCGTGTACCCTAAGAAACAAACTTAACATTCTTGTTATCCAAATTCTGTGCAAACAATGCTTTCCTAAAAACTCCCACTATATAATTTGAGGTCCCACATCGGAGTGACAACTCCATACGATTTCAAGTCGCTTATTGAAAATCACTCTAATTGATTTCAGGTTCCGTGTTTGAGCTTGAAGTCTAACATGTTTAATTGTCTCAATAGATGCTATATAAGTGTAAAGTACACCATAGGGAATATTATTTGTTCTATCTTAATTATGAAGTATTTTAATATTTTTAATATAAAATATATTTTTTAAATACAAAGTATTATTATTGGAAGCATCTTCAAAGAATAAATATGGTAAATTATTTAATTTAGTGTAGACACTTAATATTGGTATAAGAATAGTTAATCGCTATGGTATTGATGTATTCATTAGTTATTGGTTTGTGATTATTTAATATTTATGGTACTAATTTATTTGTTTGTTTATTAATTAATTACTATGATATTAGTTTATTTGTGTTTGTATGTTATAATACTGACATGATAAACAAAATATTAAAATAAAGATACAATTGCTATAGAAGTGTAAAGTACACCATATGGAATATTTTTCCCTCAATTTCAACTATGAAGTATTTTTACATATAGATTTGTTTTAAATATAAATTATTATTATATCTAATTAAAATCAATAGGTATTATATTAGCAAATTGTCTTTAAGGTGCAAACCAAATCATACTAGACATAAATTTTATATTTTTAATATAAAATATATTTTTTAAATACAAAATATTATTATTGGAAGCGTCTTCAGAAAATAGATATGTTAAATTATTTAATTTAGAGTAGACACTTAATATTGGTATGAGACTAGTTATTTGCTATGGTATTGATGTATTCATTAGTTATTGGTATGTGATTATTTGATATCTATGGTACTATTGTATTTGTTTGTTTATTTTTTTTTGCTAAAGATTCTGAGGGAGAAGGCCCTAGCCTCAAAAAAGTTCCTATTATAGTTCATGATTGAAATACAAATCATTGGACTTAACAGGGAAAGTTAAATGTACATTATTGTGCTACAAAAACCAAAAAAACCAATCTTATACAATAATATATATATATATATATATATATATATATATATATATATATATCACCGAACTGTAATGTCCTAGACTGTAAACAAAAAGTGTGATAACCACTCCATACCGAAAGCGCCAAAATCAGAGGACCCCGAATTCAATCTTCCATGCTAGAGTCAGGAGGCTTTTCAGCTAGAATCTCCACCTCTAAGTCACTTGAAGACGAAGAAGGCAAAGAAGAGCTAGCACAACAATCCGACATTTCAACTTTGGCCTTCTCCGGTAGGTAGAGTCCCTAGTTTTCCGCCACTGCCACCAAGCCGCAAGAGAGCTTTCACTCCACGAGTCAGAGCATGTATATGAAATTGCAAACTAACCACCCTCGCTTCCAGGTCCTTCAGCTCCTTATGGAGGAGAAACTGGCCAACTAAATTAGAAATAACGTTGGTCGCGCTCAACCCTTGTGCCACATCAAACACATTCCTTCGACCCCCCAGATTGATCAGGGTCTAGCATTAACCTCCCCAATTTATCGCAGACAACCACTTCTTCTTCGTCATCTTCTATGCTTTCGGCCACTAACCAAACCTACTCCAGCCAACCCCTCATGGGCACATTTTTAATTCTCCCATTGAGCCATTCCGAAAAAGAATAACCCAAATCAAGACTAGTTTGAGCTCGGCGCCGCTTCCTCCCAAAGCCACCCGCATAGTCACCACCGGACGCCATGAGAGAAGGAGGAACAACTAGACGAGCTTCAACCCACCAGACACACCTTGAAGGTAAACCAACCAAACTGCCTAAGGAGCCGAAAAAATTGACCCAAAGATTACCAATACTTGGCTTAAAAGCCAAACGCCGTCCCCAAAGCCAATGAATGCTTTGTACGTGCCACGCTTCAAATCCAATACCAAATCCTTCCCTTAAAAAACCATCAATACCGAGATGGGGGGAAAACAAGGGGTACAACCTTAGTGATTTATATTCCCCTTTGACCCAAACACGCATCATTAACCAAAAGAGCTTGAATGTCGTTACAAAAAAGCGTCTCCCATGATTGAGTCGTTACCTAACTCTTATTCCATAACACGACACCAATATTTGTGAAACAATCCGCCACCTTATTGCCTTCTCGACAAATGTGAGAAAATTTCACCTCCTCAAAATCAGGCAAAATTGCCTAAATCTTATCACAAATGGATTGTAATTGCCATACATGAGATGAGTTTCCTTGCACTATCTTAATGATAGCTATAGAGTCACCTTCAATCCAAATTCTAGACCATTTCCTGCGCTTAGCTTCAGCCAGCCCCGCCATAAGGCCATGCCTTCTGCAAAATTATTGGAAGCTACACCACAATCAAATGCCATAGCTAGGATAGGCTAACAATCATCTTTACGAAACACACATTCGCTTCCAGCGGCTCCAGGGTTGCCTTTAGAGGCACTGTCAAAATTGAATTTGATCCAACCCACTAAAGGAGGATGCCATTGTGCCAACCTTTTATCCTTACTCCACTTATCAGGAGTGTATTTGTTTGTTTATTAATTAATTACTATGATATTAGTTTATTTGTGTTTTTTATGTTACAATATTGACATAATAAATAAAATATTAAAATAAAGATATTGTTGGTCCCATTATTGAATGTTCATAATGTGCTCTAATTCTCCATGTCCAGGTTTGCTCACAAACGTTTCATTGGTCGATTGGATGGTCTGCAAACTCGATTTCTTCAGTTGAAAAATTTCAAATGCTCATAATGTTGTTGTTTTGCCCTGTTCTGAAATAATTTTCCAAATTTGCCCACATTTGTGCCCTAATTTCTTCATTTTTTACGAGCTGTGTCATTTCTCCTTTGTCAAATCGTGAAAAAACTTGAAATTGATCAAATCCCGAATTTGTGCAAGTATTTTCCCAAATCCCTAAGGTCGAAAATGACGTCAAAACATGTTTCAAATGGTTCAAGATCAAGAAATCTGTCTTCCTTGTCAAAAAATTCGATTTCTAGGGCATCCTCTGCATTTTTGAGCGTTTTGACGGTCATATGGGCGTTTTTTGCCCGTCAAATTCACTCATCATGACATTATTGCAACGTGGCGGTTTCCTATTGGCCGGGGAAGGTTGGGAAATTGTTTCTAACTTGTCGTTTTTAAAATTTTGGCAAAAGGAAAATTTTATTCCCTGGCTCCGCTTGCTACAGTAAAGTGCCTACGTGGCACATTGTGATTGGCTAGAGGAATGGCGCGGTGGGCGGGCTTGCCTTAGAAATTTTGCTTCCATTTTGCAAAATTTCCTTAAGTTAAATTTTTGCCCGAAGGCCCGCATCCAATGGCAGGTGGACACGTGTCCTGGAGGAGTCAGCATAGAAGGGCGGAAGTGTCGATGAATTTGAAGTTTTTAACTTCAAAACGTTAAAGTTAAAATTTGAGCCAAAAGCCCGCCAACAAATGGGAAGAGGACACGTGGCAAGAAGGCATGCGCGGTGGCGGAAGAAGTTGGTAACATTTTGATGTTTTTGGCTCAAAATGTCAAAGCAAATTTTTGACCCGAGGGCCTGCTTCCAATGGCAGGTGGACACGTGTCCCAGGAGAAGCCAATGTGAAGGGGCGGAGATTTCGATGAATTTGAAGTTTTTAGCTTAAAAAGTTTTTAAAGTTACAATTTGAGCGAAGGTTCTAGCGACCAGTAAGAAGGTGGAGACATGTGTTCTAGAAATACAAGGGGCGAAGGAAGGGGCTGAGGGAAAGTGTTGTGGATTTTTGTCTGTGTTTGCAAGGTAAAAAATGAAAGGTGGGCTCCCGCGACCAATGAGAAGTCAACACATGGCACGTCCTAGGCAAATGGGGAAGCGCAGGCCAGGGGAGAAGTTTGAAATTTTGCAAAATGGGCAGGGAGGTTTGATGGCAAAGTGGGAGGTTTGGACCCGCTGCGATGAAGAGAGCACCACGTGGCGAAAGAAGAGAACGGGTGTTCGGGCCCACGGAAAATTTTAAGCAAAATTTCCCTTTTTTCAAAAAGTGCCAAAATTCATAAAATGAGCCCGCGGTTTTCGGTGGGGGCCCACATGTGGACCACGTGGCGGGTCCAGGGGGAGAAGCGGAGATTTTTTGTAAAATTTTCCAAAGGTAAAAAGGGTCGCAAATACATTTCTAAAGCAAGGGAGTTCGATCCAATCACGTTGTGACATGTGTCTCGCCCCATCCAAAGGTCAGAAGGGTGTCTTTGAGCTTATTTTTTAAATGACATTGTCCACGTGGAGGGCTAATGTTAAAAGTTGATCAAAATCGACGGTTACTGTGCAATTTCATTTTTTGGCCGCCATGGGAGCTCCAAGGAGCTTGGAAATCACATTTCTTCATCAAATTTCATTGAATTTTATATGATTTTGCATCCTCTCGGCCTTCTGAGTGCAATGGCACTATTTTCATGACCTAATTTGACGGTCTACGATGGATTTGATATAATTTTTTGGCCTAGCCTGTGAAAAAACGTGAAAAGTAAAAATCGAAGGTTACAAAGGTAAAAATTGAAAAGGTAAAAGGTGAGGAATGATTGCTAAAGCATGCTGGCATGCCTGAATGACAAAAACGTGACCCTGGGATGGATAAGGATCCGAATTTATGTAATATTTTAAAAATTTTATGCATCCCTGGCAACCTGCGAGTTGTTTTTCCAGTTTGATGTCATTTTCATAGAGTCATGAAGGGTTCTTGTAACAAATTTGATCCCTTCAGCATATTCTTTGCTTGGGAGGCAAGACTCCATGCAAATTGTTTAAATGTATAAAAATGGAAGTATACTAACAAGTGTACATAGGTGGTGCAATGGAGATGTCAATAGGCAGTGTAATGAGTGTTAGGAAGTGGAACAAGTTGTGGGAAAGAATCTTGAAGACCAAGAGGAGTTATCTACAAGTGGACATGAGTTGCAAAATGTTTTGCTGATAGAGAAATGTTGGGGCACTTGTAGGTGCACCTTTTTTTTTTTTAAAAATTTTACAAATAGACCCAAAGTCATCTTTGAGTATCATTAGAACAAGAAAGGCAATGAAATGTGCAGGTCAGAAAGGGATGCGAACTTTAGGGATACGTGTGAAAGCAAGACCTTGTTGTTCAACCACCTCGAATATCTATAGTTGTTTTATGCAATGTTAGACCTGAAGCTCAAACAGGGAACCTGAAATCAATTAGAGTGATTTTCAATAAGGGACTTGAAATCGTATGGAGTTGTCACTTCGATGTGGGACCTCAAATTATACAATGGGAATTTTTAAGAAAGCATTTTCTGCCTAGAATTTGGATAACAAGAATGTTAAGCTTGTTTCTTAGGGTACATGAGAACACAACAGTCTTTGGGAGCCATATTTGTACCTGCGATTATATTTCCAACAAAACAACACGAGTGGATTGGAAGGGGACACAACCAGTGAAACCAAGGGGTGTGGTCTTATAGATGCTTGAAAGCTTCTTCAAAGGGTTGCCCCATAGGAATTCGCTACATATGAAGGTATATCCTTCACAAGGAGGGCATTAGCCTAGGGATCACTAACGATAATGATAGACTTGTTATTGAAAAATGTTGTTTTATAATGTGGAAAGCCACTCGTAGATGAAAGTCAACAAGAGAAAGCAATATGGGGCCAAAGGAAGGGAGGCATCGAAGAAGCTGGAGTGGAAGGAGCAAAGGTGATCTTGTGCAAGAGGAAGAGAGGTGATGAAGATGGGTCTTGGGTTATGTGAGAACACAACAAGCTTTGAGACTCATTTCTGGGCCCCACATAATCTCGATGAATCCGTCAAAGCAAGAAGCGTCAATTTTTAAGGACACTCGACAATACACAACAAATTTATCGGCAAAAGGCTTGGGAATTTGCACATTGGACTATATTTTAAACAAAGTCTATCATGTGGAGCATGAGGTGCACGCAACATGATGTGGATCTGAATGGAATACAACTGACAAAGCCAAGGGAAATGGTCATCCTGATTGAGAGACCCCAACAACTCAAATCCCTCCCCCGCCATTTATGGTCCTCTTCCTTTTCGTAAGTCACATATGAAACTACATGTTATTCGTGCGAACTGCTCAAAGTAGAAGGGGTGCTCACTACATGAAGGGACATGAAAAAACTTATTGATGTTGAGATCAGTGGTCCATATCCTATACACTGACATTATTCCTTACAATAATAAATGACGAATAAGTTCATTACTATTGTAGTTATTCATGATACTAGCTGACATTGAAACATGGAACCTAAAATCGGTTGGAGCTATTTTCGATAAAGGACATGAAATTGTATGGCATTGTCATTCTGATATGGGACCTCTAATTGTATGTGGAGATTTTTTTAACAAGTATTGTTTGCCTAGAATTTCAATAAGAAGAATTTTTGGTCGGCTTTGTAGGTTATGTGATATCTCATAAGGATATGGGAGCCATATTTGCTCCTTCAATTATATTTCCAAAAAAACCTCTCATACATGGTGAAGTTTGTGACCAATCATCAGCAGTCGCAAGGCATCTTAAGATCCTTCTCGCATTTGGAGCTATTGAAGGTAAGGGAAGCTACGTTTCTTTTTTCTTTAATTCAAATATAAGTTTTTTATTTTTAAAATATAGTATAATTAGTATTCAAAAGTTTTCAATTTTCTTTTTAATTTTTTTTTTCTCATTCTTATTAGTTTGTTGAGAATCGGTTCGCATCACACACAATCATCTTTTAGGCAACTTGTGAAGGTGCGAAAGGCACTCAGCAGAATGGTAACTTCTCAACCTATGGGCTGTATGGAGCCAATCAAACACTCTACGGGCTCAAAAAGTGAAGACCATGATCTTAGACGACACTTGGTGGAATCTCGAGTAGAATATTTGTTGAGTTGTACTGAGCCCATTATGAGCATGATGTGCTTTACGTGACATGAATCAGCCATGTCTAGGAGAGATATATGATGGTATCGACTCAATAATTGAGAAGATAAAAGTCGTCATAAATGCAAAAGAACAAAATCTGGAGGAATTTTTTTTCAAAGAAGTACAATCAATCCTTATTGAGCGGTGGAACAAAATGACCACCCCTCTACATCTACTTGCTTTTGCATTGACTCTTAGATTCTACACCGCAAAGATCCTTTCCTTGTCGGGGAGGATGGCACCATACAAGGATGTGGAAGTTTAGTGAGGGTATATATGGCAGCATTGTCTAGGCTCTTCCCTGATGCTGAGGCCTGAGGACATGTTTATGATAGAGTTTGCCAATTTCATAGCAGAAATAGGTCATAGCCTTCTCGCTCTTCAGAGCAAAATACAAGATGGATGCTCATAAATGGTGTGGTACCCTCCATGGTCATCGCATCAATTCACTTGTAGTCTCTTGTAATCAAGGTCTTGGCACATGTAAGTTTTTTATTCTCTTTCATAATTTTGTTTGTAAGTTTTAGTTTTTTAAAATTTAAGTTTGACTTTGCATTGACTTGGTGTATGCCTCAATAGGTTGTAAGTTCATCTTCCTTCTGGACCGCAACTGGAGTACATATAGCTTCATCTACTCATAGAAACGCAACAAGGTGGGGGCTAAAAATGCTGAAGGTTTGGTATACATACATTCCAACTTGTGCCTTTTATCCCACAAGCAGCTGGAGTACAAGGGTCAACAAAAACATTGGGATATTGATCCAGAGATAGTTGACCTTGGATGCTTCCATTTCCCATCTACCATTAGATGATGAGGGATTGGAGACTTCTTTGGCACCGCGAGACCTACATGCACAAGGGGGTGCAACTGGCAGTGGCCCTAGTGGGAGTGGTTCAAGTCCATGTGGTTCCAATGAATTGCATAATGATATTGATCCTGATGTTGATGCTCTTGATGAAGAGAAATATGATGAATGTTGAAAGAAAGTTTGAATTTTGATCATTGGAACTTGGTGTAATAAATTGAATTTAATCTATCATGACATTCACATTGTGTTTAATTTAAGTATTTAACTTTTAAGCTTTTAAGTTTTAACAAATTATGACTTGTATGTTGTGGTTATTTACGTATTTAGCTTATAACTTATAAGTTATCAACTTATCTTGTCTTTTATCTTGTCTTTCATATGCATAATATGTGGTTAATAACTTAATTCCTATTTAGTAGGTTGAAATTTATGTATTTTTTAATTTTTATATATTTTTTGTACTGTCATATCCAATGCTATATCCAGGGCCAATTTTTTTTGGCCGTATCCGCATATCGGATACTTTGTACCTATACGCGTATCCAAAATGTATCGGCTACTTAGGTTTTTATTATTAAAAAGTTGCTATTTTTACCAAGAGCATTCAATTATAATCTTGAAAGTACCTAAAATACAGTTTAAATCCTTAAATGCCATTGAAAAAAGTTTAAAATATTAATTTTTATGTATTATTTTCATAGCCGTCCCCAAAATTTGAGGAAATGTTTTGCATCCTGGAAATCCCGTCCCTCCGTACCCTCGTTCCCAAGACTTAGGTAACTATGGTTAGAGATGACATTATCTTCATATTGGTTGTAATATCCGTAAAAATGCTTTAGATAAATTTGGATATTTCTGTCCAAACCCCTTGGACATCAGTATAAAAAATTACCTTTTATGACAACAGCAACATCAAGCCTCGAGGTGCCAAAAACAGACTTTTTATTTATTGATTGCAATCAGCTACAATAAAAGAAATACCAAAGGAGGGTTTGAATGCAATTATTCTCTCACAATTGAAGATCTAAATAGAAAGATAGATGGAAGAGATGACCATACAAACTGATTTGACTGAAATATGCCTCCAGATACTGAAGCCCTAGTTGTACTTGTTCTGGATGTAGAATCAAGCTTGAAAAGTGTGCCCTAGCTGAACTGGGATGAAACACCTATACTTTGAATGGTCACTGCAACCCCTGGATGGAATTGCCAAGCTCAGATGTGAGGGTGCAACTGTCCTCAAACTTGTATGCAAATGAGGGATTTTGTCCTCTATTGCTAATGCAGAAGCAGAAAGCTACTCGCAGACATAGAAGTAGTTGATAAATTTCCAACATGTTTGAATAATAAACCCCAAATCTGCATTTATAATTTCCAAGTCCCCTCTCCAAAGTTGGCGCCCCCTCCTAAAAAATCGAATAACAATATAAAATTGCTTTATCCTCTCCCATTTTGGCACCCCATCTTAAAAATAGGAATAAACAATATAAAATTGTTTTATCCTCTCTCCATCCTAAAAATAGGATCTTGATGTTCATGCAGCGCATTCTATCTTTGATGCCCCATAATAGAATGTTTTATTTAATTATTATTCTATCTTTGGTGCCTCCAAAAATAGATCTTTATTTTTTTTATTATTTTATTCTACTTTTGCTTTTTGGATTAAAATATAATTCAAGTGTCCTTTTTTCAAATAAAATATAAAAATACCATTGGACCACTTAAATTAATTAATTTTCCTCTTTAATTCCCCTTAGCCTATGGAAAATTAAAAAGATAGGCTTCGGTTATCTAGAATCAATTAATTCTGAAAAAGGGACATTAACAGGTCTACCCTTCCCAGAATTGCTTGCCCTCAAGCAATTGCAAGCCGGGATCCCAAATCCACTTTGGTAATTTAGCAATTCCCAACCCTCAATGTTTCATGTGATGCCAACATAAATGATTGGTGCAAACTGCCGTTGTCCAAAAAATTGTTGATGTCCAAACTGTTACCCAAACTACTTATCATTAGTTGCTGATCTGAAATTTTCAGCAAGCTCAATGCCAACATTAGTATGTGCTGAGTCATTTTCCTCATGTGCGTGTTTTATGTTGCAAGTTGTATCCTTCACCCTATCTTGAAATGACATAATAAGGAGCAACAAAATCTGAAATATTCTTATACCTTAGGTTGTAATCAAAGTGTTCACCTTCCCGTGCTAGAATAGGAGTTGTTGAGATACCCCCAACACTTCCATCTTTGGGACTTAAGACTCCTGAATTAGTGTTAATCAAAATGTTCTCCTCCAATGCATATCAATCCTATAATGCTACTCTGAAAATCAATCAATGGCTTACCCTTTGGAAGTTCGAAGGATTGTTCATGATTTGGTGCATCTTCTTCCATCTTGAGCTCGTTGCATCCAACACGTGATGTCTTTTCCCCCCTGACTTCCTCACTTTTATTTTTACAGCTATTCTGCAAACCCCTTCGTATGGCACAAACAATCTTTGGGAGATTGATGGGTGCTTCTTGAACAAGAACATCTTTTTCAACTTCCCTCTTATATGGTAGATTCCTTCATGGGTTGCTTCCTCCCAATTTCTTGTAGCACTAATTGTTCTTCTTTCTTCTTCAACCCTCTTATGTATTCACACAACTCTCTTTTATTGCTGGATTCCTCATTTTGAGTTACTCCAAGTAATCATAAAAGGAAACTTCATATTTAAGATAATCAGGCACCCCTTGATACTGGTCAAGGATTATGGGGGCCTCAAGTTTGCACTTTTCTATTGTTTACCAACACCTCTTGAATGGGATCTATATTTTCTTCCCATTGTAACAATTTTGCTTGAGTAAACCCTAGTTACCAGGTCCAGAAATCCGGATCCGTTCGGGAGGGCAACAAAATCCAAAACATCCAGAATTCTTGAAAATATTCGGAAAAATCCGGTCCGAAATATATATGAGTTGAATTTTACAAATATGAAAATTTGACAAATACAATGAAAAACTTTAATAATGTAATTGTAAAATGTTATATTTTTAATATATAAGGTTGATAGTTGACTATTTTTTCCAAAAAACTACAGAATTTTTTTAAAAATTATTATTTTTTTTCCCTAAATTAGGGCCGACACGGACCAAATTTATCCAGGTCCGCTGAAAAATCCAAATCCGACCGGATTTTTTGCATATCCAGTCGGATTTGGTAACTATAGAATAAACATTGTTATTGATTCCTTCTCTATTTGATCCACAAGTTGGCAAGAATATTGTTCATCTTTTCCTCAAAAACAACCTCTGGATCTTGCCAAAAACAAACTTCTATTTATTGATTTCAATCAGTTACAATAAAAGAAATACTAGAGTGTTTAAATATAATTATTATCTCACAATTGATGAACTAAATAGAAAGATAGATGGAAGAGATGAGCATGCAAATTGATTTGACTGAAATCTACCCCCGACTACTGAAGCCATAGTTGTACTTGTTTTGGATGTAGAATCAAGCCTAAAAAGTGTGCCGTAGCTGAACTAGATGAACACTTGTACTTTGAATGGTCACTGCAACCCCTGGATGGAATTGCCAAGCTCATATGTGAGGGTTTCCGTCCTCAAACTTGTATGCAAATGAGGGATTTTATCCTCTATTACTGATGCAGAAGCAAAAGCTACTTGCAGACAAAGAAGTAGTTGATAAATTTCCAAGATGTTTGAATAATAAACCCCAAATATGCATTTATAACTTCCAAGGCCCTCTCCAAAGTTGGCGCCTCCTAAAAATAGGAATAATAATATAAAATTGTTGTATCCTCTCTCCCATGTTGGCACCCCATCTTAAAAATAGGAATAAACGATATAAATTTGTTTTATCCTTTCCATTCTAAAACTAGGATCTTGATGCTCATGGAGCCCATTCTATCTTTGGCGCCCCCAAAAATAGAAGTTCTTTATTTTATTATTATTTTATTTCACTTTTGCTTTTTGCATAAAAATATAATTCAAGTGATGTTTTTCCAAATAAAATATAAAAATACCCTTGGACCACTTAAATTAATTTATTTTCCTCTTTAATTCCCCTTAGCCTACGGAAAATAAAAAGAACAGGATTTGGGTATCCAGAATCAATTAATTCTGAAAAGGGGACATTACATTGGTCATGTACATAAGTTGTAGGCCTTTAACAAACCATCTCTTCTCTAAGTTTTTAGCAAGAGAGCTCATTAATTTAGAAATCTATTCTTTCACTACTTAATATATGTTCTTTAATTTGTTCCTCCTTTTGTTTTGTGCAAAAAATTGTGCCACAAGCTCATTGCTATCTTGAATAAATTTTAAGTCTTTTCAAAGACTCTTCTCATTTTCACTTATGTTAGTAAATTCATATTAATCTTGTTCCATGTACCAATCATTATTACCATTCTCATGTTACTGGAAACGATTTTATCTAATAATTCTCATTGATTCAATCATCATAAGTCCAAGTGGTTTGACATTACATTATTGAAAAGGATCCTCATTTATGTCACACCTAACATTTTGCAATATTTGTCTATTGCTTGGTGGTGTTGGGCATTCCATGGTTTTTGGTTCATTTTCTAGTGGTTCCCTATGATTAACTAGTGCCTACCTAGATTCTTTTTATATTTCAGATTTCAGTACTCTAGTAAAATAGGTTAGCCCATACCCCTGTTGGGGACCCTTCGTCAAGATTGTCTATCTCAACCTTTGTCTTCATGTCTTGATCTCCTAGGCTTTGAGCAATACTTGCAGCCTCTTCCTCTAAGACTGCGCTTGATTTTGTATCTCTGTCTCCCTTGATTGTTTCTTTGTTTTCAACCTTGCTTCCATTACTTTGTCCCCCATAGCCCATATCATCAACTTAGGTGTTGTTGACTTCCCTGACATTGTCTTCCAGTGCGGGTATTCATCACAAGCGTCATGATGAAAGGAGTCTTTCATACTTCTATTCCTTTTTTGGCTTCTAGGATTCTCTATTCTAGACTTTCTATTGTTAACGGTTGTTATCCTCGAGTCCCATCGACCTACTTTTGGTCATCTGTGGACATTAATATAATTTCTTTCTTTCTTTCTTCTTCTCTTTCTTTTCAAATTTGACTTACGATGACAACAAAGGGACTGAAAATGCCAACACTAAATGATGGCAATAAATGTCAATTCTAATGTTTACATCGGCGAATTATGAATATACTAATAATTCACAAGGGATGTAATTTTGAAGCGACAAGGATGCCAAAAGTGTAGTTATGCAATGGAAAACAATATAGAACAAACATAAAACATGTCAAACCTAAAACTATCTACAACAACATATGCATAGTTGTCACCACACCATAAGAGATCACCCAAAAATATAAAATGCAATCCTATATGAACATGAGGTAGATGGTCAACAAGTTCGGGCCTGACTCACATATGATCTGACACAAGAGACGGTAGAAATCCTCGAACTCCTCAAGACAACCAGTACATTATAGAATAAATAAGGTTTAGCGTGTGGCAGTTGGCCACATCAGTCAAGGCATCAAAAACTCTCATAACTCAGAATTTGATTCATAGGAAGATTATGACTTCCTTCTATATTCTCATTGTTTTACCATGGTTTACAATGATGACTAAAACTGTGCCCTACAATGTTTGGGATTAAACCTTCAATAGACCCGGTTTAATCTGACTGAAACATGAATATTAAGATGATCCCTTGAGAGTTTGAGATACCTGCTTGAGAACTTGAGATCCGGTATGTTAAGCCCATTCTCAATTTCATTGGTCATGTCTTTTGTGGTCAGTTGAGCTCTTGTTTATCTCTTTCTTGCTTCTGTTAGAGGCAAAAAATTTAAACAGGATGATCAGGATATTTTTCTTCATCCCATTCTAACTTTCATCCAATCTTGAGATGATGTCTTTCCTTATACCAGTTCTCAAAAAATGCCAGAGCTCAAAACTTCGCTAATCATGTATTGCAATTGATCACCTCATAGCGTTTGCAATTCCAGTTTAGTTGTTGCTGGGGAAAGCATAGGTCCACTCGGTGTACTCTCATCCTATACCTTTTGCATAGTTATGACCCTCATAATTCTCCCATCATTCAATTTTTATTATGCATGATTTGACTGTATCCGCGTGTCAACTTCTCATATGTTGTTCTTTAAAATAAAAAAAATCAACTTTTGAAATTTTATCAGGAGATTTCATATGCCTTTGTTTCATTAGATTATGATAGTGTCTTTCATGTCATGCATTCCATTTTGAAAAATAGATGATTCCTCTTCGTGTCAGCAATGTGATCACTACTGAATAATAGTATTGGTTTTGTGTAATTGTTACTTTTATTCCATCATTTCAATTGCTTTTTAATGGAAGTAAAGTTTTTTTTTTTTTTTTTTGTGGGTAGGATTATTTTGTTTCAGATGGCGAGGTGGTGTGGGATGATGATTATGTTGATTTTATCCACATAAATGACAAGGGTCAGCGGGTGCTTGATCATGCCACTATTGACCTTTTAAAATTGAACAAGGTGAGGCATTACTTTTTGTACTTAAAAAGATATTTATTGTACATGTTTACTACTTCCTATCCCAATAAGCACATTTGTCCATTGTGTACCATGTGAATTTATTATTTTGATTTTGTCACATCTATTTTAACTTATATAGTGCAATATAACTTTGTGAAATCTATCATAACATATTTCTAGAAGCTAGTAACTATTTTATTTTTATTGTTATTATTGTTGTTATTACCAGTAAATGGTCCCCCTTTAATTATGGTTGGGCCTTACCTTTGGCTAAATGCAATGCTTGAGGGGTATTTGTATTAGATGAAAATCAACTATCCCCACAAAATCACTTAGGATGTGCACCTTGCCTTGACCTCTGAGGTACATTGTAGCCAAAATTAGAAGTAGCGAGTTACGTGAATGACATTTTTGCTGGAATTTTGAGTTGGGACTTCGCAATGAAAATCCCATTGATTTACCACTTGAGCACATCCTAGTTAATAAAAAGATTTAGGATAAACCTTAGTGGCTATGCTCAACGAGAAAATTGAGGTGGGCTTGTGTCGTTAATATGATTACATGACATGCACATGCATTGTCATGAGTTCAATCCCTACCTCCGTATGCCCAAATGGCTAATACAAGGTGGCAGAGACCCCATGGTAACTGATCCTTTATTTACAATGTTAAATTCCTTGTCTCTTCATTGTTTTTACCTGCTTCATCTAGCAAGAAAATGACAAATACTGATTACCAATGCAATCAGTTTTTTTTTTTGTTTTTTTTTAAGGCAAATCAACTATATTAAGATGGGATGTTGTACAAGTTGAGCTGACTATATATGGGCTTCGTATAGAGTTGTTGTATTCAAAATGATTTAAATTATTTTAGACTGAAAAGTTGTCTAGTTCTATAAATAAAATGTAATGTATTGCTTTTGGTTATAGACTACAACTTCTAGTTCTCCCATTATTGTTGAAGCCTGCCATTGTAGTTGTGTCATTTTGGTGTTTGATAAATTTATCCTACTTCAACACCAACACAAGTGATGATCTAGTTGGAGACACCTGCTATCTTGAGATTCTGAAAATCCATGTGACAAATGTCGCCCCTCCTTTCCCCACTCCCCACCCTCAAAGAAGTGGAGGATCTTTCGTGCAGTGGAACTCATTGAAGCACAATAAATCAGTTTCTGAAAATCTCTGGATTATTGATACATTTTGTATTATGCTTTTTTGGGGGCCCTTTGGTGCTTTTTTTGGGGAAATCCAACAACCTTAGTGAAGAACGACTTAGAGAAAATCCTAAGCTTTATGCCGCTTGTTACATTTTTGGATTTTGAGCACCGGTTAAGAAACTTTGACCTTGGAGAGGTGAATGTCTTAAGGGGATTTTGTCCCAAACTGTCACCTGGATCAAAAAGGTCCTTTGACATTCTAGATCCTCATTTTAGTTGTGGAAGAACTAATCACCATTGAGTTTATTGATAGTTTAGACACTCGTGCACTCATTGTAATAAGCAAAAACCATATACTTCAGATACTTTGTGGATACAAATCTAGTTGTTCATACCGTGGGAAGATAAGTTTTAGATTCATATTGGTTCAAAGATGTTTGCATATATTTTCATCGAGATAATCTTTTTTTTAGGTTTATGTTACTCTGCCATCAGTGAATACTTCACAGTTAGTTCTTCCTACAACTAGATAATTGAGAATGAACTCAAGATAATGTGTTGGGGTAATGAATATTAGGCTGACATGTATTAGAAATATAGAATCCAAATATGCAGTATAGACATTTGTTTCAATAAGCAAAAACTCCATAGGTAGCTGCAGTCTGTGCTAATCATCATATCAAATGCTAGGAGACAATGTTATGTTACACACAGGATGGCTTAGTCTTGATCTCTTTCGTTCAAAGAATCAGATTCTCGTCTCCTAGGTTTAGGATGGCACGTAAGAAGTTTTTAAAAAGTTTAGAAGAGGAACTCATAACCCCAACATTTAGGTGCCGTCTCATTGGTCACCTTGCAGAAAATATATTTTGAATTCCTATGTTTATTGAAGTGGAAGAGTGACGGGAAAAGTTGCATACTGGAAAATGGTTTCAATGTAGACTTCTCTATTTTCTGGAATTAGGCCTTCAATGACTCTGAGGAGCAAAATGTAGAAGACATACACTGCATTTCCCAGAAATTCAAAGAACAATCGATATGAACTGAAGAAGTCAAGAGGTTCGTGGTGCTTCTCCCTTGTCTACTTACAAGAAGGCTCATTTAATTGGCGGGCTTATGCAGTGCAAGACAATCAGAGGCAGCCAAAGGGTGGAAAGAAAACAGACGAAATTAGAAAATTAAGCAATCGGTAAAAATCATTAATGACCTTCAGTTTCAAATCTGACTGAGGAATCAAGGGAGTTTCTCTATATCCCAGAAAATAAAATAATGAAGGAAATGAAGAATCAAAGAGAAAATCTGTTCCTCTTGAGGTTTTCTTGTCTAGTAACAAAGATGTCAGATGTAGAAAAATCAAGCATGCAAAAATAGCACTATGTAAACAAGTTTTCTTTTTGTCAGCGTGTCGAAAAATTAATCATGTTAAAGAAAGACTGTAAACGTTCTATTTTGATATGGATTGAAGGCACTGAGTGAGAGAGGAGCATCGGCTTGAGAACGTGGAAGATAAATCTTTTAAACTGGTACCATTACAATCTTTAACAAAGGGTAATGCAAGTGCTGTTCAGAGCTCTGTAGAAGGCAGAGAGGAAAATAGGGCACTAGTGAAAATCGAAGGATTCTAGCAAGAACACATTTTTGAAATTTCTTCTACAAAAGAAGAGCATTGCTAATTGCTGAACAATGATAGTTGCAATGTATGAGATTCTTCTGGAATCAATCACATAAAAGAATTATTCCTGTCATTTTGGATCTCGCTACTGGATTGATCATTACGGGGAAATACATTGAATTCAATGCCTGATCCAGTAGCGAGATCCAAAACGTTCGGTATAAATTCTTTCATGCAGTTGATTCCAGAAGGTTCTGATACACTGCTGCACCACAAACAGACAAATTCTAAAGCAAAGACAGCTGCGATATTGAAATCTGATTTTAGTAATGTTTGATAAAGAAAAGAGGATGTTGAAAGAAGTCTGTGACAAGAATGTGAGTCCTAATCTCTGGTAGAAGTTGCCGACATTCTTTGGAAATGGGAAGCAAAACCTTAGAACTGTAATGGCTGAACCAATTTGGACAAGAAGTAACCAAATACTTGAGAGAATGTTTTTGCAGTCATTCTCTGCCAAACTTGAGTTCAAACTTTGGATAATGTTGTAATTAGTAATGAATTTTAGGCTATAATAGATTAGAAAGGTAAAATGGATTCAAATGATAGTGCTATCAACGCAAGGCTTTAGTGCAGTCTGTCTTAATCGTTTAAATCTAGTGCTAGCAATCAACATCTTGTGATATAGCCAGTAGATGACCAAACCTTGATCTGCTAAATTCAAGGAATCAGACCCTTGTTTCCTAGATTCAATGAAGTAAGCTTGTAGGACTGTTGCCAACAACAATAGAGATGGGCTTCAAGGGTTTGCATTCTCACAATATACGTGGCTCCATACATGATGTGCCTCTAATTTCCATCTATGATTGATTTCTTGGGTGCCACTTTCTTTTCCCTTTAGGCTATTTGTCATGCACATGCGTTGGAGATGTCTTAATGTAATTGTTTCTTCTTAGGAGCTCGAAGGTGGTTATATGGATATAGAATTGCTTGTCAGAAGCTCCATGTTTATAACAATTGCAAATTTGTACTGCCCGGTATAACACAGAGTTTATAGAAATTGCACGGTTTTTCCTCTCAAGTATATCTGAATTCCTCAATTGGTTGTGCTCATAGAATATTTTAGTTGGAAAAAAAAACAAAATCATGCATTATATGTTACAATTGAGAAATACAACTTAAACCTAATGATCAGAATTTTTTATGAATGAAGGTGACAAAATCACTTGTCCATTTGTACTCCGTCTAGGGCTTGATTAACTTTTTCATCAAGTATTGATTTAAGTGTCAATATGATCCACCAGTTATAAAATTACCTGTCAAACATAAAATCACAGCACATGATCTTCAACATCAAACTGTGTTAAGACATTCATGTATTGTCACATGATGCACACATTTGCATTATGGCAAACAAAGGATTAAAGATTTTAATTCAAAAATTTAACCGTTATTTTTTGAATTTCTTTGCAGGCATCTTCAACAAGCACTCAATCCATTTCTCAACATGTAGACACTACAAGAAAGAATATGGAGCAATGTGCGGCAAGAAGTATTAGTGGCCAGGGTAGTTTATCTTTCAGAGATCTGTGGGCAAGTGGAATTCATCAAAAGAGGCTATTTAAGTGCAAGTCTACATCATTTACACGTGCAGATTGGTGATTATTTTTGTTTTGTAATATATTGAATGTTTTGTACAAAGTGAATTTGGCAGAATGGATTACCCTTAGTCCTTGACAATATGGCAAAAGTCAATTATTTGTGCATCTATACCCCTATGGAATGCTAAAAGAACTGGGATGTTTATCCTTTCAACAACAAAAAATTGTTGCATAGTTATCCTCCTTAAATGGTTAATTTCAAATTTTTACCATGTATGTAATCTACAAAGCTGTTTAACAACAATGTTCAACGGGAATGTTCATTGGAGTTCGATTCTTAAGTGGCTAAGAAGACTCCATTCAAGTGATGTATTTTAAGTGTTATTTTGTGTTGTTTTGTCAAAAAAGTGATTAGTTTAGGGAAAGCCTTATGATTAATAAACGTATGGTAATTTATATGGAATTTTTCTTAACAAGTGCCATGTAGTCGCTTATTCATGGAGAAGATATTGTAGTTGAAATTATACATGTTTAAATGTATTCAATAATGCTATACAAACTCATTGACTATTTACTAGTGGTATGGTGGCCATAATACAAGGTGTATCATCCCTGCCACCTAATGTTTTGTAAATAGGAAGAAAATTATGTACACAAATAAACATGACATGATGCGGTTGTTTGGAAGAATATTTATAAAATAAATGTGATGAAATATTTCGTCAATATACATTTAATGTGTATAGGACTAATTAATTGATATAATATTAGTGTATTTGTGTGTTTATTAACTAGCATATCTATATTAGATAAATCTATGTAAAATATACGGAGAGGTATCATTCTCGAGACTCCCTTATTGGATTTGTGACATAAATAAGATAGACGCCTCAATAATGATACCTCTCGGCATATTTAACACATATTTATCTAAGATAGGTATGCTAGTAGCTAAACTCAATATATATTATATGATTCATTTTACTCTCCATTGATTATGTGTAATAATGCACTTAAAATAGTGAGGAATGCTTGCATGATGTCGTTGTCAATTATGCGATTCCATGTTGACTATACAAAGATTATGTTAAGCCAGTAGAGCCTTACATTATATGGATAAATATTATCTAGTATGGGGGCATTCCAATCCCATATATATATATATACAATTCGTGCCCCATACCTATATCAAATAGTTGCCCTCTAAGGTCATGGTTCTAGTTTCGTTTGGGGCAGCTATCTACTATCTCTATAGGCATAGGGCCTGACATCTATAGGAGCATCAATGAGCTGTCAGGCATAGATATTTGTAAATAGGAAGAAAATTATGTACTTATGTACACAAATAAACATGACATGATGTGGTTGTTTGTACGAGCATTTAGAAAATAAATATGATGAAATATTTCGTTAGTACACATCGTATTTGTGTGTTTATTAACTAGCAAACCTATATTAGATGACTCTATGTAAAATGTGTGGAGATGTATCATTCTCGAGGTGTCTTTATTAGATTTGTGATATAAATGAGATAAGCACCTCGAGAATGATACCACTCAACATATTTTACATAGATTTATTTAAGATAGGTATGTTAGTAGATAAATTCAATATATATTATATAATTCATTTTACTCTCCTAAGAAGTTCGAATTGTCAATATAGATTGTATTATTCATTTTTATTATTTTATAGAAGTTTGAATTGAAAGTAGATGTATATTATAACGTAAGGTCATTTCCACAAGCACGATTACTCTAACAATAACAATTTAAATATTTAAATACATATGTAATAAGAAAAAAATATATATTAGATACATGACACACTATTTAATATGTAAATCGATAGATAAATAGTTGAATATATATGATTGAAGTATAACAAATTAAGGTAAATAAGACCAAAATTTATTTTTCCTTATTTAAATGCCATGGTCGAGTTAAATGCATAATTCACAAAACCATTTGGAAAAAGATGTCATATTTATTTTTGTTAATACTTGTTCGATGTTCTCTACACCTTAAACTTTTTTGTTTGTTTTTCTTTATTGTTATTAATATATAAAAATATTTTCTACTTATTGATTTTCAAAAGTTGAGTTGGCTAATACAAGTGTATAAATTGTAGAAACCAAATTATATGTAAAATTATGTCAGCCATTTTTCTTTCACCGGTGAGGCATAACAAAAGCTGAGTTGGCTAATATAAATTTATAAATTGTAGAAACTAAATTATATGTAAAATAATATTAACGATTTTTTTTATGGGCACGCCATTAGAATCTTTCACTCACTTCTTATTGGTACAAGATTAATTAATTGCTATAGTATTTGTGTATATGTGGGATTATTAATTATTGGTATGGGACTAATCAATTATTATAGTATTAGTTTATTTATGTTTTTATATTTTGACATGATAACATAAAAGTAAAAATGTTTGATGTGATGGACGTGACTTATTCGTGCCCAAAATATTGTAATTGAAATTAAACATGTTTAATTGTCTCAATAGATGCTATATTAGCAATTGCTATATAAGTGTAAAATACACCATAGGGAATATTATTTGTTCTATTTTAATTATGAAGTATTTTTATATTTTTAATATAAAATATATGTTTTAAATACAAAATATTATTATTGCAAGTATCTTCAGAGAATAAATATGGTAGATTATTTAATTTAGTGTAGAACTTAATATTGGTATGAGACTAGTTATTTGCTTTGGTATTGATGTATTCATTAGTTATTGGTTTGTGATTATTTAATATCTATGGTACTAATGTATTTGTTTGTTTATTAATTAATTACTATGATATTAGTTTATTTGTATTTTTTATGTTATAATACTGACATAATAAATAAAATATTAAAATAAAGATACAATTGCTATTTAAGTGTAAAGTAAACCATATGGAATATTTTTCCCTCTATTTTAACTATGGATTATTTTTACATATAGATTTGTTTTACATATAAATTATTATTATATCTAGTTGAAATCAATAGATATTATATTAGCAAATTATCTTTAAGATGCAAACCAAATAGTACTAGACATTAATTTAATATTTTTAATATACAATATATTTTTTAAATACAAAGTATTATTATTGGAAGCATCTTTAGAAAAAAAATGGTAAATTATGTAATTTAGAGTAGACTCTTAATATTGGTATGAAACTGGTTAATTTCTATGGTATTGATGTATTCATTAGTTATCGGTATGTGATCATTTAATATCTATGGTACTATTGTATTTGTTTGTCTATTAATTAATTACTATGATATTAGTTTGTTTGTGTTTTTATAGTACAATATCGACATAATAAATAAACTATTAAATAAAGATACAATTGCTATATAAGTGTAAAGAACACCATATGAAATATTATTTTCTCTATTTTAGCTATAAAGTATTTTTATATATGGATGTGTTTTAAATATAAATATTAGAATATTTAATTAAAATCAATTGATGTTATACTAGCAATTGTCTTAAGGATGCAAATAAAAAAATACTAGACATAAATTTAATTTTTTTAAACATGAAGTATTTTTATATAAAAATATATATTTTTAAAATACAAAATATTATTATTAGAAGCATCTTTAGAAAATAAATATGATGAAATATTTCATTTAGTGTAGACACTTTATATTGGTACGAGACTAGTTAATTGCTATGGTATTAATGCATTCATTAGTTATTGGTATGTGATTAGTTAATTTCTATGTTACCCATGTATTTGTTTGTTTATTGGTTAGTTACTATGATATTAGTTTATTTGGGTTTTTACATTATAATATTGACATAATAAATGGAATACTCTAGTTGGCATGATCAAAACCCACCCCTTGCAGGACAACAATTCGCAACGGCAACTTAATTTTTCTACTTTAGTGCTTTTTGATGTTTTGTAATTGGATGGTGGTTCCTAGACTTTGTTGTTGCCTAGTTTGGCTTATGGGTTTGGGGGTGTGCTTCCATACCGCTTGATTTTTTTGTGTATTATCTTGTATCATTTTACTTGTTAATATACTATAAGATCTTATTCATAAAAAAATATTAAGATAAAGATAAAGATGGTTGATGTGATGGACCCATGATATTATTTTTTAATTGTTATAATATTAGTTTATTTGTATATTTATATTATAATACTCACACGATAAATGAAATATTAAAATAAAGTTAAAGATGGTGGTTAATGTGATGGATCCAGGATATAATATAAAATTAACAATACTGATTGATGCAATTAATCCAACATAAAATAAAAGATCTTAGTAGATGTGATGAGTTTAATATATAATAATAATAAAAATAGAAGATATATTATAAAGCTTAGATATGGTTATTAATCATCATTATTGATAATAAAGTGTAAAGATTTTTCATTAGAAATAAAATATTTTGAAATAAGACCACAAGAATATCTTGAAATTTTGAATTGTTTAAATGTATAAAAATGGAAGTATACGAACAAGTGTACATTGGTGGTGCAATGTAGATGTCAATAGGTAGTGTAGTGAGTGTCAGGAAGTAGAACGAGTTGTGGGAAACAAAATTGAAGAGCTTGAGAGGAGTTATCTACAAGTGGATATGAGTTGCAAATGTTTGGCTGATACAGAAATGTTGGGGCACTTGTAGGTGCACCTTTTTTTTTTGAATTTGACAAACAAACCCAAAGTCATCTTTGAGTATCATTAGAACAAGAAAGGCAGTGAAATGCACAGGTCAGAAAGGAAGCGAACTTTGGGGATACGTGTGAAAGTAAGACCTTGTTGTTCAACACCTCAAATATCTATAGTTGTTTTATCCAATGTTATACCTCAAGCTCAAACACAAAACCTAAAATTAATTAGAGTGATTTTCAATAAAGGGACTTGAAATTGTATGGAGTTGTCACTCCGATGTGGGACCTAAAATTATAAAATGGGAAATTTTAGGAAACCATTGTCTGCCCATAATTTGGATAACAAGAATGTTAAGTTTTTTTCTTAGGGTGTACTAGAACACAACAATCTTTGGGAGCCATATTTGTACCTTCGATTATATTTCCAAAAAAACAACACAAGTGGATTAGAAGGGGACACAACCGGTGAAACCAAGGGGTGTGATATTGTAGATGCTTGAAAGATTCTTCAAAGGTTTGTCCCATAACAATTCGCCACATATGAAGGTATATCCTTTGCAAGAGGCATTAGCCTAGGGACCACTAACGATAATGATAGACTTGTTATTGAAAAATGTTGTTTTATAATGGGGAAAGCCACTCGTAGACGCAAGTCAACAAGAGAAAGCAATATGGGGTCAAAGGAAGGGAGGCATCGAAGAAGCTAGAATGAAAGGAGCAAAGGTGATCTTGTGCAAGAGGAAGAGAGGTGATGAAGATGGGTCGTGGGTTATGTGAGAACACAACAAGCTATGGGACTCATTTATGGCCCAATATAATCTCGATGAATTTGTCAAAGCAAGAAGCGATAATTTTTAAGAAAAATCAACAATAGACGCAACAAATTTATCGGCAAAAGGCTTGGGAATTTGTGTATTGGACTATATTTTAAACAAAGCCTATCATGAGTAGCATGAGGTGCACACAACACCAGTGGATTTGAATGGAATACAACTGACAAATCCACGGGAGATGGTAATCCCGATCGAGAGACCCCAACAACTCAAATCCCTCCCCCACCATTTATGGTCCTCTTCCTTTTCGTAAGTCACACATGAATCACATGTTATTTGTGCGAACTGCTCAAAGTAGAAGAGGGGTGCTCACTACATGAAGGGACATATGAAAAAACTTGTTGATGTTGAGGTCATTCTTATACTAACATTCTTCCTTAGAATAATAAATGACAAATAAGTTAATTACTATTGTAGCTATTCATGATACTAGTTGGCATTGAAACAAGGGACCTAAAATCAATCGGAGCTATTATTGATAGAGGACATGAAAGTGTATGGTGCTATCATTCTAATATGGAATGTCGAATTGTATGGGGAGATTTTTCAAACAATGTTTGTCTAGAATTTTAATAACAAGAATTTTTTGTCGGCTTCGTAGGTTATGTGAGATCTCATCAGGATATGGGAGCCATGTTTGTACCTTCAATTATATTTCCAAAAGAGTCTCTCATACGCGGTACAAGGCGAGGCACACCACAAGTGAATTGGAGGGGGGGTTCCAGTATGAAGCCAGGGGAGATGGCCATCCCAATTGAAAAGCGTCCAACAACTCAAATCTCCCTTCCATATCTTAATGAACATACAATCCTCAAGACAATACATTAACGTGTCAACATGTATAGACATGGATTGTGAGGTTATCTAGACAGTTGCACACTTATCAATTAAAAAAGCTATCTTAAAAGTATGTAAACATCAAGTCTTTATTTCCCTTTTAACATTTCCATTTCAATTGATTTCCATTTCTTATGGCCATACTTGCCTCGTGAACATATTTGTGTTAATTTGTAACTTTATTGTTACAAACTTAGATATTCACGATTAATACAAACTATTACAATATTATGTGTTTTAATAACATATGTGTTGCGCTAATACAACCAAATTTTTTTGTAAACATAATGAAATTAAAAAATACTTGAAAACATAAAAACATGGAATTCGACACATTGTAGTGGTAAAAGCAAATTCGATAACTTTAGAAATTATTATTAAAATATAGGTTGCATGGAACAAATTCAATAACTTTTTTGATTATTAATAAAATACAGGTCGTATACATTAGAACATAGGGGACATTAATTGCAGACACACAACCAATCAAAAAAATGCTTCAACTATTGCAGAAGCAAACAATACAAAAAAATGAGAGCAATATTTACAAAAATTGAATCTTTGACATTGTTCAACAGACTCGAAAGGAATAACATGTATACACATTTTCATGAGCGAACTTTTTTAGACAAGCATTATATATAAATTCCATTATACCAAAAAAGTACAAAACAAAAGATAGTGTTGGGTGACACTCTTATGAGGGGAAAAACATGAAGTGGAGATGTCATCTCACAAGATACTTGTGGGCCTTAGATCCATAGAATGTTGGGAATAAGGAAGCAAGTGGAAATAACGCACTAGTTTGGCCAACCAAAAGTGAATGATGGGAGATGCCGAGAGAATTTCAGGGGCAAACACGATGACCCACACTGAAGAGAAGAGTGTAAGAACGAGGGATTTATGTGTTTCTATAATATTTATGGCGATTAGATTTACTTTTTAATAGACCATAGAGAGGGTAAAACAAAAGTCATCTCATGCAATCTTCAATGCATAAAACATAAAAAAACAAGATGATTTGGGGAATTGAGATGAACAATTTTCTGAAACACGAAAAAACAAAGGCATCTGTTAGCTTACAACACTAATCAAACCCGATTCTAGAATCGTCCATGTTTGACAAATGGTGATGGAAGGCAATTGAAGTGGAGATGCTTCATAATAAGTTTATATGATTCCAAGAAAGGTAGCTATCAGAAAACTAAGTGTTATGTACATGGATCTTGAAGCTAATACGACATCAAAGGAGCTACTAATTCAAATAATGGGAGAATATTTTGTTGGGAGTAACCTAGATCACTCTGCAACTTCAACTAATATGGCATCATAGGAGCTACTAATTCAAATAATGAGAGAATTTTTTTTCTAGGAGTAACCCAGATCACTCTGCAACTTCAACTAATACGACGTCAAAGGAGCTACTAATTAGAATAATGAGAGAAGATTTTGTTAGGAGTAACCCAAATCACTCTGCAACTGCAAACTTATTTCTCTTTGATATGCGAAGGGATAGAAAATTGGGTATCATTCGAAAAATATCTTGTGGTCATCAAACCATCACTAACCAACCAAATCGATAAACCTATGTTTGTGCACTCCACCTAACTCCTTTGACAAATGTGGGTGGCTCTATAACCACCTATGTAGCAAGTACCAATTTCAACAACAACTCCAACTACATCTACACAATCATATTCAATGTAGCTATCATATCCAATACCACATCCACATCCTTCGAAAAAGTAATCATCTCAAAAATTTGAAAATTCTGATAGGGTTTTTTGGGGCCAAGGAAAATTTGAAGACTAATTTTTCTACAAGTAGAGATTGGTTGGATAAAAATTCATAAAGGGAAACTATTTAGTTATGCAACCGGTATATTGAAATTTTAAAAGGATGGTAAGTTGATACATTACTTACTTGAAAACCCACAAGGGTGGCTAAGTAGTACATAGCAAGTAAAAATCGATAAACAACACTTTTTATGAGATTACAAGCAAAACTTCAAGTGCATTGAAATGGAATACCAATGCAATAACATGATCCACTGCCCAATTTTGAAGAACTCAAAACCTGAGTAAATGTTGTCTTTTTATTGGTATGAGAAAATTGTTTAAGTTAAAAAAATTATTATAAGGGCTTTGGGAATATAGTTTGTATATATTTTGTATGTAAATGATTCAAGTAAATATGTAATAATTGAGGAAATGATATTCAAGTATATTGTAAGATAAAATAAAGTAATTTAAAACTAGGCTGTAACAATTCCAAAGCAAGATGAAGAAGCTAACATGAATAGTTAATTTATATGAATAGTATGTTATAAATATTTGTAATGTTGGCATGGTTAAAAATGGTTTTCCTAACCCTAACATACTTTGTTTATGAGTATATATGAAGGAAAAATTGCAATGGTTTACTTCTATGTTGTTACCTAGGTGAGGTTATATTATATCATTCATGTGCATGCATTGTAATATGAATTCACAATTAATTAATGAATTGAATTTTTGTGAAAGCTTTATATGAGGTTAATTTCTATGAAAAATGTTTCTTTGGCATCAAAATACAAATTTATCATCTCTTGAAGGGTTTCCAAGGATCACTACTAATATTTTGTCTCATTTTTATATTATATTTGATTAGTTATTATTTTGATCTATTTTTAGAAATCATTACTTTTTTTTTCCTAAGAACTTTGTTTGGAAGGAGTCCAAATATTATGAATACATTTCAGTTGGGAAGAATTCAAAGATTGTTAAGGTTATTCTCAATAAGGGCCTTGAACTTCTTGAAAGATTTGAATAACCCAAACTTCTTCAGAAAATATATTTGTGTCTTCCTAAAGTAATCATCTGTGAAAGACACATAGAAACCTAACTTTCTAAGTGAGGGTACATTTACCGGTCCAAACACATCATTGTGTATAACTTGCAAAATTCCATTTGCACTAGTAACAATAGTGGGAAACTTTTCCCTGTTTTCCATACACAAAATGTTGACAAAATTCAAATTCCAAGGGATAATCTGAAATCTGTTGCACCATGCCTTTTGATTGTAAAGCATGCAACACTTTTTCATCAATATGGCCCATCTTTTGATTCCAAAGCATGGATTTCTCTTTCGGGAGCAATTTATCCTTCTTTGATTCAATCTTGGTCTCTAAAATGATAAAAATTTTGCATGCACTAGCCATCGTGCTTACATCAATCTTAAACAAAATTCCTATGTGCACACCTCTTTCCAAAACCATGGCTCTGCACACCATCTTGCATCCACCTTGTTGAATGAGACTTGTACACAAACATCATTCATCTTGCTAACAGAAACCGAAGTTCTTGTAAGTTCAAGAGTATGCAAAACCTCTAATAGAGTCTTGATCCTCCCATATCTAAACTTCACTCTTCCTCTTCCCACGATCACGTAGTTTGATTTCCCCCCCAAGAGCACTTAACCACCATCATGAGTTTCATACTCATTGAACCACATGATGTGAGGATTCATATGAAAAGATTCTCCCAAATCAATCAATTGTGCATCATTACGTGCATGCACAATTAAGGTTGCAAGATACATGTCTCCTCTTTTATTTGCGCACCGCTCCTCCATATCTAGAACACACATCATCAAGGGACTTCTTGTCATTTTTCATCTTATTCTCCTTGAAATGTGTCGTTTTATCACAAATCCATCACTTCTTCATATTACTTTTTGGAGTCCTAGATCTACCTCTAAATTTAGCCTAGTACACCACCACTAACTTATCCCATAAAATCTTTACAAATTTCTCACTAGAGACATTCAACAACACAAATTTAGATAAACATAACCTAACAGAGATTTTTGCCTTCCTATCAACCTTGTCCCACTCTTCCTGTGTCAACCATGTAGGTGTTATTTTTGACATGACAATTCATTGATCTCTCTTTTTCTAGAGATTCTCCATCTTGAGTTTCCATAGCTCAAAGTTTTGTCCATTGAATTTGTCAATCTCAATTATGTTGCTTCCTATTATATTCAAGATTCTACAACACAACACAAATCTCAAAAATGTTTAAAGAAAACAATCAAAACCCTTACTTATCGTAACATTGGCTTTGATACTAGATGTTGGGGATTTCAACAACCATTATGAAATAAAATAAATAGAGAAAGAGAAGCAAGTAGAGATATAATTAACTAAATGGAATATGTAGAAAAGAGAAAATATTTATCCTGGGAAAACCCTTTCAGATAAATAAACTCAGTCAAAATCTTTCTTATTGTATTAACTTAAACTAACTTACAAATATACAATATAAATCCTTCAAGGCACTGTAATACAAGACTTGCATACACAGTCAACCGTGTTATGGCATTCAACCTTCCATCACTACCCTACATTGAATTCTCCTTTCCAAATATTCTAGAGCGATCATAGAATTCTTACAACTAACTTGTTTGTCTAACCTCTCCCATAGATAGAGCGTGCATTCATATAGCCGTGGACCTCCTTAAATTAGCACTTATTTGCACCGTAGATCATCCAGGGAAAAATCCTTAAAATAAGACTTAAATCATAGTCATTGCTTTTTCCACAAGACTCGTGTTGACCAATTAACAAGTGTCAATGCCACCACCCATATTAAATAGATTGATGCATAAAAAATATGAGTTATCCTTCAATTTTTTTTTTGACTCAACATCAAGGTTGTCGAGATCCCCTAATGAAAAGGAGAATATCAAAATCAAGGAGGATATCAACCTCAAGGGGGGATATTAATATCATAGGCAAGTCCATTCACAAAATCATCAACCTATCGTGTGCACATGTGTAAGGAAATGAATCATATAACATTAAATTTCCATCAAAATTAAAAAAGAGAAACTTAGGTGTTCTTATTAAATCAAATATAAGGGAAGCACAACACAAATGTTTTCCAACTTAAAATAAACAAAGGCAATATAAAATCATACATAATGTCAGTGTGATGAATAATTGTCCAAAATAACATGAAAATATACATGTAGTTACTCAGATGCAATGCAAAAAAAATAGACCCCAACATTTTGTGAGTGTTAGTTATGGTCCTGTGAAGAATAGAGGTTCTTTGTTGAGATGCGTGTAGGGACTAAAATTCAAAAGTTCTAAGATTACGAATACCTAGATGACAACAGAGAAAATGTGATGATAAATGAGGCTACAAACTTAATCAAATATATTGAAAACAATGATAAAGGAAGAACAATAATATGGTGGGACGATTTCCAAAGTCATGTACAAATATATGTGGATATTGGGAAGGAACGAACATAGATTCATGGTATTGGGTGCACATAATTTCATCTGCATTGAATCCACTACTAGAAGTGTGATATATGTACCAAAAGATCCAGGGAGAAACGAACACTTGGAACCATATGTGACAATATTTCATACAAGCATTTGTCTTTGAAAATTAGAATCCTTTCACTCATGCAACTATGAAGAAAGTTTAGATTTTTATATGTTACGCTAGGTTAAACTTGGTGAAGACAATGTTGAATGATACAGTAAAATCTAGGAAATTAATGAATTTGTGGTTGCAAAAAACAACCGCGTGAATATATGGAGCCAAAAGGAATGTTTGAACCAGAAAGAATTGCATAAATTATGAAGGAAAAAAACAAGGATAAAATGAAAGAAGAATAAGTGCAGAACTTAAACGAGAAAGAATAACACGGGTAACATGATGTACAAGACACCATGAAGGAAGAAATTTCAAACTTCATAGAGATCTCTTACAATATAAGAAAGTAAAACTCAAAATGGTAACTAACAAGCCCAAGCCCCTTCGCTTAAGCGAACTGCCGCCTTGAAACAATGCTTGGTTGATGTGCCATGCAAAGTTTCTCCGACACAAATAATTTCCTATGATTGCTTGCTCTCTATTGAGGATTTGCAGGAAGTGGCCATGTAAATGATCAATGACAAGGCGCCCAACTAGGATGGATTTCCCTACAAATTTTACAAGGCTCTTTGGGACACTGTTGGGCCGGATCTTGATCAAGTTTATATGGAAGGTTTCCAGTCTCAGAATCTTGCCCCCTATATCAATAAAGGGAATATCAAATGCATCCCTAACCCTGGAGACCCCAAGTTGATAATTAATTGGCATCCCATCACTCTACTTGACGTGCCATACAAAATCATTGTCAAAGCTCTTCTCGTTTGGTTGTGACACATCGTCCATGTCATTGTTCTTCCTAAACAAATTGACTTCATTCAAGGGTGATATATCCTTGACAACATCATTGCAGTGTGGGAGGGCATGGAATGGGATTGCAAATCCAATCAACAAGCCCTCTTGATCAAAATTGATTTTGAGAAGGCTTATGACTGAATATAAGTAACTTTCATGCTTGCCGTGCTCAAATCCTTGCGTTTTGGTCTGAATTTCATTCAAACTGTCAATATGATCTTTGCGCACGCCTCTTCCCATATCACCATTAATGGTCAAAATTCAGAGTCAGTTGGTCTTTTTAGATCCATCCAACAAGGATGCTCCCTTGTGCCAACCCTCTATGTTCTAGCGACCAAAGAATTTAGATACTTGCTTGCCCAAGCTCAATCCTAGGGGCATTTCAGGGGCATTGCTTTGCCCTCTGTTGATGGTTCTCAGGTACTCAATGTCCATTTCAGAGATGACTCCTTCATGATGCTCATTGAAGAGGAAAGTAACATTAACAACACCATGCAGTGCCTAGAAACCTTCTGTTTAGCACCTGGCTCTTCCATCCAATGGCGCAAAATGAAATGCTATAGAAATTCCTTCCTTCCCACACCCACTACTTGACATCCTATGATTGGAAGATGCTTAACCACAGAGACATGTTTAAGTTCCTTGGCATTGATTTTTCTTTCCAAGCTTCTCTTGCGGAGCTCTGGTAATATGTTGTGCAACGTGTGGCCCAGAAGCTAGAATATTAGATCACCAAGCCATTGTCTTTAGCATGTAAATTCCATATTTGATCCAAAGTTCTTGAAGCCACACATGTTTACTATTCCTCTTGTTGGGTCTTGTCTAAGAAGTCTATGTATAAGCTTGAAAAACTACTTAAATACTTCTTGTGGACCAATTCTTCTTCCGGTAAAGGTTTTCACAAAGTTTTCTGGGAAACTTGTTACCTTCCCAGAGACTCAGGTGGCTTAGGCCTCATTGAAATTTTATGGAAAGTACAAGCGCTCTGTGCCAAATGGATTATCCAAAGCACAGATGGAAAGGAAACTGTTGTATATATCTCCCCCTGGGTTAATATAGTCAACACAAAGTGTCGACATGCGAAAATTTGAACCCAAAGCGTGGGCTGGGGGTGCATAACACAAAGTGTCGACACGCCAAAAGTCACGCCCATGGCGCAAGTAAGAAGATGTTGACACGCCAAAATTCACGCCCATGGTGCAGGTTGGAGGCGCAAAGCGGAAGATGTCGACATGCAAATGGATGTGCCTATGGCGCAGGTAAGAGGATGTCAACACGCCAAAAGTCGTGCCCATGGCGCAGGTTGGAGGCGCAAAGCGGAAAATTTCGACATGAAAATGGATGCACCCATGGCACAGGTAAGAAGATGTCGACATGCCAAAATTCGCGCCCATGGTGCAGGTTGGAGGTGCAAAGCGGAAGATGTCGACATGCAAATGGATGCACCTATGGCGCAGGTAAGAAGATGTCGACATGCAAAAAGTCGCGCCCTGGCGCAGGTTGGGGGCGCACATTAGAAGGCGTCAACACCACATTTTCAGCACCTATGGTGCACTTAATAGTATGTTGACATGAGGATAGTTGTGCAGAGGCGCAACATTTTGAGCGTTGACACCCTGACAGGAAGCAAACCCTGACCCAGATATTCAAATGGCCATAACTTTTCACAGGAAGCTCAGATTCACGCAAGGTTGGACTTTTTGGAAAGCTTACAAGGTCCTCTATCCAACTACTACTGGATATATTTAATTGGATGCAAAAAAGTTCTTCAAAAATGAAAAACACAATTTGCCATTTTTTGGGTTTGCTAAGGTCCTCACCTATCGCCATAATGAGATGAATTAAATGCAACTTGGAGGTGGTTGGGGTAGATTTGGAATTCCTCTCTCTTTTCTCTCTCATTCTTCCTATAAATTGTAAGGAGGGGATTCTTTCTAAAGGTTGGACATTCTTGTTTTGCCCCTCCCTTCTTCTCTTTGGCAGGTGAATTTGTGGAGTTCAAACCTCCCATCTAAAATTGTAATGCAACTTTGCCTCTTGGCATTTTGTAGTGTATTGTATCAATCTTTGGAGCAAATAATGCATGACTGTGGATGATTCTCAACCCTCTCCGTGTTCATTTGCACCCTCTTGATCTTTCACTGCAAATTTTGTTATCTGTGCATGATCTTGCATTGCATTTTAATGATTTGTGTTTATTGGCAAGACAGGTGTTCTTCATTCCTCGGTGCATCACCTTTGCTAGTTTAGGTTTTATTTTATACATCTTCTTACCCTGTATCCTTGGAAAGTTAGTTTAGGTTTTTGAGTAAACCCTCTGCATTTTTACATGTGCATCTGAACAGAGGAATATGAACCGGCCTTCATCCGAAGAGCTTTTCCGATTTCGCAAGGTCCCACACTTGGGAAAAGCTCCATGTTATGAAATTGCACTGAGAGTCTCAACCCATCGAGTTGCAAACATTCAGGGGTGCTGTGATTCGCCATCAACAGAAACATGGAAGGTGCTCCTTCGAAATGGTATTACAGAAGGAACCCAATATGGCAACACTTCTTGGAAAGACATTGGCTTTTCCAATCTTCTCATTCCTCCTATTCCAATCAGAGTGGTGGGTACCTTCATGCTCAAAATCATTTGGAAATCTTGGGAGTGAATTAAGCCATGGCTCTGATGGAATGAAAATGGCTTCCATGACGGTCTTTCATTTAATCTCCACTCTTTGTGGTGGTCTCTCGTCATTCAATTCTAGGATCGTTGTCTAGCCGAGGTGCCTTGGATTCCTGATCTCCACCACTTTAAACACGTAATTCACACTATCTAATATTTTTTTACAAAAACACTTAATCCTGACTATCCTGGAAAGAGCTCAAAGTGCAGTAAAAATTGGATCTACCAGAAAAAAATATTATCAATGACATCATTTCCTTTTCCCCAGATCACATGATCTACAAGATCGTTGTTCTTCATACTCTTCCACGGTGGCCGGATTGGAAATGGTATGTGGACACCCTGTTTCACAATTATTCAACTAGCCAAGGTTATGCTTGGCTTTTTCCACATCTTCCCATGGTGGGAAAACTCAATATCTGGCGGGGAGTTTGATCCTCGCCATCAATCTGGAAAAGGATTGTTATCACTGAAAAACAACACCCTCCTATTTGTCATGCCTGTGTGAATGAGCAACCAATGCTTTTGGGTAACATTGGACCATCTCTCAAGCTGTGGGATTTGCAGGCTTGAGATGATCCTCTAGAGAAGGTTGGTTTCTGCTCCTAAACTACCTGCCACAAGTTACTCTCAGTGCATGCAAACTATCTAATCCTACTCTAACCTTCCAAGGGACCACATAGAGAGAGAATTGAAAATAAAGCGTACACAAAAGAGGTGATACACCAGAAAAGGAATTTTTTGATCATAATCACAACTACCTAAAGTGGAGAGAGGTAAGAAATAGAGAGGATGGACAAGATACATCACATACCAAAGATGAAATTCACATAGAACACCCCTTCAAACCCATTAAACATAGCTCCCAAAACCTGTAATAAACATCAAGAAAATGCACAGTATACCCTGCAATGGTGAGAGGCAAGAAGAGACAATAAAATAAGCAAAGGATGGACCAAAATGCATCACGAAATATATTTTATTACTCCATGAGTTCACACAGTACATCATTAGTGGGCAAGAGGCAAGAAAATGCCATTACAAGGCAAAGAGAGGATGCTTAAACTCCACATTCAACCCTAGAGAAGAAAGAGAGAGGGGGCCAGGAGAGAAAAATGACCAACTCTTTTACAAATGAGCTCAGGATTACAATTTATAGAATTGAGAAGGAGAGAGAGAATAATAATACTAAATTTTTCTTTTCAACCACTTGTAAGTTGTCATAAATGGATGAAATGATGAAATTTTGCTTGCAAAAGGCTCCCCATATTGTCCCATAACTCACAGTAGTGAAAAGTTTCTGCCCATGATTCATTAAATGCATATCCAACTACCAATTAAAACATTGTTATGATCCTAGCACGTTTTCCTTAAAATCACCATCAAATATTCATTAATATTTGCATTTCTTGATTGTTGTGCATCGGGCTCAGGGTCACGATTCCAATGAGACCAATGTTGTGAAAATCCATTAAGGATTGCAAAAGTTATGATCTTCTGAGTGTGAGCATCTATTTTGGGTTTGCCAGAGATTTCTTACCTTTTACGGGACTGAGTATTAATTCCTTAGGGTTGGAGATGTTCCTTTTCCTTTCACCTACCTACCCTCATTAAAATTGAGAAATACGATTCCCATTGCATAGAGGACGTTGATACCTTTCCAATGATATAATTTTTATCAAATTTCGAGCACTAGATCAAAATTTATGCCCATTCAAAGTTTCGCGCGAAAATTGTCGTTTTCCTTTGTTCCGCGGATTTTCCAGTTTTTCTACAACAGTGCGCAGATTTGGTGTTCTGCGGATTTCTGAGGATTTTTTTGTGGACTTAAATCATCTGCGGCTTCCGCGGATTTCTAAGGCACTTTATTCTACGGACTTTGTTTCGCGACTCTTTTTGTTACTTCAATTTTCTGCGGCTTCCGCGGATTTTTGTGGCATTTTGTTCTGCGGCTTTTTCGGCGGACTTTTTTTTGCAGCTTTTTCCGCGGATTTGTTTTGCGTATTTTTTTCTCACTTTTTTCGCTATCTCCTAAGAATTTTCTTGGATTGGCGAGTTAGAAAAAATGAAGTAGAGAGCCCCAAAGTCACATTTTCCCAATTTTACTCATTTTTCTCAAATTTGGCTAAGAAATGAACTCCTTTGCCTCTAGAAGAAGGGAAATGCACGAAATGACCCCCAAGTCCCAGAAATTATTGCAAGTGCTCAAAAATTATGAAAACTTACTTGAAAACCCTAGACTCAACCATGAAGCTCTATCAATTGCCCAAGTTTAGTTTTCTCCAGCCGTCCATTTTACCAAGGGGGTAAAAATGGGTAACAAAGATATTTTTAACAATTTGGTCCGCCTGTGTGGAACCTAAAATTGCACACTTTATGTGGTGTGTTCTTCCCAATTTCACATTTTGGTCCGCCTGAAGTAGAGAGCCCCAAAGTCACATTTTCCCAATGTTACTCATTTTTCTCAAATTTGGCTAAGAAATGAACTCCTTTGCCTCTAGAAGAAGGGAAATGCACGAAATGACCCCCAAGTCCCAGAAATTATTGCAAGTGCTCAAAAATTGTGAAAACTTACTTGAAAACCCTATACTCAACCATGAAGCTCTATCAATTGCCCAAGTTTAGTTTTCTCCAGCCGTCCATTTTACCAAGGGGGTAAAAATGGGTAACAAAGATATTTTTAACAATTTGGTCCGCCTGTGTGGAACCTAAAATTGCACACTTTATGTGGTGTGTTCTTCACCAAGACCTTTCGTTTGGTTCACATCTAGTTCATCTGGAAGTGTTTGACCCTAAATGCCCCTTTTATGGACATTTGGACACCTTTTCTCACTTGTTCTAGTACTTCCGCAAAGCCCAGAGGGCTTGGAATTGGATTCATTCTTTCTTCGTCCCTTTTCAACTGGAGTGCTTCACTTGGAAACATGTGCTCTTAGGAGACAATCCTTGAATTCACCGCACAAATTTTCCCATATTTAACATGCTTTCAGAGGGGAAATCTTATTCTAGTTATGGAAAAAAGGAATTCTTTTTTATTTGCTAATGTTGAAGGTGATTAACAATTCTCTATTTATAACAAGTCTGTGGTTATTACGAATGTCTTGTTGTAGATTCAAGTTCAAGCCAACAAAGTGGCAATTGAGGTGGAGCACCAATAAACAATCTTTCGCCACTGGGGTCACACCCCTTATAGTGTTGCTAGAGAACCTCCATCCCTCTCTTGACATTCCTTGTCACATGACAGTGTTAGTGGGCACCAAAGAGGTGGTGGCTGCCGGAGCTGCTCTCAACGTTGTTCTTCTAGTCGTGCCCTTTTTTCCCCTCATATTCATCCTCCTCAGAGGAATTTCTCTCATCTACCTTCAACTCACCACCAAGGATGCTACCCCCTTACGACTACCCAACCATCTTAGATGCGGCTCACCAGTTGCCCCTGAGCCACACACTCATGACGGTTGGAGCCTCCCGCCTCTACCTAAAAAATTTCCAAGGCTAGCTCTCGCCATCTCTCCCTCTCATGTCCCTGCTGAAGAAATAGAATAAGGAAGTCAACTCTACTCTGGTTGGGATGTGTCAGATAGTGGAAAAGATCTACATGGTTCTTGTTGGCATGATTAGGACCCACCCTGCAGGAAAACAATTCATAGCGGTGGCTTAATCTTTCTACCTTTGCACTTTTTGATGCTTTGTAATTGTCCTTATTCCTAGGCTTTTCTTTTTCCTATTATGGTTCGTGGTTTTGGGGCAGATTTCCATACCACCCATTTTTTTGTGAAGTACCTTATATCATTTTACTTGTTAATATAATATAAGATCTTATTCATAAAAAAAGGCAACCATGGTAGAAAATTTTGTATGGAGTGTTTTACATGATATACTTAAAATATGGGGGGAAAATACGGTTCATTTTTTAAATGTGATAGCAATTTTTGGCTTATGTGAGACTACATGGGTACATTTCCCACAATATTCAGTGAAATCAAAGGTGTTGATCCATCTTTGGGGGAAGTGGACATTAATTTGAAAGATGGTACATGATAGATAAAAAAGAGGCCATATCAGTTGAATCTGGACAAAAAGCTAAAATTAAAACATGAAATAGATAGAATGGTAGATGTTGGATTGATCTATCCAATATCAAAATTAGACTGGGTAAGTCCTATAGTTGTTCACTTGAAGAAAAGATGAGAAATTTAAGTTTGTGGCAATTATAGAGACAAACTGAAGCATGTGTGAATGATTCATTTCCTATATAGTTCAATAGATGAGATAATAGAAGAAGTTGCATGCCACAAAGTATATTAGTTCATAGATGGGTTTTAGTGTCCCTATCATTGTATTCCCATTATTAAAGAAGATTGATTGAAGAGTTCATTTTCTACTAAACAGGGATCATTTACATAAAAAATATCTCGTCTATTTTATGAGCCATAATCCCCCATGTATAGAAAAGAACTACACAACAATGGAGCAGGAAGCATTCACTATGCTATTCACACTACATAAGTTTTAACATTGTTTTCTAGCTACACTATTCAATTTCTATATGGATCATCAAACATTGAGATTCCTTATAACCAAGACATTGCTAGGAGGAAGGATTTTTAGATGTTGAATCTTGTTTACGAGTATCAATTCAAGATTAATGTGAAGCATAGGAGGGAACATGTTGGATCTGATCACTTAAGTGAAATGTAGTCAAGGAAAGATCCATGGGACATAAACAAGACTCTTATGATTCACACTTGTTTTGAGTGATAGTTATTCTAGAGCAACTGGAATAGAATTCCATATTCCTTCAATATAGAACACTAGCATAACACCATGTAGATAAGGAGAAAAAAAATTGGTCACACATGATATTTCATTCACACTTGTTAATGAATTTCGATATAAACTTGGCAAGTATGAAGTGTTGTGAAGAATTTTATTCGAATATGAGATAGGTTCTATTCTAAATGAAGCATGCGAAAGAGTAGCAGGAGGCCACTTTCAATATAATTTTTTTTGTAAAGTGGGTTATGGTGGCCAACTATTTTTAAGATGCACATCCCATAGCCAAGTACTGCAATGTTTTTCAACAGGTGGGTAGACCAACACATCAATATGAGATGCATTTACATTTATCCCTCGCATAACAATCATAATGTTTGGATTGATTTTCTAGGGCCTATTAATCCACCTTCAAAATGATCAAATGTTCAGTACATCATCATAACACTATTATTTTATTGAGTTGAAACAACTCATACACCAAATTTTACAAAAAAACATGTTGTGAAGTTCCTCTATAAAAAAAAGCTTCACATGGTTTGGATATCCATAAAGATTGATCAAGTGATTGGAAAAATTTCTAAACAACACTATAAAAACATTGATTTAAGAATTTATGACCTCACACCAGATGATTGCAACATATCATCCACATGAAAATGGGTAGTGAAATATTTTAACATACAATTGAATCAATGTTGAAAGAGGTGATTGGGAGAATCAAATCCCAAATGTATTCTTATAGTACATGTTAATTAAAAATGAGCCACGAGACACACATCATTCAAGTGGTGTGTGGTATAGAAGTTATAATGCCAATGAAATATATTATTTTTAACCTAAGAATTATGATGATCACAAGGATTGAGAACAAGGCGTCATTCGAAACTAGACGGATGTAAGTAGTGTGATTGGAAGAGACACATATGTTGTTGAACTAGACTCAAGAAGTTCATAAAATGATTCAAAAATCACGGCAATAAGAAAATTTGTGAATGAATAAATTCCATGAAGGATAGTTTGTACAAAAGTATAAAAGTAGATTCAAGGCCCACCCCTCGATGTTGATAATAAGATGGAAAGGTCCTTATGTAATTCATGATATGACAAATAAGGTAATAATAATATGCAATATTAGTAGGGAAATATCATTCAAGAAAGGGTAAATGGTAGTTGGCTCAAGCCCTACTATCAATAGAAACAAGGGGAAAAAAAATAAATAATTATTGTTGAGCACAAGTTAGGGTAGGAGTTGCATTCCAACAAGTTTGGAAATAAAAGTGTTAAGAGGATTTTGACTGTTGCAAAAAAGGAAGTAGAAGTGAAGTTTGAGAAGTTATTGATCTAGAAACTTGTTCTTAGTACAAGAGGGAGTGTGTAGAAGGTGTGAAATTCCTCTCAAGAATCTAAGAAGTCTTAAAAATCAATTATTTTTGGGAATAAGGTGAGTAAACAATACAAATTTGAAATGTGAAAAAATAATCTAAAGAATTTTTTTGAAGGATAGTTTGTATAAGAAAACTGCTGGTCCTTGCAAAAGTAAATTGAACCTTTTTACCTTACTTTTGCATAAGAATGTAACTGATATCCATTCCTTTATTATTTATTTTTTATTATGTTTTAAAAATGTCGCGATACCTAACGGGGTTCGAAAAATCGTTTAGGACTTAACACGATAGTGACAACAAATAATAATAATAATAATAATAATAATAATAATAATTAAATCGAGGGGTCGAGCACGAGAGTGATCAATACTATGGAAAAATATCTTGAAGGCAATAAACAACAATCAACAGGAGGTTCGATATAGCAAGAACAAGGTTTTCCTTTAATAAGATAATCGCAAGGGACGCTGTGGGGCCAGCAACCAAAACATCGACACCGACGCAAGCAAGTAAGCTCAACAAGACGAAGACACCAACGTTTCAAAGGAAACACAACGGCGTTCAGCCCTTAGAAGCACAGTCGTCACAGAATAATAGAGCAATGATGAATGGGGCATTACATTCTCCTCCCCTTAAGAAAGCATCGTCCTCGATGCGACATAACACAGGGGAAAATAAATGGTACGTAACAACAAAAATAAATAAATACAAATATGGGTGCAGTTACATTCTAAGGTTACGATTTCTGAGGCACATGCACGGCCACGGGGTGGCCTTAGGAACAGTTGGCAGAAATTTTAGCTTCCAAGGTTCTGTGAAGATTGCCAGTTCCCTCTTATTCATTATTTCATTAGTCTCTTTTCCATTAACATTATTTTTAGTTTATTTTTTGTAAAATTTTCATTGTCAAAGAGTTTTAGTTTATTCCTTATTGTGGGTACCCCAACATGAACTGCTACACAATCACCCTATCGAGGTCAGACAAGACACTACAGATTAACAAACACATAAGTATATACTTCATGACTATATTACACCACAAAAGATTACTCAAATACGGAAGGGAATAGGCACGGTCCACATAACATAGTGCTTGTCACACTATTATGACTGACAAATAGAATACTTGAGCAAGGTGTACTACGACAACCAGACATTTCCTCGATTCCACAGATGAAAAATTCACATAACCCCAAACAAAAGCTACAGGTACATAGGGTACACCTGGGAGCCACAACCATAACCAACTATTATGAGCACACATACATCATAACACTACCCGAAGTATCAGAAAATAACCACCTACTCCCAAGTATTACAAAGCAACTCCATATAATTCCAAAGAGAAAGAAACATAGTGCCAAAACCAAGTCGGGTCACTCAACCATAGAGCGCCATCAAGAACATCAGGTCACTCAACCATAGAGTGTCATAAAGACTAACAGGTCACTCAACCATAGAGAACCGTCTCCTTTCTCCTTTTAAAGAGGCCGGGTCACCTTATGGCCCTAGGCACATAGAGCCACGTCACCCCCAACCCAAGTGACATAATAACTCGTGGTCCAACAACCCGCTAGTATCTGTAACTCCTTGGGACGTACCCCCATACAACGAAGCGGGTCCATGGGCCCAACCATTCCATGGTGCATCCCATGACCCTATTCCACACATCACGACAATAGAACCAGCATAACAATCCAATCAGAATGCCAAGTGGCAAAGTACAAGCCTTGGGCAAGGCGGTAATATCTTTAAAATTTAAAAGAAGATTCAAAACCAAGAAAACAACTGACCAAATGGCCTTAGTTAGTGCAAAAATATGCGTGTTAGTACCCAAAACCATGGAAATGCCCAAAATGTAAAACATGGAAAATAAGAAAACTGTTGGTCCTTGCAAAAGTAAGGTAAAAAGGTTCAATTTACGAATAAAATACACATATAAGAATATCACATTACTATGACTACGTGGCCTTATCTGACCACCAAAGGGGTACTCAACGAGTTGCTAGCACTCGGAACATCGAGCCTCAGCTCGTAAAAATACATATCAATGATACAACTGTCATCATCTCAATCTGAATCATCTTGCCACAACTTCAACAAGGCTCAACATAGTCAAAATAACATAGGTAGAGTCCATACGACAACCATATCGGGAGAGAGAAAGAAAGTACATGTCACCATCTACTGAGCCTAAGGTGTCCGCGAAACACAATATGCATGAAACCGTTGAGCAAGTGCCACACATACCAAACGAACAAAAGTGGGTTTTCAGCCTATGTAAGGTTCCACTTCCTATCTCGTACTCGGCTTGAGTGACTGGTCAATGGTACACATTTTCTCACTCCATACATACATAGTTTACCGATTTCCCTCAGGGCCGGTTAGTGTAAGGCTCTGAACATAACATATAACTACATCACTAACACCATGGGGGTACACACATAGCTACCATAACGTCTCAGGTATGGTATGTATACAGGGTAGATCACAATCATACATTCACCGGGCGCAATACATCACTTTACCACATTCTGCACCCAAAGTGCAATCACTATACGATAGGGTTCATACACTCACCGTATGACCCTAAGTCACGACATGAATCATTACATATTACACCAATCATACATATGATGGACACAGTAACAATCACAACATAACATTCATTTGCTACATACAAGGTGATACACACATTTCTTCAAAACATGGTAAAACATCATGATACAACTTAATTCACTTTACATCAATTCAGTCATACACATTTCGACACACCCACATATCACAATATGAAACAATACTTCAACACTCCATCATCCACATTAGAATTCTTTTCACACCTCACAAGCAGTATTTTGCATGTGGACTCTTCATAGAATCCACAAGGAGAGAGGACACTCCCATCCTTAGCACATCAACCTGATAAAAAATACGCACTAAGTGACATACACATCATGTGCGTTCACAATATCACAATTACGACATGGATCACATCACGCTTAAAGCACGTTACTCTTCCAATATCAACCACCATTATACAATACTATCACCATCATGTAACACCATCATAACTCTAATCTGGCCCAAAGGTTTGACAACATGAACCTCACTCTGATACCAAATGTAACAACCCAAAATTTCACACACAAACAACACAGTAAAATACAGGATGAATTTTTTTTTTGACACATTACACGACACAACCTGCCACCACCAAGGTCACAACTAACTCCACGGATAACTCAATACAAGGATGACCACAAAGGTAGCACGGAAATGTTCACTCCCACCAAGGATGGTTCACTTTTCTATTTGACAAGACAACATAAGAAACCACCACATAACACACCTACAGATAGGGCAAGCCACAATGAGAAAATTATTGAAGGTTATTTATTTTTATGAAACCTCTTTCGAACCTTAACTTCAGTTTTCTAGGACTCTAGATATAATTCGCACAATTCCTCATACAATGCTAAGTTTCTTATTTTTACTCTAAGGAGAATATTTGCTTAAAGTCTTCTCTATTATGACCTTGATTTGCTTAATTCGTTCATTTAGAAGAAAATAGTGATTTAAATTCCACAAGGCCATTTATTCACACTAACGCTACTAGAACTCGTTCATACCCATATGACAACATGGGTTTGTGTTCAACACACTTAAGAGAAGAAAAAAACAAAGTGCCTTGGAACAAGGTTAGAGGGAGAAGGTCAAGTTGAAATCATCTATAGGACCTCAAAATTTAATACCAAGCTTAATTGAGGCTTGAGAATTTATCCAGAATTATCAAATATTTTACAAAGGCTTCACTGAGTGAGTATTACCAAGGAGAAAAATTTACCTTCCAAATGGCGGTGAGATAGATTGTGTGATTTCCAAATTGTTTTCTCTGGCTTATTAAATCTTATCATCTTCTAACAACTAACAATTCATTTCACCTTAGGATCTTTTTACAAATTTCACCATAAAAGGGATAATGTTCACTAGAGGAGCTAGGGTTATCATGTTATATAATTTTACTTGCAATGATAGTCTCGCCTTTGATTACTTACAGAATTACTTGCTCTCAAGTTGGTGACCCCTACGTTACTTTATTTGAATACAACTTTTAGTTTAACTTCCAGAAGTATTAAACAATCCCATGTTAGTTTACTTATGACACATTATTACTAAGTCTTAGCAAGGTTTAACTCAACATTTATTCTCAAGGGCAAAGTTGTAACAACACTCATTTACAAGAACAAAACAAGATTACATCACCTCTTAAAATACTGATACTCCAACAAAGTCACTCAACAACAGTAACCAAATTTTCTTACAATTTCAATGATAGTCAAACAATACAAGGTTTCCAAAGTTCAGATGACAAAGTCCACAATACATTATACTAAGACATTGATCCTCTTTTAAACTTTCCACTGGACGTTATCAATAGTTGAACAACGTAAAAAGGTTTTGAGAAAAAACACTTCTCAACTGAGGTTGATGAAAAAAAAAGCTACAAGTCTATCCCTCATCTACTCGATAAATCCATCTGCAACAAATGTTCTACAAGAGTCAGTTCGCAAGAACTGAGCAAGCTAAGGCCACACAAAACCACCATAACTATTATATATTAATACAATGAAAGGAATCACTTTATTGCAAGAATTTGGGTCAAACCTCTAAACATTATCAACACTTCAAGTTATAATAAGTTTCCACCATGCCAATCAAGGAAGAAGACCATGTACTTCAATTAGGAGTAAAGACAACGAAAGTATAACAATCAAATGAGAATGGCCCTTGGCCCTATAAGGAGCAAATAACTAATAAAACAAAAATAAACAGGATTCTCATAAAGTAAATAATTAAATAACAATCACAAGATCGATATTTGATATATAGGCCAACCATCTAGAATTTTTTTATTTTTTTTTATTTTTAGATACCAGATGCATAGGCTAAAACATTATATTTCTAAACAGAACAACAGTTGATCGGCCCAAGAAGGGGTAACCACGGGTTTCAAGAATTAACACAAAAATCCATGTATAAATGAGTTTCGAACCTGAAATCACATAGAGTATCCCCATAACATAAGTTTCAAAGCAAAGGCAAAGTAAACTAGATTTGACCATTAACTCCAAGAGATTTCCCAATCATTCGAGAAGGCCAATGCCATGTAGGCTAGTAGCAAACACGCGAGAGAAGAAGGGAGTTCCGTCAAACAAGAGCATATGGAAATATCACCAATTAATTTTATAACCCTAAAGATTTACAAACCTCCACATCAATTTTAAAGTTTGGTTAATTTAAAATAAATTTCTTATTTCCCAAAACAACAATATTTTTAAGGCAACCCTTCGTAAAAAAATCAACCATTCGACACATAGGTACAAACATAACTATCTAAGTTCCGTTAATCAAACAAAACTCTTTCTGCTATGAACTCCATAAGACTATCGATTGCGACGATGAATTTTCCCCAAGGTTAAAAACGTTCAAGACAATTTTCCATCACAAAATATTAAGGTAAATTATGTGCATAGAAAACTGTCTAATCTTAATTAACAACATTAATCATTATAAATGGGAGGAAGACATGCAAGTTAGGAAGACTAGAAAGATTTCACCATTAACAATAATTCTGAGAGAGGGAAGAGACCAAAACTAATTCTAGTAATAGTGAACGAGGTACTAGATTTGCATACGATAGAAGACCTCGAACTTAGCTAGATCTAAAAAAAACTAGTTACGATTCAAGTTGATAGGGGACAGTCAAAGTACCTTTCTAAGAATGGCCTAAAAAACCTAGGAGCAAGGCTGAAAGCTACGTATGGGAGTCTAAACACGTGAGGTTTGAAACATAATTGTACATGCAAACTTATTCATTCTAAAAGTTTTAACACCGACGATCTCTAACCTAAAGTAGTCCAAGCGTTGATTACACTCCAATCCTACAACTTTTCTTTTTTTTCTCGATGCCAAGAAGGGTTATCGAAGTGGACTTGAGGGATCATTAACAATATATGTCAAAAGACAAAGAAGGACAACCCTGGTTGATAGGAAGGAACTTCATAGTTATCGCACACTTACTTTAACGACTGCTAAAAACGTAGCCGGAACAAATAATAAATTGAACTCTATCGTAGAGAAAGTATATATATTTATGAAGGAAGATCGATCACTCGACCCAGAAAAACATGACACCCAAAGACGACGAGAACATACGGCATGCTTTCTCACTAACACACATGCATAGCGATAATAGCTGAAAATAATAAGAGGAGCAAGTAGAAAGAAGAGACCTACTAGAAAAGACGTTCAAAAGACAACCAATTTATACAAGGGAAAAGGTGGTTCGATTTCACGATAAAATAAAAAAAATAGTAACAGTAGAAAAGTGTAGAAATATCTTGCCTGCTCCTCTAGCTTTGACGAGGCATCAAAACTCCCCAAGATCCAACAACAGAAAACCCTATAGTTGAATCTCCATCTGTAGCATGCGAGGGCACCAACATTCCTCTCAAACCCGAACTCCACTGGAAACCTCCTCTTACAATCCTTTCATTACTGTGAGTTGTCTCCCGACAACAGAAACATTATTTGGTGGAGTTCTCTTTCTATATTTTTTTTTTGACTCTGCTTTCTAGCAAGCTTTAGCAAGAGATTTGCTAAGAAGACCTGCAACATCTCTGGCCATGTTCTCAACTTCTCCTTGTGGTGGAAATTTCTCCTCCCTAAAATGATGGGATAGCCATAAATACATAGATAGGATTTGGTGCTTAGTTACAAGGTCTAAAAGCTCTAGATCATTTCGTTGCAGATCCTTTAGGTATACCCATGGCTATCCAAACAGGAAGATTATTGCTATAGTGTTGAGAAAATCTTGATAAATGGGACATTACCTTAGGATCTCTTGCATTGATAGGTGCAGCTGTAGCAAGAGTATTCCCACCCAAACCAAATGAAGGCCCCACACCTATAGTTCCCCACGCGGCCAGCAGGGAAGGCGATTTGAAGGAGGAAGTCACAGGGGTCAAAGGGGATGTGAGTGCAAGCATGGAGGTATGCACAGTGCGTGGGAGCTAAAAACAATGGCCCATGTAATCTATACTTGCATCACCACCCCCCACGCCGTCCCCAGGTGTCCAATCTGGACAGCATGCATTTTCCAAGCACATTCGCACAACCAGGGCAGAAAGGATTTTAGGAAATAAGGTAAAATACATGGGCGTCCTCTAGCAGCAAGGAGACAAAAAAAAAACAGGAGAAGAAAAGAAAAAACGTCCCAGCCAAGCAAAAAAAAACTATGCCCAAGGAGGAACTATTGTGCAAATGCATTGACAAGTTCCAAGCTTCTCTCCACCTCTCCTCAGGTAGCTAGGGGAAAAACAGAATACCCACGCACCAAAAACAAAAAAAAAAAACAAAAAGGAGCAAAAGATAACACACAACCCCAACAAAAATATGCAGCCAAGGGAAGGAGGCGTCCCTTTCCAGCTAAAAGGTCAAATCATGATTTCAATAAAGTTGACAAAGAAACAATTAGGCATCCCAAAACAAATTTACACTTCCTCCACCAACAAGTCAGGAAAAATTACATATCCACATAATGAAGTAAATTTAATTGGTCACAATTTCATTTTTAAATTTGGTTAGCTCGACAAATTGACGGCAGTATACAGCTGCCAAGTCCAGGGAACCGAAAAAATTCGCATATTTTAGTTAATGATAATTCTTAATAATTGAAAAATGTGCAATCCTATTGGTCAGCGTATTTATCCAACAACATACATAATACATTTACGTGACCAAAACATCTTTTATTTATCTCTGCAAAGAAAACCATGTCTCCGTGCGCCAAGTATGAGGCTAAATTGATGATAGAAATTTATCAGCTAGTAGATGAGACACCTCAACTAAACAATAACTCGTAGTAAGGCATACGCACGGCCCGAAAAGGCTTAATTAATTCAAAAATGAAATTTTATCATCTATATACACATTAAGAATATAACTGATACTCCGTTCCTTTACTATTCATTATTATTATGTTTTAAAATGCCACGACACCTACAACGGGGTTCGAAAAGTTGTTTAGGACCTAACACGATAGTGAAAAAAAAATAAAAATAATAATAATAATTATAATTTAATCGAGGGGTCGAGCACGAGAGTGATCAATGCTATGATAAAATATCTTGCAGGAAATAAACAACAATCAACAGGAGGTTCAATATATCAAGAACAAGGTTTTCCTTTAATAGGATAATCGCGAGGGATGTTGCGGGGCCAGCAACCAAAACATCGACACCGACACAAGCAGGTAAGCTCAACAAGATGAAGACACCAACGTTTCAAAGGAAACACAATGACGTTCAGCCCTTAGAAGCACGGTCGTCATCCAAATTACAAAGCAATGATGAATGGGGCATTACAGTATAAAATTTCAATTGAAATTTTCCAAAATATCCAGACGTAACAAGTTGTATACATAAATGTGTAACGGATAAAGAAAAAGAGAGTAGGTAGACCACATGGATGCAAAAACCATGAAAAGCAAGAAGTCACTTACCTAATGGCTAGTTGTAGTTAATAAGTGAAATAAGTGATCCAAAAAAAATCAATTGATGAGACTAATGTTATGGCAATAGAATTTGAATTAACTACCACTTTGTTACAAAATCGAATTATGGTGTGATCTTTGAGCACAAACACCATGAAAGAATTGAAGTTACCATTATTTGTTAACAATGACATGGTAATATCAAACCTAAGTAGGCAATATTGGTGATACAAGAAAAAAAAATGCAACCAATCACATTGATTCCTCTAATAAGTGTAGAAACAAAACCCAAAAGGAATAGAAAAGAGGAAACTTTGTAGGAACTACTTGCAATGAGACAAAAAGAAAACTTGGTAGGTAAATACAAATGTAGTGTTAGAGGTTAGAGAAGAGACAATAAGGATACCATGTGATCTGAGGTTGTTGCTCCTATTAGGTTTGAGTTATAATGACTCAATCTGTTATCATGGAAAAATTGGACTGTCTGAAACTCCCTCAATTATACTTCGTCATAAGCATCTCACCATCATCTTCACCGATTTGGTTTTGGTCCTTGACGCCTTTTACTTGCTTCACCTGGTCATCTTCTCAATGGTCTTTGTTTGCCCAAATCATGTTTTCATGAGGTCTTATACATGTTTTTGAATCGATTTGTTTGGCACAATTTTTTTTAATATTTGTAGTGACAAATTTTCGATCTTGTCTTTGGGTTCTTTAGAAATCTCCAACTTAGACAATATTTAAGTTCCTATTTCCCAAAAACACTATCTTATGTTTGTGTTTGAAATGAAATGAAATGAAAGATTTTAATGACGTCCACGTGACGGAAGAGTCAAAGGGACCAAAAAAAGCAGATACATTAAGCTGAAACCAAGTTCTTTTCCAAATCCTCTCGCCTACTGTGAATCTTGAGCACAAAACCAGCAATCATTTGAAGCTTTGCTTCCTCAAATAACTCATCTAGGTTGTCCACTTGTAAGTCATTTTCGTACTGGAAGCGGATGTTATCATACGCTGAGCATTCCATGATGAAGTGCCATTCTGTTTCAACAACCCCCGTACTGCAGAAAAGAAAAGTTCTCCTTTCCCACTCTTCTTTGGGAATAGTCCATCTACCCGTTTCACAGCAAAGATGATGTGACCCGCCCCTCAACTGAGCCAAAATAATCCTAACCTTACCTTTGATATCCGACCCGTTAAGTAAGCTTTGTTATCGTGAGCCCAAGTAGGGTTAAAATATTTGATATAGTGCGCTTTCTTACGACCAATATTTTCTGTCCACGTGATGTTCCTAAACTTCTCCCTCCACATAATTTTTTATTTCCCTATTGCTGTTAGGGCACTCCTAGAAGTGGATGCCCCACTTCTCCATCCATTTGGTGTTCTGCTTCATCCAAGTTTTCTTTTGTGCGCTCTAGGTTATCCTTTATAACCATTTTGGGCCAACGATGATTGTCCATGCTTTCTACTTTTTTCAAATAGCTTATTAGCCGAGTGATTGCCGAAGCTTCCATTGGTAAGATACCCGCTTCAGCCAGTAAATCTCATAAGGAACCGTTGATTTAACTTTGAGGGTGCTTGTGATTAAATTTTTCTGGATTCTTTCTACCTGTCTCCATCCATGCTTTGACATATTACTTCCCCAGACTTCACACCCATAAAGGTCCACTGGAGTCACCAACAGACCAAAGAGGGTTTTCTTAGTATTCCAGTCCCAAAGCTCAGCTTTCCTACATCTATTTTGGAGCAGGTATGATGCTTCCCAACCTCCTTGTATTCTTTTTGCTTTGCATGTTTCCCAGCTCATTTTGTGGTGAAAATCAATCCCCAGATATTTATATTCTGTAACAATTTCCAATGGCCTCCCTTCAAAAAGAAAGTTAGAGTGCGCTCCCCTTTCCTTTTTAGAGAAAAAATCATGATTTTTGTTTTGTCGATGTTCACTTGCATCCCGACTTCCTGGCAAAAGAGTTCTAAAGCTTTTAGATGCTCTCTCAAACCTTGAGTTGTTGTTGATATTAAGATAAGGTCATCAGCATATAAGAGCAACTTCACCACATATTCCGCCAACTGAACACCCCCCTCCCTCGGCATTATGTAACTATTCTTCAAGCTTGTCAATGTATAAACCAAACAAAGTGGGAGAAAGAGGGCAGCCTTGTTTGACACCAATGTCACTACCAAAACATTCCGACATGCCTTCTCTAGTTTTGATTTTAGCTTTGACCTGCTCATAAAGTCTGTGCATTGCAGCTCTAAACTCGTTTGGAATCCCAAGTTCTTCCATCTTGTTCCAAAGTTTGTCACGAGGGACCATGTCAAACACTTTCTTAAAGTCAACAAAACAACAAAAAGCTTCCTCACCTTGTGAATCCCAAACCTTTTCAATCAAATTCCTAAGAGTTATGCAATGATCAATGGTTGAATGTTTAGGTCGGAAGCTTGCCTATCCTTTTGCTCTTTTACCCTCTCTTTCTACCTAACTGCTGATTCGGCGCTCTATCATGCCCCCAAACAACTTACCAAACAGAGGATTGATCATAATGGTGCGGTAATTAGAAGGGTTATTGACATCCCCACTTTTAAATAGAGGAATAACCACACTGGTCGTCCATTCTATTGGGAACCCTACTTGATTTACATTATTGAAGATTGTTCTGATATGTGAAGCAAGCACCTCGACCCCCCACTTTAAAAATTCAGCTTGTAACCCATCAACATCTTGTGCTTTTCCATTTGCTATATTTTGAATGTTGTATTTGATGTCATCTTCTGAGAATAGCTCGACTAAGGTCTGGAGAATGGGAGGGCTATCCTGTTGAAGAGACCGCTCGTATAAAAGTTTCGCATATTCTAACCAATGTGCTTCTGTGATATTGTTTTCTATGTGTGTTTTCTTTTGTTGCAACTCCCTCCAAAATCCTTTGGGATTGTGTTTTCCGAGAGCAATTAATTCCGACCTCCTTCTATTCACATAGGTTTCTTTTTTGTATTGAACCAGTCTCTTATAATTCTTTTTATTTATTTTATTCCTTCCACTTTCCCTCATAGCTCTCTTGGCAGCCTTACAATCCTCATCATACCATGGATTAGTGGGAATAGTATTTGCAACTCCCTTTCTAGGCTTAGATCTTTTGCAAGCACCTAAAGCCTTGTGAATTAAAGGTATCGTTAGTTTACTACCAACACACCCCCCTTGCCCCCTTGATCGTATTGCACTCTAAATCAATTTTTGCCAATTGAAATTGTTGTTTAAGTGCAGCCAAAAAGATTTCCTGATTTTCTTTATTCAAAATGATTTTGCCTTGTTTTGGATATGTCTCTGGCAAGTGATGGCCTTGGTTTCCTTGTTGCTGATTTGTACTGGTGGCAAGTTTGATTAAGAGAGGTTTATGATCAGATTTGAGCTCAACAGGAGAATCTCCAATTTCGAACTCGAGCAGTCTACAAATAGAACTCTGAGTGCAGATAACATTGTCCCACAACACTTTGACCATTGTACGTTTTGCAAGTGATAGTTTCCGGATCTAGGCCAAGTCTTCATGCCATTACAAATAACCATGTCGTGTAGGCTACATAGACCTAGAAGCTCAACCCCGAAGAGCGTCACCCCTCCCATTCCCATCTTGGGATATTCTTTCCCAAAACTTGTCATCTGCCTCATCAAGCCAAAGTGGATTTCCATCGTCACCTTTGGTGTTGTCCAACTGAAGAGATTGATTATTTACCGTTCTTGCATTAAAATCTCCCATCATAATAATTTCTCCGTCTGCACTAAACAAAGAAATGTCTTTTTTTATTGAAGCATAAGGGTCCTCACTATCTAAATTTCTTTTCTTATACGTCTTTGATCCTTGTGGAGCAAAGTAGCAAGCAACCAATTTGATAGTTGTCTTGTTATCTGCTATTTTCAGCTATATATATTGCTTATATTTGCATCTTCTCTTTTTCCACTTTAACGACCCCAAGCCATGTATCCTTGATTAGAATTGTGATTCCTCCATGCCCTTTCCCTGTCTCACTCCCTTCATTCCAAACTGAAAATTTCTTGTATCCTTCAAAATCTGGAACTTTGCAACCATCATGTTCATGCATTTCCGTAAGGATTATAATATCTTTCCCCTCTGCTACGGGCCCCAAACTAGGTCCTCTTCTCCACAGGTACCCCATGCAATTCCAACTTACTATATGCATAGGATCCCGTGGGGCCTCGAATTCCTATTTCCTGTTTGTCTGAATACTCGCTGATTTGAGCTTTGCCATTCCTTAATTGTGCCCATTTTCCCGTCTCTCTTGCTTTTTTCACTTTCTCCCATTCCTTTTTACGGTCTTCTTGTTGTGTGAATGTCAAATCCTCATCTAGATATATATGTGTGCCTCGAAGAAGCCCCCTACTTTTTAGAATAGCTTGCTTGTCTTCTATATTTCTCATGACCACTTGCACATGTCGATCTCTTCCTCCTCCTATTCCCTTGCCAATCCTATAAGCTTGTTGTATATATCCTGTCCATTTCAACTGATCTTTAAGAAAAATCTCTTAAACCTTTGATAATAAAAATTTAACGCTTTGTCCTGCTGATCTTTTTCTTCTTTTATCTGAAATTTGACATGTTTCTCTAAGGCTTGTCTTTGTTCGCCTATTGATCTGCTTAGCAATTGTGACCATGTTTTGGCCTCCTCTATCTGATCTTTTAGTTGATTTTCTTTTATTTCCAAGTTTTTGATTGTTTCTTGAAATTCCTTTTATTTGTGTTGTTTCCTTTCCTTTTGCCATTTCAGTGTTTTTTTCTCCCGTTGCTTTTATATGACCTATGTCGTGTTTTAAAGTAACTAACTCTTGCTGTCCTCTTTCCATGAGGTTATGTAGAGTTAGAACCTGCTATTTGAGAACTTTATTTTCCCCTTCTAGCTTGTGTCTATGTTCTGCACATTTTCTTCTTTCAATGTCTGCTTGTAACATATGATTTTCTAAGAGTCCCAATCTCTCTTTCATGCTCATGAGTTCAGTTACATACAGTGCGGAAGACAAAAGCAGAGGCATAGATGTAGGACTATATAGTTGTTTTGGGGTCTTGCATCACCTCCTCTTGTTCCTCATTGTTTTTTTGCAAAATATTTTGATTCTGTTCAGCTTTGTAGCCTCTCTCCCTTCCTTATATACTGTTTGTTTTCCTTTAATAAGTTGATCTTTGAAGACAAAAGTACCTTTGTTGTTTGTCGGTTTTAGGTATAATCAAAGTTAGATTTTTTTTTCTGGGTTTGCCTTAACTTTTTGACTTGTCTGCGCCGCAAAATCCCCTTATATTGCTTTGCATTCACAAAAACTAGCTTGTTCCCTGTCCCCAGTGTATGCTTTTGAGAGTTTCCGGTATTCCCCTGCATTTCTGTGTGTTTATGCTAAAAATGTGACTGGGACCAGTGTACTTCTGTATCTCTTTGTTTGGGTTGTCGTTGGGAAACTCGTGTTTAACCATGGTTTCCCTGACTTGTTTAGACTAGGATTGGAAAAGAAAATGTAAATCACAGCCAGCAGAAAAAAAAAGAAAAAAAAAGAGCTTTGTGGCTCTACCTATGCGTGTCAGTTTGAGCCCTCAGAAAAGAATCCACTCCCGGTTGCCCTCTCTGACCCGGGCCCTCCTGTCTGCCCTTCTGTCTATGCTGATCCCACTGTTTGCTACCTTGTCTGTGTTGTCTCCATGCGATAGCCAACCCTGCCCGCTAACCCCACTGCCCACCACTGCCCTCCCTGCCTGCTAACCCGCTGTCTGCCCTCGCTGTCCTCTGCCTGCCCTCGCGGTCGCGGTCCTGCCTGCCCTCATGGTCGCAGTCTATTGTTCTATTGTTCCATGGAGGTCTATTGTTCCTCTTGTTCCATGGAGGTCTGAAAAAGCCGACCATTGCTAACAATGATTTGGGTGTCAATGATGAAATCACGGGTGTTCTCTACTTGGACAGTGTAGTAGCTGGAAAATTTGCAGATATTAGCATGGGCTTGCTGATGGTTGGGACAAAAAACTGAAAAAGCAGGTGAAATGCTTTACATATGCACACGAGACACTATATCAGAAGAATATCAAGGGAAGAGGCCGACACACTTATTAACAGACGACATGGGATTAAAATCCTATTTTGCATTATGGCAGAATGTATGCCCTTGGCTTGGCCTACCTCGAAACAGCCAAATGTGAGAAAAACTAAAATGTTAGCCCTTAGTTTTGTTTTATATTCAGAGCCTGAGCAGACAACACGGGTAATATTCTTTCTATGAAAGTCATACAATCCACATGTTAGACACAGAGCAGCTCTAGCCAGTTGGCATTCCTTGTGCTAGGAAACTTGATAATGAAATGGTTGGAAGTAGCCAAAAGGTAATTCGCAGAATCACGTGAATTGTTTGACAAAATGCCTCAATGAAATGCGGTCTCAAAGACTGTCAAACTAAATATGTTTGCCCAGTTTGACGAATAACAGTTGATGGGAATAAATGCTTCCTCTTCATGAAAAACGATGTATAAGGAGTATTAGATAATTTTTCAGCGAGAGGACAACATAAAAGTTCGAGATTCCATGTGAAATGTTTGACAGAATACCTTAACGAAACGCGATCCCATGAATTACATATAAATTATATGGAACCTTGGGTTTCAACGTCTGGCGATGAATGAAAGTGTATACTCCAGCAACCAATCATTGTCACGTTCCAAGAAGAAGAAAGTGTCAATAAATATGATGAGGTCATGTATAGGTTAATGCACCTTCAGAAGTTGTTGATAGCAGAATTCAACCTTCTCTTTACAACCGCGAGAGATGAAAAGGATAGTCGCAGTAATATTTGATTGATGGATGATGGTTTAGGAAGCTTGACAAAATTGGGATACCCTATTGTTTAACAAGAAAAGAGATGGAGAATCTGAAAATGATAGAGATTCCTGGTTTTCGAAAAAAAATTAGTTTTGATCAATCTGAGAGAAGTACATTCCAAAGCCGAAAACATATATAATAACACTATGGTTTGAAGTTGAAGATCCTAGCAAGTGGGAAGCAGATTTTGAGAGCTTTGTGCAAGCTATAAGCTGATCTATCAACAACTCGCACGTATTGAGGAACTGGACTTGGCTTCTCCATGGTGCATACATTGGTTAACCAAATGATGGGGAAAGATTAATGTCAAATGAAAATAAGTTCCAGGAACTTTAATGCATTTGTCTTTAGTGTTTGGTGCACCTTCTGAAAACTCAGGACAAATTTTCACATGAGATTTGCAAGAGACTTTGAAAAAGAAAACACAATGATCCTCCTGGGCCTAAATGGTGTTGTTGGTCGTTTGAGAATGTTCTAATAGTTGCAAGTAAATGGCCTCTGAGCACATCAAGCAACTGATTAGAATGAAATGACATAATCTCAGTCTTAAATAGATTGTAGAAGATGCTCAGGTTTATATGAAACCAGTAGTGTTTAGTTGATGAGAATAAAAGATTGTGGAGTCTTATCTACAATTGATTGCAAAATTAAAATGTAAAACGTATTTAATTGATTTGTTCATCAAATTAATTAAATATCATAATCTGAAAATTACTATGTAAAATCCAAGTTGAGTCAACTTGAGGTTAGGGGTGGGGTTAAGCTAAAAGTAGTTTTTATAACTACTTTTGTAAACATGTGTCTATAAAGATTGTTATGTAATTGTAAATAGGGGATTTTCTTTGCCTCTCTTTTCATCTATGAATGTTGGAGAATAATAATTGTAACATTGTGTAGATTATTTTTCTCCCTATTTCATGAATACAATGTTTTTCTCATTATAGCATTAATGCTCTTCAATTATAATCCTTTGTCATTCCATTTATGATCGAATGATGCCATTGATGTTGTTTCTCATTCATGGTGTACTTGACGTTATGATATTCATATTTTGTGTTGGTTGTTTAGGTACGTGGAGCTTTGTGTCATATCTATACAATTTAGTTGTGATAAAGACTTTGTGCTTTGTAGCTTTGCATTCATCATTGTATTCTACCCTTCATGCAAGATATAGAGGGTTTTGTTTTGTGTTTATGTTTGAGGTAATCTCAGAAGTTCTCTATGTTTATTCTATCGTAGATTTCTTGTCTCCTTTGCCTTCTTTCTCTTTCTATGTCCTTTCCAATTTTGTTGCCCTTTTGTGCTTTCTAGTTAAAAGCATCTAAAATACAAACTCCTCCATCATACAAGGGAACTGCTCCTCTCAAACACAGAGGAATGTTACCCTGTTGATAGGTGACCTTCCCTAACTATTGCAGATTTTATATCACCTCCATTGAGAAAAAAAAAAAAAATTAAAGCGACATAAAAAATTTCCAACATAACCAAATATCGAATCTATCATGCAAGTTCGATTTGCAGTGATCAAATCTATCATGCAAGTTCAACCTTCATGGAGACCATGACCTATGTTTTGTCAAGCAGGGAACCTTTCAACTACGTTGCATACATTTTTAATGTTTTTGATGAAAATTTGACTTTATTTTCAATGGTGAATATACATGAAGTTTAGGCATAACTGTGTGATCAGATACTACATCATGTCTAATAAACTATGTGTCACATCCCTGATCACAAAATTGGTAGAGAATTGACAAATTAATGAAAAATTGAACAAGACAACGACCCATGTGAGAAAGTAAAAGGATGATTTCCAATCCATCTTGCTTCTAATTACATAATACATGAAGGTACTAGCTACTACAACTAGTTAGGCATAATCAATTTTAAATATATATTATATTGGAATGTACACATGACACCATGATGAATGAAATGTGCAACTTTGTTTCAAGAAATGAAGAAAGGTTAGGTGGTAGTAGTTGGTTGTGTTGTAAATGTGAAATGAGATGATGCACTCAAAGTGTGTAGTTCATAGTGATGGAACCCACAAGGAAATTGGGGTGGAAACACCGTCATAATAAGTTTGTGGATCCAAGAAAGGTGGATTGCGAAAAACTAAGTGTGATGCACAAGGATATTAGAGCTAGTATGGCATCAAAGAAATTACTAATTCAAATAATTGGAGAAGATTATTTTTGGGAGAAACCCAGATCACTTTGTAGCTTCAAACTTATTTCTCTTTGATTTTAGTGACAAAATCATGCACTTACTATTAGATTTATACCACCAAGTATGTTGTTTTATATATGGATCTTGCGTAAGAAAAGTATTCACTAACGGCTCATCCCCTAGTCATGTCGTCAGTTTAGTCAGTCATTTTCGTTGAGTGGTCTTGCATAGTCCTAAGTTGTTTACACAGTTCTAGTCACCTCTCAGGGAGTCTCAACTATCTTTAATTAATTAGTTGTCGTCTTCTAGTCTTTGATTAGGGTGCTTAGGGAGGGATCAGGGTGCCCGTGGGCACCCCGGGTCCCGGTTGCATTTGAGTCTCATTTAGAGTTTTGAGGTTAGTCTTTATAATTTTTCCTCCCATTCCCCTAGGTACTAGTTGGCATGTCAGATCATTAGTGTCGAAATTTGAGCAAGAGATCCCTATATAAACACAACATACACATTATCTTAAGGGCGGACTATCTACTACTAAGTGCTAGCTATCTACTAAGGCAAGGGACCGCATTTTGGGCATCATTGCATCACACACACTACATAAGAAATGGAAGTCTATTCTTTTACATCCACCATTTTGCATTCTATTTAGCTATTGCCCATTATTTCTGCATCATTGGCGCTAGGGCACCCTAGGCACACTATTGCACACATAAGCACACATAACTACATTGGGTTTGAGATGTAGTGCAACACTTAGTTGTAAGTTCACCATTGTGGCCGCTAAGGACAGTCCGACCCCTTCATATGCATCTTTCTTTTTTTAGGGGTTTGATGTTTTGTATGGGGTTTTACAGGTGATTGTTCATTGCAGGTTTACGACATCATCAACGAAGCTAGTGCGGCACTCACGCAACAAAGATCAAGATATTTCGAAGATCTAGCAACCCTTCTAGACTCGGGTTTTGATTTGTTCTATAGACTAGGGCACCCACAAATGCCCTAATCCTCCCCCAGGCACCCCAGTCCAGTTAAATCTTCATCTATTTCGATTTCCTGAGGTGTTTTATCATACTCTGTTCCGTCCGCTCATCATCCTGTTCAATTTCAGATCATAGCAAGGTAAGTCATTTTTAGGTTAGTACCTTTTCCCTCCTACTTCAATTATTTCATTTCATTTAAGTATCAAATAAAAATAGTTAGCATTTATACTTCAGTTTACATCAGTTATTTCATTGTTGTTCTTAGTTAGATTAACTTAGAAAATTCATATTTAGTTAATCATTGATCTATAAAGGGATGGGAGACTGGGTAGCATTCAAAAAAAATCGTGCAGTCATCAATCCATCACTAATAAACCTATGTTTGTGCATCTCACCCAACTCCTTTGACAGTTGTGGACCTCTCCATAACTACCTACCTAGCAAGTACCAATTTCAACAACTACAACTTCATCTATGCAACCATCTCCATATAGCCTTCACATTCAGTACTACCCCCATGTGCTCCAACAAAGTAAGGATATCACGTTTTGAAAAAAATGACTATCTTTTTTGGGGCCAAGGGAAATTTTGAAGTCCAACTTTCTACAAGTAGGTCTAGGTTGGCTAAAAATTCAAAAAAGAAAATTACTTACCTATGCCAACCTAGTGAAAAAACGTAAGGGGATGGGTAGGTTGGTATATTAATTAAATGAAAACCTGAAAAGGTGTTTAGATAGTAAAGTAGGTAGTAAAAATCGATAAACAACACTTTATATGAAATTACATGCATAAATTCAAGAACACTAAAAAGGAATGTCAATGTAATAACATGATCTAGTGGCCGATTTTGAAGAACTCAAATCCTAAGTTGATGTTGCCTTTATCTTTGGATGAGATAATTGTTTAAGTCCCAAAAATTATTAGAGAAATGGTTAGAGGAAATATGTAATAATTCAGAAAATGATATTTGTATATTGTAAGATAAAAGAAATGGATTTAAAACTAGGTTGTAACGCTTCTAAAGCAAGATGAGGAAGACATTCAATGACATGGTTCAAAATATGAATTACTCCACCTAAAAATATATAAATATGTGTACGCCATCATGCAAGCACCCAAGTAATAATATCACTTAGCCTATTGGGTACATATATTATGTGATGGTACATATATGATCATCCATTCTTATCCATGTGAATTCTCTTAAGCATATCTTTCAAATACATAACAACTCTGGATTTATGTGTGCCATATGAATTTTTATGAATGACCTACGTATGTAAAGTATTCCATTCCTACCGAATAAAGCTTCTTAGGTAGTTAGAATAGGACATTTATTATAGGTTGAAGGGTATTGTCAAAGATTATTCATACACTAATTTCTCTATTTGTCTATTACAATAGTTATTAAAATGATCTATGGCCACAACTTCCCTAATTCGGGTATATTTCTAATAAGAAAGTTATTTAGAAAGATATCACAAAAGTGTACAGACTACTTGAATACAAGGTAAGATAGGTTTGTGAATTCCACACATAGTTCAATTAAGATTATTCTATTAATTTTGGAAAAATCTGTATTATTGATGTAACACCTTACCAAAGACCTAGTTGGGATGACACATTGCACCAACGACATCATGACACGTATGGCATTACCAAGACATAAGGTGGTGGTACAAGCCATATTACTTCTACTAGCCTCACATCCTACATTGACAAACTAATTTAAAATCACATCAAGTATTGCATTTTTCATCATATGCATTTCCAAGATCCACGAACAATAACTCTAGGACTTTACATGTACCATTCATCAAGTTGTGATAATCGTTGCCATGTGAATAATATTAACATGGATTTCATATATGTGACTACCTATGATGAAGCTCAACTATAAATGAGTATACAATTAGTTGTAGTGGATACAATTTTGAATTGATGGCCATATCTGGTTTCTTGTAAGAAGGTGTGCATTTAGAATATTCACTTTTATAAGTCATTTTTGCATATCATGTTTGGGTTCAATTTGGACTCCCAACATCTATGTTTCCATATAATGTACTAATATTTGTGAGTCATATATTTGAAAACAGTATGGGGCA